>NC_069407.1:67220768-67287822 GCF_026875155.1 Cherax quadricarinatus
TCTGAAGAAGGGGTGTTAATGTTGCAGTTTTATAACTGTAGTGTAAGCGCGCCTCTCGCAAGGCAGCGATGGAGTGAATGATTAAAGTTTTTTTTTTTTGCTACCCTTCCTTGGTGGGAGACGGCCAAAATGTTAAGAAAATAAAGAATATATTTAAATAATATATTTCCTTAATTATTTTTAGCTCCTGATTAGCTTCTTAGGTACCCCGAGCATGACAGTTATGTAAAATGGAGACGTTTCTCTTTTTTCTCTTGCAAAACAAAAAAAATTAATGCACAACCTCTCTGAATTTTCTTTCATGAAGAAACGTGAGGAAAAAAAATATTTTTCCCCCGCGTGAAAATTATTTTCACTTCAGAATTTCTTGGAAAAACGATGGGCAAGAAAAAAATTGGCCGGGACAGAGAGCGAGTTGAAGGTGATACTTGACTCACGACCTGACGCACCACGATGGCCACACACACACACACACACACACACACACACACACACACACACACACACACACACACACACACACACACACACACACTCACACACATACATACATACATCCCACTCTATCATTTGCTCTCCTTTTGTACCTTCTCACCACATGGAATATTAACAGTAAAAAACGGGTGTCACAGGCTGTTGCGGCCCCCTGCCAAACTAGCGGTTAAATAGTTAACCTGCCGGCCGGCAGTACCACTGGGTACGTCATCAAACCCAATGTGGGGACTGCTGAGCCGGCCTTAGAGCAGTAAGTTCCTGAGTGCCTCACGGTGCACATCTAAGCAGTAGGTACCTGACCACCTAAGGGTACAGTCTACTGGCTTTAGTAACAGTATGTACCTGAGCGCCTCAGGATACGCACCTAAGCAGTAGGTACCTGCACACCTAAGGGTACACGTCTACTGGCTTCAGCAACATTAAGTACCTGAACTCCTCAGGGTACACATCTACGCAGTAGGTACCTGACCACCTAATCGTACTTATCTACTGGCGTTAGAAGAACCGCTCACCGCAGCTCACTGAGTCTGTTGGCCTCAGTTACTTGACGGCCGCATTCAGTGAGCTTGCAGCATGGTGTTCGGCTAGCGGTGTGTCAACCGGCTTTGGAGAGGATTTACTGGACTACCGGTGATGTCTGTGGACTCACCGTCTACGCTGATCAACTGTGGGCCGGAATCATCAGATGCTGTTTGGTGGGACATTACATGAAGAAAAGGTTGGAGTGTTACACTGAACTGGGCCAGGACCGTAGTGTGACACTTAGGAACGTATGATGGAGTGGAACACTGAGATATGTACAGGACCGTAGTGGAACACTGAGATGAAAAGGGTGTCGTGGGACACTGAAGATGGCCTGGTTGTAGTGTACACTGAATAGTGTCATGTGACTGGTCTCGTGTCGTGAGAAGCAGTTGATTGTAATTTATTATTATACAAATGTTATTTATAATTTATTATTTTAGCATAGAGATATATATATATATAGTGACACAGTAGTGTCAAGAGTTGTACCCTGTGTAGGGTTATGAATTATTTATTATTTTAGTAAAATGCTGATTATAATTTATTATAGTAACATGTACATATTATATATCATAGTTCAAATACCTCTAGACCAAAGATAGTTGATTAAAGATTAATTTATTTTAATGTGTGTATTTATGTATCCCGAACTCTGTATTACAAAAGGAGTAAATCTTAACATCATCTTCTCTTAAAAATTACTTTTTTTGTAATATAAGGGGGCCTGTCCGGGAGGATAATGATTATCAAGAATGATTTCTGGATGATCATATCCGGGATGACGGTTCGGGATACATATTACATTGATCTTTGTGTTTCGGTCCTTTTGTGGTGGGGGTGTTGCGGCCCCCTGCCAAACTAGCGGTTAAATAGTTAACCTGCCGGCCGGCAGTACCACTGGGTACGTCATCAAACCCAATGTGGGGACTGCTGAGCCGGCCTTAGAGCAGTAAGTTCCTGAGTGCCTCACGGTGCACATCTAAGCAGTAGGTACCTGACCACCTAAGGGTACAGTCTACTGGCTTTAGTAACAGTATGTACCTGAGCGCCTCAGGATACGCACCTAAGCAGTAGGTACCTGCACACCTAAGGGTACACGTCTACTGGCTTCAGCAACATTAAGTACCTGAACTCCTCAGGGTACACATCTACGCAGTAGGTACCTGACCACCTAATCGTACTTATCTACTGGCGTTAGAAGAACCGCTCACCGCAGCTCACTGAGTCTGTTGGCCTCAGTTACTTGACGGCCGCATTCAGTGAGCTTGCAGCATGGTGTTCGGCTAGCGGTGTGTCAACCGGCTTTGGAGAGGATTTACTGGACTACCGGTGATGTCTGTGGACTCACCGTCTACGCTGATCAACTGTGGGCCGGAATCATCAGATGCTGTTTGGTGGGACATTACATGAAGAAAAGGTTGGAGTGTTACACTGAACTGGGCCAGGACCGTAGTGTGACACTTAGGAACGTATGATGGAGTGGAACACTGAGATATGTACAGGACCGTAGTGGAACACTGAGATGAAAAGGGTGTCGTGGGACACTGAAGATGGCCTGGTTGTAGTGTACACTGAATAGTGTCATGTGACTGGTCTCGTGTCGTGAGAAGCAGTTGATTGTAATTTATTATTATACAAATGTTATTTATAATTTATTATTTTAGCATAGATATATATATATATAGTGACACAGTAGTGTCAAGAGTTGTACCCTGTGTAGGGTTATGAATTATTTATTATTTTAGTAAAATGCTGATTATAATTTATTATAGTAACATGTACATATTATATATCATAGTTCAAATACCTCTAGACCAAAGATAGTTGATTAAAGATTAATTTATTTTAATGTGTGTATTTATGTATCCCGAACTCTGTATTACAAAAGGAGTAAATCTTAACATCATCTTCTTTTAAAAATTACTTTTTTTGTAATACAGGCACTAGTTTGGTGAATAAAAAACAGTATCATTAGATTCACAGCCCATCCTCATCACCTTACTTATCATCACCTTACTCTTTCCTATATTCACTTTCAATTTTCTTCTTTTACATACCCTACCTAACTCATCCACCGATCTCTGCAACTTCTCTTCAGAATCTCCCAAAAGCACAGTATCATCAGCAAAGAGCAACTGTGACAACTCCCACTTTGTGTTAAATTCTTTAAATTTTAACCCCAAACCTCTTGCCAACAACCTCACTCAAGAAAAAGGATCTTGGAGTGTGTATTATACCGAGCACATCTCCTGAGGCGTACATCAACCAAATAACTGCTGCAGCACATGGGCAACTGGCGAACCTAAGAACAGAGTTCCGATAACTCAGGAGTCGTTCCTGACCCTGTTCACCGTGTAAGCCAGGCCCATATTGGAGTATGCAGCTCAAGTTTCGAACCCTCACCTTGGCAAACGCGTCAAGAAACTAGAAAAAGTGCAAGTGTTTGTAACAAGACTAGACTAATCTCAGAGCTAAGGCGCATGTCCTACAATGAGAGGTTAAGAGAACTCGACCTGACGACACAGGAGGACAAGAGGGACAGGAAGGAACATGATAACGACACATAATATACTGAGAGAAATCGACAGTGATCAGAAACAGGATGTTCCAGAGATGGGATACAGCAACAAAGGGTCACAATTGGAAGGTGAAGACTCGGATAAGTTGTCAGGAGGTGGAATAGTCTAGAAAGTGAGGTAGTGGAGGCAGGTACAATACATTGCTTTAAGAAGAGGTATGAAAAAGCTCATGGAGCTGGGAGAGAGTGGACCCAGTGGCGACCACTGAAGAGGCGGAGCCAGGAGATATGTATCGATCCCTGCAACCCCAATTAGGTGAGTACACACACACACACACACACACACACACACACACACACACACACACACACACACACACACACACACACACACACACACAGAAAGATCTTGGAGTGAGTATAAAACCGAGCATGTCTCCGGAAGCACACATCAACCAGGTAACTGCTGCAGCATATGGTCGCCTGGCAAACCTGAGAACAGCGTTCCGATACCTTAATAAAGAATCGTTCAAGACTCTGTACACCGTGTACGTCAGGCCCATACTGGAGTATGCAGCACCTGTTTGGAACCCGCACTTGATAAAGCACGTCAAGAAACTAGAGAAAGTGCTAAGGTTTGCAACAAGGTTAGTTCCAGAGCTAAGGGGAATGTCTTATGAAGAAAGGTTAAGGGAAATCGGCCTGACGACACTAGAGGACAGGAGGGTCAAGGGAGACATGATAACGACATGCAAAATACTGCGCGGAATAGACAAGGTGGACAAAGACAGGATGTTCCAGGGAGGGGACACAGAAACAAGAGGTCATAATTGGAAGTTGAAGACAGATGAGTCAGAGAGATATTAAGAAGTATTTCTTCAGTCATAGAGTTGTCAGGCAGTGGAATAGCCTAGAAAGTGATGTAGTGGAGGCAGAAACAATAAATAGTTTTAAGACGAGGTGTGATAAAGCTCATGGAGCGGGGAGAGAGAGGACCCAGTAGCAACCGGTGAAAAGGCGGGGCCGGGAGCTATGACTCGACCCCTGCAACCACAAATAGGTGAGTAGGTGAGTACACACACACACACACACAGCACGGTTCCAGGGACGGGAAATCCTGTATCACCAACCTACTGGAGTTCTATAACAGGGTGACAGCAGTAAATCAAGTGAGAGAAAGGGATGGGAAGATTTCATTTCTTGGACTGTAAGAAGGCGTTTGACACGGTTCCACACAAAAGATTAGTGCGATAGCTGGAGGACCAGATAGGGATAACAAGGAAGGCACTACAGTGGATCAGGGAATACCTGTCAGGAAGACAACAGCGAGTCATGGTACATGGCGAGGTGTCAGAGTGGGCGCCTGTAACAAGCGGGGGGGGTCAGTCCTAGGGCTGATACTGTTTCTGGCATTTGTGAACGACATGACGGAAGGAATAGACTGCGAAGTGTCCCTATTTGCAGATGATGTGAAGCTGATCAGAAGAATTCAATTGGAGGAGAACCAGGCAGAACTACAAAGGGATCGACAGGCTGCAGGGCTGGTCCAGAAACTTTCTACTGGAGTTCAACCCCACCAAGTGAAAAGTCATGAAAATTGGGGAAAGGCAAAGAAGACTACAAGCGGAGTACAGTCTAGCTGGCCAAAGTCTACGAACCTCACTCAAGGAAAATGATCTTGTGGTGAGTATAACACCGGGTACATCTCCTGAGGCGCACATCAACTAAATTACTGCTGTAGCATACGGGCACCTGGCAAACCTAAGAGCAGCATTCCGACATCTAAATAAGGAGTCATTCAAGACCTTGTACACTGTGTATGTTAAGCCCATATTTGAGTACGCAGCACTAATTTCAAACCCACGCCTAGCCAAGCACGTGAGGAAACTAGAGAAAGTGCAAAGGTTTGCAACAAGACTAGTCCCGGAAGTATGGAGTATGTCGTAGTAGGAGAGGTTAAGGGAAATCGACCTGACGGCATTGGAAGACAGGAGAGAGAGGGTTGATATGATAACAACATATAAAATGCTGAGAGTAACTGACAAAGTGGACAGAGACAGGATGTTCCAGAGATGAGACACAGCAACACGGAGTCACAGTTAGAAGCTGATGACACAGATGAACCACAGGTATGTTAAAAAGTATTTCTTCAGTCATAGAGTTGTCAGGAAGCGGAATAGTCTGGGAGGCGATGTAGTGGAGGCAGGATCCATACATAGGTTTAAGAAGAGGTATGATAAAGCTCAAGGAGCGGGACTAGTGGCCTAGTAGCGGCCAGTGAAGAGGCGGGGCCAGGAGCTGTGAATCGACCCCTGCAACCACAACTAGGTGAGTACACACACACACTAAAGTACAGCTCTTGGGCATCTTCATTTGTTTTTGCAACACAGCTCCTAGTCTCTTCAGCATCTTGAACTAAAGATTTTAAGCTTCGTTACTTTGTTGAGCTGAAACTTCTGAGTTCCATCACATGGGTCTCTACTACAGCTCCTGGGTTTCTTAAGGACAAAAAACTACTTCTGTATTGGGTTTTAACTTAAGGAATATTAGTGAATAATTTCTCGGTGACTCAGTAACACAAGTGTATCTTGCTCAGCATTTTCTCATCTATATATCAGTAGGTCGGTTTATAGTTCCTAAGGGAAGTATAGAAATATTTCAGAAGGCATTTATGTGACCTTCCTCTGAGAAACCTTAGTCAGTAATTACTCTTTCCTTATCTCTGTTCAGAACTTATTTGAATAATAAGAGTTCATATATGATAAATATCGCAGATTCAACAGAAATCTTTGTTTTATAAATATATCTATATACAGTAAGCATGTTAACATGTCCTTAGGTAAAAATGATATATACGTAAGTTGAATATTTGACATAGCATAAATGTAACCTTTAATGGATTTTGTTATTTTTTGTTAGAGTTATTCTCATGTATCAGTAATCACAATCACTATCCATACGAAGATTATTGGTTTAATGAATTATAATTTTTCTTTACTTATTTTAATGTTTTAAATCGCTTCGATAACCCACGGGAGAAAATCACAGGATCAACGATATCTCAACACTTAGTGCCGCAGGAAGAACTTTAAAAACACTTCGTTAAGCTCCACTATTTTTTGACAATTTACACACACTAAAAGGCTTGCAGTTTGTCTTGGGTACTCTCTCGTAGACTCCCACTTGCTAGGTGCTCTGCTACACCAAGCGTCTTCAGAACTGCCAAGACTTCTTTTCTGGGATCATCATCATTTGGGATGGAAGGCTTACGAATATCAACTTTTATAATCTGTGCTCTGCCATAGAAAATGAGAGCAAAATGTCGACAGGAGAAAAATATAATTTTCAGAAAATGTTTGCACATAAAAAAATTACAGCTTTAAATATCTAATGAAAAGCATCGAGTGTTAGTACTGGAGTTGTGTTAAAACAATATGCCTGGTACTAGTGATGGTGTGTTAATACATTAATTATCATTGATGCTGGTATCTGTGTGTTCATACATTACCATTGGTATTGGTGTTAGTGCGTTCATACATTACCCTTGGTATTGGTTTTAGTGCGTTCATACATTACCCTTGGTATTGGTGTTGGTGTGTTCATGCATTACTCTTGGTACTGATGTTAGTGCGTTCATACATTACCCTTGGTACTGATGTTAGTGCGTTCATACATTACCCTTGGTACTGATGTTAGTGCGTTCATACATTACCCTTGGTACTGATGTTAGTGTGTTCATACGTTACCCTTGGTACTGATGTTAGTGCGTTCATATTCATACATTACCCTTGGTACTGATGTTAGTGCGTTCATACATTACCCTGGGTACTGATGTTAGTGCGTTCATACATTACCCTTGGAACTGGTGTTGGTGTGTTCATACATTACCCTTGGTACTGGTGTTGGTGTGTTCATACATTACCCTTGGTACTGGTGTTGGTGTGTTCATACATTGCCCTTGGTACTGGTGTTGGTGTGTTCATACATTACCCATGGTACTGGTGTTGGTATGTTCATACATTATCCTTGGTACTGGTGTTGGTGTGTTCATACATTACCCTTGGTACTGGTGCTGGTGTGTTCATACATTACCCTTGGTACTGGTGTTGGTGTGCTCATACATTACCCTTGGTACTGGTGTTTGTATGTTCATACATTATCCTTGGTACTGGTGTTGGTGTGTTCATACTTTACCCTTGGTATTGGTGTTGGTGTATTCATACATTATCCTTGGTACTGATGTTAGTGCGCTCATACATTACCCTTGGTATTGGTGTTGGTGTGTTCATACATTACCCTTGGTACTGGTATTGGTGTGTTAATACAGTACTCTTGGTACTGATGGTAGTGTGTAATACAGTAATACAGTACTCTTGGTACTGGTGGTAGTGTGTTAATACAGTACTCTTGGTACTGGTGGTAGTGTGTTAATACAGTACTCTTTGTACTGGTGGTAGTGTGTTAATACAGTACTCTTGGTACTGGTGGTAGTGTGTTAATACTTTTATCTAGATATTGTCGATGGAGTGTTTATACAATATGCTTAGTACTGACACTGTTATATAAATTAATGGTGACCTTGGTAGATGTGTTGGTGCTCTGGCGGAGTACGCTTAGTACTGGTGTTGGGTTATTCATACATTACCCTTGGTATTGGTGTATTGATACAATATCCTTGGTACTGGCGTTATTTTATTAATACAATGCTCTTGACACTGATTTTGGTATTCCTTTACGTGAAGTTACATATTAAAAAATTATTAATATATCAGCATGTCAATAATTAATTTACATTCTATTTTCTTCTCCCATATGTTATAGTCATCTACAATTAATAATCAGAAAATCTCATTAATATGTTTTCTCTCTCCACCAGCTTTCATCATTAAAGAAAGTACAGTTGCACGAACCTACACTGAGAGAAGGCATAGATACACATGTGTACAAGTAGAGAAGATAGCCCTGAACGAACCTACACTGAGAGAAGGCATATATATGCATATGTACGTGTAGAGAAGGTAGGCCTGAGCGGACCTACACTGAGAAAAGGCATAGTTATATATGTGTACGTGTAGAGAAGGTAGACCTGAAGGGACCTACACTGAGAGAATGCACATCTGTATAGGTGTGAGTGTGGTGAAGCTTGAGCTGCAAGAGAATTTGCTGATAGAAGTTACAGCTTTACAAGTGTTCATGTACAGACGGTAGAACTGCAGTAGCGAAGACTGAGAAAAGTTATAGCTGCACAAGTTTACATTCATAGACGGTAGAGCTGCATGAGTGTATGCTGAGAGAAGGTGTGTTTATTCTGGCATGTGTTGAATAAGTTATAATTTATTCGTCATTGATTAATCAACCTCTTCTTTCATTCCCTCTGTAACAGCTAAACTAGCAGCCAGGGCGGAGTAGTTGCAGAGGGGCTCCTGCTACTCTGATTTGCTGTCGTGGTTAAACATTAACTGCCTGAGAGCTGGTCACCAGCTGATTTAGTGTTTCCACACCTGGCTGGTGGTAGACCCTCACTGAGGATGGTTGACTACACACATACTAGTCCATCTAGTATATGGTGAAAAGCCAATTGTAGTGAGTGAGCTCACTTTCCTCTCACTCTAATATCTTGTTTCTCTGTTGCAACAAGTTGGAGGAGATGTGTAAGATGACGGGTATTTGATCAGAGCCTGTAATAGGGCCAGGTGATATGTAGTGTTGAAAGAGAGAGCTGGCTCGGTTTGCCAGAATGATGTCGGGTTTGCCTTAGCCAGTGTGATTGTAGAAGGTGTTGAAGTCTGGGCCGAGGTGAACTAGGTGTTTGTGGTTTGTGAAGTTGAGTAATTGGTGACCAAGTTGGTTGTTACTGGTGTGATGAAAGGCGGTGTGTTTGGCATTCATATCAGCTAGTAGGTATGTTGGTGTCTTGGTGTAGTTGAAGACTAAGGAAAGGTCGTGTATGTTGAGAATAGTGTTTGGGCGAGCATAGGTGGTGAAAAAGATAAAGGGGCCAATGTGGGTGTGTATTCTGACTGCAAGACAGTGTTGTATAAAAGGGATTGGGAGAAAATCGTTTTTTTTGTTTATTTGACGGGTTTTGGAAAGGGGGTCCGGGGGAAAATTAAAATAAGGCGAATTTGGGGTTTGAAGGGACGTTTGAAAAATTTGGCCCCCCTTTTGGAATGGGTTTTAAATTGTAATAAAAATTCTTGAAGAAAAAAAAAAATTTAATGGTTTGATGAAAAGTTTGGGGGGGGGGGAAAACCCCCCCTTTTAAAGGGGTTATGGGGGTTTTTTAGGAGGGAGTTCCCTTTGAGGGGGGAAGGAAAACCGTTTTTTTTTTTTTTGGGGAGAAGGGGGGTTTTTTTTTGGGTTTTTCTGAGGGGGAGTTGGAGGTGAAGGGGGTTTTTTGGGGTGGGTAAAAAACAAGAATATTTGGTGGGGAGAAAAGAAAGCTTAAGGGAGAAACGGGTTTGGGGGGGGGGGGTTGGGGGGGGGTTTTTTTAAAATGGGGTTTTGGGGGGTTTTTTTTGGGGGGGGGGGGGTTTTTTTTTTGGGGGGGGTGGGGGGGGGGGGGTTTTTGTGGGTTAAAAAAAGGGGGGGGGTTTTAAAAAATTGTTTGGGATTGGTTTTGGTGTGGTTTTTTGGGGTTTTAAATTTGGATGGGGTGGGTTAATTGTTTTTAGTTAGGGGGGGTTTTGGGTGTGGGGTTTTGTTTTGTTGTTGTTTGTGTTGGGGTTGGTGGGGGGGATGGGGGGGGGGTGGGGGGGGGGGGGGGTTGGGGGGGGGGTTGGTGTTGGGGGGTTTTTTTTTTGGGGCGGTTTGTGCTGTGTGGGGTTTTTTTTTAAGGGGGGTTGGTTTGGGTGGGTTGTGTTGGGGTTTGTTTTGGTTTTTTTGGGTGGGGGTTTTTTTTTTTGTTGTTGATGGGGGGTTGGGGTAAAAGTTTGGGGGAAATGGGTTGGTTTAAAAAATTTTTTTTAAAATGTGGGGGGTGGGTTTTTTTGGTTTTTTTTTTTTTTTTTTAAAGTTTTTTTTTTTTTTTTTTTTTTTTTTTTTTTTTTTTTTATTTTTTAAATTTTTTTTTGTTTTGGATTAAAAAAAAAAAAAAGGGGGAAATTTTTGTCATTTTAAATTTTAAAATTTTTCAAGAAAAAAAAAAAAAAAAAAAAAAAAGGGGGGGGAATTAAAAAAAAAATAAAATTTTTAAAAGGGGTAAAAAATTTTTATTTAAAAAAATTTTTTAAAAAAAAAGGGGGGGGGGGGGGAAAAGGGGGTATAAGGAAAAAAACCCCAAATAAAAAATGAAAGGGGGTTTAAAAAAAAAAAGGGGAAACCCAAAAGTAAATAAAAAAACTTTTTGGGTAAAAAAAAAAAATTAAATTAAGCAAAGAGTAAAGGTTATTCCAAAAGAAAAATTTTTTCCCCCATAAAAAAAATTAAAAAAAAAATTAAAAAATAAAAAAAAAAAAAAAATTCTAAACAGGGGCCCCCAAACAAATCGCGAGTTTTTTTTTTCCCCCCCCTTTTAAGGGGGCCCCCCCAAAATCACGTAAATAGGCCAAAGGGCTTTGTTTTGGGGGGGGGGGGGAGGAGGGGGGTTTAGGGTTATCCCATAAAAAGGGTTTTCCCAAAGGTTGGCTTGAATCAGCCATTAATAAAGGGTTGAAAAGCCCCGGAAGCGAAAAGTTCCCCCCAATAAAATGTCAATTAGTTGCACTTGTGTCCTTTTACTTTCCCTCAATCTTGTAGAATGTACAGCCCAGGGGCCCTAGACGTGGCTATTACGTATGAGGTGAGGAAGGCAGGAGGGGGTGGGGGATATGTTATATCCCCTAGCAAGTATTTCGTCCAAGGTTGGACAAGGGAAGAATTCTTTTTTAACAAGATCCCTGATGCTGCAGGGTCTGAGAGTTATGATTGATAGACTGAACACATCGACTATAGGGTGGGGACTGATTTCCCCAAACTCCCCCTCCCTTATGCCTTTCTATTTGTATTGGGTGATGAAGCCACTGTGTGGCGAAAACGTTTCCCCGAATAAAAATTCCAATATGTTGCATAAAATGTTCAATCGTCAAATGTAAAAATTCAAAAACTCGGAAATGTTCTAACCCCAGACCTACCACTTAAAAATGTTAAGTTAGCAGTATAGAATGCAAAAATATTTGTGGGGATGGAAACAGCAACCCTTAAAAACCCAGACAGCAGGCCTAAGGTACGTTAAGGTAATAATTATTGGGATGTATATCAAGAATTTTTAAGCAAAAGAATCCCGAGGGAATACTGCACTTTATAATCATTTGTAAGGCCCACCAGATTATGCACTCAGTTCTGGGCTCCATTTACAAAAAGGACAAAATTCGTTGTTTGGTAAGAAAACAATGCAACATTAGGTATCTTTTTTAAACTTTCGCCTACACATAGGCTTTTCAGTCAAGTACGAAAAGTTTAAAGAAGCGAAGATACTTGAAGACGATGTAATCATCCTCACCCCTTAAAATTTTTTGGGGTCATCCCTCAGTCTGGGGGGCATTGTTCCCTAGTATGAAAAAATAGGAAAGAAGACAGGGGGGAGCCTTTTATGCGCCAAGAGGTGAACGTGGCCACTAGGGGAAGGGAAAAACTCAGATGTTGACGGGCAGGTCCCTCCAATCCACCCCTCTCACTATGGAAGTTTTCGAAATTGTTGCAGGCTGTACCAAGATACCCTTTTGTTTCAGTGTTGACAGATTGAACTTAAAATGGTATAAAAAAACCGACAGGTTGTTAGGTAAGACACATATGCAACAGTTAGGTATCTTTATTATGAACGTTTCGCCTACACAGTAGGCTTCTTCAGTCAAGTACAGAAAAGTTGATAGAAGCAGAAGATACTTGAAGACGATGTAATCAGTCCATCACCCTTAAAGTTTTGAGGTGGTCAGTCCCTCAGTCTGGAGAAGAGCATTGTTCCGTAGTATGAATGCTCTTCTCCAGACTGAGGGACTGACCACCTCAAAACTTTAAGGGTGATGGACTGATTACATCGTCTTCAAGTATCTTCTGCTTCTATCAACTTTTCTGTACTTGACTGAAGAAGCCTACTGTGTAGGCGAAACGTTTCATAATAAAGATACCTAACTGTTGCATATGTGTCTTACCTAACAACCTGTCGGTATTTTATACCATTTTAATGTTCAATCTGTCAGACACTGCAACACAAGGGTATCTTGGTACAGACCTGCAATCAACTTCGACAACTTCCACTAGTGAGAGGGGCTGGATTTGAGAGGGACCTGACCGCTCAACATCTGAGTTCTTACCTCTCCTAGTGGCCTACGTCTCACCTCTTGGCGCTATAAAAGGCTCCACCCTGTCACTTCTTCTCCATATTGTTTCATACTACGGAACAATGCTCTTCTCCAGACTGAGGGACTGACCACCTCAAAACTTTAAGGGTGATGGACTGATTACATCGTCTTCAAGTATCTTCTGCTTCTATCAACTTTTCTGTACTTGACTGAAGAAGCCTACTGTGTAGGCGAAACGTTTCATAATAAAGATACCTAACTGTTGCATATGTGTCTTACCTAACAACCTGTCGGTATTTTATACCATTTTAATGGACATAAATTCGTTAGAAAACATTCAGCGTAGAATGACTAAATTATACATAGTATTAGAAATTTTCCTTATGAAGAATGATTGAAGACCCTTAAATTACATTCACTTGTTAGACGAAGAATGAGGGGAGACATGATCGAAGTGCATAAGTGGAAGATGGGTATAAATAAAGGGGATATAAATAAGGTCTTGAGGATATCTCTCCAAGAGAGAACCCACAGTAATGGATTTAAATTAGATAAGTTTAGATTTAGAAAGGACATAGGAAAGTATTGGTTTGGAAATAGGGTAGTTGATGAGTGGAACAGTCTACCTTGTTGGGTTATTGAGGCTAGGACATTAAGTAGTTTTAAATTTAGGTTGGATAAATATATGAGTGAGAGGGGTTGGATTTGAGTGGGACTTGCAAATGAGTTGATAGAGTTATCAGAGCCTATTTCTTGGGTAGCATTGAGGATTGAGTTGGGAAAATGTTTCGTTAGTGGGATGAATTGTAAAGGACCTGCCGAGCATGGGAATGTAACTTAAGGGTCTTCAATCTTTCTTCATAAGGAAGATTTCTAATGCTATGTATTAATTTAGTCATTCTACGCTGAATGTTTTCTAACGAATTTATGAGGAAATGGTATGGTGATACCGACAAGATGTGGAAAAAGACACTTATGTACAGTTCAGGACATTTATTAAAAGAAACGTTTCGCCACGAGTGGCTTCTTCAGTCCTAATACAGACTGTATTAGGACTGAAGAAGCCACTTCGTGGCGAAACGTTTCCTTTAATAAATGTCCTGATCTGTACATAAGTGTCTTTTTCCATAACGAATTTATGTTCATTCTGTAATATGGAGACCAGAACTGAGCTGCATAATCTAGGTGAGGCCTTACTAATGATGTATAAAGCTGCAGTATGACCTCTGGACTTCTGTTGCTTACACTACTTGATATAAATCCCAATAATCTATTTGCCTTATTATGTACGCTTAGGCATTGCTGTCTCGGTTTAAGGTTGCTGTTTACCATAACCCCCAAATCGTTTTCGCAATCTATACTGCTAAGTTCAACATTGTTAAGCTGGTAGGTGCTAGGGTTATGAACACTTCCGAGCTTTAGAACTTTACATTTATCTACATTGAACTGCATCTGCCACTTTTCTGACCACGAATTGAGTTTGTCTAAATCCTCCTGAAGTTGTGAGACATCAACGTTTGAATCGATCATCCTACCTATCTTCGTGTCATCAGCAAATTTGCTTATGTCACTAGTAATTCCCTCGTCAAGGTCGTTTATATATAATATAAACAACAATGGGCCTAAAACTGATCCATGTGGAACGCCACTTGTTACTGATCCTCACTCAGATTTAACCCCATTTATGCACACTCTCTGCTTCCTATAAGTGAGCCATGACTCGATCCACTTACACACTTCGATCATGTCTCCCCTCATTCTTCTTCTAACAAGTGAATGTAATTTAAGAGTCTTCAATCTTTCTTCATTGGGAAGATTTCTAATGCTATGTATTAATTTAATCATTCTACGCTGAATGTTTTCTAACAAATTTATATCCATTCTGTAATATGGAGACCAGAACTGAGCTGCATAATCTAGGTGAGGCCTTACTAATGATGTATAAAGCTGCAGTATAACCTCTGGACTTCTGTTGCTTACACTTCTTGATATAAATCCCAATAATCTATTTGCCTTATTACGTACGCTTAGGTATTGCTGTCTTGGTTTAAGGTTGCTGCTCACCATAACCCCCAAGTAATTTTCGCAATCTGTATGGCTAAGTTCTACATTGTTTAACTTATAAGTGCTAGGGTTATGGACACTCCCGAGCTTCAGAACCTTGCATTTATTTACAATGAATTGCATCTGCCACTTTTCTGACCAAGAATAGAGATTGTCTATATCCTCCTGAAGTTCCCTAACATCTCCGTTTGAATCAGTTATTCTACCCATCTTTGTGTCATCAGCGAATTTGTTCATATCACTAGTAATACCCTCATAAAGGTCATTGATATATATTATAAACAACAATGGGCCTAAGATTGATCCCTGTGGTACGCCACTTGTTACAGATCCCACTCGGATTTAACCCCATTTATGGACACTCTCTGCTTCCTGTCTGTGAGCCATGACTCGATCCACGACAGCACTTTTCCCCTATTGCCATGAGCTGCCACTTTCATTAACAGTCTTTGGTGTGGAAATCTATCAAAAGCCTTACTAAAATCTAAGTATATAATATCAAATTCTTCATCGTGATCAACAGCCTCAAAAGCTTTACTGAAGAAAGTTAATAAATTAGACAAGAACGGCAGTTTGCGTTAAAGCGGCTGAGTGGCTCCTGCGGCTGAGCGCTGTATTCCTGAGCGCTGTATTCCTGAGTGACTCCTCCTGAAAAGGTCTGCGGCTGAGTGGCTCCTTTCCTGAGGGACTCCTTCCGCGCCCGCACGCCCGCGCGCCCGCTCAAGCGCCAACCCGTCCGCGCCGACCCGCGACCTTGACCTCACCCTCGACCACCTCACCCTCAACCCTGCCACCACACCCTCAACCCCCCACCCACGCCACCCACCCGTGCAGCACCGGCAACCGCCCACCCGCCCTGCCCTCGCGCCCGCCCGCGCCTTCTGCAGCGCCTTCTGCAGCATCGTCTGGATCGCCCTCACTCCCCAAATTTTTTTCCGATTTTTTTCGTATTTTGTTTTGAATTTCTTTTGCTCTCCTTGGAACAAGTTTTTGAGGTTCCCCGTCCCACCACCCACTTCCACCCCAAATATTCCTGCTCCATCTCCTCGGATCCAGTTTTTCTCGATATCAATAATACACCCCCACCCAAAATTCCTGCTCTACTTCCTTGGATCAAGTTTTTCTCGATATCAATAATACAAAGACTCCATCTCCTCGGATCAAATTTTTTTTGGATTCCCCCCTCTGGGGGTAAGCATTCAAAATGGACTCCCACTTGCATCCCAAATTCCCTGCTCCAATTCCTCAGATCAAGTTTTTCTCGATATCAATAATACAAAGATTTCCCCCACCATTAACTTCTACCCTCCATGTCCAAGTATTTCTCCTCCATTTCCTTGGATCAAGTTTTTCTCGATATCAAATAATACAAAGATTCCATCTCCTTGGATCAAGTTTTTTTGGATTCCCTCCTCTGGGGGTAAGCATTCAAATGAACTCCCCCTATGGGGCATGGTACTTTCTCTTACTACAGGTCGAAACAAGTGTGATGTCACCCCACCCATGTTTACTCGGTGGTCAGTGACGTCACATGATGACCTCACACACAGGCTGAATCTTGTCGACTTCCCCCTATTTCAGTGACGTCACGTGATGACCTCACACACACAGGCTGAATCTTGTCGACTTCCCCCTATGTCAGTGACGTCACGTGATGACTACACACACACACACTGGCTGAATCTTATCGAGCAGACAATAAAATGCAGGATAACACTAATACACAATATTTTCATTTATTTATTTATTATACATCCAGCAAAAAAAATACAAATTCATTAAAAAAAAAGATACAATTCGTTGACTAAAATCTACATGGAGTAATTCTTTTTCTCT
Organism: Cherax quadricarinatus; assembly: GCF_026875155.1. NCBI lineage: Eukaryota > Metazoa > Arthropoda > Malacostraca > Decapoda > Parastacidae > Cherax > Cherax quadricarinatus. Next base: position 67,237,485 of record NC_069407.1, read on the forward strand.
TGAAGAAATTCTGTGCATTTTGTTCTGGATCTTCTTCATCGTCACCATCTCAGTATTACACATTTCATATACAGCATAGGGAAAACATTACACATTTTCACTCTTAACCCAGGATAATCCAAATAATTCCACATTTTTTCGTTAATACCAACAACAATCCTCAATTTCTTTACAAAATGCAACACAAGATTAGACATTTTTCTTGTTTTAATTATTTCATCAGAAAAAGTCCGGCGAGTCTTATCTGACCGATCTCAGATAACATCTCAGATCTCTCCTTCTTACCCCTTCTCCCACCAACAACACACAATTTTCACTCATAACCAACAATTTTTCTCGTTTTAACTAATTTCATCAGAAAAAAGTCACCACAACACTTACAACTTATAATCACTTTTCGATAAATTCACTAGACACAATTTTACATATTACGAAGCTAACACACTAACACACAGACAGCACGTTTTACTTCGAACACCTTCAAAACACTCTCATACATCATTTGAAGACCACCTTTTTCTTAATCTCTCTTAAGAATTACTCTCTCATCAGCATCCTTTATCATCTTACTACAGAACAACCCCCCAGATTACTTCGAACACTCTCATAAATCATTTGAACACTTTCAAAACCACCTTTGAATAGTCTCAGACAACACTGAAACACTTCCAAGACAACATTTTGATTACTCCCAAATAAGATTTGACATCTCTAATTTATCTACACTTACATATTTCATTAAATTACAACTCATCCACCAAACTCCTCCCGCATTCTCCAGATTTTTACATGATTATCACAAAAACTAGCTCATGCACTTATGAGTCATTACCAATACACACACACACACACACACCCATACACACCCATACATACCACACTTTACTTTGAACAACAAAAAACACCATCAATTACCATTGAATACTCCAAAAACATCATTCGAACACCGGCAAATCAAAACTGAATACTCCCAGAACTCCTTCAAAATTACTCTTGCACATCATTTGAACACCTTCAAAAACACCTTTGAATAGTCTCAAACACCATTTGAGTACTCCCATATACACCACTGAATACTATTAAAACACCAATGAATACAGTCAAAACACCACCAAAATCACCATAAACTAAGATCAACATCACAGACTAACACCCATTTTCACACAAATCCTCTTAAATCACTAAAACCAAGACGATTACCAATTTCTATGAGTACACTCACCTCCAATTAAGATATAACATGAGCGCTAAAAACATGAACACAAACCAAACACACACGAACACTTACAACACAATCACCTCTTTTTCGGTATCTCTAGTTCGACAACGCCCACAACCCACAACAACAACCCACAACTTATAACCACTTTTCAGCATCTCTAGTTCGACAACATCCCACAACACCCACAACCCACATCACCAACACCCCACAACACCCACAACAACAACCCACTTATAACATCCTTTTCGATATCTCTAGTTCGACAACAATACCCACAACCCTCATCACTTACCAATTTATTCACAATTTTTCCTCTTTCGATACAAATTTTTCCCCTTCTTTTTATTGAATCTTAAAATGTAATGCGCATTCCTCCCTACATTTGTAAAATTCTAATAAAATCCTCTCCATACCCATCTCCTTGTATCCACATAAATTAATATTATACTCACAACAACTAATCATCTCTCTACCCAACACATTCCCTCGATATCGGTAATATGAACAAAATGTTTGGGATAACATTAGAACATTTCCAAATTACGTTGGAGCACATTCAAAAATATATTGGAACACTTCCAAATTACATAAGAGTACTCCAGAATTACTTTGAACGACTCCATTTTTGGATATTTCCAAATTAGTTTTGGAAACTTTATCTTAAAATCGAACATTATTTTCATGTTGGTAAACACACTCAATGGTAGAAATATTTACTCGATTTCCGGATAGAAACACAATCCTCGCTCTGAGAGACTCCATGAGCTCATATGGCTTACCCCAAAGTATTGCGTCATGATTTTTGTACAACCCCCTTCGGTGATAATCTCCTTACTGAACACTTGTGTCAACACAGGACAGACAGACGCCATGAAATGGTGTTCACACCCAAGGTAGAAAATCACATACTCATTACGTTTCTCCTTACAACACACCTGTGTGTAATCATGAATAAGAAATATAACATTTGTATTCTACCTCAATACTTTTTCATGGTAAGGTTTGATTGATTTAAAATTCATCATGTCTTAAAAATTTTTATTAAACATTTCTCTTTTTAATGATTCATCATATATTATTAATCTTGGTGTAACAACACGCTCTGAACATCATAAATCCTCCTCTCTGGGTCTTTTTTCTTCCAAGCCCCGTCACATCAGTACCTGTAAATGATAATATTTTTTTTTATTTCATTAGCATATAATGGGGAGAATTTTGCATCATCACCTGCAAAAGATATAAACCAACTAAAAGTTATATATTTTTTTATTCACTATCCCAAACATATGCCTCTCAAGTGTTACATCAGTATTCTTCTCGCTAACTTAAATATCTTCCCATTATTAACTTAAAAGCATAATCCTACTGTGTCCCCTTATTAACTTAAATGAACTAAAAGCGTGTTGTTAACTTAAATGAAGTAATCATTATAGTGTTCTGGTAGAGAGAGAGAAGGCCGAAATTGTAAGTAACACATTTCATGAAGAGGTAAATATGAGTTATATATTAGTTCAAATATATCTCTTTCTTCAAGTTATAATTACTTCCTCATAATAATAATTTAAATACATTTCTCTCTTCAAGTTATAATTACTTCCTCATAATAATAATTTAAATGAATTAAACCACTGATACAAGGTAAATAATTTTGCTTACCTCATGAGGGATACCAAGCACTTCCCTCAATTCTAGAAGACAATAACTTCGAATCATCTTCTAATTCTTGACCTTGGTTAATGTTTTTCATTTCTTCTCTGACAACCATTGTTGTACAAATACCTTCGTCCTTAAATTTCATTACCATGTATTCGAATATGGGTTTATAATGTGAATTCCAGATATAATCATTTGAAGTTTCATACCTCCCAATACCTTTCAGAAAGATAACCTCTCTTATATTTTTATTGTCTTTCACACTTTTTATGACTCTCTCAATGGCTTCCTTGAAATATCTTATTCTGTCTGCGATAGTATCTTTCTTTAAACCATACACCAAATGGGAATCTCTTGATTTTTCAATTAAATTTTGAGAAATGGTATTTTCCTCCTATGGTCGAACAATACCAAATTGGCTTATTATGGCTGCTAAATAAGGAAGATTCAATTTTCTTTGCTCCGGCGAAGGTTCAAACTCGATAACAGTTCCAGGAGTATCACGATCTTCAACTCTGCATCTTCTCAGATTAAATAATGGTTCTCTACTCCGATACACATCAGCATAAGGATATTTCTTACCCAAATAACTTGCACCATATCCTTTTATAGCAACACAATTTGCATGAAAAATAATGCAGTCGTTGTCACGACAATATTTTTCATCGTTCAATTTTCCTTCTTCAATTTTAAAATATTTTTCCATCCTATTGTCTGTCTACATTTTCTTGAGATGGTTAGTTGCACCCTGGTGGAAGAGGCACTAATGTATGAACAACAAAGATCAGAGATGTTTATACTCATTACCATTCCTGCCAGACGTATGATCTCTATTCAGTTGCCTAATAAGGTTTTAGAGTGATTGTGAATAAAACAAAAAAAAGTATTATAGAGATATTTTATTTGTCATATTTTACAATAATGACAACAATATTTCTACAACGTTTTTTTTAATTCCTTTGCATTCATGAATGATTTTAAGATATGCATGCCAATCACCTCCGGCTGAAGCACATCCAATTCCTTCTGGAAACACAACTTTTTCCATTATAATCCATTTGGGATCTGTTAATAACCACTTAACAAGATCATTCATGCACTCTTTGAATATAATCTCACGACCTTTCTTTGTATCTAAATATTCGCATGTATTGTAGTAGGTCTTATCAACTTTACAGTTCATATAATACTTATGTGGAGGTCCCATCGCATACTGTGCGAACATATTGGCAATCATGGGGTTATTTTTTCCATTATTTACAAATTTTATGCTCCCAAATTTATCACGAGTGACTTCACTAGCTAGATTTGCTTTATGACATCCAGGTGATCTAAATAAATATGGATTGCTAAGTGGTAAAACCTGACTTAAAGCATCAGCAAGACCTCCCTTTTTCAATTTAACAGCACAACAATTTGCTTGTTGTACTAAAAGAATTTTATCACTGCCACTAAAATCTTTCGTAATATTACCTTTCATTAACGAAAGATATTTTTCTTCATCTTTTGTTGCTTCTTTACCTGTAATTTTGATAAAATATAGTATTATATCCCAAAAATTAAGTTTGTTACTCAACAAATGAAAAAAAAAAATATTTCTCATTAGAATTTCTAAAAATTACATTGTGGGTGAATTTACTCAATAATATCTCATTAAAAACTCACGTTCAAAATCTTCCATTGCTATAAGCATTTCTTTATCTGTGAGATATTGTTCAGTCACCTTCCTTCGTTTTGTAGGGTTGTGATCAAGGTCTTCTATTGAATTAATCATTTCTTTATCAGATCTGTCATGTGTAGACACTTTTGCTTCTGAAACAAATTTTTTTTACATGTAACTTCCACTTATTAATTGAACTTTTCCTCTTGTTAACTTAAACACAAGATGACTCAAACACAAATTTTTTTAGACTATAACAAAAATCTCACTTGAATTTTTACAGTCCAGGGAACTTACGTAGATTTGAAGTCTCCATCTAAATACTCTTTTAACTCAATATAGATGTGTCTTCTTATACTCTTCACCACGAGGGTTGTCGAGTTAGTAGTTTTTATAACTATATGTGTAGAGAAATTTGTTCCGTGAAAACACTACATGGCATCGCCATGACAATAGGTGAATGAACCACCACGAGTTTAGTGTCATACAGGATGGGGCGAGTTAAATATTTGTTGGATCTCTTTGATGAGGTGAAGAATCTTAAGTGGAATGAATATAAACCTTTAATATGTAAAGTCTTATCCGGAGGTGATCTTAGCAAGAAAAAGTTGTATCGTGGATGATAGATGAACAAACCCCCATAGGGGAACTTCACCAACTGTGTTGATTTCTAGCAAATGATTGGAATTGGTAATGCGCTTGTTGGATCCTGTAGAGTGTAATCATAACTTACTTCAACGGTATTATGACTTGTTATTACTATACCGATGGTACATATCTGGAAATGCATGAAGACAATTTAAGGTAAGAAAATATGTTGATAATTTGATCAATGAGTATCGTGACGTCAAGCTTTTAGTTCATTTAAGTTAATAAGGGGACACAGTATGATTATGCTTTTAAATTAATAATGGGAAGATGCTCTATCTTGTTTTAACGTGTTGATGGATAGTGACGTCACGCTTTTAGTTCATTTAAGTTAAGGGGACATAGCATGATTATGCTTTTAAGTTAATAATGGGAAAATGTTCAATCCTGTTTGGTGGAGCATGATGTCACAAGCGAGTAGTAAGTGTGGCCAAAAAAAATATTGACTGAATATTTCTTTTTACTGAAAAATAAGGAAAGTTAACATTGGCTAAAACATATTAATTGAAATATACGATGGATAATATATATGCTTTGAAGAAATCCCCTGTAATGTGTATTTGTATTATTAAACAAAAAATGATATTCGATGACGACACCGATTTAAATTTTTGGTATAAATATTTAGAGTGAAATGGTAAGGAAACACTTGAGCAGATGAAGAAATACGGTGGTTGCGACAAAACATACTAGTGTGGTGTTTATAGAAATGTTGTATACAATTAAGAGAGTCGAACCCATTCAAAAAAGAGTTGATGCGGAACGTGTTCTCTCAAAACAAGAGATTGTAGCTGAGGTACGAGAAATGACTCAACGATGGAGTGAAGAAATATTGGAAAATTTATTGTTACGAGAATGTGAATGGAGTAGTCATTTATCTCAAACTTTTATTATACCAAAGCCCCAAAAAAATTAATTACGAAAATGGATTTTGAAATGGCTGATCCTAGTTTAGGTAAGTTTAATGAAATTTTCATTTAATACTATTTAGCAACTCTTTATGTGTATGGGAGAGTTGTGTGTAAGTCACCCCCAGACATTGTCAGGAAACCGCATGGACATCATCTAATATGGGGAAACTTGGTGATTTCATTGTTATTTGTGAAACGGTGAAAGATCTTCCTTGGTTGGAATTTTGCAACACTGTCAATCAACTCTTAAGGAAAGATGGTGAATCATTGAGTGAAAAGAATTTTCAACGAGTTAAAAATTGGTTAGAAAATGAACTTGATTTGCATAAATTCATTGATGAAATGGTAACGGAGTAGAGTGATCTGGTATATTATATTTTGGAAAATAATATATCTGAAAACTTTGTCAGTCAAATATTTAATAGACAGTATAATCTGTGCATTTTGCATAGATGGTACAACACAAAGAAGTGGAAATTAATTTGGAGAGAACTTTTCACAGATATTAAACAATATATTAAAAACATTGAACCTACTGTGTGAGTAACTTATAAGGTAAGCAAAATTATTTACCTTATATCAGTGGTTTAATTCATTTAAATTATTATTATGAGGAAGTAATTATAACTTGAAGAGAGAAATATATTTAAATTATTATTATGAGGAAGTAATTATAACTTGAAGAGAGAGATATATTTGAATATATAACTCATATTTACCTCTTCGTGAAATGTGTTACTTACAATTTCGGCCTTCTCTCTCTCTACCAGAACACCATAATGATTACTTCATTTAAGTTAACAACACGCTTTTAGTTCATTTAAGTTAATAAGGGGACACAGTAGGATTATGCTTTTAAGTTAATAATGGGAAGATATTTAAGTTAGCGAGAAGAATACTGATGTAACACTTGAGAGGCATATGTTTGGGATAGTGAATAAAAAAATATATAACTTTTAGTTGGTTTATATCTTTTGCAGGTGATGATGCAAAATTCTCCCTATTATATGCTAATGAAATAAAAAAAAATTAACATTTACAGGTGCTGATGTGACGGGGCTTGGAAGAAAAAAGACCCAGAGAGGAGGATTTATGATGTTCAGAGCGTGTTGTTACACCAAGATTAATAATATATGATGAATCATTAAAAAGAGAAATGTTTAATAAAAATTTTTAGGACATGATGAATTTTAAATCAATCAAACCTTACCATGAAAAAGTATTGAGGTAGAATACAAATGTTATATCTCTTATTCATGATTACACACAGGTGTGTTGTAAGGAGAAACGTAATGAGAATGTGATTTTCTACCTTGGGTGTGAACACCATTTCATGGTGTCTGTCTCTCCTGTGTTGACGCAAGTGTTCAGTAAGGAGATTATCATCGAAGGGGGTTGTACAAAAATCATGACGCAATACTTTGGGGTAAGCCATATAAGCTCAAGGAGTCTCTCAGAGCGAGGATTGTGTTTCTATCCGGAAATCGAGTAAATATTTCTACCATTGAGTGTGTTTACCAACAAGAAAATAATGTTCGATTTTAACATAAAGTTTCCAAAACTGATTTGGAAATATCCAAAAATATAGTCGTTCAAAGTAATTCTGGAGTACTCTAATGTAATTTGGAAGTGTTCCAATATATTTTTGAATGCGCTCCAACGTAATTTGGAAATGTTATAATGTTATCCCAAACATTTTGTTCATATTATCGAAATCGAGGGAATGTGTTGGGTAGAGAGATGATTAGTTGTTGTGAGTATAATATTAATTTATGTGGATACAAGGAGATGGGTATGGAGAGGATTTTATTAGAATTTTAGTAATGTAGGGAGGAATGTGCATTACATTTTAAGATTCAATAAAAGGAAGGGGAAAAATTTGTATCGAAAGAGGAAAAATTGTGAATAAATTGGTAAGTGATGAGGGTTGTGGGTATTGTTGTGGAACTGGAGATATCGAAAAAGATGTTATAAGTGGGTTGTTGTTGTGGCTGTTGTGGGATGTGGGTGTTGTGGGTTGTGGGATGTTGTGGGTTGTGGGTGTTGTGGGTGTTGTTGTCGAACTAGAGATACCGAAAAGATGTTATAAGTGGGTTGTTGTTGTGGGTGATGTGGGTTGTGGGTGTTGTGGGTTGTGGGTGTTGTTGGTTGTGGGTATTGTTGTCGAACTAGAGATACCGAAAAAGATGTTATAAGTGGGTTGTTGTTGTGGGTGTTGTGGGTTGAGTGTTGTGGGTTGTGGGTGTTGTTGAATTAGAGATGCTGAAAAGTGATTATAAGTTGTGGGTTGTTGTTGTGGGTGTTGTGGGGTGTGGGTGATGTGGGTTGTGGGTGTTGTGGTATGTGGGTGATGTCGAACTAGAGATGCTGAAAGTGGTTATAAGTTGTGTGTTGTTGTTGTGGGTGTTGTGGGGTGTGGGTGATATGGGTTGTGGGTTTTGTGGGATGTGGGTGATGTGGGTTGTGGGCGTTGTTGAACTAGAGATACCGAAAAAGAGGTGATTATGTTGTAAGTGCTCGAGTGTGTTTGGTTTGTGTTCATGTTTTTTGCGCTCATGTTATATCTTAGTTGGAGGTGAGTGTACTCACAGAAATTGGTAATCGTCTTGGTTTTAGTGATTTGAGAGGATTTGTGTGAAAATGGGTGTTATTCTGTGATGTTGATCCTAGTTTATGGTGATTTTGATGATGTTTTGACTGTGTTCAGTGGTGTTTTAATAGTATTCAGTGGTGTATTTGGGAGTACTCAAATGGTGTTTGAGACTATTCAAAGGTGTTTTTGAAGGTGTTCAAATGATGTGCAAGAGTAATTATGAAGTAGTTCTGGGAGTATTCAGTGGTGATTTGCCGGTGATCGAATGATGTTTTTGGAGTATTCAATGGTAATTGATGGTGTTTTTTGGTGTTGCTCAAAGTAAAGTGTGGTGTGTATGTGTGTGTGTGTGTGTGTGTGTGTGTGTGTGTGTGTGTGTGTGTGTGTGTGTGTGTGTATTGGTAATGACTCATAAGTGTATGAGCTAGTTTTTGTGCTAATCTTGTAAAAATCTGGAGAATGCGGGAGGAGTTTGGTGGATGAGTTGTAATTTAATGAAATATGTAAGTGTAGATAAATTAGAGATGTCAAATCTTATTTGGGAGTAATCAAAATGTTGTCTTGGAAGTGTTTCAGTGTTGTCTGAGACTATTCAAAGGTGGTTTTGAAAGTGTTCAAACGATTTATGAGAGTGTTCGAAGTAATCTGAGGGGTTGTTCTGTAGTAAGATGATAAAGGATGCTGATGAGAGAATAATTCTTAAGAGAGATTAAGAAAAAGGTGGCCTTCAAATGATGTATGAGAGTGTTTTGAAGGTGTTCGAAGTAAAACGTGCTGTCTGTGTGTTAGTGTGTTAGCTTCGTAATATGTAAAATTGTGTCTAGTGAATTTATCGAAAAGTGATTATAAGTTGTAAGTGACTTAAGAAATCGTAATGACACGATTGCAAGTGAAGGGACTTGAGCTAGAGTTCGTCACGGCCACGCTAGCTGGAGATTCGTCTGTAAAAACTTGCATTTGTGGTCACAGAGGTGCCTGTGCTAACTTTCCTATGGTGTAGAAATATACCTAGTTGGATGAATCTTATTGTGGCTAGCTGGTCTAGTGGCTAGCGCGACGGGCTGGAGTTTTGAGACTCTATGACCGCGGGTTCAATCCCGGCCGGGGGTATGGTTTAAGTTGTAAGTGTTGTGGTGACTTTTTCTGTTGAAATTAGTTAAAACGAGAAAATTGTGGGTTATGAGTGAAAACTGTGTGTTGTTGGTGGGAGAAGGGGTGAGGAGAGATCTGAGATGTCATCTGAGATCGGTCAGATAAGACTCGCCAGACTTTTTCTGATAAAATAGTTTAAAACGAGAAAAATGTCTAGACTTGTGTTGTATTTTGTAAAGAAATTGTGGATTGTTGTGGGTATTAACGAAAAAATGTGGAATTATTTGGGTTATCCTGGGTTAAGAGTGAAAATGTGTAATGTTTTCCCTATGCTGTATATGAAATGTGTAGTACTGAGATGGTGACGACGAAGAAGATCCAGGACAAAATGCACAGAATTTCTTCAAGAGAAAAAAAATTACTCTGTTGATTTCAGTCAATGAATTGTATCTTTTTTTCAATGAATTTGTATTTTTTTTTGTTGGATGTACATGAAATGCATTGGTTGTATAATAAATAAATAAATGCAAATATTGTGTATTAGTGTTATCCTGCATTTTATTGTCTGCTCGACAAGATTCAGCCTGTGTGTGTGTGGTCATCACGTGATGTCACTGAGATAGGGGGAAGTCGACAAGATTCAGCCTGTGTGTGTGAGGTCATCACATGACGCCACTGACATAGGGGGAAGTCGACAAGATTCAGCCTGTGTTTGTGAGGTCATCATGTGACGTCACTGACCGCTGAGTAAACATGGGTGGGGTGACGTCACACTTGTTTAGACCTGTAGTAAGAGAAAGTACCATGCCCCATAAGGGGAGTTCATTTGAATGCTTACCCCCAGAGGGGGGAATCCAAAAAAAAACTTGATCCAAGGAGATAGAGTCTTTGTATTATTTGATATCGAGAAAAACTTTATCCAAGGAGATGGAGGAGAAATACTTGGACATAGAGGGTAGAAGTGGATGGTGGGGGAAATCTTTGTATTATTGATATCGAGAAAAACTTGATCCGAGGAATTGGAGCAGAGGATTTGGGATGCAAATAGGAGTCTATTTTGAATGCTTACCCCCAGAGGGGGGAATCCAAAAAAACTTGATCCGAGGAGATGGAGTCTTTGTATTATTGATTTCGAGAAAAACTTGATCCAAGGAGGTAGAGCAGGAATTTTGGGTGGGGGTGTGGGAGGTGTGGGGGAAAATCTTTGTATTAGTGATTTCGAGAAAAACTTGATCCGAGGAGATGGAGCAGGAATATTTGGAGTGGAAGTGGGTGGTGGGAGGGGGAACCTCAAAAACTTGATCTGAGGAGAGCACAAGAAATTCAAAAAAAAAAATCGAAAAAAGTCGGAAAAAAATTCGGGGAGCGGGGGCGATCCGTACGACGCTGCAGAAGGCGCTGCAGAAGCCGCGGGCGGGTGCGAGGGCGGGCGCGGGTCGGCGCGAGGGCAGGGCAGGTGGGCAGGTGCGAGCACAGCATGGGTGGGGGGCATGGGTGGTGGATTGAGGGTGTGGTGGGGGTTGAGGGCGAGGTGGTCGATTGTGAGGTCAAGATCGCGGGTCGCCGTGGACGGGCTAGCGCGCGGGCGGGCAGGCGCGCGAGCGCGGAAGGAGTCCACTCAGGAAAGGGAGCCACTCAGCTGCAGACCTTTTCAGGAGGAGCCACTCAGGAATACAGCGCTCAGCTGCAGGAGCCACTCAGCCGCTTTGACACCTACTAACAGCCTCTCGTGAATCCATGCTGAGTATCATTAATCAAGCTGTGCTTATCGAGATGGCTTCTCATAATCTCAGCTATAATTGACTCTAGTAATTTGCCTACAATTGAGGTCAGGCTTATTGGGGGTAATTTGACGGTAACGACTTGTCCCCTGCTTTAAAAATAGGAATTACATTAGCCATCTTCCACATATCAGACACTACACCTGTTTGAAGAGATAAATTAAAAATATTAGTTAATGGTTCACAGACTTCCATTTTGCATTCCTTAAGAACCCTTGAAAAAAGCTTATCAGGACCCGGCAACTTATTTTGATTCAGTCTGTCTATCTGCTTCACAACCATTTCACTAGTGACTCTGATGTTACATAATTAATCTTCTTCAGGCCCATTATAAAAATTAATTACTGGAAGATTGTTAGTGTCTTCCTGTGCAAAAACTGAGAGAAAATAATTATTTAAATTCGAGCACATTTCATTCTCTTTGTCAGTAAGATGCCCATAGTTATTTTTAAGGGGACCTATCTTATCTCTAACTTTTGTTCTATAGACCTGGAAAAAACTTTTTGGGTTAGTTTTCGAATCCCTAGCAACTTTAATTTCATAGTCCCTTTTAGCTTTTCTTATCCCCTTTTTAATGTCCCTCGTAAGGTTAATATACTGATTCATAAGATGACCCTCACCTCTTTTGATATGCCTATAAATTCCCTTCTTATGCCCTAGTAGATATTTCTGCCTATTATTCATCCATTTTGGTTCATTTCTATTTGATCTAATTTCTTTATACGGGATAAACGTTCTTTGAGCAGCATGTATAGTGTTCAGAAAACTGTCATATTGACAGTTCTCTTCGTTACCCCAGTCAACAGATGATAAGTGTTCTCTAAGCCCATCGTAATCTGCTAAGCGAAAATCTGGGACTGTTACTGAGTTATCCCTACTATCATACTTCCATTCAATGCTAAATGTAATTGATTTGTGGTCGCTAGCACCCAGTTCCTTTGAAATTTCTAAATTATTAACAAGGGATTCATTGTTTGCCAAAACTAAATCAAGCAGGTTATTTTCCCTTGTAGGTTCTGTCACAAACTGCTTCAGTAATCTGTTTGGCTTATTACATACGCTTAGGCATTGCTGTTTTGGTTTAAGGTTGCTGCTCACCATAACCCCCAAGTTCTTTTCGCAATCTGTATGGCTAAGTTCTACATCATTTAACTTATAAGTGCTAGGGTTATGGACACTCCCGAGCTTCAGAACCTTGCATTTATCTACATTGAACTGCATCTGCCACTTTTCTGACCAGGTATTGAGTTTGTCTAAATCCTCCTGAAGTTCCCTGATATCTACGTTTGCATAAATTATCCTACCCATCTTTGTGTCATCGGCGAATTTGTTCATTTCACTAGTAATTCCCTCATCAAAATCATTGATATATTTTATAAACAAGAACAGGCCCAAGGCTGATCCCTGTTGAACGCCACTTGTTACAGATCCCCACTCGGATTTAACCCCATTTAAGCCATGACTCGATCCATGACAGCACTTTTGTCCCAATGTCATGAGCTGCCACTTTCTTTAACAGTCTCTGATGCGGTACTTTATCAAAAGCCTTACTAAAATCTTAATAAACAATATCGAATTCTTTACCATGATCAACGGCCTCAAAAGCTTTACTGAAGAAGATTAATAAATTAGTTAGGCAGGAACGGCCCCTCGTGAATCCATGCTGAGTATCATTAATCAAGCTATGCTTATCCAGATGGCTTCTTATAGTATCAGCTATAACTGACTCTAATAACTTGCCTACAATTGAGGTCAGGCTTATTGGACGGCAATTTGACGGTAGCGACTTGTCCCCCGATTTAAAAATGGGAATTACATTAGCCATCTTCCACATATCAGACACTACACCTGTTTGAAAAGAAATATTAAAAATATTAGTCAATAGTTCACAAAGTTCCATTTTACACTCTTTAAGAATCCTGGAAAAAAGTTCATCAAGGCCCGGGGATTTATTTTGCTTCAGTCGGTCTATGTGTTTGATAACCCTTTCGCTAGTGCATAATTTATCGTCTTCAAGCCCACTATAAAAAATTATTACTGGGATATTGTTAGTGTCTTCCTGAGTAAAACTGAGAGAAAATAATTACTATGAATAGAGCACATTTCATTCTCCTTGTCAGTGAGATGCCCAGAGTTATTTTTAAGGGGACCTATCTTATCTAACTTTTGTTCTATAAACCTGGAAAAAACTTTTTGGATTAGTTTTCGTATCCCTAGCAACTTTAATTTCATAGTCCCGTTTAGCTTTTCTTATCCCCTTTTTAATGTCCCTCTTAATGTCAATATACTGATTCATAAGATGACCCTCACCTCTTTTGATGCACCTATAAATTCTTTTTTTCTGTCCTAAAAGATATTCGAGCCTTTTATTCATCCATTTTGGGTGATTTCTATTCGATCTAATTTCTTTATACTGGATAAATGTTATTTGGGCAGCATGTATAGTGTTTAGAAAACTCTCATATTGATAACTCTCTTCTTTACCCCAATCAACAGATGATAAGTGTTCTTTAAGTCCATTGTAATCACCTAAGCGAAAATCTGGGACTGTTACTGAGTTATCTCTAATATCATACTTCCATTCAATGCTAAAGGTAATTGACTTGTGGTCACTAGCACCAAGTTCCTCTGAAATTTCTAAATTATTAACAAGTGATTCCTTGTTTGCCAGAACCAAGTAAAGCAGGTTATTACCCCTTTTAGGCTCTGTTACAAACTGCTTCAAAGAACAATCCTGTACTACTTCTAAAAAGTCATTAGATTCCAAATTCCCTGTCAAAAAATTCCAGTCAATCTTGCTAAAGTTGAAGTCTCCTAGAATTACAACGTTATCGTGCCTTGTGGCCTTAACAGTTTCCTCCCACAGTAGTCTTCCTTGGTCTCTATCCAAGTTTGGGGGACGGTATATCACGCCTAAAATCAATTTTTCGTGCCCCTCTTACAATTCTACCCAAACAGACTCAGTTTGTGTTTCGGACTTTATACCATGGTGTTTTCATGCAACAATTTAAACGTTCTCGGACATAGTGTTACCCCACCCCCCTTTCCGATATTTCTGTCTGCTTGGAACAATTTAAAACCCTGAATGTGACATTCAGCAGTCATGTCCCTATTTTTCATATTAAACCACATCTCATTTATGGCAAAAACATCAGTGTTACCCGCACTTGCAACTAATCTCAATTCGTCCATCTTATTTCTTGCTCTACGACTGTTAGAATAATATTTTTTCACAAACCCTCCCTTCTCTTTTTTCTTCCTGCTGATTTCTGTTCCTCCACTATGCCTGTTACTCTCCTTATCACCTAATGCCATTGGCTTTCCTATGTTCACCAATAACTCTTCCTCATTCTTCCTATAACTGGTTTCCTTAAAACTCACGCTATCGCTACACTCAGAATACATTGATTTTCCACGAAAACCCATACCACTGTCTGTTTCTAGTTTAAAGACCTAACAGCTCCCTCCACTGCGTTGGCCAGTGCTCCAACCCCAAACCTAGATAAGTGAACCCCATCCCTAGCATACATGTCATTTCTGCCATAGAAGAGGTCCCAGTTGTCTATGAATGTTATTGCATTTTCCTTACAGTGTTTGTCCAGCCAGCAATTGACACCAATTGCCCTGGACAACCATTCATTTCCAACTCCTCTCCTAGGCAAAATGCCACATATCACAAGATTCCCACCCTTCTTCCTAATTATCTCTACTGCTGTCCTATACCTGCTAATCAGGTCTTCACTCCTACGTCTGCCAGCATCGTTGCCTCCCACACTGAGGCAAATAATAGGATTGCTCCCATTACCTTTCATGATGTCGTCCAGACGGCTAACAATATCCCCCATCCCAGCCCCAGGAAAACATACCCTCTGCCTCCTCTTCCTGTCTCTAAGACAAGATGCCCTATCCATAAATTTCACTTGACTGTCCCCAACTAGAACAA
This sequence comes from Cherax quadricarinatus, assembly GCF_026875155.1. Taxonomy (NCBI): domain Eukaryota; kingdom Metazoa; phylum Arthropoda; class Malacostraca; order Decapoda; family Parastacidae; genus Cherax; species Cherax quadricarinatus. The sequence goes on from NC_069407.1 coordinate 67,252,988, forward strand.
TGTTCTTACCTTCACTGTTGGAGTTCGTAGTGACGTTTTCGATGGTCTTCGTTGGGGTTTCAATGGATGTCGACTCACCCTCCTCTGCCAATGATTCCTTGGTACTCATTGCGACGTTTCCAGTTGACTACACCCATTCGTCTGGTAACACCAAAAATGGGTTGGAAGTCTCCACAGCAGTCTCCTGGATCTTCGTTGTTTCCACCACTCCAACAGTCTTCTTAATTTTAAGCTTGGTTCCATGTTGGCCGGCCATTCACCAGGTTCCTTTCTTGACCTGAGGACTCACAACAGGAGGATTACTTCGAATCCTCTTGGTTTCCTCCGTCAGTCGCCGTATCTCAAGCTTAGCAACCCTAAGCTCCTCTTTTAGCTGCTGGTAGAGATGCTCAAGAGAGGACAACTTGTCAAATTCACAGAGAACACACTGGACAAATCTTCACAGAGCTAAGTACAGATCACCACTGAGCTAAGTACAGATCACCACTCAAGCTAAGTACAGATCACCACTCAAGCTAAGTACAGATCACATAGACGGCAGTGTGTGTTGACAGTTGCATAGTAGTTCTCTGGTGGTGGTAACTGGTAGTTCTCTGGTGCAGGTAACTGGCTAGACCCTCTACAGGTGGTCCCAAAGTACAGAATGCGCATTCAATATAAAACTGAAAGTATTGGTTTGGAAATAGGGTAGTTGATGAGTGAAAAAGTCTACGTAGTTGGGTTATTGAAGCTAAAACCTTGGGTATTTTCAAATTTAGGATAGATAAATACATGAGTGAGAGGGGTTGGATTTGAACAGGACTTGCATATATTAGTGGATAGTTATCAGACCTTATTTCTTGGGAAGCATTAAAAATTGGGTTGGGCAATTGTTTTGTTAGCGGGATGGATTGCAAAGAACCTGCCTAGTATGGGCCAACAGGCCTGCTGCACTGTTCCTCCTTTCTTATGTTCTTATGTAGAGACGGTAGAGCTGCACTGGTGAATGTTGAAATACAGTTTACACAATGTTTTCCTCCACTCTATTCCCACTGACTTGCATATAAAGAAATGAATGTTGACTTCACCGCGAGAAGTCAGATGCTCTCCCAGTTTTCCAGTTCCTCACTACTAAGGTAGGCTACTCCTGCAAAACCCTTCTTCCTAATTCACTCCTTCGGCTCCCAAATGAATTTCAGCCCTCTCATCCCTCCCTGTCCTCTCCCACTCACATTTTCCAAGCCCTCACGAAGCTAGCATAAATTACTTAGGCATCAAAGCCGATGGAATTAGACTGAGCTCATTTGAGAGGGAAGAAGCCTGGCATTTACATGTGAGCGACGATGTGGTAATAAGAATTCATCACAAATAACTAGAGCAGTAAGCTAGAGAGAGACTGTCATCGTTGCTATCTTTAGGAACTTGACAATGTTTCGTCTTGACTCTATTCATTTCTATAAAAAGTACCTTCTTTTCATGTACTAGTCCAATATTTTTAGTAAGCATTAACCTGTGTAGTTGATCAAACGGCGAAGTAGCCAACCTGACCAACCTGTGCTGCAGTAGAGATTTCGGTAGGACCCGTTCACTTAGGCACTTAGGAACATTAACTTGAGTGCAGCTTTATGGGCTTTGAAGAGTGAGCGTTTGTGTGTGTGTGTGTGTGTGTGTGTGTGTGTGTGTGTGTGTGTGTGTGTGTGTGTGTGTGTAGAGAGAGAGAGAGAGAGTGAGAGAGAGAGAGAGAAAGATTGCAGGACTCGATACTGCTACTGAGGAAGGTCAAGATTCAAGGCAGCGCTCTTATCCACACAGCCACGAACGGCAGCCTGGTTCACAATCCGTGTTTCTTTACCAGCCCGGGCACGTCAGTGGGCTTCATGCATGGAATCAAGCTATTTCAGTCTCCTGTATGTACTGCCCTCTCAAGAAATTTTTGTATCAGTGTACCACACAGAAACAAACGGGTATATACAGAGAAAGATCGCACTCAGCAGGACTCGATACTACTACTGAGAATGGTCAAGATTCCCATTGATATAAAAATCGCTTGAGAGGTCAGAACAGACAGGAGACTGAAATAGCCCTGAATCCATGCTTGAGGCTCACTGACGTGCCCGGGCGGGGAAAGAAACATGGCTTGTGAACTAGGCTGCCCAGTCTATGTGGCATTCTTGGCTGATTAGATACGAGCGCTGCCTGAGAATCTTGACCGTCCCCAGTAGCAGTATCTAGTCCAGCTGACTGCGATCTTTCTCTGTGTGTAACCGCTTGTTTCTCCGTGGTGCATTGATTATAAATAATATATATTATTGTAACCACGAACGAGTGGAATTGATCAGTATAACACTGTGACTAGCCAAATACTCGAACCCATGCTGCTTTGCCCGCCTCATGGTGAGCGTAAAACACATGACGCTCTAACCCACAAGACCACGCAATCATTCTCATGCATCATTCTTCCAGTATTCAGTGCTCTTGTGGGTTAGAGGGTCATGTGTTTTCGCTCACCATGAGGCGGGCCAGAGCAGCATGGCTTCGAGTCCTTGGCTAGTAAAGTGTTGTTCATATATATATATATATATAATATATAATATATATATATATATATATATATATAATATATATATATATATATATAAAATATAATATATATATATGTCATGCCGAATATGTAAAACTGGTCAATTAGCAAGAACTAATTTAAAATTAAGTCCTTTCTAAAAGTTTCTCTTATACGTTTTAACATATATTTTTTTCATTAATGTTGATGTAAAAATTTATAATTTTGCACCAAAAGGAACTTAGAAAACTTACCTAACCTTGTTATAACAAGAACAATTTATTTTAGCCTAACCCAACTAAATATATTTTAGATTTGTTTACAATAATTTAATACTAAAAAAACACATTGAAAAATATTTTTTTAGTTAGGTTCAGAATGATTTTGGGAAAATTATTGCATACACAAATTTTCAGTTGTCCCATATGGCAAGATGAACGTTGCTATTTAAGCCAAGATGGCAAGTTCTGCCTACTCGGCACCCCCACACACACACACACACACACACACACACACACACATATATATATATATATACAATATAATATATATATTATATATATATATATATATATATAATATAACATATATATATATATATATATATATATATATATATATATATATATATATATATATATATATATATATATATTATTATCACACTGGCCGATTCCCACCAAGGCAGGGTGGCCCGAAAAAGAAAAACTTTCACCATCATTCACTCCATCACTGTCTTGCCAGAAGGGTGCTTTACACTACAGTTTTTAAACTGCAACATTAACTCATTCAGAGTGCAGGCACTGTACTTCCCATCTCCAGGACTCAAGTCCGGGCTGCCGGTTTCCCTGAACCCCTTCACGAATGTTACTTTGCTCACACTCCAACAGCACGACAAGTATTAAAAACCATTTGTTTTCATTGACTCCTATCAAACACGCTCACGCATGCCTGCTGGAAGTCCAAGCCCCTCACACACAAAACCTCCTTTACCCCCTCCCTCCAACCTTTCCTAGGCCGACCCCTACCCCGCCTTCCTTCCACTACAGACTGATACACTCTTGAAGTCACTCTGTTTCGCTCCATTCTCTCTACATGTCCGAACCACCTCAACAACCCTTCCTCAGCCCTCTGGACAACAGTTTTGGTAATCCCGCACCTCCTCCTAACTTCCAAACAACGAATTCTCTGCATTATATTCACACCACACATTGCCCTCAGACATGACATCTCCACTGCCTCCAGCCTTCTCCTCACTGCAACATTCATCACCCATGCTTCACACCCATATAAGAGCGTTGGTAAAACTATACTCTCATACATTCCCCTTTTTGCCTCCAAGGACAAAGTTCTTTGTCTCCACAGACTCCTAAGTGCACCACTCACCCTTTTCCCCTCATCAGTTCTATGATTCACCTCATCTTTCTTAGAACCATCCGCTGACACGTCCACTCCCAAATATCTGAATACATTCACCTCCTCCATACTCTCTCCCTCCAATCTGATATCCAATCATTCATCGACTAATCTTTTTATCCTCATAACCTTACTCTTTCCTGTATTCACTTTTAATTTTCTTCTTTTGCACACCCTACCAAATTCATCCACCAATCTCTGCAACTTTTCTTCAGAATCTCCCAAGAGCACAGTGTCATCAGCAAAGAGCAACTGTGACAACTCCCACTTTATGTGTGATTCTTTATCTTTTAACTCCACGCCTCTTGCCAAGACCCTCTCATTTACTTCTCTTACAACCCCATCTATAAATATATTAAACAACCACGGAGACATCACACATCCTTGTCTAAGGCCTACTTTTACTGGGAAATAATTTCCCTCTTTCCTACATACTGTAAAGTAAAATGACACAAGTGCAACTAATGTGACACAGAGGGTATATAAACTTCCTACATACTCTAACTTGAGCCTCACTATCCTCGTAAAAGCTCTTCGCTGCTTTCAGTAACCTACCTAATACACCATACACCTGCAACATCTGCCACATTGCCCCCCTATCCACCCTGTCATACGCCTTTTCCAAATCTATAAATGCCACAAAGACCTCTTTAGCCTTATCTAAATACTGTTCACTTACATATTTCACTGTAAACACCTGGTCCACACACCCCCTACCTTTCCTAAAGCCTCCTTTTTCATTTACCCTATTCCCCTCTTACTCTTAATTCTTTCAATAATAACTCTACCATAATTTACAGGTAATCAAAGACTTATCCCCCATAATTTTTCCTTCTTTTGCCCCCTTTGCCTTTATCAAGGAACTATGATGCTCTCGCCCCCCTAGGACCTAACCCTTCCTAATTATTAAAAATTGCCAACCCACTCCAAAAATTATATCCCACCTGCTTTTAACATTTCTATCTTTATCCCATCAACCCCCGGTGTACCCCCTTTTTCTTTTCCCTATGCCTCACAAACTTCCCCCACACTCACAACGGCTCTTCCTCACCCCTACAAGATTTTATTCCTCCTTTCCCTATACACGAAATCACGCTTCCCTATTTTCATCAACTTTTAAAAATTCCTAAAAATATTCCCCCCTTCTTCCCAAACCCTCAAAACTCTCCATTTATAATTCTCCTCTCCTATTTTTTAACTGACAAACCCATTTGTTCTCTGGGCTTCCAAAACTTTTTTAATTCACCCCAAAATTTTCTTATTTTCAACAAAATTGTTGATAACATCCACCCACTCTCTCTTTGTCTCTATTTACATTCTTCACCCTTCTTAACCTCTTCTTTTTTCCATAACTCTTCCCCCCCTTGCCACTTCTACTTTGTAAAAATTCTATAGCTAACTTTTTTCTCCTTACACTCCTTTACATAAGAAAATTAAAAGGGGGAACACTGCAGCAGGCCTGTTGGGCCCCTCTAGCAGGTCCTTTAAATTCATCCCCCCCCCCCCCTAACAAAAAATTTGACCAACCCAATTTCAAGCTACCCAAAAAAATAAGCTTGATATTCAATCCCACTCAATCCAACCCCTACCAGTCTTTTCCAACCTAAATTTAAACTACCCAAATCCACCCAATAAACCCAAAGTCTTTCCCACCTAATTTCCCCCATTTAAACCAATACTTTCCTTTTCCTTTAACCTAAACTTTTAAAATTTAAAACCCCTTTTTTAAATACCCCAAATTTTTTCCCCTTTTTTTTACCCCCTTCCTTTGATCAGGTCTCCCCCCATTCTTCGTTAACAAATGAATGTAACTTAAGAGTCTTCAAACTTTCTTTTAAGGAAGATTCTAATGCATTTTTTAATTTAGTCATCCAGTGAATTTTTTTCAACGAATTTAGTCCATTTTTGTAATATGGAGATCAGAATTGAGCGCATAATCTAGGTGAGGCCCTTCTAATAGTATAAAGCTGCAGTTACCTTGGACTTTGTTTTCTTACTCTTCTTGATATAAATCCCGTAAAACTATTTCTTAACGTACGTTAGGATTGCTGTCTTGTGTGAAAAGGTTTAAAAAACCGCAAGTTGAAGATTGAGACACTTAGCAGATATGGGAATCTTTATTCAGGAAAGTTTTGCCACACAGTGGGTTCATCAGTCCAATACAAAGAGGAAGGCGTAAGGAGAGGAGGGGAATGAGGTAATCAGTCCCTAACCTGGAGTCGATGTGTTCAGTCCATCAATCTTGTGAATGTACAGCATAGGGCCGTAACGTGGTTTTTTATACGTAGGAGGTGACGTGAAGAGATGGAGGAGGGGGCATGTGGGACCCCCACTAGTCGAAGTAAGTCTTCGTCCCCAAAGGGTTTAACAAGTGTTGAAAAATTCTTTTTAACAAGACCCCATGTGCGCCCTGTCGACAGTTGTGATGAATGGTTTGAAAAAACCGACAAATTTAAGATTGGACCTTTTGCGATATGGGGAAACTTTTTCAGGAAACGTTTTTGCCACACAGGGGTTTTTTTAAAAAAAAAAGGGAAAAGGCGGGGGGAAAGGAGAAGATTGTCCTAACCGAGCTTTTTAGCCATAAAAATTTTAAGTAACTAGGGCCTGCCAAACTGAGGAGGTCGGAAACAAAAGGGGGTCAAAATGTACCACCCATATAAATAAGCCGTAAAAACGTTTTAAAATTTTTTTTAAAAGAAATTCCGGTTGCGGGGGGCTATTCCCTTCTTTTCTTACGTTTTTGATTGGACTGAAAACCTGGGGAAATTTTTTGAAAAAGTTTCCCAATCTCTGGCCAACCAATTGTGGGTTTTAAAAGTCAAAAGCACAGGGAAAGGGGTCTTTTCAAAAATTTTTAAATTTGCAACCTTTTGGGAAGATTTTTCGAGGGGAAAAGTAATAGCCCCTTAAATTGTCACTCAAAAAAAAAAAGTCGGGCCCCCTAGGCCGTACTTTCTAAGAGGGGGGCTCCCTCGACCCTTTTTAAATTTCTTTTTTACCCCTTTTTGTTTTGGAATAAAAATTTTTAAAACTTTTTAATAAAATTATATGTATAAAAAATTTAATTTCTTTTTTCAACACACCCTTTCAAAGGGCCAGGGGGGAAAAAAAATTTTTTTAACTTTTAATTTGGAAAATTACTTGCGGGGTCCATTGCCCTTTTCCCCCTTCTTGAAACGTTTTTCCCTTTTATATTTAATTTTAAAATTAAAAAAAAATTTTTTGGGGGGGCCCCCCCCCCCCCCCCCCCATTACTATAACCACGTTGGCAAAGTTTCAAAAAAATTTTTTGCAAATTTAATCTTAAAGTCGGTTTTTCCCTTCCCAAAATTTAGCCGGGGCGCTTGGGGGGGCTTTTAAAAAGAATTCTTCAACCAACCTTAAAAATTTTTTCCCTGTTGCCCAAACCCCCCTTCTTCCTTTTTCAAAAATTTCAATTATAAATTTTAGCCCCTAGCTGAATTTTTCTAAAAAATTTGTCCTTCGGTTTGGGCCCAAATTACTCATTCTTAGCCTTCTTGTTTTTTGCTGCATAGCTCGACTTTTTGGCAAACTTTCTTGAAAAAAATTTCCCAAAATTTTTCCCTTATTCTACCTTAACATTGCTGTCTTGGTTTAAGGTGCTGCTTACCATAACCCCCAAGTCCTTTTCGCAATCTGTATGGCTAAGTTCTACATTATTTAACTTATAAGTGCTAGGGTTATTGACACTTCCGAGCTTCAGAACCTTGCATTTATCTACATTGAACTGCATCTGCCACTTTTCTGACCGAGAGTAGAGTTTGTCTAAATCCTCCTGAATTCCCTAACATCTACGTTTGAATCAATTATCCTACCTATCTTCGTGTCATCGGCGAATTTGCTCATATCACTAGAAAATTCCTTCAATCAAGATCATTGATATATATTATAAACAACAAGGGGCCCCAAGAACTGATCCCTGTGGAACGCCACTTGTTACTGATCCCCACTCGGATTTAACCCCATTTTATGGACACTCTGCTTCCTGTCTGTGAGCCAGGGATTCGACCCACGAGAGCACTCTTCCCCAATGCCATGAGCTGCTACTTTCTTCAACAGTCTTTGGTGCGGTACTCTATCAAATGCCTTACTAAAATCTAAGTAAATAATATCAAATTCTTTTATCGTGGTCAACAGCCTCAAAAGCTTTACTGAAAAAAGTTAATTAATTAGTTAGACAAGACCGGCCTCTTGTGAATCCATGCTGAGTATCATTAATCAAGCTATGCTTATCGAGATGGCTTCTTATAATTTGAGCTATAATTGACTCTAGTAATTTGCCTACAATTGAGGTCAGGCTTATTGGGCGGTAATTTGACGGTAACGACTTGTCCCCTGTTTTAAAAATAGGAATTACATTAGCCATCATTCCACCAATCGCTCCTCTTCCCTCCCGCACCCACTTTGCTGTAACCACAAACTTCTGCTGAACACTCTAACACTACATTTTTAAACCTTCCCCATACCTCTTCGACCCCATTGCCTATGCTCTCATTAGCCCATCTATCCTCCAATAGCTGTTTATATCTTACCCTAACTGCCTCCTCTATTAGTTTATAAACCTTCACCTCTCTCTTCCCTGATGCTTCTATTCTCCTTGTATCCCATCTACCTTTTACTCTCAGTGTAGCTTCAACTAGAAAGTGATCTGATATATCTGTGGCCCCTCTATAAACATGTACATCCTGAAGTCTACTCAACAGTCTTTTATCTACCAATACATAATCCAAGAACTACTGTCATTTCGCCCTACATCATATCTTGTATACTTATTTATCCCCTTTCTATACAAAGTTCAATCAAAGAACTCCCATTATCATTTACACCTGGCACCCCAAACTTACCTACCACACCCTCTCTAAAAGTTTCTCCTACTTTACATTCAGGTCCCCTACCACCAATTACTCTTCACTTGGTTCACAGGCTCCTATACATTCACTTAACATCTCCCAAAATCTCTCTCTCTCTCCTCTGCATTCCTCTCTTCTCCAGGTGCATACGTGCTTATTATGACCCACTTTTCGCATCCAACCTTTAACTTTAATCCACAATAATTCTTGAATTCACACATTCATATTCTCTTTTCCCCTTTCCCAAATAATGATCCTTCAACATTACTGCTACCCCTTCCTTTTCTCTAACTCTCTCAGATACTCCAGATTTATTCCCATTTATTTCCCCCCACCGAAACTCCCCTGCCCCCCTTCAGCTTTGTTTCGCTTAGGGCCAGGACATCCAACTTCTTTTCATTCAAAAACATCAGCAATCATCTGTTTCTTGTCACCCGCACTACATCCACGCACATTCAAGCATCCCAGTTTTATAAAGTTTTTCTTCTTCTCTTTTTTAGCAAATATTTACAGGAGAAGGGGTTACTAGCCCATTGCTCCCGGCATTTTAGTCGCCTCATACGACACGCATGGCTTACGGAGGAAAGATTCTTTTCCACTTCCCCATGGACAATAGAAGAAATAAAGAAGAACAAGAGCTATTTAGAAAAAGGAGAAAAACCTAGACGTATGTATGTATATATGCATGTGCGTGTCTGTGAAGTGTGACCAAAGTGTAAGTAGGAGTAGCAAGATATCCCTGTTATCTAGCGTGTTTATGAAACAGAAAAAAGAAACCAGCAATATATATATATGTCGTGCCGAATAGGCAGAACTTGCCATCTTGGCTTAAATAGCAACGCTCATCTTGCCATATAGGACAAGTGAATATTTGAGTATGCAATAATTTCGCCAAAATCATTCTGAACCTAATGGAAAAAGTATATTTCACTGTGTTTGTTTAGTATTAACTTATTGTAAACATGGGTGATGAATGTTGCAGCGAGGAGAAGGCAGGAGGCAGTGGAGATGTCATGTCTGAGGGCAATGTGCTGTGTGAATATAATGCAGAGAATTCTCAGTTTGGAAGTTAGGAGGAGGTGTGGGATTACTAAAACTGTTGTCCAGAGGGTTGAGGAAGGGTTATTGAGGTGGTTTGGACATGTAGAGAGAATGGAGCGAAACAGAATGACTTCAAGAGTGTATCATTCTGTAGTAGAAGGAAGGCGGGGTATTGGTAGGCCTAGGAAAGGTTGGAGGGAGGGAGAAAAGGAGGTTTTGTGTGCGAGGGGCTTGGACTTCCAGCAGGCATGCGTGAGCGTGTTTGATAGGAGTGAATGGAGACAAATAGTTTTCAATACTTGACGTGCTGTTGGAGTGTGAACAAAGTAACATTTATGAAGGGATTCAGGGAAACCGGCATGCCGGACTTGAGTCCTGGAGATGGGAAGTACAGTGCCTGCACTCTGAAGGAGGGTGTTAATGTTGCAGTTTAAAAACTGTAGTGTAAAGCACCCTTCTGGCAAGACATTGATGGAGTGAATGATGGTGAAAGTTTTTCTTTTTCGGGCCACCCTGCCTTGGTGGGAACCGACCAGTGTGTTAATAAAAAAAAATAAATCTAACATATATTTAGTTGGGTTAGGCTAAATTAAATTGTTCTTGTTATAATAAGGTTAGGTAAGTTTTTTAAGATTCTTTTGAAGCAAAATTAAATTTTTTTACATTAACAGTAATGAAACAAACATATCTTTAAACGTATAAGAAAAAAATTCAGAATGGACTTAATTTTAAATGAGTTCTTGCTAACTGACAAGTTTTACATATTCGGCACGACATATAAAATATATATATAATTATATATATATATATATTAATATATATATATATATATATATATTATATATATATATATATAATATATATATATACCATGCAGGCATGGCAAGACGTGTGGCGGGCTAGCTGTGGGATTTTCAGTTATAACTCCTGATCAAGGAGGAGGCTGACCAGGTTAAGACTGAACACTACTCAGTGTGAATACTCTGGGTAGATTCCAGTGCAGCGAGAAGACATTTCAGTGTGCCGTGTCAATGTAAACAGTGGAAGTGTTGTGCAGTTTGTGAATGTGGTAGTGAGGAAGACGGCCAGTGGGGGTGGGGGAGAATAAGGCCTACAATGTGTGTCAGTACCGGCCAAGATTATCGCATATAGAAACCTCGGAAAGCTCTCTTTAAAACATACACCTCCAGCACCATTCGTCATGCTTCCAGTTAACTTAGAAATGATTACATGTTGATATATGGAATAATTAGAGGCATATGTTATGGAAAAACAGTGTGGGATTAATGTTAATGAGGGGGTGACCAGTCAGTGCCGCCTTCTCCACGCCACGGGGGTGGGGGGAAGAGGCGCGGTGAGTAGGTGGTGAGGGAACAAATGGGTACAGCAGTGCCCATACCCGCTTCGTTCATGATGTACATGGGAAACAAATAGAGATGTGTGTATTGTAAGACAGTGTGAACAACATAGTGTGCAAGTTCATGTGTATTGTACTCCCCTCACCCCCTCTCCCGAGGCAAACCCCACCCAACAACTTGCGTCTCCCCCACTCAGGTCTCAGCAGCAGTTTTCCCTTTCCCCTCCCAGCCCCTCACCCTCCCCTCACCAGCCCCTCAAACTCCACCAGACCACCATGGTTAAGTTCACTACCTTCCACGTACCATACTCACCCAGTATGTCATACTCTACTCCTACAGTATCCAAGATACGATACTACGTACCGCAAACTGCCCTTCTGACACTATACCATTCACTTATATATCCATACCTCACCTATGCTGTCTGTGCTTGGGGTTCAACTGCAGCAACACACCTTAAGCCAATAATAACCCACCAAAAAGCCGCAGTAAGAATAATCACTAAATCCCATCCCTGGCAACACCCCCCCCCCCCTCCACTCTTCATAGATCTAAATTTACTCCCTGTTCAGAACATCCACACTTACTACTGTGCAATCTATATCTACAGGACCTTAAATTCCAATATTAACCTTAACCTAAAACGCTTTCTTGATAGTTGTGACAGGATCCACAGGCATAACACCAGACACAAACATCTCTATGACATTCCCCGTGTTCGACTAAACCTTTACAGAAATTCAGTGTATTTCAAAGGACCTAAAATCTGGAACACCCTACCTGAAAACTCTAGAACTGCAGAGACTTTCATCACTTTCAAAACTACAGTTAGAAAGCATCTTATCTCTCTGATCCACCCTGACAACTAACTACATGATAACCACCTGGTGGTTCACAATTACACTCACTCACCCACTGACTATAAGCCCAGAAATACTAATCTTAAAATAATAAATCCTAATTAGTCATAAGTTTGCCTATGATACTCCAATACAGACACCTTGTATTGTGCCAAAACAAAAGCATTCACATTGTTAAACTCGCATATTATGATGTAGTCACTTAGCCTTAATACCATAATCTGTAAGGATTTAATGTTAAGATTTAATCTAAGTCTGCTCGAAATGCCTAGCCATGCTAGGTGTCCTAGTGGCCCCCTCTGTAATTAGTATTTTATAACATGTAAACCACACAATACCCAAAACCTGTAAACCCCACATTGTAACCCTTATAGAGAATAAATTTGATGCCAACCAGGAGGAAGCGAGCAGCCAGGGAAATGGCATGGCTGGCACTATTAGGAGAGGCAAGTGCCGGTCGTGCTTACAGCTTCGTTGTCTCAGCTCTAATGGTTTCCTCTGTAAACACCGTAGCTGCCCTGATTCAGGATGTCCTCCTGTGGAAAGTAATGATCCAGATCCACCTCAGGCACCTGAACCCACTCCAACAGACCTCATTTTATCAGATGATATCTTGGAAGCAATTAAATCAACAAGTACCAGGACACTCACACATATTCCCAAAGCAGCCCATCCACACGCAGCTGGGAAACTTACATCTTAAAATAAGTAAACGATGGTTCCACTATCCTAAATGCTCCAGCAAGCATCAAGGCATGGCTCAACTTGCTTCTTTTCGGCAATGTCTGCTTAGCTGTGCCGGAAAGAAAGGGAAAGAGGCTATCCTCAATGATCATTAAATCTTTTTAAGAGACTTTCCTAGAACTGATAACCTCTTTCACCTTCCCGGTCAATACTAAAATGGGAGAGGCAGAACCCCCACTCACTCCACTGACAGTGAAAAAGTCAGACTACAGGTGAGCAAGAAAATTGAAGAGGGCAACACAGTTGGGGAAATCAGAATTATTACAAGTGAAGATACAGTTGCCCCCAGGGATGCTGACACGGCAGAAGCACTTAGAAGGAAAGCACCCTGCCAGGGAAACCAGGGGCACCAACATTTCCACCACCTCTGTCCCCACTGTGGAACCAATGATCTTTGGAAGACTCCGACGTTTACAAAGCAATAATGTCGTTCCCATCTGGCTCTGATGGGGGTTACACTGGAATAAGGCCACAGCTTTTAAAGAGAATGGTTAATCTAGTTATTGCCGAGATTGCAGAAACATTGCTTTCAGAGATCACAAGGTTCGTCAACAATTCCTTGGCTGGTCTGATTCCTGACGAAATTAAACCTTTCTTTTTTGGTGCAACACTTTGTGCACTTGAAAAGGAGGATGGAGGAAATAGGCCTATTGAAGTAGGCAACACTTTTCACCACCTCGTTTCCAAAGCTGCTGTCCAAAGCATTCGCGCAGAGGCAGCCATGATGCTTCAACCAAACCAGCTTGGTTTTGGGGTCTCTCAAGGAAGTGAAGCAGCGGTTCATGCAACAAGGGTGTATATCAACAACATGCTGAGGACAATGCAATTGGAAAATTAGACTTCAAGAATGCATTTAATCTCCTGAAGAGATGTGGTATTAGCAGTGGTACAAGAACATTTCCCTGGTCTCTTCCCTCTTGTTTCAGCTGGATATAGGAAGGAATTAATGCTCCTGTTTGTAGAGCATGAAGTCACATCATCAGAGGGTGTCCAGCAAGGGGATCCTGTTGCACCATTTTTCTTCTGTATAGCAGTTAGGGAAATCACAGTCAAACTGACCAGTGAGCTAAACATCTGGTTCCTAGATGATGGCACAATAGCAGGTACAAAGGAGTCCCTCTTAGGTCTTACACAATTGATGACACGGGGACAAGAAATGGTTCTCATCCTGAATCCATCCAAATGTGAAATCATCTCAGTAATTCAACAAATGATAAATGTATTGAGATCCAAACTACCAGGAGCATCAGTCATTGCCCCTACAAATAGCGTCTTGCTTGGAGCACCTCTGGGAAGCGATGACATTGACACAATCCTCAGGAAGAAATGAGGAGAATGGAACAACGAATAGGCAATCTTGACACCCACGATGTCTTGTACCTTCTCAAAAAGTGCTTGAGTCTGCTCAGGTTGACATATTTCCTAAGATGTGCACCTTCATATGATAACCCTATACTGCACGAATATGACAGTATCCTGAGGCAGATTTTTACGAAAATACTTAACCTTACTCTAGAAGACGGGCAGTGGAACCAAGCTACACTTTCAGTCAGAATAGGAGGCACTGGTGTCCGCAAGTCATCACAGATTGCACTACCTGATTTTCTGTCCTCATGCATTGCATCCAGAGGACTTGTAGCAGCAATTCTCCCTGAACATCTTAGGGACAAGATTGGAGTCCAGAACCAAAAGTTCATTGACGGAGCCATGATCTGGAAAAATCTAATGGGCTCTGAAACCAGACCTGCTTCCCCCAACAACTACAAACAGTCGCACTGGGATGGCCCGATAGTGGAGAAAATATCCTCAACAATGCTTCAGTGTGTGTCAGGGAAGGATGGAGCCCGCCTCCTGGCAGTGAGAGCTCCTTATGCAGGGGACTTGCTGTTGGCTGTTCCCAACTCCAGCCTTGGTACACGGCTCGACCCACAGACCATCCGCATTCGTGTTGTCCTTTGAGTTGCCGTCCCTATTCTGGCCGAACACATTTGTATTTGTGGCAGTGAAGCAGCAGACCGATTCGGGTACCATGGTCTTGTGTGCCGTAAATCCGAGGAAAAGATTGCAAGACATGAGTAGGTTAATAACATCAAGAGGAGCCTCACAACAGACGGATGCCCAGCAATAAGGGAGCCACCCCAACTATGCAGATCTGATGGCAGCCAGAAGCATCCAGATGGTATCACACTTCAAGCCTGGACAGACGGTAAGCAGGTGATATGGGACTACACATGTACATCAACCTTGTCTGATACCTATCTCCAATACACCAGGGAAGAAGGAGGGGCAGCCGCCACCTTCAGGGAGTCCCAAAATTCTAGAAAATATGGAGAACTTGTCCATCATTATATGTTTGTTCCAATAGGTTCAGAGACCCTTGGCTCATGGGGAAGAGTGCATCTAAGTTCCTTAATCTCTGCAACAAATTAATGATAAGCCAGTAGACAGTGGACCCAAGATAACTGGAAAATACACTTGACCTTATATACACAAATAATGGCGGCCTGGTAGGAAATATAATATATATATATATATAATCTCAATTATTATTAATTATTGAAAGATTATCTAAAATATATGTAGTTCAATTAGGCTGTATTAAATTGCGCTTGTTAAAATAAGTTAGGTAAGTTTTCTATGGTTGTTTTGATATAAAATTATTAATCTTTCATTAACATAAATGAAAAAATGCATCTTTAAATATATAAGAATTTTTTTTAGAAAAGTCTTAATTTTAAATGAGTTCTTACTAATAGACCAGTTTTACATGTTCAGTACGACGTATATATATATATATATATATATATATATATTATATATTATATATATATTATATATATATATATATATATATATATATATATAAATGTTGCTATATGGTGGTCACCTCTTTGTAAGTTGTGGACCATATGCCTCGGAGAAGTGGGTAAAAAACTTCAAAAGAGTATTTGGATTTTTATCATGAAGTCTGTTAAATATTCCACATCCTCTACCGCTAATCTTTTCATCTTTTCACGAGAGAATATTTTATTTTACATAATAGGTACAAACAGTTCTCACCGAGTACATTGTTGATATAAAGTAGGCACATACAGTACAAAGATGTAAAGAGGATCATGTCTGCAATATAAGTGGTTGTCACTGATTATAATTGCCAAAAATCTCATCCAGTCATCAAACTGGGGCTGCTTGCCTAAATACAGCAGCCATTACCCCTCTGAACAGCAGCGCTGAGTGGATGGAACAGAAAACAGTTGCCCAAGGCCCCTAGTAACCCGATGATCTTTTCCCTAGCCCTTAAGGGGGGACCCGGGGTCAGCCTTTTCACCTTTTATTTTTAAAACCCGTTTTCTTTTATTTTTGGCGTACTTTTAGATTCTAGTAAAAATGTAAAAAGTTTCAGTATGTTTTGGCCAAAAAAACAACAAAGAAAAAAAAATTAACATAATTTGAATATGGCAGCATGACTGAAAAATTTGGGCACTAGAGGGGGCACTCCGACAATCCCAACGTTAAAATACACCCACCACCATTTTTAAAGAGGGGCCATTTCATCAAATATTTTATTACATGGTGTTAAAAAAGGGGACCCCTTAAAGCTTAAATAAATATAGGAAAACTTAACTTAGAAAGACAGCTCATCGCTTGCACAGCCGCCACTGCAGACGAGGTCTTGAGAAGCTCGAAGTCATTCCTCAAGGGGAATAGATAAATTTTAGAAAACAAAAATTACCCCCAGGGGGTGTTATGTCGCATATTTCATTCAGATGGCTGACAAACTTACTGTTTGGACTCAAAAATCCGCACCTAACGTCGACTATAGGGGTTTATTAAAATTTGTGACTCAAAACTGCACATTCCCCGGACCAAAAATTCGTAACCTCCTTGATTTGTAGCGTAGCTGGTGTTCTTTAACCTTGCAGGTACGGTGCTTTATAGAAGCGAAGTGTCCTTGGGGTTTTACGTCTTCCCTAGTCTAGGGAATACGAATGGGACCTATGTTCCACAAAAAATTTTTCTTTATTGTTCACAATCTTATCACTAAAGAATGATTAATTTTCTTAAGTGTTTTTGGTTTTTTGAGATACTTTGTTCACATAACGCACAGATCATGTTCTTTTTTGGTTTCCGGCGTCAGTGTCACTCTCAGTAGAGCCACAGCCCCCCC
This sequence comes from Cherax quadricarinatus, assembly GCF_026875155.1. Taxonomy (NCBI): domain Eukaryota; kingdom Metazoa; phylum Arthropoda; class Malacostraca; order Decapoda; family Parastacidae; genus Cherax; species Cherax quadricarinatus. The sequence goes on from NC_069407.1 coordinate 67,269,988, forward strand.
CGCCCTTTTTAAAGCCCCCACCAAAGGAAAAGCTGACCTAGTACTTTTTTTTCTTCCTTCCCCCCTTCCCCGATGAAGCAAAGCAAAAGTTTTATTCTTGCTGTCTTAACATAGACAACAATATACATATCTTTACCACGATAATAAAGTGGGGGCCGGGTTTTCCTTAATTGTCCCCCTAAGTAAAAATGGAGCTCTTATTTAAAAAACACTTTGAACCAGGAGCTGCAAGGAGCTCGGTCAAGGACCACGTCCCATACTTGTACGCATTGCATCAATTACCGCTGTCGTAAAAAAGAATTGCCCCTTTTTGAGAGGGTGGGCCCCCCAGGGCTGAAAGGGACTCAAGGGGCTGAAGGGGTGAAGGGGGTGAGGGGGCTGTACCCCCCTCCCGGAGAAAATTTTTTCTGCACGGGGGGCGGCGGAGGGTTTGCTGAGGGAACTATTCATCACTTAAAATTTAATTTTAAATTTTTTCCTCCCACCACTGCTCTTTTCTTTTTTGAAAAGCTTTAGTCTTGTGGGTTTTTGAAGAACACTAATTTTTGTTTTAACACTGTGTAAATTTTAATGGTACTAATTTATTTTTTTCCGCTTTTCACTACAAACCTTTGCTCAAAACATCAACTGTCCGATGATTTCCCTTTTTCATCAGGGTATATGGTCAAATTTTTTTTAAGTGGCCATTGGGACCCCGACCTCATTGTCAAAAATACTATGTACCAGGTGTTAAGGGTTTTGATTTTCGGAACACTCCCCATAGAATGTTTCTCTCATTGAGGTGAATATTTCACGCCAAATTTTCTCCCAATTTCATCACTTTACTAAGGTTTTGAATTTACGTTGAGTTGCCTTCGAAAAAGTAATCCTCTATTTTTTCTTTACATTCATGAGGAACAAGTTCGACCCTTTCTCCCATGAAAAATGAGTTTGATTTAAAAACACTTCTAAATGTCCAATCATCGGTAACAAAGTTAGGGGTCGTTTTGTCTCTATTTCTATTTCGTCAAAACGTAGGGAATTCTTCTAAGTCTATTCTCTGACGATAAGAGTCTTCCTTAAAACGTTTTACAATGCCGATCATTCTTTCAAAAAATCCCCTTCCATGTTGTTTTAGGAGGAAGTATTCCAACGAAAAATTTGCTTTGATTCAGATTGTTGCCCGGTTTGATAAAATTTGCTTATATAAGCGCCCCAGCAAAAAATTTCGTTGCAATATGAAATCACAGTCTGGGACTCCCCTTTCTGGCGAAAACCTTCTGAAAATTTGAAAAAGGGTTTCAGCAACATTCAGTGGCTATTTTAGATTACTGCTCAGGGAGCCAAGTGAACAAACAGATGTACCCCCTTAAGAACTTTGCCCACTTTTTTGGGTTTAAAATTATTGGTCCATGAAATCTACACCTGTCACTCAAATGGGTGAATGACAAACCCCTTTCGAGGGATAGGAGGTGGATTTGGAAATACTGACATACTCGCATATCGTAGTGACGACATGTAATAAAATCCTTTATTTTTTTTTTTCACACTTGTCGCCCTTGAGGACCGTAGATTGTCGAATGACAAAGTGTGTCAGTTACCCCCCCTTTAAAACACTTACTGGGGGCGTTTTGCACAACATTTTTGTCAGCAAATGATTCTTGGGATCAATATTTGGATTATTTTTTTTTTTTAAGAAGTGAAAAATTATGAATCTCCCCCCATATCATAACTTTTCTGAGTCAGAAAAAGTCCAAAGAATTAATCATGACAGTTTTGTTTGGGGATTTACTTGGTTTCCAGAAATTTATTTCGTTGAAAAACATCTTTCTGTATTTGTTTCACTCGTATTTAAGGGTTTTCAAACATTCAAACAGGTTTTTTTCCTTTTAATGAATTTAAAAAACAAGAGCTGTAACTTTTAGTTTACCCAAAGATGATATTTAGATCCTCATTGACTATTCTTTGGTCTGCAGTATTTACACAATTTATTTCTGGGTGTTCAAGAAAACGTTTTTTTCGGGCATAATGTAGCTTTTTGCAAGGCAGTTATTTTTTAGAGACCAGTTCGGTCCGGAGCCATAATTTATATCCACAAATTTTTTAATGGGACACCACTACAACATTCAGCTGGGTTCCTTGGGTAGAGACGGGGAGAAAAGATAATCCCTCTACATCCTTTTTTTTTCTGCTACTCTATTCTTACATAGCCCAAACTTACCTTTTTATTTCTTAACCACGGGAACTGCTTCATTATCGCTCCAGAACACGGTTTTCTCAAAAGGGATGATCAATACTTTGTTGAATAAAAAGCAAATTTTTTTGTACCTACATAAGTGCTGTCATTCCAATTGTGGTACTGTTCTGACCTCACGGTGCTACCCGGCCTTTGAAGTAACTATGACTTCATCTTACCAGTAAGCTACAACGCCATAGCCTCTGGTTGATGCCATTAAAGTTTAAAGATTTTTACAAACTTAGAAAGCGCCCATCACCTGACAGCCGCCCCTGCAGCAAGTCTTGAAGGCTGTCGAAGTCACTCTCAAACGGGCTGTAAAGATTTATAATTTGAAAATTTAAAAAATTACCCCAGGGGGTGAAAAATTCAGCAATTTCATTCACTGTGGCTGACAAATACATACTTGTTTGGACCAAAAGTCCGCCCCTTTACTGCCGACTATAGTTATACAAACTCCTTGCGACTCAAGAACTGCGCAGTCCCCCGATTACAAGAAATTCTAACCTACCTTGCTCTTGTAGCGTGACCTAGTTATTCAACCTTCGAAGATATCGGGACTTGTTTAGAACGAAGGTCCTGTTCCACTTTTTCCATAGCTAGGAAACCACACTGTAAACAATTTTCCACAAAAATTTGTCTTTATTGTTACAATCTTTCATAAAGACTATCACACTTCTCTTAAGTGTTTATTGGGGTTTTATGAATACTTTTTTCACACTAACGCACGATCGTTCTTGTTGGTTATCCTGGCTCATGTCCTCCAGAGAGTAAAAAAGAAATCTGAAATGCAACGCACCCCATGCCGTCACCCCCCTACAAAAAGGAAAGCGACCTAGATTTTTTCCTTTCCCTTGCCATTTCCTCCATGAAGTAAACAGAATTTTGATTCTTGCTGTCTTAACTAGAAAAAAATTTCCACTATTTTTACCAGGAAAAAGGGGGAGCAGGATTTTCCAAATTGTCCTGCTAAAGTAAAATGTACTGTCTCTTTTTAAAAACATTTTGCAAAACTGGACTTCAGGACAGGGTCGTTTAAAACCACGTCGCATACTCGAAGGGCATCTGTGATAAATTTAATCACGTAGCAGTAAAAAAACGTTCCCCCCCTTCTGAGGGGGCTGGGCCCCCAACTAAAGGGGGCTAAAGGGGGCTAAAAGGGGGCTGATACCCCCCTCCGGGAAAAAATTTCTTCCCACAACCTTTTTCCCTTTTGGGAAATGTAATTGATGAAGTTGTTTAAACCCCCTTGGATATTTCACCCCATGCTTGACTCATTCTAGAGGCAAGTTCTCACCCATCCAATTTTGAGTTTCCATCACTTGCATAAGCTTTTTTACCCTTTAGGGAAATTCGGAGACAGTCCTAGACGATCAAAACATTGTTATACCTCTGACAGTAAACTACGTTTAGTGAGTGACTGCATGATTATTTTAAACTTTTTTTTAGATCAAAATATCTTCCTGTGGGTTTTCCCAATTTGCCCCCATTTTTGCAATCAGGAATTTTAGCTTCAGGGAAATCTTTCCCTTTATAATTTTCCCTAATTGCATTTAAATTTGTATTCCACACCTTAGAGGCAAATTTCTTTTTTCATCCCTGTTAGCTTCTCTGTATAAAAGGGTTCAAAAACCCCTCTTTTTTCCAGTACCTTGAAATGTCCCAAAAAAACTATTTTTTAAAAGTTCTTTTAACGGACTTTCAGATTTCTTCAAATGTGTATTTAGAGAGCCTTTTTAAGAATGGGGAGGATGTTGCCAAAACCCAAAAAATACGATTCGAAACGATAAAATTTTCACAAGACTTTGAGGATCTTTTATTTTCAGGCCACAAGCATCGGTATAATCTCTTCTTTTCTTGTAGTCCATCTTAGAAAGCTTTGGAAAAATCAGCCCTGTAGCTATGGGTTTGTGCGAAATTTTATAAGCAAGTCTCCAAACTTTTTCATTTGGAGGGGCCGGTCATAACAATCATTAAATTGCTACATCTTTATTTCACGTGCTGCAATTAATACAACCCGTAGGGAGTGGTTTTTAGAATCTTTTTTTGACTCAGGTGCGGGGGTTGAGCTTCTGTCTTCAACTTCTTCGAAATTCCCCCAAGAAAATTTATTGCCAACTGTCTAGTATATTTTTTAAAACACAGAAACCTGGATTCTTCCTGACTCATGTATTTGTGTTTCATTACCAAACCATGCGAAATTTCTAGGCAGATGTTTGGGTTTAATTTCCATGAAAACCCAACCCAAAACGTCCTCTAAATTTGACAGGCCAAAAAAATTTGGGGATAAGCTGAGACTCTTTTGGGCTTGGTTTTTTACATCATACCTATCGCCTAAATCCCACAAATAACAACTGTTCATTCATTTCTTCCAGTAAGATAATTTTTCTGTCACATGATCAGCGTTAAACTCGAACTATACATTTCCACTTAAATCAGTTCTTTCCCCCTTTTAGAGGGAATGGGACCACATAATGTGGCCTCCTGCTGTTTTCAGCAGTGAACATCATGTTTACTTACTATAAAATTTTGCACAAAACATGAAATAACCTTCCAATGTTAAATCATTGGACTAATTGTGTCCGTCAGTATGTCAGGGCAGCTAATTGACCTTAGCCTTTCAGTGCTGCAAAATGTTTCTTTTAATCCCCGTCTGCACAACTGGGAAATCAGCTACTACCACAGCTTCTACGTCTTTTTCCTGTTTCCTAACCAACAGTGTTCTGGCTGGTCATATGTCTGTTACCAAATTTTGGGAAAAAAAAAGTAAAATAACTGTATTTTTGGGATAGGGTTGTTTTTTCGTTTTTTGTAACACTGTTCTTTTTATGAAGGCCTTTTTTAGCCTTGACAAATATGTTTGCACATTTTTTGTGTAATTTATTTAAAAACGAACTCGACTATCGGGAAGCATTTCTTTAAAAAATTATCTCTCACATTTAACTTTTGGGACTTCCCGATCTTGGAAGTCTTCTGCTTTTCAGCAAAAGTATTTTGGGGGGATAATCTGTATATGCATACCCTTCCTTTAAAACACTTTTAAATGAGCATTTTCCTCCCTTGGTTTTACCTAAACTTTATGCACCTTTCAGCTGATGAAAACCCTTTTTATGCCCCATTGTTTTTTATTTACACAATACTGTGCCCAATGTGTTCCCTCACAAAAAACAACATTTTGGAGTATTTTTTGTGACAGTTTTACTTCGTTTTATTCACACTTGAAAATACCATATGGATTTCCCCTTAGTGGTTTATGGGGGGTAGGGAAACTCTTGATTTAAAAGAGTTTTAAAGGGTTTTAAAATCCCCGGGTTTGTGGATTCTTTATCTTGCCCTTGCTTTTCATGCATGAGACTATTTTTCTAAACCATTGCTAATTTCTTCACAAGTGAAATAGCGTTTTTGAACATAATATTTAATCGTTCAATGTTTGGGTGACAACTTAAATTTTACAATACCATTAAAAACCAAACACATGCCTAGGGCCATTTTTGCACCTAAGATCTAGACTATTGTCTAATGGATTCTAAATCCTGTAAGTCGAAAAACAAGTTTGGGGGGCTTCAATCTTGATATTAAGACTGCATTTAACTCGTGGCCTTGTACATCAAAATAATTGCCTGCAAGACAACGTAAGGCAAATTTTATAAAAACCTTTAAAAACCCCCGAAAGACTTTAAAAAGTTCATAGGTTCTCCCTCACAAGGCATTTAAGATAATTGAACTTAGCAAAACTCATCTATGTCATTCCCTGAAATTTTCTATGGATTAAAACCACTAAAAAGAATTCTTCATAATTATGACCAAAAAAAGGTAATGACAGTTGTAAGCTTGGGAAGGGCACTTTTTTGTTTTACAGTTTTAACGGGGTTTGACCACTATTACGTAGGTCTCTGTGAAGGTTTAACGTCAGATACCTTTCTCCTGCCACCTTAATTGTTGATTACTAAAAAAATCCAAAACATTTTTAATTTCACCTCAAGGATCTGATTCAAAAAATTTCTTTTCATATTGTGTAATCGAATTAATTATTTTCAGACGTTGTGTAAGTAATCAAATTTGAACCTCAAGACATCAAAGCTATCTTTGTACATTGTGGGTTTAATCCTATACAGATGATAGATTTGTCAGATGTAATTAATCGTAAGACTAAACGAGTTGTTCAACAGCCATTTTATGGATCATGTAAATTCTATCACACACTTAGAGTCTTAAAACACTGTACTCTATAACACTAGTTTTTGTTTGCTTAACACACAATAATCGGTCGATTCCTGACCCACTAGCTTAACCCGGGTCAATGACCATGAGTAAAGAGTACATAGGCTGTTATATTAGCTTGAGTTTGCTGTGTCCATCTGAACCACGATGATAATCGTAACTACGATGTTATACACTTCATTCACTATCCACTGTAAATGTCACTGTATAACTGTAAATCACATGAGAATATTTCTTACACATATATAAATGTCATTGTTAATATGTATAAAGTTTAAAATTTTATATATAGTTACCTTTAATATAACAGGTATATCTATAAGAAACAAACTTTAACACAATCTTGTCTCTTAATTTCTGTTTATAAACATTATAAACACTATGTGTATATACACTCAGACAAACCGAACATCAGTTGGGTTGTTGTTGTCGTAGTCAGCGATTTTCGAGATTGGAGCAGTGGATGCAGGGTGCCATCCCCCGTTTTCTTGTTGGGTGAGTCACCCAGCTCCCGTTTTCTTTGGGTGAATGCTGGGTAAGCGCCCGTTTTCTTTTGGCTGCCCATTCTCTGTGATTTAGTCTGGAGGGACTCATTTATACTGATTTATATTGTAAAACACTAGTTTTACAGCTTTTCTCGAAGGACCTTGGCTCGTAGGTTATTTGTACACTGTAGTACAACATATTTGGACCACAGTGTAGCCTTTATCCGGTTCGAGCACGACCAAAATGTTGAGAAATGGCTTTACCAACTAAGATATAATTTATAAATTTAAATATAGGGAACACTTAGCTGATAAAATTCAGCAAATCTTCTACACAGCCGCCCCTGCAGACGAGATCTTGAATTGCTGTCATGATCATCTCTCAACGGGCTGGAATAGATCATAATTTGTAAGATTATAAATTACCCCTAGTGGGTGTTATGTCAGCATATTTCATTCACTTATTGCTGACAAATTACATACTTGTTTGCACTCAAAAGTCCGCACCTTACTGCCAACAATAGGTTGATTACAAACTCCTTGCTACTCAAGAACTGCACAGTCCCCCGTACTACAAGAAATTCAAAACCTACCTTGCTCTTGTAGCGTGAGTTATGGTGTTCACATTTTCGACAGATATCGGTGACTTGATAGAAGCTGAAGTGTCCTTGGATGTCCACGTTTTCCATAGTCTAGGAATACGCACACTGGTACACTATGTTCCACAAGATTTTTCTTTATTGTTCACAATCTTATCACTAAAGAAGCTGATCACACTTCTCTTAAGTGTTTATTGTGTTTTATGAGACACTTTGTTCATACTAATGCACAGATCGTTCTTTGTTGGTTATCCCTGGCGTCAGTGTCACTCTCAGTAGAGTCAAAAGTAATCTGAAGACGCCACAGCACCCCACGCCGTTACTCCCCTAGCACAACGGAAAAGCTGACCTAGTACTTATTGCTTCCTTGCCACTTCCTTCATGAAGCAAAGCATAATGTTTGTTTCTTGCTGACTTAAGCATAGACAACAATGTACACTATCTTTACCATGGTAATAAAGTAAGAGTAGGATTTTCCTTAATTGTCCTGCTAAGGTAAGAGATGGACTGTTTCTTATTAAAATACACTTTACAACACTGCAAGGAGCGTCGGTCGAAGTGACCACGTCCCATACTCGTACTGCATCTGCTATCAATTACTCACTGTAGCAGTAAACAAGATGCTTGCCCCTTCTGAGAGGGTTGGGCCGCTCTGGGCTGAAAGGGGCTGAAAGGGGCTGAAGGGGGCTGAAGGGGGCTGAAGGGGGCTGAAGGAGGCTGATACCCCTCTCCTGGAGAAAATTTCTCCACATACACATAAATAAATGTGACTGTTAATATGTATTTGAAAGCTTACACTTTATATATAAGTTCCTTTAATATAACAGGTATATCTATAAGAAACAAACTTTAACACAATCTTGTCTCTTAATTTCTGTTTATGAACATTATAAACACAATGTGTATATACACTCAGACAAACCGAACATCAGTTGGTGTTGTTGTCGTAGTCAGCGATTTTCGAGATTGGAGCACTGGATGCAGGGTGCCATCCCCCGTTTTCTTGTTGGGTGAGTCACCCAGCTCCTGTTTTCTTTTGGTGAATGCTGGGTGAGCGCCCGTTTTCTTTTGGCTGCCCATTCTCTGTGATTGAGTCTGTAGGGACTCATACATACTGATTTATATTGTAAAACACTAGTTTTACAGCTTTTTTCGAAAGACCTTGGCTCGTAGGTTATTTGTACACTGTAGCACAACGTATTTGGACCAATGTGTAGCCTTTATCCAGTTCAAGCACGACCAAAATGTTGAAAAATGGGATCACCAATTAAGCTTAAATAAATATAGGGAAAACTTAACTTAGACAGCTCATCACCTGCACAGCCACCCCTGCAGACGAGGTCTTGAGAAGCTGTCGAAGTCATTCCTCAACGGGCTGTAATAGATCATATTATGTAAACAATAAATTACCCCTAGAGGGTGTTATGTCAGCATATTTCATTCACTGATGGCTGACAAACTTACTTGTGTGGACTCGAAAGTCCGCACCTAACTGCCGACTATAGGTTGATTACAAACTCCTTGTGACTCAAGAACCCCTGTACTACAAGAAATTCGTAACCTACCTTGCTCTTGTTGCATGAGCTATGGTGTTCTTCACACCTTTCGACAGGTATCAGTGACTTGATAGAAGCTGAAGTGTCCTTGGATGTCCACGTCTTCCATAGTCCAGGAATTCGCACACTGGCACACTATGTTCCACAAGATTTGTCTTTATTGTTCACAATCTTATCACTAAAGAAGCTGATCACACTTCTCTTAAGTGTTTATTGTGTTTTATGAGATACTTTGTTCACACTAACGCACAGATCAGTATTCTTTGTTGGTTATCCTGGCGTCAGTGTCACTCTCAGTAGAGTCAAAAGTAATGTGAAGACGCCACAGCGCCCCACGCTGTTACTGCACCCAGCACAAAGGAAAAGCTGACCTAGTTCTTTTTGCTTCCTTGCCACTTCCTCGATGAAGCAAAGCAGAATGTTTGATTCTTGCTGTCTTAAGCATAGACAACAATATACACTATCTTTACCATGATAATAAAGTGGGAGCCAGATTTTCCTTAATTGTCCTGCTAAGGTAAGAGATGGACTGTTTCTTATTAAACTACGCTTTGCAACACAGGAGTCTGCAAGGAGCGTCGGTTGAAGCGACCACGTCCCATACTCGTACTGCATCTGCTATCAATTACTCGCTGTAGCAGTAAAGATATTTGCCCCTTCTGTGAGGGCTGGGCCCCTCAGGCCTGAAAGGGGCTGAAGGGGCTGAAGGGGGCTGAAGGGGGCTGATACCCCCCTCCTGGAGAAAATTTCTCCTTACATGGTAAAAAAAATACATTTGACAGAATTCTTTTTGGCATTCACCAAAATATCTGTCTTTTACCCCCCACAAAATCAAAAATATTTGAGATATTCCAAAAAAAAACGTTTTTAATTAGTCAAACACACTTTGTTTTATATTGTCTGTGAAAATCATTTCAATACAATCATTAATAATGGCGTAGTAAAGCGAAATAAGTGAATAAGTTACTTCCGAGAATATAGGCCTAGAACGCCGGCCGGCCCGCTGTCTCAATTTTTTTTTTTTTTTTTGCGAAAATCGCGTTTGTTTCGGTGTATTTCTTAGTAAACTGATGCTCTTGAGCAGTTATCCTCTTCAAAACACCGTTTTCTATCAGTCACAGACCAAACAATACTACAGGGAGACGATGAGTAACTCATTTATATCAAAATATTGCTTGTGGACTTCCGCTACATTATGGCCTATTTTATTCAGTCTAGAGTATATAACATACATGTTTGTTTGTTATTTATAGTGTTTATTATATCATATTAGATCAATTCTGATAGATAAATAAGCCGTATAGTTAATATATAAGCTGATATAAGTGTAATAATTAAGTGATTTCACCTGCTCTCTCTGGAGGGGGAGCACTGCCGAGTGTTCCCAGGTGCTTCCTGATAGGCTAGAATTCTATTGATAAGCTCCACCTACTCTTATATGGTGTCAAATAATCAATTATTATATTAGAAAGAATAATGCAAAGAAAAAGCGATAGAAAACAATGAAAAAATTCCAAAAAATATATGGGTTGAGAACAGACGCGCTACCTACATCGCCGTCACCATACCTGATAATTTCTTGTAGAAACGTCGTAGAACATTCATTCTGGTAACATTGTTTTGCCAAAGAGTTAAGCTATTTTTCTGTATATATAACTCAATTTCCATAATTTTTCGATTTTTTTGGAGAGCGCGCCGAAAATTGTGTGAGAGAATTTTCATCTGTACTTCCTCTTGGAGTTATGCCCGCTATAACATTATTAGCCACGTTCTTTTATTTTAAATATCTTTAAATCACCAAGCAGCAAGATATATGTGGCTGGAATTGGAATATTTTTTTTCAGACAGGATGAATTTTTAATAGCTGTTCTTCGAGTTGTTGGGATGTTGCATTTGGCGGCTTATGAACAAGAACAATGACTAGGTTTTTTTGTTCATCATCTTTAATGTCAAAACTTCAACCACATCATTTGTGGTGTTTAGTGAATGAGCAAATGAACGACTCCGTGACATCCAGGACAACACTTTATTGTTGGTTATACTTTTGTCGAATGTAAATAAGCTTTACTTTGGTATCTTTATTTCGTTGTCAAATTGATCATGACTGTCATGAGCCCACTAGTGAAATGTATTTTGTTGTTGATGGTCTTTAACCCTTTATATTTGCAAATACAAATAATGTATTGCTAGTTTGTTTTGGGCTTTTTTGATTGGCATTAACATCTTTTGTACATAACCACCGAGGTGATAGAGTATTTTTGTTATTTTTTGCCAAGATTTTTTTCTGCTTTCAGGCACTAGAAAAAATCTTCCATGAATGGTTGTGCCTACAAGGGGTTGTTTCCCAAGGCTTATGGGATCTGTACCTCCTGATCCCTTCTAAATAATATGTGGTGTAGTTTGTGTTGTCTTTCATGGCATTTTTTTTTTTTTTGATAGTCAAAGCTGCATTTCGCATTTGTTATACCCCATATACCCCAAGCACAGAATCTGCACAATTTCGTTTTCTGTTGGCTAGAATTTGTGAGGGTTGGGTTCCCTACTTGTGCAGTTTTTTTGGATACGAATCCACATTATCTTCAGCATCTGTACCAGCATCGTCACTACCAGCTAGTTTTATAAATGTACCAACACAGCATCCGAACTTTTGACACCGGCAGATGAAGTGCTGTTTTGTATTTCTAGATCTTCTGTTTTTAGATCTGTATCTGCTTCTTCAGGAATACCAGGATTATTATTTTCAGTTGGCGCACTGTCTTGCACTTCTAGATCTTTACAGGCACAGTCTTCGAAGGCAGCACCATGGATGACAGCACCAGCTGAAACACTGTTTTGCATAGCTGAGTTTGCCCAGCCGGAGGTGAACTGTATTTGTGTTTCATTTGTGTGTTACTATGCAGTTGTATCCCTTGTTCACCCTCATAATGCTTCCTTTCTCTTTGATACATTGTATAAGAATGTTTCTGATCCCACTGTGTTGTTATGCCACATTACTCTTTTTGGAGCCTCTTATTTCTTCATATTCCCAGCCTTCAGGTAAAACTGGAAATTTCTCCAAAAGTGTGAATTTTTTTTAATATTTCTGTCGTTTGCTATGTACATGTAGAACGCTCCTACCATCTTCTGTCTGCCCTGCAGACAGTAGCAGGAGCGTTGAGGAAGAAATATTGGTGCGTGTAACATGACACCACCTGTGGCACAGGTATCACAGAACTCCACACATTTTGCTTAAAGCATTGTTACAATAAAGACAGTTTTAATCATGGCTGATATTCCGGTGAGAAGCATAATGTAACTTATAATTACACTTAACTGACAGTAATGAAATACAGTGAGACCTATATATAACTGGTAATCATCTATTTACATGTGCACTGTGCTTGCCCTGCACACTGACAAACAGATCTATACAAAAGGCACATGCACTGCTACTGCTTCCCATCACAACTTTAATTTTGGTAAACTTGAAGTATTTCCCAGGCAGGCTAACTGGTATAAAAATCTACTAAAATGAAAGTGACTTGCATCGTATACTGGAGACCACTGTAACCTCTGTCTGTTTACTTTCTCAGGTGGATGAGGCTGAGCCTATCATTACACTTTACTTACTCCACTACATAAGAACATTAGAACATAAGAAAGGAGGAACACTGCAGCAGGCCTGTTGGCCCATACTAGGCAGGTCCTTTACAATTCATCCCACTAACAAACATTTGACCAACCCAATTTTCAATGCCACCCAAGAAACAAGCTCCGATGTGCAAGACCCTCTCAAATCAAACCCCCCCCAAATCATGTACTTATCCAACCAAAATTTTGAAACTCCAAAGTCCTACCCCAAAAAACCCAACTCATCAACTACCCATTTCCAAACCAATACTTTCCTATGCCTTTTCTAAATAAAAATTACAATTTAAATCCTTACGGGGGTTCTCTCTTGGAGAGATATCCTCAAGACCTTTTTAATACCCCTTTATTAATACCTACTCCCTTATACACTTCGATCAGGGCCCCCTTACTTCGTCTAACAAGTAATGAAAATTAAGAGTCTTTAAACCCTTTTTTCTAAGGAAAATTTCTAATTCTATGTATTACACCTACGCTGAAGTTTTCTAACAAAATTTATTCCATTCGAAATAGGAGACCAAATTGAGCTGCTAATCTAGGGAGGCCTTACTAATGAGTATAAACTGCAGTATGACCTCTGACTTCTGTTGCTTACACTTCTTGATATAAATCCCAGTAATCTATTTGCCTTATTACGTACGCTTAGGCATTGCTGTCTTGGTTTAAGGTTGCTGCTTACCATAACCCCCAAGCCCTTTTCCCGCAATCTGTATGGCTAAGTTCTACATTATTTAACTTATAAGTGCTAGGGTTATGGACACTCCCAGCTTCAGAACCTTGCATTTATCTACATTGAACTGCATCTGCCACTTTTCTGACCAAGAGTAGAGTTTGTGAACATTAAAATGGTATAAAATACCGACAGATTGTTAGGTAAGACACATATGCAACAGTTAGGTATCTTTATTTCGAAACGTTTCGCCTACACAGAGCTTCTTCAGTCGAGTACAGAAAAGTTGATAGAAGCAGAAGATACTTGAAGACGATGTAATCAGTCCATCACCCTTAAAGTTTTGAGGTGGTCAGTCCCTCAGTCTGGAGAAAGCATTCTTCCGTTGTCTGAAACAATATAAGTGAATGACAGAATGGGCTTTATATAGTGCCAGAGTGAGAGACGTAGTTGCTTTGGGAGGGCAGGTCCCTCTCAAACCCAGCCGTTCCACTAGTAGAGGTTGTCGAAGTTGATGGTCTGTACCAAGATACCCTTGTTTGCAGTGTCCTACAGAATGAACATTAAAATGGTATAAAATACCGACAGATTGTTAGGTAAGACACATATGCAACAGTTAGGTATCTTTATTTCGAAACGTTTCGCCTACACAGTAGGCTTCTTCAGTCGAGTACAGAAAAGTTGATAGAAGCAGAAGATACTTGAAGACGATGTAATCAGTCCATCACCCTTAAGTTTTGAGGTGGTCAGTCCCTCAGTCTGGAGAAGAGCATTGTTCCGTTGTCTGAAACAATATGAAGTTGAAGTGACAGAATGGGGCTTTATATAGTGCCAGGAGGTGAGACGTAGGTTGCTTTGGGAGGGCAGGTCCCTCTCAAACCCAGCTGTTCTCACTAGTAAGAGTTGTCGAAGTTGATGGTCTGTACCAAGATACCTTGTGTTGCAGTGTCTGACAGAATGAACATTAAAATGGTATAAAATACCGACAGATTGTTAGGTAAGACACATATGCAACAGTTAGGTATCTTTATTTCGAAACGCTTCGCCTACACAGTAGGCTTCTTCAGTCGAGTACAGAAAAGTTGATAGAAGCAGAAGATACTTGAAGACGATGTAATCAGTCCATCACCCTTAAAGTTTTGAGGTGGTCAGTCCCTCAGTCTGGAGAAGAGCATTGTTCCGTTGTCTGAAACAATATGAAGTTGAAGTGACAGAATGGGGCTTTATATAGTGCCAGGAGGTGAGACGTAGGTTGCTTTGGGAGGGCAGGTCCCTCTCAAACCCAGCCGTTCTCACTAGTAGAGGTTGTCGAAGTTGATGGTCTGTACCAAGATACCCTTGTGTTGCAGTGTCTGACAGAATGAACATTAAAATGGTATAAAATACCGACAGATTGTTAGGTAAGACACATATGCAACAGTTAGGTATCTTTATTTCGAAACGTTTCGCCTACACAGTAGGCTTCTTCAAGATGAACATGTCTTACCTAATAACAGGCTTCTTCAGTCGAGTACAGAAAAGTTGATAGAAGCAGAAGATACTTGAAGACGATGTAATCAGTCCATCACCCTTAAAGTTTTGAGGTGGTCATCCCTCAGTCTGGAGAAGAGCATTGTTCCGTTGTCTGAAACAATATGAAGTTGAAGTGACAGAATGGGGCTTTATACAGTGCCAGGAGGTGAGACGTAGGTTGCTTTGGGAGGGCAGGTCCCTCTCAAACCCAGCCGTTCTCACTAGTAGAGGTTGTCGAAGTTGATGGTCTGTACCAAGATACCCTTGTGTTGGCAATATAAACACAAATGCAGTATAATGTGATCCTTTATTGACTACGTTTCGCCCACACAGTGGGCTTTTTCAAGTCACTAACAGAACTACCTGGGGTGGAAGGAACGCGAGTATATATAGTCCAGCTGAGGTCAGGTGAAGAATGCTGCATCTGATGATGTACCGAGTGGGGTTATAGAGTCCCAAAAACTTGGGTAGCCCTTTGGGAAAGGGGATTGGATAAGTTGTGAGCAGACCTTCTACAGTGTTCTTAGTGGGATAGCGATGAAGAATTTCTTGCAAGTGGTTCAGCTATGTTATAGAAGGCCACTATTCTGGTTGAAGTTTTTCGGATATGTGAAATGAGTGATGATTCCAGATTCTTCGTATTGATGGTTTTCCTCTGTGGCCCATAAATCTTGAATTTCTGTAGTTTAATCAAGTGGTTGTGTGAATTACGGTGTTGTACGCAGGGATGTGCGTCAGACCCTGCTTGGGATGGTGTTTTTGGGGGCCCTTGATGTTTCGCCCACGTATAACTTGTTGCAGTCATTACAAGGGATTATGTAACCCCCGCAGAGGATGGAGGGTTGTCCTCCTTTCTTACGGTGAGTCCTGATGGGCGTGGTTGTGGAGGTAGATACTTGGAATGAGTTTTGGCAAAGATGTTGGAAACATGTTTGGCAATGGATTTGGTGGGAAGGACTATGTACTCTTCTCGGGAGTGTCTTCTCTGGGTGGTTGAAAGTTTAAAAGCTCGCCGTCTGCAGTCTCTGATGAAGTGACGAAAGGGTAGTGGAGTTTAGAAAATATTTTGTTCATTTATAGTGCATTCTTCCTCAAGGGAAATCGTTCTGCGATTCTGAGGCACGCAGGAAGAAGCCTTTAAAATTTTAAAACCACGTTTGGGTTTTTGGGGTCGTGTGAGAGTAAATGGAGAAGATCGTTTTGGTTGGGGGGTTTTTGAAAAACTTTAAACACACCCACTTGATAAACACAGAAAATCAAGCTTTTCGCCACAGAAAACAACACTCAATACCGAAGAACCTGGGAAACATCACTCATTTCCATATCCCACAACTTCAACCAGAATATGGGTTCTTAAAAAATAGCTAACCACTTGCCCAAAAAACTTTTTCTCGCTATCCCACATAAGAACACGTAGAAGGGCTGCTCACAACTTTTTCCAATTTCCCTTTTCCCAAACACCCAATTTTTAGACTCATAACCCCACTCGTACATCATCAATGCAGCTTCTTTACCTACCTCAGTGGCATAAAAACTCGCGTTCCTTCCACCCCCGGTAGTTCTGTTTTGACTTGAAAAAACCCACTGTGTGGGCGAAACGAGTCAAAAAAAGGATCCCCATTAACTGCATTTGTGTTTTTATTGCCCCTTTTGCGGTATTTTATACCTTTTTTTCCATAAAACCCCTTGTGTTCATGTCGACAGAAGAACATAAAATGGTATAAAATACCGACAGATTGTTTGGTAAGACACATATGCCAGTTAGGTATCTTTTTTCGAAAGTTTCGCCTACACAAAGGGTTCTTTATCGATACAGAAAAAATTGATATGGTTTTTACCCAACAATCTGTCGGGATTTTATACCAAATTTTTAAAGTTCATTCTGTCAGACAATGCAACACAAGGTATCTTTGGGACGACCATCAACTTTACAACCTCTACTATGAAAACGGCTGGGTTGAAGGACCTGCCCTCCAAACAACCTACTCCACCTCCGGGCACTAATAAAGCCCCATTCTGTCATTTCAACTTCATATTGTTTCAGACAAGGGAAAAAAATGCTCTTCTCCAGAGGGGGACGACCACCTAAAAATTTTAAGGGGTGAGGACTGATACATCGTCTTCAAGTACTACTGCTTCTATCAACTTTTCGTACTCGATGGAAAAAATGGTAAAAATACCCACACAAGGCAATATAAACACAAATGCAGTATAATGTGATCCTTTATTACTACGTTTTTTCCCACACAGTGGGGTTTTTTAAGTCACAAACAAACTACCCCGGGGGGGAAGGAAAACGAGTATTTTTAGTCCCTGAGGTCCCGGTAAAATGCTGCATCTGAGATTACCGAGTTGGGGGTTTTAAGTCAAAAAAATTGGGGAGCTTGGAAAGGAGACTGGACAAGTTTTTTGAGCAGAAACCTTCTACAGGTTCTTATGTGGGATACGATGAAGAAGTTTCTTGGCAAATGGTTCCTAGTTTTAGAAGCCATTATTCGGGGTTTAAGTTTCGGGTATAGAAAAAATGATGTTCCAGGATTCTTCGGGATGGGGGTTGCCCTTTTTGGGGATAATCTTTAGTTTTTGTTTTACAAGTGGTTGTGTGAATTACGGGGTTGTACGCATGCATTCCTTGTGTCGTCAACCCGCTTGCGTTTGGTGTTCGAAAAAACGTGTTTTGGGGGGTCCTTGATGTTTTGCCCACAAACTTGTTGCAACAATACAAGGGATTATTTATACCCCTCAAGGATGGAGGGTTGTCCCGCCCTAACTGGTGATGTCCTTTGGGGGGTCGTTTTGGGGGGGGGGGGGAAACTTTCAAAAAAAGTACCAACCCTTGATAAAATTCTTACCCTTTAAAAGTAGAGTTGTCAAATCCCCCTGAAGTTCCCTAACATCTACGTTTTAATCAATTAACCTACCTATCTTCGTGCACGGGAAATTTTCTCAT
>NC_069407.1:67288322-67307071 GCF_026875155.1 Cherax quadricarinatus
GGGCTGGGTTGGTGCCGTGCCCACCCTTGAGGGGAGGTGACCAGAGGGGGGGTTCTTTGGGCTAATCCGGGGAGGTCATTGGTCTAATCCGGGGGGGACATGAACCTGCTCCGCATGGGTCAGTAGGCCTGTTGCAGTGTTCCTTCTTTCTTATGTTCTCCAATGAATCTATAGCCATCCTATAGTAAGGAGACCAAAACTGAGCTGCATAATCCAAATGAGGCCTCACTAGTGATGTATAGAGCTGTATAATAACTTTTGAACATCTGTTACTTATACTTCTTGAGATAAATTCTAGTAATCTGTTGGCCTTGTTGCGCACTAAGGCACTGCTGTCTTGGCTTTAGACTTCTTCTTAACATGACTCCCAAGTCTTTTTCACATTCTGTATGATCAAGCTCTACTTCACCTAGATTATAGCTTCGAGTTATTTTCATTACCAAGGACAAGTACCTTACACTTATGCACACTGAACTTCATCTGCCATTTTTCAGACCAAGACATTAATTTGTCCAAATCCTCCTGGAGTTCATTGCTATCCTCCTCGGAATGAATTATACGGCCTATCTTTGTATCATTAGCAAATTTACTCATGTCACTCGTAATCTCTTCATCAAGGTCATTAATGTAAATTATGAACAAAAGAGGGCCTAAAACTGATACTTATGGAATGCCACTAGTGACTAATCCCCATTCAGATTTCACCCCATTAATGGTAACTCTTGCTTTCTATTGGTAAGCCATGCCTCTATCCATGCTAGAGGTACTCTATCGAAGGCTTTACTAAAATCCAAATAAACATCATATTCTTTATCACTGTCCAGTGCCTCAAATGTTCTTTTGAAGAACGTCAGTAAATTTGTCAGACAGGAACGACCACTCATGAACCCATGCTGAGATTTATTAATCAAATTATGCTCTTCCAGGTGACTTATAATAAAGTGATGGAATGTTGAGAGAAAATTTGGCTAGAAGACTATCTCACCTCATTAAGAGAACACTTCTATGGAGCTGGTGTTCCTGAAAATCGTAAGTCCTTAAGACCTAGTGACAAAATGATTGTTAACAATGATGGTCCAGGACCCAATGGCCACTTGGAAAAATTGCGACCATATATCCTGATGCAAATGGAATCATCAGTACAGTTGATGTTTTGAGCAAAGATGTAGTGAATAAGCTGACAATAATTAAACTAATGCCGTTAGAATTACACAGTGTTGAAAACAAAATTAGTGATTCTCCAAAAACCACACAGACTAAAGCTGTTCAGAAAAGACAAGCAGCAGTAGTGGAGTCTTAGAAAATCAAATTAATGTTAAGTGATGAACGATTCACCTGCAGTGAACCTCTGCCACCCCCAGTGTGGAGAAATTTTCTCCATTAGGCGGATTATCAGTCCCTTGTGTGATGAATGGTTTGAAAAACCGACAAGTTGAAGATTGAGACACTTATGCAGCATATGGGAATCTTTATTCAGGAAACGTTTCGCCACACAGTGGCTTCATCAGTCCAATACGAAGAGGAAGGCGTAAGGAGAGGAGGAGTGTGAGGTAATCAGTCCCTCAACCTGGAGTCGATGTGTTCAGTCCATCAATCTTGTAGAATTGATGGACTGAACACATCGACTCCAGGCTGAGGGACTGATTACCTCATACTCCTCCCCTCCTTACGCCTTCCTCTTTGTATTGGGCTGATGAAGCCACTGTGTGGCGAAACGTTTCCTGAATAAAGATTCCCATATGCTGCATAAGTGTCTCAATCTTATCAGTCCCATTCAGCCTTTTTCACCCCTGAGGGGCACAGCCCTCTCAAAAGGGGGCAAGTATCTTGTTTATTTGCTACAGAAAAGAAATTTAAATCCCAGATGCAGTATGAGCATGGGGCCCAGGGCCAAAGTAGTTCATTGCAAAAATTTAAATTGTTGCAAGTACTTTTTTTTAAATTTAGAGACAGTCCATCTTTTCCCTTAGCAGGAAAATTAAAGAAAAACCCTGCTCCATTTTTTTACCAGGGTTTGAAGTTAGTGTAAAATTGTTGTCTTTTGTTAAAAAAAGAAAGAATAAAAACATTTTGTTTTGCTTCATAGTGGAAGTTTGGCAAGGAAGCGAATTTTATAGGTCATCTTTTCCTTTATGTGGGGAAAAAACGAGGTGCGGCGTGATGCTGCGAGGCCCGATTACTTTTGACTCTACTGGGACTCGCACTGACGTGGGGAAAAAAACCAACAAGAACACTGATCCGCGCTTTTGTGGGGACAAGTGTCTCACAAACGCAATAAAACTTAGAGAAGTGTGATAAAATTCTTTAGTGATAAGTTTGGGGAAAAAAGGGAAAAACCCTTGTGCAAATAGTTACCAATGTGTGTATTCCCGGGATTTTGGGAAAAGGACGGGGGAAACCCAAAGGAAAAAACTTTTTCTTCGTTAAGTCATCGGTTTATCCGGTGCAACAAACGGGCCCAGCTACAAATACCCAGTTTACGTTTAATGATCGTAACATTGATGGGTCAGTGCACAGGGTTATCATGTGTTGTTGGGCCCACGAATATCGGAAAAATTTACTCCCATCGTGCCTCCCAAAATTTTAATTTTTTCCAGTAAAGCAATCAGTTAATGAAATTGCTGTTTTAAAAATTCCCCCCTGGGGGAAATTTGAAAACCTTAAAATTTTTTTCCTTCACACCCCGTTGAGAAGTGGCTATGACAGCTTCTCAAGACCTCCCGCAGGGGCGGCTGTGAAAGAAAAAAAGCTGTCTATCAAGCTAATTTCCCCCCTATATTTAATCTGAAAACCCTTAGTTGTACCCTTTTCTCAGCAAAACTTGCAGAGATGGGCTTTCTGTTAGTTAAATTTACAGGGGACAACCTGATATATATCAACAAGAGGTGTTTTGAAGTTTTGAAAGTATGTTTGGGTCCGGGCCCTTTTTTCACCAATATGGGAAATGAAAATTTCTACAGGTGAGGCGAGGGAATTTTAGTGAGGTCGGGTTTAAAACGGGGCCTTTTTTGTGGCACTAAAAAAACTATGCCTCGAGGTGGGGGGCTGAACTTTTTTTCTGTTTTTACCGATTGGAGAGCAATTGTGGTAGGGGCCCTAAATGAAAAAGTAGGGGAAGCGTTTGAGAGGGGTTGGGGTTTAGGAAAATTTGGGAGGGCCAGGGTTAATGAAAATGGGGAAAGCATTTGTTGAACTTTGTATAAAAAGGGGGCCCTTAGTTATAGGAAAAAATTTTTATTTTAAAAAAAAAAAAGGATAAATAAGTTTAAAAGGGATATGTTTGTAGGGCAAAATGACAGAATTTTTGTTGGACTCCCTTATTGGTAACAAAAAGATTGCTTTTTTTAGACTTCAGGATTTTACATTTTTACAGGGGGCCCACAGATATATCAGAAAAAATTTTTAGTTGTAGCTAAAAGTGAGAGAAAAAAGGGTGATGGGGATACCGGGGATAAGGGAAAAGAGCAAGAAAGAGAGAAGTGAAGTTTTTTAAAAAACTAAAAATAAGGGAAGAGGCCTTTTTGTTTCCCCGGAAATTTCCCTAAAGTTATTAAAAAATTGTGTTGGCTCCTGTGCTAAAAAGTATCAAAATAACGGTCGTGGCTTTTTCCCAACCCCCAATGATTTTACTGTTTGTCCCAGTTTAGGAAAGACTGCAGTCATTGCAACCAACTCTGTAGACACCACCAAACCCTGGTTTAGATTTATCCGGATGCTTCTAAAGACCATGAATTTTTTAAAACTACTTGTATATTAAAACTTCTTTGGGGCATTTTGCAGGAAAAATAAAATTTTGTTTTTGGGAGGACCAGCACATTTTTTTGGGCTAAAGGGGTTAGCATAGGTTTTTGTTTTTGTAATAAAAATTTTTTAGTGCCAGTAAGGCAGATTCCCTAAAACACTTTAGGTACCGCAGTTTTGTTTTCCCCAAAGTCAAATATTTTTTCCTTTTTTTTTTTTTATCTAGGAACTCCGGACTGGCCCCACTTCCCATAGGGTCTCAAAAAAAATATTTTAAAAAATACACTCCCTTTTTACTTTACTCCCAAGGTTGTAAAAAAATGTTGTATTAGGCCCCATTGGTGGCCTTTTTTTATATACGGTAAACTTTAAAATTTCTATCAACCTGGGGTATCAACACGTTAAGGGAAAGGAAGATTACATTTTCCCCCTCTTTTTCCAGGGGGGAATTTTAAAAAGACGAGGGCTAATGCATAAGTTTGGTAGAAATGTATCCCGGGCCACACCCTTTGGGGAAAAGACACAAGATGTCCCCCCCACATTTTCTGAACCATTTAGCCCACCCTGGCAAGATATCTTTCAAAAAGTCTAGGGCCCCGAAAAAATTCCCTTTTACAGATTGCCCGAATAAGGGGGACAACGGGTTACTTCGCCATCCCTGTTTTTTGGGAATTTTTTTTCTCTCATCAAAATCAAAAATTGCAATCAAAATACAAAAAGTTATTTTTCTTCTTCCCAAAAAAGATTGCAAGTGGGAAAAGGGACTTTCATGAATAAAAAAAAGGGGGACCCTCCAAAAATAATTAAATGTAAAATTTTTACAATTTTTAATATTTTTCAATTTTTTGATGGAAACAACATTGTTTTTTTTGTGACATCAGAAATGTTGCCAAGCCCAAAGGGTTTAATTTTTTTACTAAAACCTTTTTTTTTGGCCCGGCCCATCCTGTTATTGAGATGTCAGTAAAAAAAACTTAAATTTGAGTTTTTTTTTAAAGCCCCCCTTTCCTTTACATAACTTTTAAGAAATCTCCCCCACATAAGGTACCGGTTTTTTCGTGTAAATTTAAAGGGCGCGTTGTACTGTGAGGTTTCAATTGCCAGTGTCTTCCATATCACTGACCTTTTAAATTTTTATTTTTTAAAGTTATTGTTTTTCATAGGGAATAAGGGCCGAAATTTTTTTTACCCCCCCTTTAAAATTTTGTTTAGGCTATTATAATATCTATGCTTGTGGGACTTTTTTTTTATTTCTTTCTTTTTTAAAGGGTCTGTTTGTGCCCTTCCCTGTCTCCCTCCCTTACTCCAGTTAAAAGGGGGTTTTCTGGGAAAAGTTTTTTTGCTTGGGGGCCCCCCACTCTTTCAGGGAAATTTTTCAAACTTTCCCGATGATGTGTGATTGCAAATTTTAAAGGCCAAGAGTACCTTTTACTTCCCCCCTGGCTGCTTTGCACCTTTTATCGCTTGGTTAGCGGGTTTAAATTTATAATATATTATATATATATATTAAAATATAAATATTTTTATATATATATTTATATTTAATATATATATAATATTTATTTATATCAACATACACTAGCCAACGGGTCTAATCAATTGGGTGCTTTTGGGCCCCCCTCAGGGGGAGCCCCCCCCCCCCCCCCCAAAAAGCAGACGCTTTGACCATAGATCACCCCCAATCATTATTTTTGGTTTAGTGGTCTAAAGTGTCATGCGTTTTCGTCACAATGAGGCGGGCCCCAAAAAAAGCTTTTGGGTTTGACTCCTTTGGGAGGGCAGTGTTGTATCGTGGGGATAAAAATATACTTATATATATATATTAATATATAAAATATATTTTATATATATAAAATTTTTTTATAATTTTATATATAAAATATATTTATATATTATATATAAAAAATTTTTATATATTATTATATTTTATATATATATATTTATATATGTCGTGCCGAAAATGTTTAAAAATTTGGGCGTTAGCAAGAAAAATCAGTTAAAAATTAAATTTTTTTTTTGGGGAAAATTTTTTCTTTACGTTTAAAAATATTTTTTTTTTTTTAATGTTAATGTAAAAATTTTTTTTTTTTGCACCAAAAGAAACTTAGAAAACTTTCCTAAAACCCTTTTTATAAAAAGAACAATTTATTTTTTGCCCAAACCCCAACCCAAAAAATATTTTAGATTTGTTTTTTGTAATTTTAATACTAAAAAACAGAGTGAAATATTTTTTTTTTTTTTGGGTTTTCAGAATGTTTTTGGGCCCGAAATTATTTGCATACACAAATTTTCACTTGCCCTATATGGCAAGTTTGAGCGTTGCTATTTAAGCCAAGTTCGCAAGTTCTGCCTATTCGGCACGACATATATATTATATATATATATATATATATATATTTATATATAATATATATATATATATTTATATATTTTATATATGGAGGGAGAGAGTATGGAGGAGGGGGAATGTATTCAGAATTTGGGAGGGGGACGTGTCAGCGGATGGGTCTATGAAAAAATGAGGTGAATCATAAAAATTGATGAGGGAAAAGAGTGAGTGGTGCACTAGGAGTCTGTGGAGACAAAGAACTTTGTCCTTGGAGGAAAGAGGGGAATGTATGAGAGTATAGTTTTACCAACGCTCTTATTGGGTGTGAAGCATGGGTGATGAATGTTGCAGCGAGGAGAGGCTGGAGGCAGTGGAGATGTCATGTCTGAGGGCAATTTTTGTGGTGTAAATTTAAAATTTGCAGAGAATTCGTAGTTTGGAATTTTAGGAGGAGGTGGGGGGATTACCAAAACTGTTGTCCAGAGGGCTGAGGAAGGGTTGTTAGGTGGTTCGGACATTTTTAGAGAGAATGGAGCGAAACAGAATGACTTCAAGAGTGTATCAGTCTGTAGTGGAAGGAAGGCGGGGTAGGGGTCTGCCTAGGAAAGGTTGGAGAGAGGGGGGTAAAGGGAGGGTTTTGTGTGCGAGGGGCTTGGACTTCCAGCAGGTATGCATGAGCGTGTTTGAAAGGAGTAAATGGAGACAAATGGTTTTTAATACTTGAGTGCTGTTGGAGTGTGAGAAAAGTAACATTTATAAAGGGGTTCAGGGAAACCGGCAGGCCGGACTTGATTTCTGGAGATGGGAAGTACAGTGCCTGCACTCTAAAGGAGGGGTGTTAATGTTGCATTTTAAAAAACTGTAGTGTAAAGCACCCTTTGGCAAGACAGGGGTGGAGTGAAGGGATGGTGAAAGTTTTTCTTTTTCGGGCCACCTGCCTTGGTGGGAATCGGCCAGTGTGATAATAATAAAAAAAAATAATATATATATTATATATATATATTTTATATATATTTTATTATATATATATTTTATTATATATATATATATTTATATATATATATATATGTAGTCAGAATTTATCACCAAACAATATTAATAATGAGAACTAGTCATTTGCAACAATACAAATTTTTTACCCCAAATGTATTTCGAAAAGCCAACGTGAATGAACGAGTTGCCCTTGCAAGAGTTATTAAAACCCCCAAGGAAGCAGAAGGGGGCAATCCACCGCACCCAGCAGGAACCACGATGGTCTAAGCGAAAAAGCTGACGCCTCCCTGCTGGGCGGCAGATGAGAATCCTTCAAAGCTTCCTCCGGAGTTGCCCCGAGGAAAATAGAGTTTCTTGGAATGAGCGCGAAAGAGATTCCGGCTTGGTTCAGTTTGTCGTAAATGGAAGTAGAATGAGCAGTGATGGAGAAAAAAAGTTTCTAGAATCTCACCCATACACTTCATGGAATAAACACAAACAAGTACACATATACGCACGCGCCCCAGCGCGCGCATTTAAAAAAATAGGTTAGTGTTATTGACACGTGCCTTTGAGAAACTGTAACACTCACACTCACAGAAACACACACATTCACAAGGGAACACACACACACACACACACACACACAACACCACACACACACACACACACACACACCACACACACCACATATATGCAAAAAGTTAGGTATCTTTATTATGAAACGTTTCGCCTACACCCGTAGGCTTCTTCAGTCAAGTACAGAAAAGTTGATAGAAGCAGAAGATACTTGAAGACGATGTAATCAGTCCATCACCCTTAAAGCCTACTGTGTAGGCGAAACGTTTCTAATAAAGATACCCAACTGTTGCTATGTGTCTTACCTAACAACCTGTCGGTATTTTTTTACCATTTTATTTTTCAATCTGTCAGACACTGCAACACAAGGGTATCTTGGTACAGACCTGCATCAAACTTCGACAAAATTCCACTAGTGGGGGGGGCTGGGTTTGAGAGGGACCTAACCTTTCAACAATCTGAGTTCTTACCTTTTCCTAGTGGCCTACGTCTCACCTCTGGCGCTATAAAAGCTCCATCCTGTCACTTCTTCTCCATATTGTTTCATACTATGGAACAATGCTCTTCTCCAGACTGAGGGACTGACCACCTCAAAACTTTAAGGGTGATGGACTGATTACATCGTCTTCAAGTATCTTCTGCTTCTATGAACTTTTCTGTACTTGACTGAAGAAGCCTACTGTGTAGGCGAAACGTTTCATAATAAAGATACCTAACTGTTGCATATGTGTCTTACCTAACAACCTGTCGGTATTTTATACCATTTTAATGTTCACACACACACATACACACACACATACACACACTCACATACATACACACACACACATACATAAACACAGTCACAGTCACGCAGACGTGGGTGTACAAGGCACCTAGACCCTTAGTGTTTTTAAGGCGTGCAGTAACTGCTAGAAGTAATCAGTGGTAGTGACAACATCAGTGAACAATACTACGAGTGATAACCAAAGTTATTAGTTAAAAAAAAAGTCGAGAGGAAAGCCTGAAATCATAAATATTTCAAAGTCCCAAAAACTGTTAGAGGCTAGTAGGCACCTAAACATACCATGGTCGGGTTTTGAACCGCGGTCAGAGAGTCTCAAAAACTCCAGATCGTCGCGTTAGCCACTGGACAGCTAGCCACATTAAGATCCGTCAACTAGGTATATTTTCTACACCATAGAAAGGTTAGCATAGGCACCACTGTGACCACAAATGCAAGTTTTTACAGACGAATCTCCAGCTAGCGTGGCCGTGACGAACTCTAGCTCAAGCCCAATTCACTCCCGGGTCAACATGACCACGAAACGATTGCAAACGTGTCATTACGATTTCGTGAGTCAGTAGGCACCTTTTGCCACACAGATTCAAATATAAAAAGATCAAAGTGAGTGTGGAAGGGGGTGTTCAAGAATTATGAGAGATTGGTTAACAAGTGAAATGTGGGGGCACTATACAGTGAGGGTGAAAAAGTTAATAAGCAAAAAGAGAAAGGAAAAATAAAATATATAACAAGGGAAGGTGGCAGGAGTAGGCCTGCTAAAGCAGTGACGTCACAACAGTTGTGTACCATTTTACTATAAAGTGTAAAAACCTAATATGAAGTGCATTCTATCATAAGTGAAAAATGAAATCACTTGAGGAGCGCGGGATGTATGAGCATATATGGTTATAAGCATCACGGGTGAAGGATTCTCAGAATAGTGATAGAAGGCTATGTACGACGACTACGTTATCAGCTTGGCATCTTGTCATTTCACCGTGCCCGTGCAAGTATTGCTCCCTCTATTGTGGTTGCATGTTGTGGGGTTTGGATTCTGGTCTTGCATCACTGTTAGATACTGGTCACTCACTCCTGCAAGCTATTACCAGAATTAGGTAGAAATAGCATAGCTAAAGTGAAAATAGGGGTGACGAGAGTGTGAGGAGTAAAGCGGTCTAGCGAGGGATAACGTTTAGACACTTGTAGAAGCTGAGACAAGCTAAATTTTACAACCTAGTTACTTTCTGTATTTTATAAGTAGAATTGTAAGTGTTAGAATTTCTATTGGTAAGCTTTAGAATTACTGGTTTTTATTGCAGTTGATATTAAAAGTGGGGGCACACACACACATACACACAATAGACTTGAAGTGTCCTGCTTGCAGATGGACGTGAAGTTGTGAGAAGGGAAATTTATTCGATCAAAGACCGGCAGAACCACAAAGGGTCTGGACAGGCTGCAGGGCCTGGTCCAGCAAATTTTCTCCTGGAGTTCAACCCCACCAAGTGCAAAGTCATGAAGATTGGGGAAAGGCAAAGAAGACGGCAGGGCGGAGTACATTCTAGAGGGCAGAGACTACAAACCTCGCTCAAGGAAAAAGATCTTGGGGTGAGTATAACACCAGGCACATCTCCTAAGCGCCATCAACCAAATAACCCCGGGTGCAGTATATGGGCGCCCAGCAAACTCGAACGCAATTCCGACATCTTAATAAGGGGAAACATTTAGGACCTGTACACTGTGTACGTTAGGCCCATATTGGAGTATGCGGCACCAGTTTGGAAGCCCCCACGCACGTAAGGAAACTAGAGAAAGTGCAAAGGTTTGCAACAAGACTAGTCCAGAGCTAAGAGGTATGTTCTACGAGGAGAGGTTAAGGGAAATCAACCTGATGACACTGGAGGACAGGAGAGATAGGGGGACATGATAACGACATACAAAATGCTGAGAGAAATTGACAAGGTGGACAAAGACAGGATGTTCCAGAGATGGGACACAGCAACAAGGGAAACACAGTTGGAAGATGAAGACAGATGAATCACAGGGATGTTAGGAAGTATTTCTTCATTCACAGAGTTGTCAGGAAGTGGAATAGTTTGGGAGCGATGTAGTGGAGGCAGGATCCATACATAGCTTTAAGCTGAGGTATGATAAAGCTCACGGTTCAGGGAGAGTGACCCAGTAGCGCCGGTGAAGAGGAGGGGTCGGAGCTTGGAATCGACCCCTGCAACCTCAACTAGGCGAGTACAACTAGGTGAGTACACACACACGCAAAAATATTTTAAATTATCTTCAGCAAACTCAAGAGCCTCTATTTTTTTTATTTATTTATTTATTTATTTATTTATTTAAAAATTTGTGCACACATACAGAGGTACAAAAAATACAGAAAAGAGCAGTATGCCAAAGCCACTTATACTATGAATAGCATTACGGGCTGGCTTAAAATTAACTTAAGATGAACTAAGCAATGATGACATCGGTGATAAAACTTTAATGTAAACAGATTACTATAAAGCACAAGTGAGTATTACAAAGACAGGTCATATGGTTGTATGCATTGTTGTACATTCAGTAGAATGGAGTATTTGTTAGGTAGTGTTATTTAAAAAATAATAAAGTTAGATTGGGTTTTAGGTTTAACATTTATGTGTATAATTGTGGAGAAAATTTAAGATATACAATTTATAAGGTTCAGTTATTCAGTATTTATTTGGTTTTGGGTGAGTAAGTGATCTTTGAGAAGAGACTTGAATTTATAAACAGGTAGTGTTTCTTTTATATTTACAGGTATGAGTTCCAGATTTAGGGCCTTTTATGTGCATTGAGTTTTTGCATAGGTGAGATGGACACGAGGAACATCAAAGAGTGATCTGTGCCTTGTGTTATGGTCATGTGTTTGTTGAGGTTGGCAAGGAGATGTTTGAGGGGAGGGTTAATATAAAGAGTTAAGTGTTCTATGTATGTAATAGGTTCAGTAATAAGTATGAATGTTTTGTATGGTGAATAGGTTTAGTGTATTGAATATTGGTGGAGTGTGCTGCATAGTGGTAGAATTTGTTATCATTCTAATGCAGCCTTTTGTTGGGTAATTAGTGGTCTGAGATGGTTACTTGTTGTTGAGCCCCATGCACAAATTCCATAGGTGAGATAGGGGTAAAAAAGGGAGAGTGATTAGGGCCGGAGGGCTGCTGTGGGCATAGTCCCGTATCTTCGATAGTATCCCTACAGTCTTGGAAATTTTCTTAGAAATTTGTTGTATATGTGTATGAAATTTGAGTCTATTATCAAGGTGGTTTCCCTAAGAATTTTCCCTCTGTTAGCTTTGTGATAGGTGATCCGTTTATCATTATGTTAAGAGGGACATCTGTAGCTCTGTTACCAAACTGAATGAAGTAGGTTTTGTCAAGGGTTTAGTGTAAGTTTGTTAGTCCTTTTCCAGGTAGAATTTTCTGTAATTCTGTTTTTTACAGTATTGGCTAGCGTGACTGGGCTCGGGTGGGAGAAACGTATGTAGTGTTCATCTGCAAATAGTGTGGGTTTGAGTAATTGCGAAGCATTTGGTAGGTCATTTATGTATAGGAAAAAGAGAAGAGGGCAAGGACACTTCCTGTGGGACACCAACTGTAATTGGTTTGTGCAGAAGAGTTTCCCCCATTTGCATACACATATTGGCTTCTGTTGCTGAGGTTGATTTGGGAGGTTTTTGAGGGAAGTGCCCTCTTATCCATGTGTGGACAATTTTACGTGGAGAAAGTCAGGGTTTAACTGTATCAAAAGCTTTAGTAAGTCAATGAAGACCCCAGTGGGACTTCTTTTTTCTCTATTGCAGTGTATATATGTTCTAGCATGTGTATAATAGCATCATTAGTATTTTTATTTGGCCTGAACCCAAAATTTGGCAGGGTTGAGTATGGTTTTGGGAGATAAGGTAGGAGTAGATTCGTTTATGAATTAATTTTTCGAAGATTTTTGAGAGAGGGTGTAAGTTGGATTTTGGGCCCTATAGTTATTCAACTCTTTTTGGTCTCCTCCTTTGTGGATCGGGGTGACCCTTGTATTTTGAGTACTGTGGGGAAGGTGGAGGATTCAATGGATTTGTTAAAGAGTGTTGAAATGATTGGTGATAGCACTTGTGACACTTTTTTGTATTAAAGGGTGGTAAGGTATTTAAATCCCCTGCCTTGTTTTTTAGCGTGTTGATAATAAGGGAGACTTCGTATGGGTTAGTCGGAGCTAGGAACAGTGTGTTGGGTAGTTGCCAGTGAGGTAGTATTTGGTGGGGTATCTGAGCTTGGTTTTATTGGCAAGGTTTTGTCCTATAGTGGAGAAGAAGTCATTGAGTCTGTTTGCTGTTTGTTGGTGGGAGTTGGGTTCATCTGATTTTTGCTAATTTTATTTCGCTATTTCGTGATATTTTTTTGTTCCTAGAATTTCTGATAGGGTTTTCCAGGTTCTTTTTTATATCCCCTCGTAAGTTGGATAATCTGTTCTCATATACAATTTTTTTGCCCTTCTTATCAGGCTGGTTAGGATTGACGAGTAACGTTTTTTTGGTCTCTGGTTATGTGACCCATTCTGTACTGTTTTTCATATTGGTGTTTTTGTATTTATGGATTTTGAGAATGCTGGGTGTTAACCAGGGTGTTCAGTCTCTTAGCTGTCATCTGTTTAGTTTTTTTAGGGCAGTGCTTGTTATAGAGGTATTGGGTCTTTTTTAGAAAATTATTAAAAAACATTCGTCAATATCTGTATAGATTTCTAGCTCAGTGTCCCAGTCAATGTTTGCTACTGCTGTTGTGAAGTTATTAATGGCGCCTCATTGTGAAGTCTGAAGGTGACTTTAGTAGTGTCTTGGGGTTAATTTTACCAAGGGTTTTATGAGAAAAGTAGGGTAGTGGTCTGTGGTTTATCTGTATTTATGCTGATTTTAAAGGGGATATGGTGTTGGTCCAGATGGGTCAAGTGGGGAAACACTAGTCTCTGTAACTCTTGTGGTTTTGTTACTGTTGGTTAGCAACATACAGTTATCATTGTGTTTGTGAATTCAGTAACGTGTGGGGCCCTGGTCTTGCAGGAGATTTTTTATTGAAGTCACGGGAGAGTAGTAAGTGATCTTTGTTCATGCGTGCATCAGGTTATCATATTTCCTAGGTTTTGACTAAATTGGCTAATGTTTGACTGTGGACTCTGTAAATGTTTATCAATGTGAGAGGTTTTTGTAGGTATTGGATTTGAATTTGGCTATTATATATTCCCCATGTTCATCCCTTGTGCAAGTATTAGTGATACATTCAGTTGGTCTGAGTAGTATATGGCTGTGCCACCCCCTTGTTGGTCTGGCCCAAAAGTTGTGTATGGCTGTGTAACCAGGAATGGCATAGACATCTGTACTATCAGGCTTTAGCCCGGTTTCAGTTAGTGTAATGAGGACATATTGGCATGTAAGGAATTTAGTAATGCTATGAGGTCATCGTAATGCTTGCTTAAAGATCTGATATTGTAGTTAAAGATAGTTATTGTTGTTGTTGGCACTGAGGAAGTGCCTTTGATTGTTCTGCAGTGTAGTAATTACAGTAAAATGTTTTTATCATTTAAGTCATTAAATAAGAGGTTGGTATCAGGATCAATGCTTGTAATCATAAGATTTGTAGTGAATCTATAGTTAGAATTAAGTATAAAACAAAGTAATAGTCTTAAGCTAAAAAATAGCACCTGAATTATTTAAACAAAAAGTAAAATAATGAGCTAAGGTAGTTTTGGAATATAAAGGCAAAGTTGTGAACTTATTCTACTTTAGCACCTGAGAATGCACCTTGATTATTTTAACAATTGTGAATGTATAAACTAGGGGTAGTTTATAAAAACTAAAAAAAAGGAGAAAATATATGAGGGACTAAAATTAAGTAATGGGAAAAAAAAGTTAAATGGGACAGGTGGTCACTATGAAATAATATTGGTTTAGGAGTAAGATCTGATTTGTAATTTTAAATAAATTGAGCAGTTTATTGCACAATAAAAGTAAAAAAAAAATGAGGTAGTTTTGGGACTAGCTAGCAAAAGATAGTTTTGGTACTTGCAAAAAAGTAATTGGAATTACAAAATTGCATACACAATAAAAAGTGACTAAAAAAACAAGTAGTGATAAACAAAATTAAATGGACAGGTAAGAATAATGAAAATTATTAATTTGGAGTAAGATTTGACTTGTAATTTAAAATTATGAGCAATTTATAGTAGTAAAAAAAAGAAGTTAGAGTATTGGAGGTTATTTCATTAGCTAGTGATGAAAAATAATAAAAAAATAATGTACAATATAATAGTAACGTACACTTATTTCACCACAGTATATATGTATTAAGGGCACTTTCTAATCTGTTACAAAAATGTCAGCTTTTCTAAGGAAAGGTAGAGAAATTTGTGTTCATTTGAGTAGTATATGTGTTGTCCTGTTGATGTTTTTCTTACTAGTATTTTCCCCCTCTCGCGTGAAACATGATGTATTTTATTTTCCTGTTTAAGTTTTTCAGCCTGAACAGAAGGTTTTGACGTTTTTTTGTTAGACACTCATTTATGTACACTCCATTTTTCATTGTAATTGCTGATTTAATTTAAAATCCTTTCTTTTATCGTATGAATGAAGTCGGATCATTTTACTGTGTTTACTTCCTGGTTTTCCCAGCAAAAGTGTTTCTTTGATTTCATTGTTTTGCACGATGACTTGTACGTGGTTCTGTATTATCCTGATTTGCAGTTTCTTTGCACTGTGCTTGTGTTATGTCACTAGGGAATGTGTGGACTGTTTATTATTTAAATGCATCAGACAACTTATCTTGTTCAGTTTTGTCGTCTTGGAAATCAAGGTATTCATTTAGTCGAGTGTGCTGTTTTGATTCCAGTCCTTGATTGCTTCTTCAACCTTCATATTTATTGTTGTTATTTGCTCAGTGTGGGCTGGCTATAGCTGCTTTTAGAGTATTTTCTGTGTCAAACACTTCCCGATGTAATCTTCTCTTCAAGGGTTTTGGATCTTATTCTCGAGGTTGGTTATCTTGGATTCTCGTCGCTCGAGTGTTGCTTTGATATCTTTGATTTCATTTTCTAGAGCAACGATGTAGTCCTTGATATTGTCAGGAATAATCATACCTGAGTTATCATGGGCGAATCCTTTGAAGGGAGTGGAGTTGGAGGGGGAGTCAGCCATGTTTGTTGTTGCTGTTGTTGTTGTTCATAAAATACCGCGTATTACCATACTATAAATTTAATCTAAGCTAATTTCACTGTAACGAATTCTACAACATTCAGTATAAGTTCTAAGTGTCTCGTTAATTACAATAGAAAATATAAAAATTTTTAAAAACAAACGTTAACAGTGGTGTCTTTTAATGACAACTTTGTAAATCTCCTATTTAATTTATAATATTCATGCTTATATTACAAACAACAAATAACCAGACCATATCACGTCCCTCTCTGGTATTTCGAGTACAACGCAAAATATAAAATAAAATATTACGAATTCAATAACAAGACTAACTTTAAAAAATAATAACCAAGCATATATTTTCTATTTATCTCAAGACTCGTCCCCTGGAGATATATAATCTCAAATAACAGATAATGTTATTAAATATTTCAATACGCAACACCTGGAAACCCAGCCTATATTGAAACTTAAGAATAAGAAGATGCCAAGTTTTGAAATCCCTTTTCACAAACTTTCCTTTGGAAAAGGCCATTGCACTCCTGAGTTTAAAAGCAAACAATAGTTTAAACGTTTTTCTTCTAGCTCTAGACTTGATCAACTTAATTTACTCTAGTTATGCTTAAATTTCAATTGTGTCCTGGAGTTTACCTGGAGAGGGTTTCGGGTGTCAATGCCCCCGCGGCCCGGTCTGAGACCAGGCCTCATGGTGGATCAGGGTCTGATCAACCAGACTGTTACTGCTGGCCGCATGCAAGCTGACGTACGAACCTCAGCCCGGTTGGTCAGGTACTGACTTTAGGTGCCTGTCCAGTGCCTTCTTGAAGACAGCCAGGGGTCTATTGGTAATCCCCCTTATGTATGCTAGGAGGCATTTGAACAGTTTTGGGCCCCGGACACTTATTTGTTGTCTCTCAGTGTACTCGCGGGGCCCCTGCTTTTCATTATGGGAATGTTTCATGTCCTGCGGAATGTTTTGCTTTCATATGGAGTGATTTTCGTGTACAGGTTTGGTGCCAATCCCTCCAGGACTTACACGTGTATATTATCATGCATCTCTCTCTCCTGCGTTCTGTCTGTCAATGCGTTGCGTCTACCAGGATACCTGGTTAACGACATCCTACCAGGATGTCGTTATCCAGGAAAAGCGAGGTTAAATCACTGGTTATTTCTAGTGAATTTTTTAATTTCTGAATAGAAGAGGAATGAACAAAAGAATCTCCCAACAAAACAGCTACGAATCACTTCTGTACCAAACTGAACAAAGGGAAAGTAACTAGGGAAGTATGTCCGGACGGCCGTACCTCCCTATAAACTTGACTTTTCCTAAATTTTCTTTCATTGATTATATATAATTTTTAATTTGCAAATAATGTAAAATTTTAGATTTTTGACCAAACTTAGAAACTTCACTAATCCTAATTTTATATTATTTATTTAAACTAATCAATGACATAGATTTTTCGATATGTTCAGATGGATTTTCGCAAATTTATTACATAATTTTTTTTTCACTCTGGTTATTCGGCATCAATGTCCTTTGCTTTATAAGCCAAATCTCGCCGTCTCAGTGGCCTCATTATTATGTATACCTGGACACCTGCTCGTTAATCATATATCATTGCCTAAAAGCATGCAGACACGGTCAAGAAGTTTATTTGTTGGTCAAACAAAACATCAGAATGGGAGACAACTGATATAAGTGACATTAATAGTGGAATGAATGCTTGTGCCAGACAGGTTGGTTTGGTCTACCAAAACAGAAAACAATGTAGTTCCCTATTTAATTTCTTGTTTGCTGGGTATACCACAGTCTGGTCTACCAAACAGAAAACACATTAGTGCCCTATTCGGTTTCTCCAGGGCAATGAATACCAAATAAATTTTCCAGAGAGGTCTCAGTAGCAGCGCCACTGTTTTACCTACCAAATAGAAAACAACCTAGATCCCTATTCGGTTTCTCTAGGGCTAGGTATACCAAATAAATTTTCCAGAAGGGTCTCATTAGCAGCGCCACAGTTTAATCTACCAAATGGAAAACACTCTAGTGCACTTTTCAGTTTCTCTAGGGCGGAGTATACCAAATAAATTATCCAAAGAGGTCTGATTAGCGGTGCCCCAGCCTTCTCTATCAAATAGAAAACACTCCAATTCCCTTTTCGATTTCTCTAGTGCTTGGAATACCAAATAAATTTTCCAGACGGGTCTCGTTAGCAGCGCCACAGTCTGGTCTACCAAGCAGAAAACAACATAGCTCTCTATTCGGTTTCTTGTGGACTGGGTATACCACAGTCTGGTCTACCAAATAAAAAACACATTAGTGCCCCATGCAGTTCCTCTAGGGCAGTGTATACCAAATAAATTTTCCAGAGAGGTCTCATTAGCAGCGCCACTGTTTGGTCTACCAAACAGAAAACAACCTAGTTCCATATTCGGTTTCTCTAGGGCTGGGTATACCAAATAAATTTTCCAGAAGCGTCTCATTAGCAGCGCCATAGTTTAATCTACCAAATGGAAAACACTCTAGTGCCCTTTCCGGTATTTCTTGAGCGGGGTATACTAAATAAATTATCCAGAGAAGTCTGATTAGCAGCGCCACAGTCTGGTCTACCAAACAGAAAACATATTAGTACCCTATTCGGTTTCCCTAGGGTTCGGTATATCAAATAAATTTTCCAGAAGCGTCTCATTAGCAGCGCCATAGTTAAATCTACAAAATGGAAAACACTCTAGTGACCTTCTCGGTTTCTCAAGGGCGGTGTATACCAAATAAATTATCCAGAGAGGTCTGATTAACAGAGCCACAGCCTGCTCTACCCAAAAAGAAAACATTAGGTCCCTTTTTGGTTTCTCTAGGGCTTGCAACACAAAATAAATTTTCCAGATTGGTCTAGTTATAAGCACCCCCAGTCCGGTCTACAAAAAGAAAAAACGTAGTTCCCTATTCGGTTCTTGTGGGCTGGGTTTACCCAGTCTGGTCTACCAAACAGAAAAACATATTAGTACCCTATTCGGTTTCCCTGGGGTTTCCCTATATCAAATAAATTTTCCAGAAGGGTCTCATAGCAGCGCCATAGTTAAATCTACAAAATGGAAAACACTCTAGTGACCTTCTCGGTTTCTCAGGGCGGTGTTACCAAATAAAATTATCCAGGAGGTTG
>NC_069407.1:67307571-67312571 GCF_026875155.1 Cherax quadricarinatus
GAAAGTAAGATTAGGGACAGATTGGCCCACTTAAGAGTAACTCTGGCAGATCACTGACAGTGATAAGGATATGTGTGAAATTCTCAATACCTACTTCCTCTCAGTTTTCACCCAGGAAAATACTAGCGATATTCCTGAAATAATAGATTATGTAGAACAGGATAATAAACTGTGTACGATTGCGGTAACTAGTGACATGGTCCTCAGACAAATAGAGAAACTAAAATCTAACAAATCCCCAGGCCCTGATGAAATGTTTGCAAGGGTGTTAAAGGAATGTAAAGAGGAACTTAGCATACCTTTGGCTAATCTTTTTAACATATCACTACAAACTGGCATAGTGCCTTAAAATTGGAAAATGGCAAATGTAATACCTATTTACAAGGCAGGTGACAGGCTTCGAGCTATAGACCAATAAGCCTTACCTCCATAGTGGGAAAATTTATGGAATCAATAATTGCCGAAGCAATTCGTAGCCATCTTGACAGGCACCACAGATTGATTAATGAATCTCAACACGGTTTTACAAAGGGGCGTTCCTGACTTACGAATTTATTAAATATTTTCACTAAGGTGTTTGAGGAGGAAGATCATGGTAATGAATATGATATTGTGTATATTGACTTCAATAAGGCTTTCGATAGAGTTCCACACCAGATGCTATTGAGGAAACTTAAGGCACACGGAATAGGAGAATTTTTTTCCTGGGTAGAGGGATAGATGACAAATAGGCAGCAGAGAGTTTGCATAAATGGGGAGAAATCAGAATGGGGCACCTCACAAGCGGTGTTCCTCAGGGGTCAGTGTTTTGCCCTTTGTTGTTCGCAATTTACATAAACGACATAGATGAGGGAATAAACAGCGACATAGCAAATTTGCTGAGGACACTAGAGCACTCCAGGATGATTTGAATAGACTGATGCAATGGTCGGAGAAGTGGCAGATGCAGTTTAATATTGACAAATGCAAAGTTCTAAATGTTGGACAGTTAAATAACCATGCCACATATAAAATAAATAATGTAGATCTTAATACTACTGATTGCGAAAAGGATTTAGGAGTTCTGGTTAGCAGTAATCTAAAACCAAGACAACGGTGTATTAGTGTTCACAATAAAGCTAAGAGAATTCTTGGCTTCATATCAAGAAGTATAAATAATAGAAGTCCTCAGGTTGTTCTTCAACTCTATATATCCTTGGTTAGACCTCATTTAGACTATGCTGCTCAGTTCTGGTCACCGTATTACAGAATGGATGTAAATGCTCTGGAAAACGTACAGAGGAGGATGACAAAGATGATCCCATGTATAAGAAATCTTCCCTATGAGGATAGACTGAGGGCTCTGAATCTGCACTCTCTAGAAAGGCGTATAATTAGGGAGGATATGATCGAGGTGTATAAATGGAAAAAACAAAAAGTAAAGGGGATGTAAAAAGCGTGCTAAAAATTTCCGCCAAGACAGGCTCCAGCAATGGTTTCAAGTTGGAAAAAGTTCAATTCGGGAAGGAATAGGAAAGCATGTTTGGGAAATAGATTGTGGATGAGGAACAAATCCCGATTACAGTTATTGAGGCTAAAACGTTGTTATTTTAAAAAATAGGTTAGATAAATACATGGTGGGTGTGGGTGGGTGGAGTTGGACCCGCTAGCTTGTGGTGCGGGTCTGGTGCCCGGCCCATCCTTTAGTGGAGGGGGACCAGACTGGGGGGGCATTGGGCTAAACCGGGAGGTCATTGGTTTAACCGGGGGGGGCATGAACCTGCTCCGCTGGGTCAGTAGGGCCCGTTTTCGTGTTCCTTTTTCTTTTGTTTCCAATGAAATTTTCCTCCTAAGTAAGGAACCCAAAAATGAGCTGCATAATCCAAATGAGGGGCCCCACTTTGATTTGGGGCTGTAAAACTTTTGAACCCTCTGTTTTTTTTTTACTTCTTGAGATAAATTCTAGTAAATTTTTGGGCCCTTTTTGCGCATAAGGCACTGTGCTTGGCTTTAGCTTCTGCTTAACATGACCCCAATCTTTTTTACATTCTGATACAACTTACTTCACCTAGATTATAGCTTTCGATTGTTATTTTTATTACCCAAGGGCAAATACCTTACACTTTTTTCACACTGAAATTCTCTGCCCTTTTTTAACCAAGAAATTATTTTGTAAATTTGGGTTAAAGGGATTTGGAATTTTTTAATTTGGGGTTTTCTTTTTAAAATTTTAGAAATTTACTCTGTTTACTCGTAATCTCTTCATCAAGGCATTAAGTAAATTATAAAAAAAGGGGCCAAAAACTGATATTTTGGGAAATGCCACTAGTGACCCCCTTTTCATTTCCCCCAAATGGAATCTTGCTTCTTTGGAAAGCCTGCCTTATCCATGTTTAGGTTCTTATCGGACTTATTTAAAACCAAAAAAACTCATATTCTTTATCACTGCCGGCCTCAAAGGGTTTTTTTGAAGAAGTCAGTAAATTTGTCAACAGGAACGCCATCATGAACCCATGCGGGAATTTAAAAACAAATTATGCTCTTCCAGGGACTTCTAATAAATGAGGGAATTTTGGAGAAATTTTTTTGGCTAGAAACTATCTCCCTCTTTAAGAAACACTTTATGGAGCTGATTTTTCCCTGAAAAATCATAACCCTTAAACCTAGTACAAAATATTGTTAACAATGATGTCCAAGGTCCCAATGGCCACGGGAAAAAATTGCGCCCATATACCCTGATGAAAATGGAATCATCGTAAGTTGATTTTTGAGAAAAGGTAGTGAATAATGACAATAATTAAACTAATGCCTTTAAAATTTACACAGTTTTAAAAAAACAAAATAGTGATTCTCCAAAAACCACACAGACAAAGCTGCAAAAAAAAGACAAGCAGCAGTAGTGGGAGTTTAAAAATCAAATTAATTTTAAGTGGAACGATCACTGCAGTAAAACCTCTGCCACCCCCAGGTGGAGAAATTTTCTCCATTAGGGGGATTATCATCCTTGTGTATGAATGGTTTGAAAAACCGACAATTTGAAGTTGAGACACTTTGCAGCATAGGGGAACTTTATTCAGGAAACTTTCGCCACACAGTGGTTTACAGTCCAATACAAGGGAAGGCGAAAGGAGAGGAGGAGTGTGGGGAATCACCCCTCAACCTGGAGTCGTTGTTCACCATCAATCTTTTTAGAAATTTAGGACTGAACCATCGCTCCAGGCTGAGGGGCTGATTACCTAACTCCTACTCTCCTTACGCCTTCCTCTTTTTTTTGGGGTGAAGCCACTGTTTTGGGGGAAACGTTTCCTAATAAAGATTCCCATATGCGCAAATGTCTCAATCTTTTCTTTCCCTTCACCCCCTTTCAGCCCCGAGGGGCACAGCCCTCTCAGAAGGGGCAAGTATCTTGTTTCTGCACAGCAAATAATTTATCCCCGATGCAGTATGAGCATGTGAATGGGCCAGTAGTTCATTGCAAAGTCCCAAAGTTGCAAGTACTTTAGTTTAAAAGAGACAGTTCTTCTTTCCTTAGCGGACAATTTTAAAAAAAATCCTGCTCCCATTTTATTACATGGTGAAGTTAGTGTAATTGTTGTCTAGCTTTTAAAAAGCAAGAACAAACATTTTGCTTTTCTTCAAATGGAAGTTTGGCAAGGAAACGAAAAAGTACTAGGTCATCATTTCCTTTTTCTGGGGATAAACGAGGTGCGGCTGTGGCTGCAGGTCAGATTACTTTTGACCCTACGGGACCGCACTGACGTCGGAATAACCAAAAAAGAACACTGACCCCGCGTTAGTGTGACAATGTTCCCAAAACGCAATAAACACTTAGAGAAGTGTGATCAACTTCTTAGTGATAAATTTTGAATAAAGACAAACCCCTTTTGCAACATAGTTAAAAAAGTGTGTTATTCCCAGACAAAAGGAAGACGTGGACATCCAAGGGCACTTTTTTTCAGTTAAATATCGGGTATCCAGGTGCAACTAGGCCAGCTACAAAAACCCAGTACGTTTTTAAAACGAACATTGATGGTTTAGCGCCCCCGGATATCATGTGTTGATTAACCACAAAACTCGGTAAAAATTTCATGCCATCGTGCCTAAAAAGTAAGTTTTCCAGCAGCAATCAGTTAAGAAATAGCGATTAATAACCCCCCAGGTAATTTGAAACCTGAAATATTTCCTTTACGCCGTTGAGAAGTGGGCATGACAGCTTTTCAAGACCCCACCCGAGGGGGCCTGTGTAGGCAAAAGCGCTATCAAGCTAAGTTCCCCCTATATTTAATCTGTAACCTTAGTTGTATCATTTCTCAGCAAAACATGCAGAGATGGGCTTTCTGATAGTTGAATACAGTGACAACCTGATATATATCAACAAGAGGTGTTTGAAGTTTTGCAAGTATGCTTGAGTCCTGGGACCTTGTTCACTCATATATGGGAATGAGAATCTACAGGTGAGGCGAGCTGAACTTTAGTGAGGTCAGGTGAACTGGCCTTTTTTGTGGTCACCTAATAACTATGCCTCGAGGTGGGAGGCTGCAACTTTGTTTTCTGTATTACCATGATTGTGAGAGCAATTGTGGTAGGGGACCTAAATGCTAAAGTAGGGGAAGCGTTTAGAGAGGGTGTGGTAGGTAAGTTAGGGATGCCAGGTGTTAATGATAATGGGGAGCATTTGTTTGAACTTTGTATAGAAAGGGGCTTAGTTATAGGTAACACATATTTTAAGAAAAAAAAGGATAAATAAGTTTACAAGATATGATGTAGGGCGAAATGACAGTAGTTTGTTGGACTACTTATTGGTAACTAAAAGATTGCTGGGTAGACTTCAGGATGTACATGTTTACAGAGGGGCCACAGATATATCAGAACACTTTTTAGTTGTAGCTACAGTGAGAGTAAAAGGTAGATGGGACACCAGGATAATGGAAACAGCAAGTAAGAGAGAAGTGAAGATTTATAAACTAAAGAATAAGGGAAGAGGACTCTTGCTTCCCGCTAATTTGCTGAGTTATTAGAAA
>NC_069407.1:67317571-67402571 GCF_026875155.1 Cherax quadricarinatus
ATACATAGCTTTAAGCGGAGGTATGATAAAGCTCACGGTTCAGGGAGAGTGACCTAGTAGCGACCGGTGAAGAGGAGGGGTCCGGAGCTTGGAATCGACCCCTGCAACCTCAACTAGGCGAGTACAACTAG
Source organism: Cherax quadricarinatus (assembly GCF_026875155.1). Classification (NCBI taxonomy): domain Eukaryota; kingdom Metazoa; phylum Arthropoda; class Malacostraca; order Decapoda; family Parastacidae; genus Cherax; species Cherax quadricarinatus. The sequence continues at coordinate 67,317,703 of NC_069407.1, forward strand.
GTGAGTACACACACACGCAAAAATATTTTAAATTATCTTCAGCAAACTCATGAGCCTCTATTTCAAATATCTTCATAAAATACCGCGTATTACCATACTATAAATTTAATCTAAGCTAATTTCACTGTAACGAATTCTACAACATTCAGTATAAGTTCTAAGTGTCTCGTTAATTACAATAGAAAAATATAAATTTTAAAGACAAACGTTAACAGTGGTGTCTTTTAATGACAACTTTGTAAATCTCCTATTTAAATTTATAATATTCATGCTTATATTACAAGCAACAAATAACCAGACCATATCACGTCCCTCTCTGGTATTTCGAGTACAACGCAAAATATAAAATAAAATATTACGAATTCAATAACAAGACTAACTTGAAAAGTAATAACCAAGCATATATTTTCTATTTATCTCAAGACTCGTCCCCTGGAGATATATAATCTCAAATAACAGATAATGTTATTAAATATTTCAATACGCAACTCCTGGAAACCCAGCCTATATTGAAACTTAAGAATAAGAAGATGCCAAGTTTTGAAATCCCTTTTCACAAACTTTCCTTTGGAAAAGGCCATTGCACTCCTGAGTTTAAAAGCAAACAATAGTTTAAACGTTTTTCTTCTAGCTCTAGACTTGATCAACTTAATTTACTCTAGTTATGCTTAAATTTCAATTGTGTCCTGGAGTTTACCTGGAGAGGGTTTCGGGCGTCAATGCCCCCGCGGCCCGGTCTGAGACCAGGCCTCATGGTGGATCAGGGTCTGATCAACCAGACTGTTACTGCTGGCCGCATGCAAGCTGACGTACGAACCTCAGCCCGGTTGGTCAGGTACTGACTTTAGGTGCCTGTCCAGTGCCTTCTTGAAGACAGCCAGGGGTCTATTGGTAATCCCCCTTATGTATGCTAGGAGGCATTTGAACAGTTTTGGGCCCCGGACACTTATTTGTTGTCTCTCAGTGTACTCGTGGGGCCCCTGCTTTTCATTATGGGAATGTTTCATGTCCTGCGGAATCTTTTGCTTTCATATGGAGTGATTTTCGTGTGCAGGTTTGGTGCCAATCCCTCCAGGACTTACACGTGTATATTATCATGCATCTCTCTCTCCTGCGTTCTGTCTGTCAGTGCGTTGCGTCTACCAGGATACCTGGTTAACGACATCCTACCAGGATGTCGTTATCCAGGAAAAGCGAGGTTAAATCACTGGTTATTTCTAGTGAATTTTTTAATTTCTGAATAGAAGAGGAATGAACAAGAGAATCTCCCAACAAAACAGCTACGAATCACTTCTGTACCAAACTGAACAAAGGGAAAAAGAAACTAGGGAAGTATGCCCGGGACGGCCGTACCTCCCTATAAACTTGACTTTTCCTAATTTTCTTTCATTGATTATATATAATTTTTAATTTGCAAAAAATGTAAAATTTTAGATTTTTGACCAAATTTTAGAAACTTCACTAATCCTAATTTTATATTATTTATTTAAACTAATCAATGACATAGATTTCTCGATATGTCAGATGGATTTCGCAAATTTATTACATAATTTTTTTTTCACTCGGGTTATTCGGCATCAATGTCCTTTGCTTTATAAGCCAAATCTCGCCGTCTCAGTGGCCTCATTATTATGTAAAACCTGGACACCTGCTCGTTAATTTATATATCATTGCCTAAAACATGCAGACACGGTCAAAAAGTTTATTTGTTGGTCAAACAAAACATCAGAATGGGAGACAACTGTTATAAGTGACATTAATTGTGAATGAATGCTTGTGCCAGACAGGTTGGTTGGGTCTACCAAAACAGAAAACAATGTAGTTCCCTATTTAATTTCTTGTGGGCTTGGGTATACTACAGTCTGGTCTACCAAACAGAAAACACATTAGTGCCCTATTCGGTTTTCCCAGGCAATGAATACCAAATAAATTTTCCAAGAGGTCTCAGTAGCAGCGCCACTGTTTTACCTACCAAATAGAAAACAACCTAGATCCCTATTCGGTTTCTCTAGGGATAGGTATACCAAATAAATTTTCCAGAAGGTCTCATTAGCAGCGGCCACAGTTTTTTAAACTACCAAATGGAAAACACTCTAGTGCCCTTTCCGGTTTTTCTTGAGCGGGGTATACTAAATAAATTATCCAGAGAAGTCTGATTAGCAGCGCCACAGTCTGGTCTACCAAACAGAAAACAACGTAGTTCCCTATTCGGTTTCTTGTGGGCTGGGTATACCCCAGTCTGGTCTACCAAACAGAAAACATATTAGTACCCTATTCGGTTTCCCTAGGGTTCGGTATATCAAATAAATTTTCCAGAAGCGTCTCATTAGCAGCGCCATAGTTAAATCTACAAAATGGAAAACACTCTAGTGACCTTCTCGGTTTCTCAAGGGCGGTGTATACCAAATAAATTATCCAGAGAGGTCTGATTAACAGAGCCACAGCCTGCTCTACCAAATAGAAAACACTCTAGGTCCCTTTTTGGTTTCTCTAGGGCTTGCAACACCAAATAAATTTTCCAGATTGGTCTAGTTATAAGCACCACAGTCCGGTCTACAAAAAAGAAAACAACGTAGTTCCCTATTCGGTTCCTTGTGGGTTGGGTTTACCACAGTCTGGTCTACCAAACAGAAAACATATTAGTACCCTATTCGGTTTCCCTAGGGTTCGGTATATCAAATAAATTTTCCAGAAGGGTCTCATTAGCAGCGCCATAGTTAAATCTACAAAATGGAAAACACTCTAGTGACCTTCTCGGTTTCTCAAGGGCGGTGTATACCAAATAAATTATCCAGAGAGGTCTGATTAGCAGTGCCACAGCCTGCTCTACCAAATAGAAAACACTCTAGTTCCCTTTTCGGTTTCTCTAAGGATTGGAATACCAAATAAATTATCGAGACGGGTCTCGTTAGCAGCGCCACAGTCTGGTCCACCAAACAGGAAACAACGTAGTTCAGTATTCGGTTTCTTGTGGACTGGGTATCCCACAGTCTTGTCTACCAAACAGAAAACACATTAGTGCCCCATTCGGTTTCTCTAGAGCAGTGTATACCAAAAGACTGTAGTTCCCTTTTCGGTTTCTCTAGGGCTTGGAATACCAAATACAGTTTCCAGAAGGGTCTCGTTAGCAGTGCAACATTCTGGTCTACCAAACAGAAAGCAACGTAGTTTCCTATTCGGTTTCTTGTGGGCTGGGTATACCTGAGTCTGGTCTTCAAAATAGAAGACACATTAGTGCACTATTCGGTTTCTCTAGGGCAGTGTATACCAAATAAATTTTCCAGAGAGGTCTCATTAGCAGCGCCACTGTTTGGTGTAATAAATAGAAAATAACCTAGTTCCCTATACGGTTTCTCTAGGCCAGGGTATACCAAATAAATTATCCAGGAAAGTCAGGTTAGCAGTGCCACAGCCTGCTCTACCAAACAGGAAACACTATTGATCCCTTCTCGGTTTCTCTAGGGCTTGGAATATCAAATAAATTTTCCAGACGGGTCTCGTTAGCAGCGCCACAGTCTTGTCTACCAAACAGAAAACAACGTAGTTCAATATTCGGTTTCTTGTTGGCTGGGTATTCCACAGTCTGGTCTGCCAAACAGAAATCACATTAGTGCCCTATTCGGTTTCTCTAGGGCAGTGTATACCAAATAAATTTTCCATAGAGGTCTCATTAGCAGCGCCACTGTTTGGTCTACAAAATAGAAAACAAACTAGTTCCGTATCCGGTTTCTCTAGGATGGGTATACAAAATTAATTTTTCAAAGGAAGACCGCATCGTATGTAGTAACTACACAACACATACATGCATGTATAACTGTCGAACACACACAGCATAGTATGTAGTAAATACCACACACACAAACCATGGTAGGTAGTAACTACCACCCACAACACATGACCTGGCGTCTGTAGAAACAAACTCAAGCACAGCGTTGTATGTATAACGTACCACCACACAAACAGAATGTGAATTATAACTTCCGACACACACAGCATGGCACGTTATTAACTACCACACACAAACATCGTTTGTATAACTACAACACGACACATCATGGTATGTATTTACTACGCAACACAGCAATTGTATGTCAAACTACCACACTCACTAGCATGGTATGTAATAACTATCCACCACAGAACATGGATAGGTAGTAACTACCACACACACAGCATGGTAATGTAGTAAATACCACACACACACTAGGGATGTATAACTATCGGCACTCACATCATGGGTATGGTAGCAACTACTACACATAAAGCTAGTATGAAAGTAACTACAACACACACAAAGCATGGTATGTATAACTACCACACACACATTATGGAGTAATTCTCGCACACACACAGCATGGGTAGTATAACTACGCACTCAATCAAGCATGTGTGTGGTTATTTATAACTACCACTGCACACAGCATGTATGTAGTAACTATTCTGCACACATCAGCTGGTATGTAAGTAATCTACCAGCAAACAGCATGGTATCTATTACTATCTGCAGTGACACACGACCATGCATGCTGTGTAGTAACTACCATACACACAGCATGGTAGGTAGTAACTATCGCACACACAGTGCATGGTATTAGTAACTACCATATACACACATGTTGAAGTAGCTATCACCGACACACGCAGTCATTGTTTTAGTAACTCCACACACACAGCACGGTATGTAGTGACTACCACACACATACACATGGGAATGTATGAAACTACCACACACACACACACACAGCTTTGGTAAGTAGCAACTACCACACAACATACAGCATTGTAGTAGTAACAACTACACACACACACAGCATGGTAGTAATAACTACCGACACACACACAAACAGCATGTGTGTGTGTAACTACCACTCACATAGCATCGGTTATATAGTAACTATTTGCAACATCTCACACAGCAGGTATGTAGTAACTACAACACCCACAGAATTGTAGTGTAGTAACTAAAACAACACACACAGCATGGTAATTAGTAACATCGCAAACTCACAGCATGGTAAGTTGTAGTAATTAACAGACACACACACAACATGCGTTATGGCAGTAACTACCACACCACAACATGTGGTAGGCTTATAACTATCGCACTACACCCAGCATAATATTGTATACAAACCACACAGCATGTGGGTATTAACTACCACACACAACAGGCATGGTGTATAGTAACTTTACACACTACACAGCATGGCATTTAGTAATTACCCCATACACTGAGCAGGTATGTAGTATCCACAACACAGACACACAGCATGGCAAGCCATAATTACCACAAACACAGCATGGAATGTAATTAACTATCACACAATGGTTGGGGGTGCAGCATTGTAATGCGTAACTACACACACACACAGCATGGTATAGTAACTAATCACAAACACATCCAAAAGCCAAATGGGTAATGTATAACTAACCAGACGCACAGCATTTATGTAGTAACTACCACACTCACAACAGCTATTGTATGTAGTAACTATCAGCACACACAGAAGCATGGGTTATGTATAAATAACACACACACAGCATGGAAAGAAGTAACAATCACTACCACACAGCATGTATGCAGTACCTATTCCACACACACACCGCAGGTACGTAGTACCAACACAAACACACAGCATGGTATGTAGTAACAACATACGCACGAGCATGAGTTTATGTATTAACTACCTCACACACCCATCATCATATGCAGTAAACTACCACACACACAACATGGCAAGTAGTAACTATCGCACACACACGCAATGAGTATTAGTAACTACCACACACAACAACATGGGTATGTAGTAACGACCTACCCATAATACAGCGTTGTCTGTATTAACTTCCAGCATGCACAGCATTGTATGAATACCTACCACACACAAACAGAATAGTAATTAAAACTACGCACACACACAGCATGTACATAGTAAACTACCACAAACAAAGCATGGTATGTATTAACTACCACACACACATCCATGAGTATGAAGTAACTATCGCATACACACAGCATGAGGAGTGTAAGAAACTAACAGACACACATCATTAGTATGTGTCGTAACTACCACACACATAGCTTGTTAATGTAATAACTATGCCACACACACGCATGGTAGTAGTAACAACCACACTACACAGCATGGTATTTAGTAACTACGCACACACATATCCAAGATATCTAGTAAATACCACACACACAGCATGGTATGTATAACTTATCGCACACACAACATAGTATGTAGTTTTTGTGTTAACTACCACACACGACAGCATGTATGTAGTAACTACCACATCACACATCATGGTATGATTTATTCGCGCACATCAAGCACATAGTCATCGTATGTAGTAACTACTGCACAATTCACCGCATGATATGTAGGAACTACCAATACATCACAGCATGTATGTAGTACTATCGCACACACACAGCATGGAATGTATAATCTACCACACATGCAGCATGTATCAAGAACTATCCCGAGTCACGCCGACACATGCATGCTGTGTAGTAACACAAAACACAACACATGGTATGTATAACTATCGCACACACAGAGCATTGTATGTAGGTAACTACAAAAAAACCAAAACTTCGCCGCATGGTATGTAGTAAACGTATACCACATAAATACTTAAATTGTATTGAAGTAGCTACCACACACCTTGGAATTGTTTTAATAACTCCACACACCAAATCAAGGTATGTAGTAACTTACCACACACAACACAGCATGGCATGTAGTAACAACCACATTCGGTATCACACATCACACAGCTTTGAATGTAGTAACAATCAACACACTCATGGCATAAGTAACTACCACACACACAGCATGGTATGTAAAAACTAGACCATACACACACACAGCATGGTGTGGAGTAACTACCTACACACATACATGTATATAGTAAACAATTGCACACACACACTGCATGGTATGTAGTAACTACGACACACAACAGAATGGTATGTGGAAAATACAACACAGCACACATGGGTATGTAGTAAACAATTCGCAAACTACACAGCGTGGTATGTATAAGTACCACACACGACACAGCATGGGTATGTAGTAACTACCCAACATACAGCATGGCATGAAGAACTATCGAGCAGACACACAGCATGATATGTAGTAACTACCACACACCCAGCAAGGATGGGATACCGTGATGCTCAATCACGGCTCAGTCATGGCTATAAGATATCCTACCAACACACTCAGCGATTGGTATGTAGTAAACCATCGCACACGCACAGCATGGGCATGAAGAAGCTACCACTCACACAGCATGGCATGTAGTTAATCTCTCCACACAACACAGTACATGGTATGTTTAAAACAGGTCCACATACACAGCAGGTATGTTATAACTATCGCCACACACAGAGCAGGTATGCAGTAACTACCATACACAACAGCATTCTATGTAGTAACTAACTCACAAGTGTTTCACACAACTGACCTTGTAAGTAGTAACTACCTCAGCACCCAGCATGAGTATGTAGAAAACTATCATGCCCACACCACAAGGTGTATTAGTAACTACCATACACACAAGCATTCTATGTAGTAACTATCGCACCACACATCAATGGTATTTTAGCAACGTCACCACACACACAAGCATGGTATGTATAACTAACGCACAGACGGACATTCAGCATGGAATGTAGTAACTACCACACCTTCCAATATTAAGTATGGGATTGCGCAAAACACACAGCATGTATGTAAGTAACTACCACACACATACAGCATGATAATCTAGTAAATACCACACACACAGCAAGTATGTAGAAACTATCGCCCTACAGCAGTGGATACGGACGCAGTAACTACTACAGCACACAGCATTGGATAATGAATTAACTACACCACACACAAAAGCAAGGTATGGTAGTAACTACCACACACACATCATGGTATGGAGTAATTCTCAGCACACACACAGCATGGTTATGTTTTAACCAACCACCAATCAACAGCAATGTATGTAGTAACTACCACTCACAACAGCATGTAAGGTAGTGAACTATCGCACACACACAGCATGGATAAGTAGTATGTACCAACACACGAACACTAGCATGGTATCGTATAAACTACTCGCACACCACGTGCAGCGTGTAATAAACTCCCAAATAAGCAACACAGCATGGAAGTAGTGAACTATGCTCACACAACATAGCATGGATGTAGTACGTACTACAAAACCGCAGCATGTATGTAGTAACTACCACATACACAACATTGTATGTTGTAGGCAACCACACACCAGCATTGTTGTAGTAACATTCCACACACACAGCAAGGTAATGTAGTAGACTACCACACAGACACACAGCTTTGAGACTTTAGTAACTACCAAACACACAGCATGGAAGTAGTAACTAACCACATCACATGCAGTATGGTATGTAGTAACTACCACACACAGATCATTGTATGTAAAAACTACCACACACGACATCATGTGAGTCTAACTACGACGCACAATAGCATTGGTGATATAGGAAAACTAATGCACACACATTACAACACACAGCATGGGTATGTAGTAACTAAAGACACAGCAAAGAATGGTAAGTAGTAACTGAACAACACACGCAGCATGTATGTAGTAACAATCGCAAACAATACGCATGTTATAGTAAGACCCACACACACACAGCCTGGTATGTATTAACTACCACACACACAGCATGGGAGATTATAAACAATCGCACACGCACAGCTGAAAATAATAACTAACCACACACACACAGCATGTATTATAGTAACTATCGCACACACTCCGCATGGCATAGTATGGAATGAATGGTATCAAATACGACACAGTGGTAATATAAACACATATGCAGTATAATGTGTATCCTTTATTACAACTGTTACTCCACACACAGTGGCATTTTGAAAGTTCACACACAGATATACCTGGTGGAAGGTAACGGGAGTAATTTATAGTAATGTTCAGAATGTTAGTCAGTGGAAAAGCTGCATCTGAAGATCTACCGGGTGGAGTTATAGAGTCTGGGGTAGCTTGGCAGGGTAGTGATACAAGTTGAGGAGTAACTTCTTGCAGTGTTCTATTGTTCTTATGGTGGGAAGCGTGAAGAATTTTCTTGCGATTGGTCAGCTATGTTATAGAAGCCGTTGTCTGGGTTGAAAATAGTTGTTATAAGAGAAAAGCGATGATTCCATGATTCTTCGTATTGGAGTGTTGTTTTCATGTGGCGATAAGTCTTGAGTTTCTGTAACTTAATTAAATGGTTTGTGTGAATGCGGATGTTTGTACGCAGCATTCCTTGTATCGTCAGTCCTCAATGACATATGGTGTTTGCATACGTGTTTGAGTCACTTGTTGTTTCGCCCACTATAATTTTAGTTGGTTGTATGAAGGGAACTACCACACACACAACAAGGTAATGCAGTAACTACCACCACACAGACAGAAATGTATGAGTTAACTGCCACATCAATACACACGGTATGTAGTAACGACCACACCCACATTTAGCATGGTATGTATAACTACGCACACACACATCATTATGAATAACAAACAGACACTCGAGTGGTGGTATTTTATTAACTACCATCCATCACATCAGGTATTAGTAACTACCTCAGCACTCACAGCATGGTAGTAGTAACTATCCCACACACAGCATGGAAATGTATTATATACCACACACAACCATGGTATGAAGTAACTTACCACATCACACACAGCATGATATGTATAACTACCACACACACATCATGTATGTAGAACCTTAATTGCACACACACACAGCTCTAAGTAGTTAAACTACACGTACACAGTATGGTAATGTAGTACCACAGCACACACACAGTATGGTAGCAGTAGACAATAACACACACACATTGATGTAGTTAAATAACTCACACATACATCACGGTAGTGTGTAACTAGCTCACACACAAAGCATAGTATGTAAGTATTCTATATGCCCACACACAGCACGGTATTTAATAACGAAAAGACACACAGCATGTGTACGAAGTGACTTCCACACACAGCATTGGTTTGTAGTAACTATCGCACGATATGGTTATTCCACCACACACAAGGTATGTATGAACAATCACACTACATCAGCATGTGAATATAGTAGCCACCACACACACACCGCATGGTCCAGCAGTATACTACCACCCTACACAAGCGAGCTACGTAGTACCTACCAAACAATCACAGCAGGTTATGTTAGTAACTACCACCACACATGCATGGAGATCGTAGTAACTAACACTTCACAAAGAATGTATGTAGTAACTACCACACGCTCAGCATGATGTAGTAACTATCGCACACACAAAGCAGAGGTAATGATAATTAACTAACGCACACACATCAGGATAATAGTAACTACCACACACACACAGCATGTTATGTAGATAACTACCACACACACCTCTGTTAATGTAGATAACTACCCACACACACATCAATTGTCTGGAATAACTACACACAACACACAGCAGGCATGAGTAACTACCACACCATCAGGTATGTAGTAACTACCACACAGAACACACAGAATTGTATGTTGACTAACACACACAACAGCATGTATGTAGTAATTAACACACACACACAAGCATGGTAATGTAGTAACTACAACACACACAGCAATGTATGTAGTAACTATCGCACACACAAACTATGTAAGGTATATTTCCAACACACACAGCATGTTGTGTATAACAATCGCACACACTGCAGCATGGTAATTGATTGAACTCCCACAAACAGCATGGTAAGTAGTAACTATAGCACAAAGACAGCATGGTTATGTAGTAACTATAGCACAAAGACAGCATGTAATTTAGTACTACCGCACACACGAGCGGTATGTAGTAAGCTATTACACACACACAGCATGTCTGTATTAACTGCCACACAGCATTTTATGAACAACACACACACATCAGCATGGTATGTATAACAATCCCCACACACAGCATGGTATGCAGTAACAACCTTCACATCACAGCGAGGTATGTAAGTACAACCACACACCCAGCATGGTATGGAGTAACTACCATACACACAGCATCATGGTAATAGTAACGACCACTCACAACACAGCATGTATGCATAACAACGCACACACACAGCGTGTATTAGTAACAACCACACACTGCAGGCATGGAAAGAAGTAACTACCACACACTAAACAGCAGGTATGTAGTAGCTACCAGGAACGCAAACACAGCATCGTATGTAGTAACTTCCACATACACAGCCTGGTACGTAGTACGTACGCACACACGCACAGAATGTATGTATAAATACCACACACACAGCAAGGTATGATTGTAACTAGTATGCACACTCACAAATTGTAATGTAGTAAAAAACAACAACACAGCCATGGTATTAGTAACTACACACACACTCAGAATGGTATGTACTAAACTACCTACCTTCACAAACTATCTAAGCATGGTATGTAGATGAACTTATCGCACACACACAGCATTGTATTTAGTAACTACGGTTGTAGAATTAAACCGCCGACAATATGTATGTAAAAGGACACAATCAAGCAATAATAATGTGACATTTTATGGGCACGTTTTCGCCTCCATGAGAGCGAAACTTGCCACAATAAGAATGTCACAGGTAGTGCAATGTGTCCTTTACTATATATAGGTACAACAACACACAACGGCCAGGGTATGTATTAACTATCACACACACTCAGCATGTATGTATGAACTAACAGACACACATGCAAGGGTATGTAGAACTACCCACACACAACAGCACGGTATTAGGTAACACCACTCACACTCATCAGGTATGCAGTACAACCACACACACAGCGTGGATTGTATTAACAGACCACAACACACAGCAGTATGTGTAACTACCACACACAAACAGCATGGAGTATGTAGTAACCTACCCACGTACACACAGCATACCAATGTTAGTAAATACCACAGATCACAGCATGTTAACGAAAGTATGTATACCACACACACTCAGAATGGTATAAAGTAAAAAACAGACATACGCATGTATGTAGTAACTACCACACACACTCAGCATGGTATGGTACTGAACTGACCACACACACAGCAATGGTATGTAGTAACTATCGCGCACACACAGTCATGGTATATTAGTAACTACGGCTGGTATGAATTATCGACAATATTAAAGTAAAAGGACACAATGCAACTAATGTGACATTAGTGTTGGGCACGTTTCGCTCCCAGAGAGAGTGAAACGTTTCCACAACATAAAAGTCCCACATTATATTGTCATTTTGTGTAATTTTACTTATGTATAGTAACTACATCACACCGGCAATGGTAATATAAACCTAACACTACACACTCACCAGTTATGTAGTAATCTACCACACACAGCATGTATGTATAAACTACCACCACGACACGTGCAGGTAATATAGTAAATACAACCAAATCACGGCATGTTAGTAGTAACTTCCACACCACACAGCATTGAGTATGTAGTAACGCCAAACACACACTACACACAGCATGGTATATAGTATTACTCAAACACTTCCAGAATAGTATTTAGTAACTATTCGACACACACACATGGTATGTGTAACTTAACAGACACACAGCATGGTATGTAGTAACGTACAACACACTCAGCATGGTAATTAATAACTATCGCTCACACACGAGCATAGGTAAGTAGTAATACCACACACACTAGCATGATATGAATAACTGAGACCCCCCACACATCACACATTGTATGGGTATCACTCTCGGCACACCGAAATCACAGCATAAAAATGTAGTAACTACCACAAACACAGTCATGTATGTTAGTAACTACCACACACACTCCTGGCATGGTATGTATTACTACCACATTTCCGACGATTATGTAGAGTAACTACCACACACAGGAGCATGTATGTAGTAACAGACCACAGACGACAGCAAGGTATTATGTTAACATACCACACAAATCACACCACATGGTATGTAGTGACTTCCGCACACTACAAGCATGGATGTAGTAACAGTCGCACACACCCAGCATGGTAATGTCGTAACAATCGGAAACACACAGTCATGGTATTAAGTAACTACCACAGTCACATCACCCATGTATGTAGTAACTACCAACACAACACACATTCTAGCAGAAATGTAGTACATTTATCGCACACCGACAATCAATGGTATGTAGTAACAACAACACACAGCATGGATGTAGTAACTAACCACAGTACGCAGCAGCATGGGTGGTGCAGTAAACTACCACACACGCACCACATGGTATTTACTAACTACCAAACAAACACAGGGTTTTATAAGGAACTACCACACACACAACATGGTATGCAGTAACACCACACATCACAGAATTGGTACGGCAGTAACTACCACACATATCCAGGCACGTATGTATAACAACCACATCACACAGCATGGAAAGTATAACTATCGCACACAACAGTTATATTATGTAGTACCTAAGGACTCACATGTGGTATGTATGTAACTGTACCAACACACAGGCAGGGGGTATGTATAACGACCCACACACACTTGCATGGTAATGTAGTAAACCTACCACAATACAGCGTGGAATGAGGATAAATACCACACACACAACTCATGGTATAATGTAACGTGACCACAACACACAGCATATATAGTAGTAACTACCACACAACACAGCATTGTATGTATAACTATTGCACCAACAAACACACAGCATTGTTATGGATAACTACCAGATACACATTTGAATGTATACTACACACCACACACACACATGTATGCAGTAACTATAACCACACGTCCATTGTATGTGGTCACTATTCTCACACATACAGTCACTGGTATGTAGTAACTACAACAAACAAATCATAGTAAATAGTAAGCTATAGCACTCACACATTATCACGGTAATTAGTAACTAAAAGACACACAACATGGAACGAATGACAACCACACTCAGCAATGTTTGTTTGTAACTAGTCGCTACACTACACAACAAAGGTATGTAGTAAAAGTGTTATAGTTATTATTTTATGTCAACCACAGCACAGCAGGAATATATTAAGCTACCACACCTCCCACATGGATCTGCAGTAATTACCACATAACAACAGCGTGTTACGTAGTACCTACCACACAATCACAGAGGGTATGTATAACATACCAACACACACAGCATGGATCGTCGTAAACTACCACTCAACAAAGAATGGTAATGTAGATAACTACCTATACGCGCACAACATGGTAGATTAGTAACTATCGCACGACAGGCACAGCATGGTATGTAGTAATACCACACACAGCCTCATGTTATGATAAAAAGCCACACACCAAACATAAACATTAACACATGGTATGTTATAACTACCAAACGCATCATGCTATAGTAACTACCACACACATCAAGGTATGTAGTAACTACCACACACACATCAGACTTGTATGATGGGACTAACACACACACAGCATGGTATGCAGTAGCTATCACATACACACTGCATTGTATGTAGTAACTACCGACACACACAGCATGGTCATGCAGTAACTACCACACACAGAGCTATGGTCTGTAAGTAACTACTTAAAAACATGCACAGCATGGGTAATGTAGTACCTACCAATACAATAAGCCTGGTATGTAGTAACTATCCACACTCACAGCATGGTACGTAGTAACTACCACTCACAAAGAATGGTATGTAGTAACTACCACACGCTCAGCATGGTATGTAGTAACTATCGCACACACAAAGCATGGTGATGCATTAACTACATACACACAGCATGTATGTAGTAACTACCACATACACAGAGCATGTATGTAGTAACTACCACACACACAGCATGGTATGTCGAATACCACACACACAGCATGGTAATTAGTAAACTACCAAAAACGCACAACATTGGCATTATACTACCAACACACACAGCAAGTTATGTAGTAACGTAACACACACACACAAAAGGTATGTTGTAACTAACTACCACACAGAGCATGGATGCAGTAGCTATCGAACACAGCATTGTATTTAATAACTCCACACACAAGCATCGTGGAATCTATATATACAACACACACTCCGCTTGTAGGTAGTAAAACTACCACACACACACAGCCATAGGTATGGTAGTAACTATCACACATCATCAGCAGGTATTTTAATAACTACCACACACAGAAATGGTATGTATACTATCGCACAAAACACAGCATTGTATGTATTAAACTACCCACAAACGAGGCATGGTATGTAGTAACTGTGGCCCACTCACACAACTGTTATGTAGTAACTTCCACACACACAGCTTCGTATGTAGAAATATCGCGCAGCACACACAGCATGGTAAGTATAGCTACCCCCACAGAGCATGGTATTAATAACTACAACACACCACACACAACACACACACACAACAGCATGGTATGTAGCAACTACCACACACACATGCATGGTTTGTAGTAACTACCACAACACAGATGTTACGTATAATACCAGCACACACACACAGCAATATGTAGTGATCTACATCCACACACAGCATGGGTATCAGCCTCTACCACACACACAGCATTGTATTAAGTAAACTAACAACACACACATCACACACAAAGCATGGTATGTAGTAAACTGACCACACACAAACACGCATGGATCAGTAACTACTACACGCACAGCATGGTATATAGAAACTATTGCGCACACACACTGCATGAAGTAGTAATAACCCCATACACTGCTGGTAATTTAGTAACCCACCACACACATACACCAGCTATGGTACGCAGTAACAACCACAAGCACTAGCAAGGTATAGTTAACTGCCACCAGACACAACTGGACCGTAGTAACTACCTACACCTCACACACACAGCATGGAATGTATTAACTACCTCACATACAGCAAAGTATGTAGTAACGCACCACACACACACATGGGTATATAGGTAACTATTGCACACACAGAACAGCATGGCATGAAATAACTACAACATTCCCGCATGGATGTATACCCACCACACACACGCAGCTCATGGTATAATGCAGTAACTATCCACAAGACACAGCATGGAATGTAGTAACTATCCGCAACACACCCAGCATTGAATGGTTATACAACTACCACACACGACGCAGCATGGTATTTAGATAACTAACGGAACAACAACGACAGCATGGTATTATGTAACATACCAAACACACATCACCAATGTAAGTAGTAACTATCGCACACGCATAGCATGGTAGTACTATCACACATCACAGCATGGCAATGAAGTAACTGTCCGCACACACACAGCATAGTAAGTACTAACTACCACACACACTGCATGGAAAATGTATAACTACCCCCACAGCACCGCATTCTGTATAACTACCACACGCACAGCATGGTATGTAGTACCTATCCACCGACACACAAACAGAAGAGTATGATATTAACTACCACACGCAACAAGCATGTTACTTAGTAACTACCACACACAAATGCAAGTATGTATAACTACGCACAACCACATGGTAAGTATTATACTATTCGCACCCACACTACATTGTGCACGTAGTAACACCACACACACAGCATGGTAATGTAATAACTACATCACTGCACATACAGCAGGATATCTAGCTAACTTACCACACACACACATGGTTGTAGTAACACCACAGTCACATACAGCATGATAGTCTAGCAACTACCACACACACAGCATGTATGTTAGATAACTCTAGCACACACACAGTAGTAAGTAGTAACTACCACATCACACAGCATGTATGAAGTAACTACAACACACAACACCGCATGGTATGTAGTCTACTACCACCACACACACAGTATGGAGAAATTCATTCTGCACACAACACAGCATGGTATGTAGTAACATCCCACACACACACAGCAAGGAATGTCTAAACACCACACTCACAGCATGGTATTGTAGTAACTAGCGCACACACGACAGCATGGAAAGTATAACTACAGAACACCAGCATTTATTGAGTAACTACAGCATACACTGCTTGGTATGTAATTAGCTACCACTTCAGACACAACATTTTTGTAATACTTCCACACACAACACAAGTGTATTTACTAACAACCACACACACCACACAGGATGTAAGTAGTAACTACCACAAACACACACAACTTGAATGTAGTAACTACCACACACACAGCATGTATGTAATCACTACCACACTCACAAAGCAAGGTGTGTAGTAACTACAACACACATATCATGGTTATGTAGTAACATATTGCACACACACAGTACAGTATGTATAACAACCACACCACAATCAGCAAGTTTGTAGTACTACAACACACACAGCAAGAGTTAGTAGTAACTACAACACAGTCAACAGCATGGTATAGTCGGAGGCGGGGGGTGGTGGAGCATCGCACACACACAGCATGGTAGGTAGTACCACACACACACTCAGCATGGTATGATAGTAACTACCACACACATAGCATGGTATGAAGTAAATGTCGCACACACACTGCATGGTATGTATAACTAGCACACACACACATGGTAAGTCGTAGACATCGCACACACTCAGATTGTATGTAGTACCTACCACACACCCATCATGGTATGTAGTAACTACCATAGCACACAGCATGGGTAAGGGTACTATCGCACACAACATAGCATGGTAAGCAATAACTACATACACAACATCATTGCATGTAAGTAACTATCGCACACCACACAGCATGGGTTAGTAGTAAACTAACCAAACAACCCAGCATGGTAATGTAAAACTATCGCACACACAACACAGCATAGTATTAGTAACTACCATAACACAGCATCTATGTAGTAACTTCGCACACACACAGCAAGGTATATATCAAATACCAACACACACAGCGTAGTATGTATTAAACTGATCGAACACACAGCATTGATTGTAGTACTATAAAATCACACAGTATGGTATGTAGTAACGTACCATATACACAGCGGTGAATAATAGCTACACAACACACAGCATGGTATGTAGTAACTTCCACACACACACATGGTAAGTAGTAAACAACAAACAGCACACACACAGATGGTAACTTATAACAAACTACCAAACAGACTCACACAATTGTATGGTAGTACTACCACACACCTCAGCATGGTAAATAGTAACATACCACACACACAGCATGGTCTGGTCATAACTACGCACACAAAGAGCATGGTAAGTAGTAACTATCACACTCATACATGGTTAGCAACCTATTGCACACACACAGCAATGATGTAGTAATACCACAAACACAGCATGGTATGTAGCAACTTACCACACACACAGCATGGAATTAGTAAACAATCGCACACAGTCGGAGTCACAGCATGGTATTGAAGTAACTAGCACACACACAGCATGGTATGATAGTAACTCTCGCACACATCATGGTATGTATTAACTACCCACACAGCACCAACCATTGGTATGAAAAAAGCAATCGCACACACACAGCATTGTGTCAGTAATAACAGACGCACAAGCATGGTTTAGTAGGGTTGTAACTACTATAACAGCACAAACACAGGCATGTAGGAACTACCACACATACACACCTGGTGTATGTCGTAACTATCGCATCACTCACAGCATAGTTATGTGGTAACAAACAGAGTACACAGCATGGTATGAGTATAATTAATACACACCGCATGGTATGTAGTAAGTACCACACACACACAGCACGGTATTAGTAAACCACCACATGCACAGCATGATAAGTTGTACATACCACACAACACACTCAGCATGGTAATGTAGCAACAACCGAAAACAACATAGCATTATGTGTAATAACTACCACACACAAGCATGGTATGTAATAACTACCACACACACAAGCATGGTATTTATTAATCTAACGCACGCACAACAGCATGGTATTTATAACAACAGACCACACAACATTGTATATAGTAACTACCACACTCATACAGCATGGAATGCAGTAACTAACCGACCGCACACACAGCCTAGTAATTTAATAAATACCACACACACTGATCATGAATGTAGTGACTATCCACACTCCACATGGCATGCTGTAGTAACTCACACACACACTCCGCAAGGTTATAGTAACTACCTTCACACACATAGTATGGTAAGTAGTAGCTGTCACACACAGCAAGGTAAGTATAAACTAAGGACCACCACATAGAGAATGTATGTAGTAGCTATCGCACACACACATCATGGTGTGTAGTAACTACCACAATCGAGCAATGGTATGTAGTAACTACCAAGACAGCATTGTATCATTGTAGTAACTACACACACACCCAGCCTGGTATGTATACTACCGACACACACACACAGCATTGGATGCACCTAACTACCACACACGACAGCATGCTATATGATGAAACTATTCCGCACTCAAACTGCTGCAATGTAGTAACAACCCCATAACACATGCATGGTAATGTAGATACCTTCACCACACACACACAGCATGGTACGCAGTAACTACCAAATCACAGCATGGTATGTAGCAACTACCACACAACACAGCATGGTATGTAGGTAACTGACCACACGCACTACAGCATAGTAATGTAGTAACTGCCTACACACACAACGTGGTATGTAGTATCTACCACCACACACACACAGCATGGGTTGTAGAACTACCTCACACAGTACAGCGATGGTATGTATAACAACCACACACACAAGCATGTTGTATATTAACTATATGCAAACACCAGCATTGCACAATTAGTAATTCACCCCATAAACACTGCATGTAAATGTAGTACCCGCCACACACACACAGCACGGTTGCAGTAACTCCCACAACACAGCATGGTATGTAGTTCACGATCGCACACACACAGCAGTGGTATGCAGTAACTACCGACACACACACAGCATGGTATGTATAAGTAACTATCAGCAACACACAGCATGGTATGTATAAACTAAAGAACGCCCAGCGTGTATGTTATAACTACACACACCACACAGTATTGTAATGTAGAAACTATCGCACCACCCAGAGCATGTATGTAGTAAATATCACACACTACAGCATGTGAATTTAATAACTACCACTCACACACACCGCATCGTATGTAGTAACTACACAACACATACATGCATGTATAACTGTCGAACACACACAGCATAGTATGTAGTAAATACCACACACACAAACCATGGTAGGTAGTAACTACCACCCACAACACATGACCTGGCGTCTGTAGAAACAAACTCAAGCACAGCGTTGTATGTATAACGTACCACCACACAAACAGAATGTGAATTATAACTTCCGACACACACAGCATGGCACGTTATTAACTACCACACACAAACATCGTTTGTATAACTACAACACGACACATCATGGTATGTATTTACTACGCAACACAGCAATTGTATGTCAAACTACCACACTCACTAGCATGGTATGTAATAACTATCCACCACAGAACATGGATAGGTAGTAACTACCACACACACAGCATGGTAATGTAGTAAATACCACACACACACTAGGGATGTATAACTATCGGCACTCACATCATGGGTATGGTAGCAACTACTACACATAAAGCTAGTATGAAAGTAACTACAACACACACAAAGCATGGTATGTATAACTACCACACACACATTATGGAGTAATTCTCGCACACACACAGCATGGGTAGTATAACTACGCACTCAATCAAGCATGTGTGTGGTTATTTATAACTACCACTGCACACAGCATGTATGTAGTAACTATTCTGCACACATCAGCTGGTATGTAAGTAATCTACCAGCAAACAGCATGGTATCTATTACTATCTGCAGTGACACACGACCATGCATGCTGTGTAGTAACTACCATACACACAGCATGGTAGGTAGTAACTATCGCACACACAGTGCATGGTATTAGTAACTACCATATACACACATGTTGAAGTAGCTATCACCGACACACGCAGTCATTGTTTTAGTAACTCCACACACACAGCACGGTATGTAGTGACTACCACACACATACACATGGGAATGTATGAAACTACCACACACACACACACACAGCTTTGGTAAGTAGCAACTACCACACAACATACAGCATTGTAGTAGTAACAACTACACACACACACAGCATGGTAGTAATAACTACCGACACACACACAAACAGCATGTGTGTGTGTAACTACCACTCACATAGCATCGGTTATATAGTAACTATTTGCAACATCTCACACAGCAGGTATGTAGTAACTACAACACCCACAGAATTGTAGTGTAGTAACTAAAACAACACACACAGCATGGTAATTAGTAACATCGCAAACTCACAGCATGGTAAGTTGTAGTAATTAACAGACACACACACAACATGCGTTATGGCAGTAACTACCACACCACAACATGTGGTAGGCTTATAACTATCGCACTACACCCAGCATAATATTGTATACAAACCACACAGCATGTGGGTATTAACTACCACACACAACAGGCATGGTGTATAGTAACTTTACACACTACACAGCATGGCATTTAGTAATTACCCCATACACTGAGCAGGTATGTAGTATCCACAACACAGACACACAGCATGGCAAGCCATAATTACCACAAACACAGCATGGAATGTAATTAACTATCACACAATGGTTGGGGGTGCAGCATTGTAATGCGTAACTACACACACACACAGCATGGTATAGTAACTAATCACAAACACATCCAAAAGCCAAATGGGTAATGTATAACTAACCAGACGCACAGCATTTATGTAGTAACTACCACACTCACAACAGCTATTGTATGTAGTAACTATCAGCACACACAGAAGCATGGGTTATGTATAAATAACACACACACAGCATGGAAAGAAGTAACAATCACTACCACACAGCATGTATGCAGTACCTATTCCACACACACACCGCAGGTACGTAGTACCAACACAAACACACAGCATGGTATGTAGTAACAACATACGCACGAGCATGAGTTTATGTATTAACTACCTCACACACCCATCATCATATGCAGTAAACTACCACACACACAACATGGCAAGTAGTAACTATCGCACACACACGCAATGAGTATTAGTAACTACCACACACAACAACATGGGTATGTAGTAACGACCTACCCATAATACAGCGTTGTCTGTATTAACTTCCAGCATGCACAGCATTGTATGAATACCTACCACACACAAACAGAATAGTAATTAAAACTACGCACACACACAGCATGTACATAGTAAACTACCACAAACAAAGCATGGTATGTATTAACTACCACACACACATCCATGAGTATGAAGTAACTATCGCATACACACAGCATGAGGAGTGTAAGAAACTAACAGACACACATCATTAGTATGTGTCGTAACTACCACACACATAGCTTGTTAATGTAATAACTATGCCACACACACGCATGGTAGTAGTAACAACCACACTACACAGCATGGTATTTAGTAACTACGCACACACATATCCAAGATATCTAGTAAATACCACACACACAGCATGGTATGTATAACTTATCGCACACACAACATAGTATGTAGTTTTTGTGTTAACTACCACACACGACAGCATGTATGTAGTAACTACCACATCACACATCATGGTATGATTTATTCGCGCACATCAAGCACATAGTCATCGTATGTAGTAACTACTGCACAATTCACCGCATGATATGTAGGAACTACCAATACATCACAGCATGTATGTAGTACTATCGCACACACACAGCATGGAATGTATAATCTACCACACATGCAGCATGTATCAAGAACTATCCCGAGTCACGCCGACACATGCATGCTGTGTAGTAACACAAAACACAACACATGGTATGTATAACTATCGCACACACAGAGCATTGTATGTAGGTAACTACAAAAAAACCAAAACTTCGCCGCATGGTATGTAGTAAACGTATACCACATAAATACTTAAATTGTATTGAAGTAGCTACCACACACCTTGGAATTGTTTTAATAACTCCACACACCAAATCAAGGTATGTAGTAACTTACCACACACAACACAGCATGGCATGTAGTAACAACCACATTCGGTATCACACATCACACAGCTTTGAATGTAGTAACAATCAACACACTCATGGCATAAGTAACTACCACACACACAGCATGGTATGTAAAAACTAGACCATACACACACACAGCATGGTGTGGAGTAACTACCTACACACATACATGTATATAGTAAACAATTGCACACACACACTGCATGGTATGTAGTAACTACGACACACAACAGAATGGTATGTGGAAAATACAACACAGCACACATGGGTATGTAGTAAACAATTCGCAAACTACACAGCGTGGTATGTATAAGTACCACACACGACACAGCATGGGTATGTAGTAACTACCCAACATACAGCATGGCATGAAGAACTATCGAGCAGACACACAGCATGATATGTAGTAACTACCACACACCCAGCAAGGATGGGATACCGTGATGCTCAATCACGGCTCAGTCATGGCTATAAGATATCCTACCAACACACTCAGCGATTGGTATGTAGTAAACCATCGCACACGCACAGCATGGGCATGAAGAAGCTACCACTCACACAGCATGGCATGTAGTTAATCTCTCCACACAACACAGTACATGGTATGTTTAAAACAGGTCCACATACACAGCAGGTATGTTATAACTATCGCCACACACAGAGCAGGTATGCAGTAACTACCATACACAACAGCATTCTATGTAGTAACTAACTCACAAGTGTTTCACACAACTGACCTTGTAAGTAGTAACTACCTCAGCACCCAGCATGAGTATGTAGAAAACTATCATGCCCACACCACAAGGTGTATTAGTAACTACCATACACACAAGCATTCTATGTAGTAACTATCGCACCACACATCAATGGTATTTTAGCAACGTCACCACACACACAAGCATGGTATGTATAACTAACGCACAGACGGACATTCAGCATGGAATGTAGTAACTACCACACCTTCCAATATTAAGTATGGGATTGCGCAAAACACACAGCATGTATGTAAGTAACTACCACACACATACAGCATGATAATCTAGTAAATACCACACACACAGCAAGTATGTAGAAACTATCGCCCTACAGCAGTGGATACGGACGCAGTAACTACTACAGCACACAGCATTGGATAATGAATTAACTACACCACACACAAAAGCAAGGTATGGTAGTAACTACCACACACACATCATGGTATGGAGTAATTCTCAGCACACACACAGCATGGTTATGTTTTAACCAACCACCAATCAACAGCAATGTATGTAGTAACTACCACTCACAACAGCATGTAAGGTAGTGAACTATCGCACACACACAGCATGGATAAGTAGTATGTACCAACACACGAACACTAGCATGGTATCGTATAAACTACTCGCACACCACGTGCAGCGTGTAATAAACTCCCAAATAAGCAACACAGCATGGAAGTAGTGAACTATGCTCACACAACATAGCATGGATGTAGTACGTACTACAAAACCGCAGCATGTATGTAGTAACTACCACATACACAACATTGTATGTTGTAGGCAACCACACACCAGCATTGTTGTAGTAACATTCCACACACACAGCAAGGTAATGTAGTAGACTACCACACAGACACACAGCTTTGAGACTTTAGTAACTACCAAACACACAGCATGGAAGTAGTAACTAACCACATCACATGCAGTATGGTATGTAGTAACTACCACACACAGATCATTGTATGTAAAAACTACCACACACGACATCATGTGAGTCTAACTACGACGCACAATAGCATTGGTGATATAGGAAAACTAATGCACACACATTACAACACACAGCATGGGTATGTAGTAACTAAAGACACAGCAAAGAATGGTAAGTAGTAACTGAACAACACACGCAGCATGTATGTAGTAACAATCGCAAACAATACGCATGTTATAGTAAGACCCACACACACACAGCCTGGTATGTATTAACTACCACACACACAGCATGGGAGATTATAAACAATCGCACACGCACAGCTGAAAATAATAACTAACCACACACACACAGCATGTATTATAGTAACTATCGCACACACTCCGCATGGCATAGTATGGAATGAATGGTATCAAATACGACACAGTGGAAATATAAACACATATGCAGTATAATGTGGATCCTTTATTGACAACGTTTCACCCACACAGTGTGCTTTTTGAAGTCACACACAGATCTACCTGGGGGGGAAGGTACGGGAGTATTTATAGTCATGTCAGAATGTTGAGGTCAGGTGGAAATGCTGCATCTGATGATCTACCGGGGGGATTATAGAGTCTTGGGTAGCTTGGCAGGGAAATTGGACAAGTTGTGAGTAGACCTTCTGCAGTGTTCTATGTTCTTATGTGGGATAGCGATGAAGAAGTTTCTTGGCGAGTGGTTCAGCTATGTTATAGAAGCCGTTGTTCTGGTTGAAATTGTTGGTTATAGAGAAAGCGATGATTCCAGGATTCTTCGGTATTGAGTGTTTTTTCTGTGGCGATAAGTCTTGAGTTTCTGTACTTAATTAAATGGTTGTGTGAATTGCGATGTTGTAGCAGGCATTCCTTGTATCGTCAGTCCTGCATGCATATTGGTGTTTGAAATAGTGTTTGGAGGTTCTCTTGATGTTTCGCCCACAATAATTTGTTGCAGTAAATTACAAGGGATTATGTATACCCCTGCAGAGGATGGAGGCTTGTGCTGTCTACTACTGGTGATGTCCTTGATGGTCGTGGTTGTGGAGGTGGATATTTGGGAATTTGATGTATTGGAAAAGATGTTGGAAACATGTTTGGCAATGGAGTTGGTGGGGGGGGCTATGTTCTCTCTGGGCAGTGTCTTCTCTGGGTGTGTTGAAGATGTTTAATGCCCGCCGTCTGCAGTCTTGATGAAGTGACGAGGATAGGGGAAAGTTTAGAAAATACTTGTTCAATTATAGTGCATTCTTCCCTAAAGAACTCATTGTTGCAGATTCTGAGTGCACGCAAGGAAAGAAGCCTATAATTACACCACTTTTGGTTTTTGTGTCGTGGTGAGAGTGGATATGGAGAAGATCGTTTTGGTTGGTGGGTTTTCGATTTGACTTTAAAAAAGAAGCTCGTGGTCAGCTTTGCAGAGCAGAACATCAAGGAAAGGAAGAGTGTTGTCGACTTCTTCTTCAAGTGTGAACTGGATTGAAGGCTTTGACCTTGTTGAGATGTCTTGGAGAGCTTGAACGTTGAAGCGTTTAGGAGTTATGAGGAGAATGTCGTCAACATAACGGAGCCAGGTGACAGATGAAGGAATAATGGTGGAGAAACGTTCGGCTTCTAGATGTTCCAAGTATAGGTTCGCCAGGACCGCACTGAGTGGCGAACCCATGGGTAGTCCAAAAGTCTGCTGAAAGAGGTGATTTTCGAAATAGAAACACGTAAAGCCAACACATAGTTCAACAAGGCCATGAAATCGCTCCCTGGAATGGGAAGATCAAGTGAATAGTCAATTTTCCTGCGCAAGAGATCGATGTCTTTTGTAGTAGGTACTTTGGTGAATAGGGAAGTCACGTCAGGCTGGAAAGTTTTTGTTCCTGATGTTGATGTTGCGAATGCGATTTAGAAGATCACTCGAGTGTTTGAGATGTTGCTGGACTGATAGTGCCCAAGAGTTTAGAGAGGTGTTTTGCGAGAATTCCTGAGAGCGGTGGGGAGCATGCCTATTCCTAGGATATGGGCCTCAGTGGGATTCCAGGTTGTGAGTTTTGGCAGGCCGTACCATTCTGGCAGGTCTGGGGTTGCTTTGGGATGGTGTGCAGAAGTTTTCTTCCCCCTTGTTCTGAGCCCCTCAGAATGCGGCGAGTCCTTTGAAGAAAAGTTTAGTAAGGTTGTCCACTTGGTTAGTTGTAAGAGGTTTTTAGGTATCTGGGTCATTAAGTAGATTGAGCATTTGTTCCTGTAAACGTCAGTGTTCATGATAACAACACCCCCTCCTTTATCAGCGGTGGTGACCTGATGGTCGTGTCTTCTGCTAAACCTTTGAGTGCATTGATGTAACGTCGAGGTATGACTGGGGAGCTGCGTGTTGAGATGGCTGCTGAGATGATGCCTTGAAGATAGCCTTTTTGGAAGTCAGTGTGATTGTGTCTGTTGTTTTGGCGATGAATTGAGGTCTTTTTTTGGTTTCGTAACCATTTTGCGAATTTGAGGCCTAAGCTGGGGACTTCAGTTTCTGTGGTTGCAGTGGACGAGAGGAAAGATACTGAATAATTTCTGGTCTTCCTAAACTTTCCCAATTACTATTATGCAGGGTTTTTGTATTTTCCCTAGTAAGTCTGATCTTCTGTTGAACATTCGCTGTGGAAACTCTACTGCGAATGATTTCGGCGGTGCGTCTGTTCATTTTTGCCCCTGAGTGCTGTGCCTAGTGTTCTGGCTTGGAGAAAAGTTTCCTTTGTAGCATTGTTTAAGTCATCTGCACACTCTTCAAGGTAGGTCCGAGCTGTAGCGGAGAAAGGTGGTTTGATGTTGGCAATTTGAGGAGGAGTAGATCTTGGTAAGACCATTTCTTGGATGCAATCACGAAGAAAATTGTGTCTGTTGTGAAGTGAGTAAGCTTTTAGAAGAAGGTCCATGTATTCTCTGTGTGAAGGATCCATTTCACACAAACCTGGTATCCCACTGAGGCCCATATCCTCGGGAATAGGCAGTGCTCCCCACCAGCTCTCAGGAATTCTCGCAAAACACCTCTCTAAACTCTTGGGCACTATCAGTCCAGCACATCTCAAACACTCAGGTGATCTTGTCAATCGCATTCAGAGCATCAACATCAGGAACAAGAAACTTTCCAGCCTTGACGTGACTTCCCTATTCACCAAAGTACCTACTACACAAGCCATCGATCTCTTGCGCGGGAAAATTGACGATTCACTTGATCTTCCAATTCCAGCCAGCGATTTCATCGACCTTGTTGAACTATGTGTTGGCTTTACGTGTTTCTCTTTCGAAAATCACCTCTTTCAGCAGACTTTTGGACTACCCATGGGTTCGCCACTCAGTGCGGTCCTGGCGAACCTATACATGGAACTTCTAGAAGCCGAACGTTTCTCCACCATTATTCCTTCGTCTGTCACCTGGCTCCGTTATGTTGACGACATTCTCCTCATAACCCCTAAACGCTTCAACGTTCAAGCTCCCCAAGACAAGCTCAACCAGGTCGAGCCTTCAATCCGTTCACACTTGAAGAAGAAGTCGAAAAACACCTTCCTTTCCTTGATATTTGCTCTGCAAAGTGCCCACGAACTTCGTTTTAAAGTCTATCGAAAACCCCCCAAACCCAAAACGATTTCTCACTTCTACTCTCACCACGACCCCAAAACCAAACGTGGTGTAATATAGGCTTCTTCCTGCGTGCACTCAGAATCTCCCAGCAATGAGTTCCTTGAGGAAGAATGCACTATACTTGAACAAGTATTTTCTAAACTCCACTATCCTCGTCAATTTATCAGAGACTGCAGACGGCGGGCATTAAACATCTTCAACACACCCAAGAAGACACTGCCGAGAAGAGATACATAGCCCCCCCCACCAACTCCATTGCCAAACATGTTTCCAACATCTTTTCCAATTTCATCATTCCAAGTATCCACCTCCACAACCACGACTATCAAGAAAATCACCAGTAGTAGACAGGACACGCCTCCATCCCTGCAGGGGTATACATAATCCCTTTTTAATGGGCTGCAACAATTATATGTGGGCGAAACATCAAGAGACCTCCAAACACGTTTTTCAGAACAAACCCAAAATGCAAACGGACTGACGATACAAGGAATGCTGTGTACAACTCGCAGTTTAACAAACCATTTAAATTTAAATACAGAAACTCAAGACTTATCGCCACACAAGACAACACTCAATACCGAGGAATCCCGGAATCATCGCTTATCTCTATAACCAACAATTTCAACCCGAACAACGGCTTCTATAACATAGCTGAACCACTCGCCAAGAAACTTCTTCATCGGTATCCCACATAAGAACATAGAACACTGCAGAAGGTCTACTCACAATTGTCCAATACCCCTGCCAAGCTACCCAAGACTCTATAACTCCACCCGGTAGATCATCAGATGCAGCATTCTCCACCTGACCTCAACATTCTGAACATGACTATAAATACTCCCGTACCTCCCACCGGCTTTAGCTCATCTCTTCCCGCAGAGCAGGCAAAGGGTGGAGGTCGTACAAAACCAGGCGATAAGAACTATGCTTGGTGGCCCCATCTGGACCAACACAGTATGTCTCAGATCTGAGGCCCGGCTTCCTTCCTTGGCTGACAGAGTAAGATACATAAAACGCTCGCAAAGTGGCCCACGATTCTGCACCGGCAGCAAAAGTACCCCACTTGATGAGACGCATAATTAACACCATGTCACAAGATCCCACACTCTCACGACTTCTCCTGATTCGTTCGTTT
Source organism: Cherax quadricarinatus (assembly GCF_026875155.1). Classification (NCBI taxonomy): domain Eukaryota; kingdom Metazoa; phylum Arthropoda; class Malacostraca; order Decapoda; family Parastacidae; genus Cherax; species Cherax quadricarinatus. The sequence continues at coordinate 67,347,287 of NC_069407.1, forward strand.
TTGTGCTGGCTGGGGGGGGGCGGAAGCTGCTGGCCTGTACGCTGCTCTGTGAGAAAGTCTGTGACCTCCTTCCTATTTGCTGGGTAACCATCCACCACCTCCACCCCCACCCCCCCCTTGGAGGGGGGCCGCCCAGATCACACCGACCGTGTTTTCATCAATCAGCTACCGCATCTCTAAGTTCTCTGCATCAAGACACCTCTCAGCAATCATGCTGAGACAAGCATGGCACGGGCAGAGGGAGCACATGTGCTGTGTATTTCATACAGATGGTTCTGTCGAACCGCTGACAGAAGAGAGCCAGCAGCTGGACTGGTACCACATTGGTCACACACAAGGCTGGCGACTCCCTGACCACTGCACAATCCTTCAGCTGAGCTTGGTGGCGATTCAGCAGGCATTGTCACATCCCTACGACATCGACCCGACTCGCATACTATAGTGATATCCACCTCTGCAATCAATGCCCTCTCCTCCCATCCTCAACCACAGATAATGTCCAACCTCATCACATCGATCCTGAGCCATATTGACAAGCCTTAGAATTCAGGGTAATAGATCGACTTTGAACTGGATCCCCACCCCATGCTGGCATCCGGGGAAAGGCGGCAGATGATGAGCCAAGGCAGCAACGACTATCCACATTTTTGGGTTTACGTCCCAATCACCCTACGACAGCCAAACGGTCTGCCAGACCACGAAACTTATGGGGGGGGTTTAGGTGATACCCCATCCAACAGTGGTCCGAGCAGCGATCAGGGAGAACCCCCTCCATATATAGAATGGTCCAGAGGGGCGTTCCCGCCATCCTGGGTTTTCGTTTTGGGCTTTCCCACAGCAAGGGGATGGTAGAAAAAGGCGAGGGGGGAATGGCCAGTACTGTCAGCACGTTGTCCAGCGCCCAAACCCAACTACTTCTAGAGTGGAACTACGGGAACCTCCGCGGAATAGGGGTGATATTCCCTCCCGAAGGGGCCCCCAGGATTACTGGGGCCACACTATTTACCTGGGGCAACGAACCAAAAGCTTTTGCCGTAATAATGATATTCCCCCCTCGTAGTGTCCATAGTTAATGGGGTGTCGTTTGAATGCACCATTTGAACGCCCAGAGGGGCGCTTGAGGGCATGCGTGCATCATTGTGGAAACCTTTTAAAATGGGAGCCGAGACGGGTCATCGCAAGATTGGGCCCCGGGCCGGGAAAGGGTCTTGGCGAATTTTTATACAAAAATTACACCCCGGGAAACTGGGTGTCTGAAAAACCCCACGTGGGGGTGAAACTTTTCAAAAAGGTCCATTAAAACTGCATATGTGTTTATTTTTTTCCACTGTGTCGGTATTTGATACCATTCATCTCCATGGTCAAAAAACCAGTAAAAAATGGATCCTTCACCAAAATACCTGGACCTTCTTCAAAAAGTTACTCCTTCGCAACAGACAAAATTTTCTTCGTGATTGCCCAAGAAAGGGTTTACCAAGACACTCCCCTCAAATTGCCAACATCAAACCACCTTTCCCGACAGCTCGGACCTACCTTGAAGGGTGCAGATGACTTAAACAGCTAAAAAGAAGCTTTTCTCCAAGCCAGAACACTAGGAAAACACTCCGGGGGCAACATGAACAGACGCACCGCCGAAATCTTTCGCAGTAGAGTTACCACAGCGAATGTTAAACAAAGATCAACTTATGGAAACTACAAACACTCTGCGATAAATAAGGGGAAAAAGTTTAGAAAGACCTGAAATTATTCAAAATCTTTATCCGTCCACTGTCAACCAAGAAACTAAAACCCCCCTTGGCTAAAATTCGCAACGGATTAGAAACCAAAAAAAGCCCTCAATTTCATCGCCAAAAACTACAGACCAATGACTCTGACTTAAAAAAGGGCTATCTTCAAGGCAAATCTCACAGCCATCTCCCAACACGCAGCTCCCCTTTTAAACTTCGACGTTACATAAACACTCAAAGGTTTAGCAGAAGACCGATCATCGGGGCACCACCGTGATAAAGGGGTGGGGGTTGTTATCAGAACACTGACGATTACAGGAAAAAATCCCAAAATCTACTTAATGCCCAGATCCCTACAAACCCCCTCACAACAAACCCAAGTGGGAAAACCCTTTACTAAAACTTTTTTAAAAAGGACTCCCGCATTCTGAGGGGCCAAAAAAGGAAAAAAACTTCTGCACACCACCAAGAAACCCCCAGCCCTGCCAGAATGTACGGCCTCCCAAAAAAACTCACAAGCCTTGTACCCCTTTGAGGCCAACCCCTGGGGAATGGGCATGCTCCCCCCCAGCTTTTGGGAAATTCTCCAAAACCCCTCTCTAAACTTTTGGGCACTATCAGGCCCAGCACATTCAAACACTCAGGTGATTTCTCAAACGCTTCGCAACATCAATACAGGAATAAGAAACTTTTCCCGCCTTGACGTGACTTCCCTATTCACCAAAGTAACCTACTACCAAGACATCGATTCTTTCCGGAAAAATTGACGATTCACTTGATCTTTTCCCCTTCCAGCCAGCATTTCACGACCTTTTGAAATTGGTTTGGGTTTACGGTTTCTCTTCGAAAAATTACCTCTTTCAGCAACTTTTGGACTACCCTGGTTCGCCACCATGCGGTCCTGGGACCCATACATGGGAAAATCTAGAAGCCGAACGTTTTCCACCATTATTCCTTGTCTGTCCCTGGGTCCGTTATGTTGACGACATTTTCCCCATAAAATCCTAAAAAGCTCAACGTTCAAGCTCTCCAAGACAACTCAACCAGGTCGACCTTAAAACCGTTCACATGAAAAAGAAATCGACAACACTCTTCCTTTCCCGAGTTTGCTCGGCAAAGCTGACCCGAACTTTGTTTTAAAAAATCTATCGAAAACCCACCAACCAAAAGAATTTTTTTCCACTTCACTCTCCCCCGACCCCAAAACCCAAAAGGGTGTAATTTAGGCTTCTTCCCGCGTGCACTCAAATCTGAGCAATGGTTCCTTGAGGAAGAATGCACTTTAAAATTGAACAAGTATTTTCAAACTCCACTATCCTCGTACTTCATCAGAGGACTCAGACGGCGGGGTTAAACATTTCAACACACCCAAGAAAGACTCCGAGAAAAGATACAAGCCCCCCCAAAAACTCCATTGCCAAACATTTTCCAAAAATCTTTTTTTCCAAAACCATTCCCGTATCCACCTCCCCAACCACGACCTAAAGGACATCACCAGTAGTAGACAGGACAACCTCCATCCTGCAGGGTATACAAATCCCTTTTAATGACTGCAACAAATTATTGTGGGCGAAAAAATCAAAAGACCTTCCCAAAAACTATTTTAGAACACCAATATGCAACAGGACGCCGATACAAGGAATGCCTGTGTACAACATGCATTCACAACAACCATTTAATAACTACAGAAACTCATGACTTATGAGCCACAGAGACACACTCAGTACAGCAGAATCCTGGAATCATCGCTTATTTCTATAACCAAAATTTCATCAGAACAATGCTCTATAACATAGCTGACCTCTCGCCAAGAAAGTGTCTTCATCGCATCCCACATAAGAACATAGAACACTGCAAAGGTCCTACAACTTGTCCAATACCCCTGCAAGCTACCCCAAGACTCTATAACCCCACCCGGTAGGATCATCAGAAGCAGCATACCTCACCTGACCTCAAATTCTGACTATAATACTCTTCGTACCTTCCAACCCCAGGTAGATCCGTGTGTGACTTGAAAAAGCCACTGTGTGGGTGAAACTTGTCAATAAAGGATTACATATTCTGCATGTGTGTTTATATTTCCACGGCAATACCTACACTTAGTCCACATTAACTTCATCTGCCATTTTTTTCCGACCAAGACATTATTTGTTCAAATCGTTCCTGGAGTTCATTGAATCCTCGCTCAGAGTGAATTATATTTATACGGCCCTATCTTTGTAGCATCAGCAAACTACTCATGTCACTAGTAATCCCTTTCATCAAGGTCATTAAATGTAAATTTATGAACAGAGAGGGCCTAGAAACTGAGCCTTGAGGAAGCCCCACGAGTGACTAATTCCCCATTCCAGATTTCACTCCATTAATGGTACCTCCTCTGCGTTCTATTGGTAAGCCATGCCTCAATCCATGCTAAACCTACCTCCTATACCAGAGCTGCCACTTTCATAAGAGTCACTTGTGAGGTACTCTGTCCGAAGGCTTTAATCAAATCCAAATAAACATATCATAATTCCTATCACTAGACAACTTGCCACAGAATGATTCTTATTGAAGAACAGTCAGTAAGTTTGCAGGCAGGAACGACCTCTCGTGAATTCCAGCGAGATTCATTTATCAAGTTATGCTCTTCAAGGTGACTTCTGATAATGTCAGCTATAAATTGAATCTAATAACTTGCCCACTATAGATGTCAGGCTTATTGCCCGTAATTTAAGGAGTGGACATATTTATCCCCTGATATGAATATAGGAACCACATTAGCCATCGTCCAACTCAGGCACAACCACTGGTAAGATGACGCATTGAATACACTCGTTAATGGCTGACTAAGCACCATCTTGCATTCCTTAAGCAACCCTAGAAAATCAACTCAACGGTCCCGGGGACTATTTTGTTTCAGTTTGTCTATGCTGTTTAATACCATGTCCCTCGTGACAGTAATATTAGATTAAACTTAAATTTCATCAGAACTAAATAAATGTTAATTACTGGAATCTCATTTACATCTTTTCCTGTGTAAACACTGACAAAAAATAGTCAATTAAATAAGGAAACACATTTCCAGTTCATTTCCGTCAGCTGTTCCATTCCAGATTTTCAGAGGTCCTACTTTTTTTCTTCACCTTCGTCCTATAACACTTGAAAAACCCCTTGATTAGTCTTTGAATTCATTAGCAACTCTAATTTTTCATAGTCACGTTTAGCTTTTCGAATCCCCTTTTTTACTTCTCTTTTAAGCTAACATAATGTCAGTAAGGTTAACCTCTCTCTTCTGATGCGCCTATAAATTCCGCCTTTTCTTTCCTCCCCTAATAGATCTTACCTCCTGTTTAACCATTTTGGGTTCGATATATTAGACCTAATTTTCTCTCTGGGGAATGTAAATTACTCGGGCACTGTGTACATTAATTAAGATGGTAATAACCTTGGTAATAATTCCGACAATTGGTAATTTACAAGACACGTAAGCAAACACTATAACAGATTTATTAGGAAACGTTTCGGTCCTAGACGACCTTGATCACTTCTAACATACAGAGGTAGAAAGACATTATATATATAGTCGGGCGAGTGAGAATGTGACGCACGTGACCTAGGAATGTCATAAGAACATAGAATGGTGGAACACTGTAAAGGCCTAACTGCCCATGCGAGGCAGGTCCTTATCAAAACAACCTCTACCTATGATAGGACGGGTACGACGATGAAATCAATGTGACCCTGTTTGTTGGGTTGGTGCTGCTTTAAGTATCAATGTATGCCCCCCCCAATGTTTTTGGGGGGAAAATTTTTTTTTTTTTTTTGTAGTTTCCCCTCCTTTCCAGTGTTGCGTTCTATAGTGTCGGTGACGGGATTAGTGAGGCTTCTAGGCACCCTCGGCTCTGAGGTCTCGTTCGGTGAGAACGAGTTGTGCCTCGTTCCAGTTCATCAAATGCCTCCGACCCTTGTCCTCCACAAGACTCTCCACGTGCCCTTGTGGCCCTAAACAATTTCCTCCATAGTAGTCCCTCCCCTGGTCCCTATCAAAAGTTTGGGGGGACGGTATAATAATCACACCTATAATTAATTTTCAGCCCCTCTGAAAATTTTAGTCCAGACTCTGGTATGGTGTTAACTTCAGACTTAGTACCAGTTCAAAGCGATCTTCGGACAAACAATGCCACCGCCACCCCCCTTCCCTGACACTGCTGTCTACATGAACATTTTTAATCCATGAATGTGGACATTCCGCAGGCATGTCCCGACTTTTTGAATTAAACCACGTCTCAGTTATGGCAAATACATCATTGTTACCTGCACTAGCAACCTAGTCTCAACTTCGTGCATCTTATTCCTAGCACTGCGGACCTATTTGTGTAAGGTATATTTATAGACCCTCCTCTGTCTTTATAAACCTCCTTGCTCCTTTTCTGTTTATTCCACTAAAACCTATTACTGTCCTTGTCAATTAGTGGCCACGGCTTGCCAATAACCACCTCATTTTTGCCTATTACTTACTAGTTCTCCAGTACTCTATTACTACACTGCGACTTTCACTGATTTCCTGCCAAACCCTACCTCTAAACTATTCCTGTTTTAAAGACCTAAACAGCCCTCCACTGCGTTGGGCCGTGCTCCCACCCCAACCAATAAGTAAACCCCATCCCTGTCATACATGTCATTCTGCCATGGAAGAGGTCCCAGTTGTCAATGAATGTTACAGCATATTTATCCATACAGTATTGTCCACCATCATTGACAAACCAATTGCTCTGGACAACCATTCATTTCCAACTCTCTCCTTGGCAAAAGCCACATAATGACAGGTTTTCACCCTTCCTCCTAATTATCCTCTATTGCTGACCTATCCCTGCTGAATCAGGTCTCACTCCTACGTCCTGCCAACATCGTATGCCATCCAGCATTGAACCAGATAATAGGATTTCTTCTCCCCATTTAACCTCTCATGATGTCATCCAACGGCTAACAATATCCTTACAATCCCAGCCCCAGGAAAACACACCACTCTGCCTCCTACTCTATCCTTCAAGCAAATGCCCTATCCCTTGTACCTAATCTGGCAATCCCCAACAACAACAATGTTTTTACCTTCCTTGGCGTCGTCCGTCGTGATGCCTCCCATAGTCGACTCACTTCGCCAGGTTAGCATTACACCACTTCTAAATTCGTCCAAGACGGTTCTCGATGTCATCGTTGTGGTTCTAGGGATGTCTCACTCACGTCTGGCCAATGCTTCTTTCGTGCTCGTTTGAGGCATTCCCGAGTAGAACACTCACATTCGTCAGGTAGCACGGAGAAGGGGTTGGAAGTTCCACGGTAGTCTTCTGGTTTCTCGTTGAATCAGCCTCTCCAACCGTAATAACTTAGATCTACAGCTGTGGTTCCCAGTTGTCCGGCCTCTGACCAAGCTCCCCCCACTTAAACCTCGGGACTAACAACAGGAGGATTACTAGACGAATCCTCCTGTTCTCCTCCGTTAATCGCCGTATCTCCAGCTTAGAAACTCTGAGCTCTTCTCTCAGCTGCTGGTAAAGCAGCTCCAGATAGGCATCCTGATTCCAGATCAGAGAGCACACAAACATACTTCACCTACACAAACAGGTGTAAGGCAATCTCCACGCACAGCATGGAACGAAGTACAACCACCCACCAAACTAAGGTATGAATAACTCTCCACACACACACTCATGGTATGTAGTAACTAACAGACACACAGCATGGTATGTCGTAACTACCAAACATGCAGAAAGGTATGTAGTAACTATCGCACACACACAGCATGGTATGTAGTAACTACCACACACACAGCATGGTATGTAGTAACTACCGCACCAACACACAAGTATGGATAACTCTCGCACAACAACACAGCATTTTTTAAATAGTAACTACCACACACACATCATGGTATGAAGTAACTTACCACACACAACAGCAATATGGTAGTAACTATCGCACACAGCACAGCATGGTATGTTGTAACTGAAACCTCACACACACAGCATGGTATGTCGTAACTATCACGCACACACATGCATGGTATGCAGTAATTACCACACACACAGAATGGTATGTAGTAACTATCGCACACAAACAGCATGGTATGTAGTACTATCACACACCAGACTGGGTATTTAGTAACTACCACACACACAGCAAGGTATGTACTTAACTACCACACACCTATCTGGATACCACGCAGGTATGTAGTAACCACACACACCCAGCATGGATGTAATAACTACCACACCACCCACACAGAGCAAGTAATGTAGTAACTCACCACACACATCACATGGTATTTAGTAACTACATTGCACACAACACAGCATGGTATGTAGTATCTACTACCACACCACAGCATAGTAAGTAGTAACTACCGACACACATAGGTCATGGTATGTGTAACAATCGCACATACAAACAGCAAGTAATGTAGTAAGTAACACACCTCACAAACAGCAATGGTATGTAGTAACTACCACACACACACAGCAAGGTATGCCAGTAACTACCACCCACATCATCATGGGATGTAGGTAACTACCACACCATCACAGCATGGTATGTAGTTAACTACACACGCACAGCATGGTACGTAATAACTAAACACTCACAAGAGTAAAGTATGGTAGTACTACGCACACATAGCATGGCATGTAGTAACTTTAGCCACACAACAGCATGGTATGTAGTAACTACCACACACAGCAATGGTAGTAGTAACCTAATCGCACACACAGAGCATTGTATGTATGTAACTACCATACACACAGCATGGTAAGAGTAACTAGCGCAGCACAACACAGCAATGGTATGTATTAACTACCACAGCTGACAGCTGTGAGCATGGTAATGATAGAAACTAACAGACACACAGCATGGTATGTCGTAACTAAAAAAAAAAAAAACTGACACCAGCATGTATGTTAGTACCTACTTCACACACACCGCTGGTATGTATTAACTGACCACACACACAGCATGGTATAAAGTAAACTAGCGCACACAACACAGAAACCATGGTATGTAGTAAACTAACAGATACACAGCATGGTATGTTAGTAAATACCACACAAATCCATTGTATGTAGTAACTACCACACACGCACAGCACGGTATGTAGTAACAACCAACATTCACAGCATGGTACGTAGTACCTACCACACATCCACTCACATGAATGTAGTAACTACCCAAACACAGAATGATATGTATGTAACTACCACACACACAGCATGGTATTAAATAACTACCACAAACACACAGCATGGTACGTAATAACTACCACACACACAGAGTAAGGTATGTAGTAACTATCAATATACATAGTATGGATTAGTAATTATTGCACACATCCCAAAAACAGCATGGTGTTGTAGTAACTACCACACTCAACACTGCATGGGTATGAAGTAACAATCGCACACACACAACATGTAATGTAGTAAAGTACCAACACACACACACAACAAGGTATGTTAGTAACTACACACACAGAATGGTATGTAGTAACTAACCGCACACACACAGCAATGGTATGTAGTAACTACCACATCACATCATAAGTAATGTAGTAACATATTCGCACACACACAATCATGAATGTAAGTAACTAACAGACAACACAGCGTGGTATGTAGTAACTACCACACACACACAGCATGGTATGTAGTAACTACCACACACACAGCATGGTATGTAGTAACTATCGCACACACACAGCATGGTATGTATTAACTACCACACACACAGCATGGTATGTAGTAACTATCGCACACACACAGCATGGTATGTATTAACTACCACACACACACAGCATGGTATGTAGTAACTTTCGCACACACACAGCATGGTAGTAGTAACTAACAGACACACAGCAAGGTATGTAGTAACAACTTCACACACACAGCATGGTATGTATTAACTACCACACACACAGCATGGTATGTAGTAACTATCCCACACACACAGCATGGTATGTAGTAACTAACAGATACACAGCATTGTATGTAGTAAATACCACACATACACCATGGTATGTAGTAACTACCACACACACACAGAACGGTATGTAGTAACAACCACATGCACAGCATGGTACGTAGTACCTACCACACATACACTCAGCATGGTATGTAGTAACTACCTCAAACACAGGATGATATGTAGTAACTACCACACACACAGCATGGTATGTAATAACTACCACACACACAGCATGGTACTAATAACTACCACACACACAGAGTAAGGGTAATGAAGTAACTATCATACACATAGTAGGTATGTAGTAGTATTGCACACTCACAGCATGGAGTGAGTAATACCACACACACATGATGGTATGTAGAACACTCCGCACACACACAACATGGTAGGTAGTAAGTACCCACACACACACACAGCATGTATGAGTAAACTACCACACACGACAATGTATGTAAAGTACCTAAGGCACACCACAACAGCATGGGTGTGTAGTAACCTACCACACACAAAGCAAAGTAAAGTAGAAACTACGCACCACACACAGCATGGTATGTAGTAACGCACAGACACACAGCGGGTATGAGTAACTACTACACACACACAGCATGGTAAGTAAGTCACTACCAACACACACACACCACAGCATGGTATGTCTAACCATCGCACACACACAGCATGGTATGAGTAACTAACCAGACACACCGCATGAAGGTAGTTAAATACCACGACACACGCAATGTATGTAGTAACTACCCCACAGGACACTGCGGTTTGTAGTAAAACCACATGAAGCATGAACGTAGTACCTACCCTACCACAACACACACTCACATGGTAAAGTAGTAACTACCACACATCACAGCATGAATGTAGTAAATACACAACACACAGTCATGGTATTGTAGTAAATCCCAACACAACACAGCATTGTATGTATTCCACTATCGCACACACACAACAGCATGGTAAATGCAGTAACAAAAAGACACACAGCAAGATATATATTCAACTACCACACACACAAGCATGGTATGTAGTAAACTATCGCACACACACAGCAATGGGGTTTTACAAAAAAATGTAGTAACTAATACACACACAAGCTTGTATGTAGTAACTACCACACACGCAGCATGCTATATAGTAACTTACCGCACACACAACAGAATGGTACTAGTAACATACCACACACACAGCATGGGTATGTAGTAAGCACCATACACACACAGTCCACATATGTAGCAACTAACCTACATACTGCATGGAATTGTATTAACTATCGTACACACACAGTATGGAATGTAGAAACTACCACACACTACGGCAGCGATGGTATGTAGCTAACTACCCACACACTACACCATGGTATGTAGTAACTAACGCACACACACACATAGGTATGTAACAACTACCACACATACAGCATTAGTATGGCAGTAACTACCACACACACACAGTCATGGTATGTGTAGTAACTACCAACGCACTCACAAACAGGTATACCGTAACTGAAAGACACCCCGTATGGTACTAGTAACTACCACACAACAGCATTGTAGTAGTAGCTATCGCACAAAACACAAGCATGGTATGTATAACTACCACACACACAGCATTGAATATAGTAACTACCACACACCACAGCATGGTCTGTAGAAACTAAACTACCTATACAGAATGGTAAGCAGTACCTACCACACCACACACTGCATGGTATGTAGTAACTACCACACACAGCAACCTGGTAAGTAGAAACTACACACATGAACAATAATATGTAAGTAACTACCTCCCACACAGCATCGTATGTAGTAAAAAAAAAAAACTATTACACTCCTCAAAGCATCGTATGTATAATCTAACAGACACACAGCATGGTATATAGAAACCACACACAACACAAACAGCTTGGTATAGTACGTACACACACACAAGACGTAATATAACTACCACACACACAGCATATTTTTTGTAGTAACTACCACTCATACAGCATGGTAGGTAGTAACTATCACAACACAACAGCAATGGTGATGTATAATACTACCGCACACAGCAGCATGGTACGTAGTAACTACCACACCACAGAGAACAGCATGGAATGTAGTAACTACAACACACCAGCATGGTTTGTAGCAACTACCACTCACACAGCAAGGAATGTACTAACAACCACACACAGAGCATGTATGTATTAACTACCGCACCCACACAGCCTGGGTTGTAGTAGCTAAAACCACACACACAGCTGTATGTAGTAACGAACCACTCACACACAGAATGGTCTGTAGTAATTAACACACACACAGCATGGCATGTAGTAACTACCACACAGCCACAGCATGGTTTGTAGTAACTGACGCACACACACTGCATGTAAAAAATTGGTTAAAAAAAGTAACTATCCCACACACACAGCATGGTATGTATTAACGCATCAACCTACACAGAATGGAATGTATTAACTACCACTCACAGTCATGGATGTGGTTAACTATCGCACACACCACAGCTTGGTATGTAGTAACTACCATACAAATAGCATGTTTTATGTATTTAGTATCGCACACACACAGCATTGTATGTAGTAATTACTACGCACACAGTAATGGTATGTATAACTATCGCACACACACAGCATGGAATTTAAGCAAGAACCACTCCACAGAATGGTATGTATAACTACCAACATACACACGCATGTGTATGTAGTAGCTACCACACAGAACCGCATGTTGTGTAGTATCTTCCACACACAACAGCATGTATTAGTAAGTACCACACACACGCACACAGAATGTTATGTAAGTAATTTAACCACGCACTCACACACAGAAGGTAAATGTAGAAACTACCACACACACAGCATCGTAATGTATAATTACTACGCACACAGAGGATGTAGTAATTCTATCGCAACACCACACAACATGGTATGTAGTATTTAACCAAACCGCAGCAATGGTAAGTAGTAACTACCACATACACAGCATGGTATGTAGTAGCTACCACACACACAGCATGTTGTGTAGTAACTTCCACACACACAGCGTGGTATGTAGTAACTACCACACACACGCACACAGGATGTTATGTAGTAATTACCACGCACACACACAGCATGGTATGTAGTAACTACCACACACACAGCATGGTATGTAGTAACTACCACACACACAGCATGGTATGTAATAACTACTACACACACAGAGCAAGGTATGTAGTAACTATCACACACATAGCATGGTATGCAGTAACTATTGCACACACACAGCATTGTATGTAGTAACTTACACACAGCATTGTACGTAGTAACTACCACACACACACAGCATGGTATGGTTAACAATCGCCGCACACCAACACTGGTATTTAGTAAGTACCACCACACACACAGCAATGGTAAATAATAACTACCTCACACAGCATGGTATGTAGTAGCAATCGCACAGCACACAGCATGTATGTATTAACAAGCCAAACACCCACAGCAGGGTATGTAGTAACTATCGCAACACACAGCCATGGTATGTAGTAACTGACAGTCACACAGGCAGCATGGTATGTATAACTTACCACACAAACACAGCATGGAGTGTCGTAACTTTCCACACCACACTGCAAGGTAATGTAGAAACTACAGACACACAGCTTGGTATGTAGTAAATACCCACACACTCACAGCACTTAGATAACGAGAACCACATTCACAGCATAAGTACGTAGTACCCTACCACCACACACACTCAGCATGGTATGTAGTAACTAACCAACACACCGCAGATATGTAGTTAACTAACTAACCACACACAAACAGCATGGTAGTAGTAACAACTACCACAACACACAGCAATGGTAGTAAATTAAACCTATCGCACACACACAGCATGGGATTATTGTAACTAACAGACACACACATGATCTGTAGTAACTACCACACACACAGCATGGTAAGTAGTAAACGTACTCACACACACAGCTTGGTAAGGTAGTAACTACTCACACACCCAGCATGGAATGTAGTAACTACCATGCCACACTCTGCAGTATGTAGTAACTACCACAGACAGCATGGTATGTATTAACTATCGTGCACACACAGTAAGGTATGTAGTAACTTACCAGCAACACACACAGCAAGGTATGTAGTAACCTCCCAACACCTAAACATAAGACCGGCGGAACAAAGCAAGGAGGCCTGTTGGCCCATACTAGGCAGGTCCTTTTCACAATTCATCCCACTAACAAAAACATTTGCCCAACCCAATTTCAATGCTTCCAGAAATAAGAAGCTCTGATGTGAAAGTCACACTCAAATCCAACCCTCCCACCCCTGTACTTATCCAACCTAAATTTGAAACTACCCAAAGTCCCCCACCTCAATAAACCCAGCTAGTAGACTGTTCCACTCATCAACTACCTATTTTCCAAAACCAATACTTTCCTATGTCCTTTCAAAATTTAAACTTATCTAATTTAAATCCATTACTGCGGGATCTCTCTTGGAGAGACATCCTCAAGACCTATTAATATCCCCTTTTATTAAACCTATCTTCCACTTATACACTTCGATCAGGTTCTCCCCTCATCTCGTCTAACAAGTGAATACTTAAGAGTCTTCAATCTTTCTTCATAAAGGAGATTTCTAATGCTATGTATTAATTTATCAACCTACGCGATTGTTTTCTAACGAATTTATGTCCATTCTGTAAATATGGAGACAAGAACGGAGCTGCATAATCTAGGTGAAGGGCCTTAACTAATGATGTATAAAGCCTGCAGTATGACCTCTGGATTTTCTGTTGCTACACTTATCTTGATAATAAATCCAAGTAATTCTATTTGCCTTATTAAGTACGCTTAGGCATTGCTGTCTGGGTTTTTAAGGTTGCTGCTCACCATAACCCCCAAGTCCTTTTCGCAATCTGTTGGCTAAGTTCAACATCAATAACTTATACGTGGCTAGGGTTATGGACACTTCCCATACTTCAGAACCTTTGCAATTTATCTACATTGAACTGCATTCTGCACTTTTCTGACAAGAATAGAGTTTGTTTAAATCCTCCTGAGTTCCATAAACATCTACGTTTTTGAATCAATTATCCTACCTATCTTTGTGTCAACGCGAATTTGCTATAACACGAGTAACATCATCATCAAGAATCATTAATATATATTATAAACAACAACGGGCCCAAGACTTGATTCCCTGTGGAACACCACTTGTTACAGATCCCCACTCGATTAACCCCATTTAAGGGACACTCTCTGCTTCCTGTCTGTGAGCAATGACTCGATCCACAGAGCACTTTTCCTCCCAATGCCATGAGCAGCCACTTTCTTAACAGTCTTTGGGTGCGGAACTCTATCAAAAGCCTTACTAATCTAAGTAAATAATATCAAATTCTTATCGTGGTTCAACAACCTCAAAAGCATTACTGAAGAAGTTAAGAATTAGTTAGACAAGACCGGGGGCCCGCTTGTGAAACCATGCTGAGTATGCATTAATCAAGCAATGCTTATCGAATGGCTTCGTATAATCCTCACAAAAATTGCTCTAGTAATTTGCCTACAATTGAGGTCCAGGCTTATTGGGCGTCAGGGTAAGCAGAAACTGTCGCACACACAAGCATGGTATGTAAGTAGCTACCAAACACACAGCATGGAATGTAGATAACAACACATACAACAGCATGGTATGTAGTAGCTTCCCACAGACGGAGCATGGTAATTTATTAACTTCCACACACACAGCACATCGTATGTATAACTAACCACACACACACACAGGAGTATGTATAGTAAATACCACACACCAACACACAAGCATGGTATGTAGTAACCACCACACACACAGCATGGTTTGTAGTAACTAAACCACCACACACATACAGCATGGTATGTAGTAACTATTACAAACACACAGCATGGTATGTAGTAACAATCGCGCACACACAACATGGTATGCAGTAAGTACCACACACTCACAGCATGGTATGTAGTAACTACCTCACACCAAACAGCAATGGTATTAAGTAACTTCGCACACACACAGATGGTATTAGTAACTAACAGACACACAGCATGGTATGTAGTAACTACCACACACAGAGCATGATATGTAGTAACTACCACACACACAGCATGATATGTAGTAACTACCACACACACAGCATGGTATGTATTAACTTTCTCACTCACACAGCATGGTAATGTAGAAACTAAAACAGACACACCAGCATGGTAGGTAGTAACTGCCACACACACGGCATGGTAAAGTATAACTAAAGCACACACAACTCATGGTATGTAGTAACTACCCACACACACAGAATGGTAGGTAGAACTACCACAACTCCACACAAAGCATTGTATGTAGTAAACTATCACACACACAGCATGGTATTGGTAACAACCACACACTGTCCAGAGCATGGTCATTTAGCAAATCCCACACACACAGCATGGTATGATATAAGACTACTAACACACACAGCATGTATGTGTAACTACCACACTCACAGCATGGCATGTATAACTACCAAACACACTCTAGCATGTATGTATAACTACTACAAACACAGCATGGCATGTAGTTAACTAACCACACACAGCATGGCATGTAGTAACTACCACACACAGAGCATGGTATGTAGTTACTACCACACACACAGCATGGTATGTAGTAACTATCGACAGCACTCAGCATGGTAATGTAGTAACTACCACACACACAGCATAGGTATGCTTAACCCCAACCACAACACACACAGAAGTATTAGTAGCAAACCCACACACACATTACATGTAGTAACTTACCACACGCACAGCATGGTACGTAGTAACTGTCGCACACACACAACAATGTATGTAGTAACTACCACACACACAGCATGGTATTTAGTAACTACCACACTCACTCCGCTTTTTATGAAGTAACTACCACACACACTCAGCATGGTATGTAGTAACTATCACACACACACAGCATGGTATGTATTAACTGCCACACACACAGCATGATAAGTGGTATCTATCGCACACACACAGCTTGGTATGTAGTAACTACCATACACACAGCATTCTGTGCATTAACTATCGCATACATACAGCATTGTATGTAGTAACTACTACACACGCAGTATGGTATGTAGTAACTATCGCACACGCACAGCATGGTATGTAGTAAATACCATACACACAGCATTCCATGTAGTAGCTATCGCACACACACAGCATGATATTTAGCAAGTACCACACACTCAGCATGGTATGTAGAAACTGTCGCACACACACAGCATGGTATTTAGTAGCTACCAAACACACAGCATGGTATGTAGTAACTAACACATGCACAGCATGGTTTGTAGTAGCTACCACACACGCAGCATTTTATTTAGTAACTTCCACACACACAGCATGGTATGTAGTAACTACCACACACACACACACACACAGGGAAATATGTAGTAAGTACCACACACACACACACACACCATGGTATGTAGTAACTACCACACACACAGCATGGTTTGTAGTAACTACCACACACATACAGAATGGTATGTAGTAACTATCACACACATAGCATGGTATGTAGTAACTATTACAAACACACAGCATGGTATGTAGTAACAATCGCACACACACAACATGGTATGTAGTAAGTACCACACACACACAGCATGACATGTAGTAACAATCGCACACACACAACATGGTATGTAGTAAGTACCACACACACACACAGCATGGCATGTAGTATCTATCGCCCACACAACAGCATGTATGTAATAACAACAGACACCAAGAAGCGTGTATGTAAGTAACTACCACACCCAACCAAAAAACACCATGGTAAACAGTACGACCACACACAACAGCATGGTATGCAGTAAATTCACACAATACACATGGTATGTAGTTAATCTACTAACATACCACTTTCATAATAAAGATACCTAACTGTTTGCATATGTGTCTTACCTAACAACCTGTCGGTATTTTATTATAAAAATCATTTGTAAATTTGTACAAACATTCAATCATCCTGTCAGACAACTGGCAACAGCAAGGGTATCTTGGTACAGACCTGCAATCAACTTCGACACTTTCCACTAGTGAGAGCGGTTGGATATGAGAGGACCCGACCATCTCAACATCCTGAGTTCTTACCCTCTTCTATTGACATACGTCTCACCTCTTGGCGCTATATAAGGCACCATCCTGTCCACTTCATCTCCAAATGTTTCATACTATGGTGACAATGCTCTTCTCCAGACTGAGGGACTGACCACCTCAAAACTTTAAGGGTGATGGACTGATTACATCGTCTTCAAGTATCTTCTGCCTTCTAATCAACTTTTCTGTAACTCGACTGAAGAAGCCAACTGTGTAGGCGAAATGTTTCACATTAAAGATACCTAACTGTTGCATATGTGTCTTACCACCTAACACCTGGCGGTAGTTTTATACCATTTTAATGATCAAAAAGTCTGTCAAACACTGCCACACAAGGGTATCTTGTACAGACTGCAATCCAACGTCGACAAAACTTCCACGAGTGAGAGCGCTATTTGAGATGGACCCTCTGACCTCTCAACATCTGAGTTTCTTACTTTACTTCTTCTAGTGACCTACTCTCACCTCTTGCGCTACATAAGGCTCCATTCCATCCAGTCACTTCATCCCATATTGTTTCATAACTATGGAACAATGCTCTCCTCCAGACTGAGAGACTGACCAGTCCTCAAAACTTTAAGGGTGATGGACTGATTACATCGTCTTCAAGTATCTTCTGGTTTCTATCAACTTTTCTGTACTCGATCTGAAGAAGCCTACTGTGGTCGGCGAAACATGTCATTATAAAGATACCTAACTGTTGCATATGTTGACCTTAACCTACAACGAGTGGAGAGATTTAAGGCTTTTTAGTCTTCTTCATACGGGAGGTTCTTACACAGTAGAATCAATTTAGTCATTCTTTCCTCTGTATGTTTCTCTAATGAGTCTATGTCCATCGCCGTAGTAAGGGGACCAAAACTGAGAAACGCGCAGCATAATCCAAATGAGGCCTCACTAGTTGATGTTTAGTGCTTGTAAAAATATTTTGGACTCGTTAATTATACTTCTTGAAGATAAACCAAGTAATCAGTTGGCCTTTGCGCACACTAAGGCAATCTGCTGTCTTGGCTTTAGATTTCTGCTTACCATACTCCAATTCTTTTCACATTCTGTATGACCAAGCTCTACTTCACTTCACCTAGATTATGTTTGACTTCGAGGGTTATTTTCATTACCAAGGGCAAGTACTCTTGGAAATAAATGGTATAAATAACCGACACAATGGAATTATAAAACGCAAATGCAGTATACATTTGAAGAAGAAGTCGACCAACTCACTCTTCCTTTCCTTGAGTTCTGCTCTGCAAAAGCGACCACGAAACTATCGTTTAAAGTCTATTCGAAAACCCACCAACCAAAACGATCTTTCTCGCACTGTCTACACTCACCACGACAACCAAAAACCCAACGTGGTGTGATTATTGGCTTCTTCCTACGCACTCAGAATCTGCAGCAGATGAGTTTCCTTGAGAAGAATGCCCTATAATTGAACAAGTATTTTCCTGAAAGTCCACTATCCTCTGACTCTTCATCCAGGGACTGCAGACTGCGGCATTAAACATCCTTTCACACCCCAGAGAAGACACTGCCGAGAAGAGATACAGATCCTCCCCAACAACTCCATTGCCAACATGCTTTTCCAACATCTGTTGCCAAAACATCATTCCAAGTATTCTAGCTACCTCACAACCACGACCATCAAGGACATCACCAGTATAAGACAGGACAAGCCTCCATCCTCTGGGGGGGGGCCCCAGGGGTAATACATAATCCCTTGTAATGACTGCAACAGAATTATATGTGGGCGAAACATCAAGAGACCTCCAAACACGCATTTCAGAGCACCAATAGCAAGCAGGACTGACGGATACAAGGAATGCCTGTGTACAACATGCATTCACAACAACCATTTAATAACTACAGAAACTCATGACTTATGAGCCACAGAGACACACTCAGTACAGCAGAATCCTGGAATCATCGCTTATTTCTATAACCAAAATTTCATCAGAACAATGCTCTATAACATAGCTGACCTCTCGCCAAGAAAGTGTCTTCATCGCATCCCACATAAGAACATAGAACACTGCAAAGGTCCTACAACTTGTCCAATACCCCTGCAAGCTACCCCAAGACTCTATAACCCCACCCGGTAGGATCATCAGAAGCAGCATACCTCACCTGACCTCAAATTCTGACTATAATACTCTTCGTACCTTCCAACCCCAGGTAGATCCGTGTGTGACTTGAAAAAGCCACTGTGTGGGTGAAACTTGTCAATAAAGGATTACATATTCTGCATGTGTGTTTATATTTCCACGGCAATACCTACACTTAGTCCACATTAACTTCATCTGCCATTTTTTTCCGACCAAGACATTATTTGTTCAAATCGTTCCTGGAGTTCATTGAATCCTCGCTCAGAGTGAATTATATTTATACGGCCCTATCTTTGTAGCATCAGCAAACTACTCATGTCACTAGTAATCCCTTTCATCAAGGTCATTAAATGTAAATTTATGAACAGAGAGGGCCTAGAAACTGAGCCTTGAGGAAGCCCCACGAGTGACTAATTCCCCATTCCAGATTTCACTCCATTAATGGTACCTCCTCTGCGTTCTATTGGTAAGCCATGCCTCAATCCATGCTAAACCTACCTCCTATACCAGAGCTGCCACTTTCATAAGAGTCACTTGTGAGGTACTCTGTCCGAAGGCTTTAATCAAATCCAAATAAACATATCATAATTCCTATCACTAGACAACTTGCCACAGAATGATTCTTATTGAAGAACAGTCAGTAAGTTTGCAGGCAGGAACGACCTCTCGTGAATTCCAGCGAGATTCATTTATCAAGTTATGCTCTTCAAGGTGACTTCTGATAATGTCAGCTATAAATTGAATCTAATAACTTGCCCACTATAGATGTCAGGCTTATTGCCCGTAATTTAAGGAGTGGACATATTTATCCCCTGATATGAATATAGGAACCACATTAGCCATCGTCCAACTCAGGCACAACCACTGGTAAGATGACGCATTGAATACACTCGTTAATGGCTGACTAAGCACCATCTTGCATTCCTTAAGCAACCCTAGAAAATCAACTCAACGGTCCCGGGGACTATTTTGTTTCAGTTTGTCTATGCTGTTTAATACCATGTCCCTCGTGACAGTAATATTAGATTAAACTTAAATTTCATCAGAACTAAATAAATGTTAATTACTGGAATCTCATTTACATCTTTTCCTGTGTAAACACTGACAAAAAATAGTCAATTAAATAAGGAAACACATTTCCAGTTCATTTCCGTCAGCTGTTCCATTCCAGATTTTCAGAGGTCCTACTTTTTTTCTTCACCTTCGTCCTATAACACTTGAAAAACCCCTTGATTAGTCTTTGAATTCATTAGCAACTCTAATTTTTCATAGTCACGTTTAGCTTTTCGAATCCCCTTTTTTACTTCTCTTTTAAGCTAACATAATGTCAGTAAGGTTAACCTCTCTCTTCTGATGCGCCTATAAATTCCGCCTTTTCTTTCCTCCCCTAATAGATCTTACCTCCTGTTTAACCATTTTGGGTTCGATATATTAGACCTAATTTTCTCTCTGGGGAATGTAAATTACTCGGGCACTGTGTACATTAATTAAGATGGTAATAACCTTGGTAATAATTCCGACAATTGGTAATTTACAAGACACGTAAGCAAACACTATAACAGATTTATTAGGAAACGTTTCGGTCCTAGACGACCTTGATCACTTCTAACATACAGAGGTAGAAAGACATTATATATATAGTCGGGCGAGTGAGAATGTGACGCACGTGACCTAGGAATGTCATAAGAACATAGAATGGTGGAACACTGTAAAGGCCTAACTGCCCATGCGAGGCAGGTCCTTATCAAAACAACCTCTACCTATGATAGGACGGGTACGACGATGAAATCAATGTGACCCTGTTTGTTGGGTTGGTGCTGCTTTAAGTATCAATGTATGCCCCCCCCAATGTTTTTGGGGGGAAAATTTTTTTTTTTTTTTTGTAGTTTCCCCTCCTTTCCAGTGTTGCGTTCTATAGTGTCGGTGACGGGATTAGTGAGGCTTCTAGGCACCCTCGGCTCTGAGGTCTCGTTCGGTGAGAACGAGTTGTGCCTCGTTCCAGTTCATCAAATGCCTCCGACCCTTGTCCTCCACAAGACTCTCCACGTGCCCTTGTGGCCCTAAACAATTTCCTCCATAGTAGTCCCTCCCCTGGTCCCTATCAAAAGTTTGGGGGGACGGTATAATAATCACACCTATAATTAATTTTCAGCCCCTCTGAAAATTTTAGTCCAGACTCTGGTATGGTGTTAACTTCAGACTTAGTACCAGTTCAAAGCGATCTTCGGACAAACAATGCCACCGCCACCCCCCTTCCCTGACACTGCTGTCTACATGAACATTTTTAATCCATGAATGTGGACATTCCGCAGGCATGTCCCGACTTTTTGAATTAAACCACGTCTCAGTTATGGCAAATACATCATTGTTACCTGCACTAGCAACCTAGTCTCAACTTCGTGCATCTTATTCCTAGCACTGCGGACCTATTTGTGTAAGGTATATTTATAGACCCTCCTCTGTCTTTATAAACCTCCTTGCTCCTTTTCTGTTTATTCCACTAAAACCTATTACTGTCCTTGTCAATTAGTGGCCACGGCTTGCCAATAACCACCTCATTTTTGCCTATTACTTACTAGTTCTCCAGTACTCTATTACTACACTGCGACTTTCACTGATTTCCTGCCAAACCCTACCTCTAAACTATTCCTGTTTTAAAGACCTAAACAGCCCTCCACTGCGTTGGGCCGTGCTCCCACCCCAACCAATAAGTAAACCCCATCCCTGTCATACATGTCATTCTGCCATGGAAGAGGTCCCAGTTGTCAATGAATGTTACAGCATATTTATCCATACAGTATTGTCCACCATCATTGACAAACCAATTGCTCTGGACAACCATTCATTTCCAACTCTCTCCTTGGCAAAAGCCACATAATGACAGGTTTTCACCCTTCCTCCTAATTATCCTCTATTGCTGACCTATCCCTGCTGAATCAGGTCTCACTCCTACGTCCTGCCAACATCGTATGCCATCCAGCATTGAACCAGATAATAGGATTTCTTCTCCCCATTTAACCTCTCATGATGTCATCCAACGGCTAACAATATCCTTACAATCCCAGCCCCAGGAAAACACACCACTCTGCCTCCTACTCTATCCTTCAAGCAAATGCCCTATCCCTTGTACCTAATCTGGCAATCCCCAACAACAACAATGTTTTTACCTTCCTTGGCGTCGTCCGTCGTGATGCCTCCCATAGTCGACTCACTTCGCCAGGTTAGCATTACACCACTTCTAAATTCGTCCAAGACGGTTCTCGATGTCATCGTTGTGGTTCTAGGGATGTCTCACTCACGTCTGGCCAATGCTTCTTTCGTGCTCGTTTGAGGCATTCCCGAGTAGAACACTCACATTCGTCAGGTAGCACGGAGAAGGGGTTGGAAGTTCCACGGTAGTCTTCTGGTTTCTCGTTGAATCAGCCTCTCCAACCGTAATAACTTAGATCTACAGCTGTGGTTCCCAGTTGTCCGGCCTCTGACCAAGCTCCCCCCACTTAAACCTCGGGACTAACAACAGGAGGATTACTAGACGAATCCTCCTGTCTCCTCCGTTAATCGCCGTATCTCCAGCCTTAGAAACTCAGAGCTCTTCTCTCCGCTGCTGGTAAAGCAGCTCCAGATAGGCATCCTGATTCCAGATCAGAGAGCACACAAACATACTTCACCTACACAAACAGGTGTAAGGCAATCTCCACGCACAGCATGGAACGAAGTACAACCACCCACCAAACTAAGGTATGAATAACTCTCCACACACACACTCATGGTATGTAGTAACTAACAGACACACGCATGGTATGTCGTAACTACCAAACAAGCAGAAAGGTAGTAGTAAACTAATCGCACACACACAGCATGGTATGTAGTAACTAGCCACACACACAGCATGGTATGTAGTAACTACCGCACCAACACACAAGTATGGATAACTCTCGCACAACAACACAGCATTTTTTAAATAGTAACTACCACACACACATCATGGTATGAAGTAACTTACCACACACAACAGCAATATGGTAGTAACTATCGCACACAGCACAGCATGGTATGTTGTAACTGAAACCTCACACACACAGCATGGTATGTTCGTAACTATCCACGCACACACATGCATGGTATGCAGTAATTACCACACACACAGAATGGTATGTAGTAACTATCGCACACAAACAGCATGGTATGTAGTACTATCACACACCAGACTGGGTATTTAGTAACTACCACACACACAGCAAGGTATGTACTTAACTACCACACACCTATCTGGATACCACGCAGGTATGTAGTAACCACACACACCCAGCATGGATGTAATAACTACCACACCACCCACACAGAGCAAGTAATGTAGTAACTCACCACACACATCACATGGTATTTAGTAACTACATTGCACACAACACAGCATGGTATGTAGTATCTACTACCACACCACAGCATAGTAAGTAGTAACTACCGACACACATAGGTCATGGTATGTGTAACAATCGCACATACAAACAGCAAGTAATGTAGTAAGTAACACACCTCACAAACAGCAATGGTATGTAGTAACTACCACACACACACAGCAAGGTATGCCAGTAACTACCACCCACATCATCATGGGATGTAGGTAACTACCACACCATCACAGCATGGTATGTAGTTAACTACACACGCACAGCATGGTACGTAATAACTAAACACTCACAAGAGTAAAGTATGGTAGTACTACGCACACATAGCATGGCATGTAGTAACTTTAGCCACACAACAGCATGGTATGTAGTAACTACCACACACAGCAATGGTAGTAGTAACCTAATCGCACACACAGAGCATTGTATGTATGTAACTACCATACACACAGCATGGTAAGAGTAACTAGCGCAGCACAACACAGCAATGGTATGTATTAACTACCACAGCTGACAGCTGTGAGCATGGTAATGATAGAAACTAACAGACACACAGCATGGTATGTCGTAACTAAAAAAAAAAAAAACTGACACCAGCATGTATGTTAGTACCTACTTCACACACACCGCTGGTATGTATTAACTGACCACACACACAGCATGGTATAAAGTAAACTAGCGCACACAACACAGAAACCATGGTATGTAGTAAACTAACAGATACACAGCATGGTATGTTAGTAAATACCACACAAATCCATTGTATGTAGTAACTACCACACACGCACAGCACGGTATGTAGTAACAACCACATGCACAGCATGGTACGTAGTACCTACCACACATCCACTCACATGAATGTAGTAACTACCCAAACACAGAATGATATGTATGTAACTACCACACACACAGCATGGTATGTAATAACTACCACACACACAGCATGGTACGTAATAACTACCACACACACAGAGTAAGGTATGTAGTAACTATCATATACATAGTATGGATTAGTAATTATTGCACACATCCCAAAAACAGCATGGTGTTGTAGTAACTACCACACTCAACACTGCATGGGTATGAAGTAACAATCGCACACACACAACATGTAATGTAGTAAAGTACCACACACACACACAACAAGGTATGTAGTAACTACACACACAGAATGGTATGTAGTAACTAACCGCACACACACAGCAATG
The DNA here is from genome assembly GCF_026875155.1 of Cherax quadricarinatus. Taxonomy (NCBI): domain Eukaryota; kingdom Metazoa; phylum Arthropoda; class Malacostraca; order Decapoda; family Parastacidae; genus Cherax; species Cherax quadricarinatus. Next base: position 67,372,906 of record NC_069407.1, read on the forward strand.
GTATGTAGTAACTACCACATCACATCATAAGTAATGTAGTAACATATTCGCACACACACAATCATGAATGTAAGTAACTAACAGACACACAGCGTGGTATGTAGTAACTACTACACACACACAGCATGGTATGTAGTAACTACCACACACACAGCATGGTATGTAGTAACTATCGCACACACACAGCATGGTATGTAGTAACTACCACACACACAGCATGGTATGTAGTAACTATCGCACACACACAGCATGGTATGTATTAAACTAACCACACCACCCACAGCATGGTATGTAGTAACTTTCGCACACACACAGCATGGTAGTAGTAACTCTAACAGACACCCAGCAAGGTTATGTAGTAACTACTTCACACACACAGCATGGTATGTATTAACTACCACACACACAGCATGGTATGTAGTAACTATCGCACACACACAGCATGGTATGTAGTAACTAACAGATACACAGCATTGTATGTAGTAAATACCACACATACACCATGGTATGTAGTAACTACCACACACACACAGAACGGTATGTAGTAACAACCACATGCACAGCATGGTACTTAGTACCTACCACCCATACACTCAGCATGGAATGTAGTAACTACCTCAAACACAGGATGATATGTAGTAACTACCACACACACAGCATGGTATGTAATAACTACCACACACACAGCATGGTACGTAATAACTACCACACACACAGAGTAAGGTATGAAGTAACTATCATACACATAGTAGGTATGTAGTAGTATTGCACACTCACAGCATGGAGTGAGTAATACCACACACACATGATGGTATGTAGAACACTCCGCACACACACAACATGGTAGGTAGTAAGTACCCACACACACACACAGCATGTATGAGTAAACTACCACACACGACAATGTATGTAAAGTACCTAAGGCACACCACAACAGCATGGGTGTGTAGTAACCTACCACACACAAAGCAAAGTAAAGTAGAAACTACGCACCACACACAGCATGGTATGTAGTAACGCACAGACACACAGCGGGTATGAGTAACTACTACACACACACAGCATGGTAAGTAAGTCACTACCAACACACACACACCACAGCATGGTATGTCTAACCATCGCACACACACAGCATGGTATGAGTAACTAACCAGACACACCGCATGAAGGTAGTTAAATACCACGACACACGCAATGTATGTAGTAACTACCCCACAGGACACTGCGGTTTGTAGTAAAACCACATGAAGCATGAACGTAGTACCTACCCTACCACAACACACACTCACATGGTAAAGTAGTAACTACCACACATCACAGCATGAATGTAGTAAATACACAACACACAGTCATGGTATTGTAGTAAATCCCAACACAACACAGCATTGTATGTATTCCACTATCGCACACACACAACAGCATGGTAAATGCAGTAACAAAAAGACACACAGCAAGATATATATTCAACTACCACACACACAAGCATGGTATGTAGTAAACTATCGCACACACACAGCAATGGGGTTTTACAAAAAAATGTAGTAACTAATACACACACAAGCTTGTATGTAGTAACTACCACACACGCAGCATGCTATATAGTAACTTACCGCACACACAACAGAATGGTACTAGTAACATACCACACACACAGCATGGGTATGTAGTAAGCACCATACACACACAGTCCACATATGTAGCAACTAACCTACATACTGCATGGAATTGTATTAACTATCGTACACACACAGTATGGAATGTAGAAACTACCACACACTACGGCAGCGATGGTATGTAGCTAACTACCCACACACTACACCATGGTATGTAGTAACTAACGCACACACACACATAGGTATGTAACAACTACCACACATACAGCATTAGTATGGCAGTAACTACCACACACACACAGTCATGGTATGTGTAGTAACTACCAACGCACTCACAAAATGGTATACAGTAACTGAAAGACACACAGTATGGTACGTAGTAACTACCACACACAGCATTGTATGTAGTAGCTATCGCACAAACACAGCATGGTATGTAGTAACTACCACACACACAGCATTGAATATAGTAACTACCACACACACACAGCATGGTCTGTAGTAACTACCTCATATGCAGAATGGTAAGCAGTACCTACCACACACACACTGCATGGTATGTAGTAACTACCACACACGCAACATGGTACGTAGTAACTACCACACATGAACAATAATATGTAAGTAACTACCTCCCACACAGCATCGTATGTAGTAAAAAAAAAAAACTATTACACTCCTCAAAGCATCGTATGTATAATCTAACAGACACACAGCATGGTATATAGAAACCACACACAACACAAACAGCTTGGTATAGTACGTACACACACACAAGACGTAATATAACTACCACACACACAGCATATTTTTTGTAGTAACTACCACTCATACAGCATGGTAGGTAGTAACTATCACAACACAACAGCAATGGTGATGTATAATACTACCGCACACAGCAGCATGGTACGTAGTAACTACCACACCACAGAGAACAGCATGGAATGTAGTAACTACAACACACCAGCATGGTTTGTAGCAACTACCACTCACACAGCAAGGAATGTACTAACAACCACACACAGAGCATGTATGTATTAACTACCGCACCCACACAGCCTGGGTTGTAGTAGCTAAAACCACACACACAGCTGTATGTAGTAACGAACCACTCACACACAGAATGGTCTGTAGTAATTAACACACACACAGCATGGCATGTATAACTACCACACAGCCACAGCATGGTTTGTAGTAACTGACGCACACACACTGCATGTAAAAAATTGGTTAAAAAAAGTAACTATCCCACACACACAGCATGGTATGTATTAACGCATCAACCTACACAGAATGGAATGTATTAACTACCACTCACAGTCATGGATGTGGTTAACTATCGCACACACCACAGCTTGGTATGTAGTAACTACCATACAAATAGCATGTTTTATGTATTTAGTATCGCACACACACAGCATTGTAATGTATAATTACTACGCACACAGTAATGGTATGTATAACTATCGCACACACACAGCATGGAATTTAAGCAAGAACCACTCCACAGAATGGTATGTATAACTACCAACATACACACGCATGTGTATGTAGTAGCTACCACACAGAACCGCATGTTGTGTAGTATCTTCCACACACAACAGCATGTATTAGTAAGTACCACACACACGCACACAGAATGTTATGTAAGTAATTTAACCACGCACTCACACACAGAAGGTAAATGTAGAAACTACCACACACACAGCATCGTAATGTATAATTACTACGCACACAGAGGATGTAGTAATTCTATCGCAACACCACACAACATGGTATGTAGTATTTAACCAAACCGCAGCAATGGTAAGTAGTAACTACCACATACACAGCATGGTATGTAGTAGCTACCACACACACAGCATGTTGTGTAGTAACTTCCACACACACAGCGTGGTATGTAGTAACTACCACACACACGCACACAGGATGTTATGTAGTAATTACCACGCACACACACAGCATGGTATGTAGTAACTACCACACACACAGCATGGTATGTAGTAACTACCACACACACAGCATGGTATGTAATAACTACTACACACACAGAGCAAGGTATGTAGTAACTATCACACACATAGCATGGTATGCAGTAACTATTGCACACACACAGCATTGTATGTAGTAACTTACACACAGCATTGTACGTAGTAACTACCACACACACACAGCATGGTATGGTTAACAATCGCCGCACACCAACACTGGTATTTAGTAAGTACCACCACACACACAGCAATGGTAAATAATAACTACCTCACACAGCATGGTATGTAGTAGCAATCGCACAGCACACAGCATGTATGTATTAACAAGCCAAACACCCACAGCAGGGTATGTAGTAACTATCGCAACACACAGCCATGGTATGTAGTAACTGACAGTCACACAGGCAGCATGGTATGTATAACTTACCACACAAACACAGCATGGAGTGTCGTAACTTTCCACACCACACTGCAAGGTAATGTAGAAACTACAGACACACAGCTTGGTATGTAGTAAATACCCACACACTCACAGCACTTAGATAACGAGAACCACATTCACAGCATAAGTACGTAGTACCCTACCACCACACACACTCAGCATGGTATGTAGTAACTAACCAACACACCGCAGATATGTAGTTAACTAACTAACCACACACAAACAGCATGGTAGTAGTAACAACTACCACAACACACAGCAATGGTAGTAAATTAAACCTATCGCACACACACAGCATGGGATTATTGTAACTAACAGACACACACATGATCTGTAGTAACTACCACACACACAGCATGGTAAGTAGTAAACGTACTCACACACACAGCTTGGTAAGGTAGTAACTACTCACACACCCAGCATGGAATGTAGTAACTACCATGCCACACTCTGCAGTATGTAGTAACTACCACAGACAGCATGGTATGTATTAACTATCGTGCACACACAGTATGGTATGTAGTAACTACCACACACACAGCAAGGTATGTAGTAACCTCCCAACACCTAAACATAAGACCGGCGGAACAAAGCAAGGAGGCCTGTTGGCCCATACTAGGCAGGTCCTTTTCACAATTCATCCCACTAACAAAAACATTTGCCCAACCCAATTTCAATGCTTCCAGAAATAAGAAGCTCTGATGTGAAAGTCACACTCAAATCCAACCCTCCCACCCCTGTACTTATCCAACCTAAATTTGAAACTACCCAAAGTCCCCCACCTCAATAAACCCAGCTAGTAGACTGTTCCACTCATCAACTACCTATTTTCCAAAACCAATACTTTCCTATGTCCTTTCAAAATTTAAACTTATCTAATTTAAATCCATTACTGCGGGATCTCTCTTGGAGAGACATCCTCAAGACCTATTAATATCCCCTTTTATTAAACCTATCTTCCACTTATACACTTCGATCAGGTTCTCCCCTCATCTCGTCTAACAAGTGAATACTTAAGAGTCTTCAATCTTTCTTCATAAAGGAGATTTCTAATGCTATGTATTAATTTATCAACCTACGCGATTGTTTTCTAACGAATTTATGTCCATTCTGTAAATATGGAGACAAGAACGGAGCTGCATAATCTAGGTGAAGGGCCTTAACTAATGATGTATAAAGCCTGCAGTATGACCTCTGGATTTTCTGTTGCTACACTTATCTTGATAATAAATCCAAGTAATTCTATTTGCCTTATTAAGTACGCTTAGGCATTGCTGTCTGGGTTTTTAAGGTTGCTGCTCACCATAACCCCCAAGTCCTTTTCGCAATCTGTTGGCTAAGTTCAACATCAATAACTTATACGTGGCTAGGGTTATGGACACTTCCCATACTTCAGAACCTTTGCAATTTATCTACATTGAACTGCATTCTGCACTTTTCTGACAAGAATAGAGTTTGTTTAAATCCTCCTGAAGTTCCATAACACTACGTTTGAATAAATTTATCCTACCTATTTTGTGTCATCGGCAATTTGCTCATATCACTAGTAACATCATCACAAGATCATTAATATATATTATAAACAACAACGGCCCAAACTGACCCCGGGGGGAACGCCACTTGTTACAGATCCCCATCGGATTTAACCCCCATTTATGGACACTCTCTGCTTCCTGCAGGAGCAAGACTGATCCACGAGAGCACTTTTCCCCCAATCCTGACCCCACTTTTTTTAAAAAGTTTTTGGTGCGGAACTCTACAAAACCTTATAAAACTAAGTAAATAATATAAAAATTCTTTATCGGGGTCAACAGCCTAAAAGTTTTACTGAAGAAAGTTAAGAAATTAGTTAGACAAGACCGGCCTCTTGGAATCCTGCGAGTATTTTTAAATCAAGCTATTTATCGAGATGGCTTCTTAAATCCAGCAAAATTGACTCAGTAATTTTGCCTAAAATTGAGGTCGGCTTTTTTGGGGGGTAATTTGACGTAACACTTATCCCTGTTTTAAAATAGGAATTACATTAGCCATCTTCCACTATCAACACTACACCTGTTTGAAAAGAAAAATTAAAAAATATTAGTTAATTTCACAAGTTCCTTTTTGCTTTCCTTAAGAACCCTTGAAAAAAAACCTCATCGGGCCCGGCGACTTTTTTTGCTTCAGTCCGTCTATCTGTTCAAAACCCTTTTTCATATGATGATGTTACTAATTTACTTCTTCTAGCCCATAAAAAAATTTAAATTCGGGAATTTGTTAGGTCTTCTGGTAAAAACTGAGAAAAATAATTTTTAAAAACGAGCACATTTCATTCTCTTTGCAGTAAGGTGCCCATATTTTTTTTTTAAGGGCCCTATCTTATCCAACTTTTGTTTAAGCCCGGGAAAAAAAAATTTTTTGTGTTAGTTTTTAGAACCCCCTAAAACCTTTAAAATTTTTCATAGTCTTTTTTAGCTTTTCCCCTTATCCCCTTTTTAATTTCAATATACTCTTAAGTCAATATATGATTCATAAGATACCCCCCACCTTTTAAAAAGATACGCCTAAAAAATTCCCCTTTTTATGCCCTAGTAATTTTTGAGCCTATTTTTCATCATTTTAGGTCATTTCTTTTTCATCAAATATCTTTATATGGGATAAACGTTCTTTGAGCACATGTATAGTGTTCAGAAAATGTTTTTTGATAGCTCACTTCGTTACCCAATCAACAGATGATAAGTTTTCTCTAAGCCCATGTAACTGTAAGCGAAAATCTGGGACTGTTACGATTTATCGCTACATGTACTTCCATTAAATGCAAATGTAATTGATTTGTGGTCGCTAGCACCATTTCTCTGAAATTTTAATTAGTAACAAGGGATTCATTTTTTTGCCATAACAAGCAAGCAGGTTATTTCCCCTTGTGGTTTCTGTCACAAACTGCTTCAAAAAACAATCCTGAACTACTTTAAGAAGTCTATGATCAAATTCCCAGTCAAAAAATTCCAATCAATATGACAAAAGTTAAGTCTCTTAAAATTATACATTATCGTGCCTTGGGGCCTTTTAAAAATTTCCTCCCATACTAGTCTCCCTTGGTCCCTATCTAAGTTAGGGGACGGTATACACTCCAAAAATTATTTTTTTTCATCCCCCTCTGAAATTCTACCAAACAGACTCTGTTTTTTTTCCTCAGACTTAATACCCTTTTTTTTGAAAAACAGTTCAAGCGATCTGGACAAAGAAGCCACCCCCCCCCCCCCTTTCCCTACTTCTATCTATTGGAAAAAATTTAAAAAACCCTAAATATAAACATTCCGCAGGCATGTCCTACTTTTTGAATTAAACCACGTTTTAGTTAAGGCAAAACATCAATTTACCTGCACTAGCAACTAATCTCCTCGTCCATCTTTTCCTAGCAAAGGAAATTACATAATAAACATTGAAAGACCCTCCTTTCCTTTACCCTTCCTGTCATTTCTTTTTTTTCTATAAACCTATAATGCCCCTTACACCCAAAGCCCTTTGGCTTTTCAATATCCCCCTCGTTCTAATTACTATTTCCCCTAAAAAACCGTAATATTACTACACTGGGACTTCACTGTTTTCCTCCCCAAAAACCCATCCCCTAACATTCCTAGTTTAAATTTCCAAACCCCCTCCACTGCAGTTGCCAGTGCTCCCCACCCAGCCCTAATAAGTGCCCCCCACCCCTGGCATACACGTCATTTCTGCCAAGAAAAGGTCCCATTGTCAATGAATTTACCGCATTTTCTTACATTTTCGTCCACCAGCAATTGACCCCAAATTGCCCTGGACAACCTTTCCCTTTCCAACCCCCCTCTCCTTGTCAAAATACCACATATGACGGGGGCCCCCAACCCTTTACTCCTAATTATTTCTATTGCTGACCTATACCTCCCCCTAATCGGGTTTTTACCCCCTACGTCTCCCAACATCGTTGCCCCAGCACCGAACAGATAAAATTGCTCCCCTTTCCCTCCATGATGTCACCAGACGGCTAACAATATCCTCCATCACACCCCCAGGAAACAAACTTCTGTCTCCTACCCCTGTCCTTCAAGCAGAACGCCCTATCCTATACCTAACGGGCTATCCCCAACAACAAATATTCTTACCTTCCTTGGGGCGTTTCGTCGTGATTTTTCCCATAGTCGACTACATTCGTGGGTTAGCACGAGAATGTATTAGATGTTTCCTCAACAGTTTCCCGGCAGTCTCTATCTTCTTCATCGTTTCTCCCTTACGATGGCAGCAGGGAAATGTAGCAACTTCCCACAAAAGCAGGTATATAAAAAACTATCGCACACCCACACAGCATGGTGTGTAACCTACCAAAACACCCAGCATGGTATGCCAGTAACTATCACACCAACGCAGGTATGTAGTAACTACCAACACCACAGCAGGGTATGAGAACTATCGCACACACAGAGCATGGTTTGTAAGAAACTACCCACACGCAGCATGGTAGTATAACAAACCAACACACAGCATGGTATTAAAAGTCCCAAACCACATAGCAGGGGAAATGTATAACACCAACATACAACATGGATGTAGTAACTGCCACCCACCAGCGTGGTATGTAGAAATTTTCGCGCACACACAACATGGTTTTGTAGTAACTACCACACACCCACAGCATTTTATGGTAACACCCTCACAAAAGCAGGTAGTAGTAATCCCCCAAACACCTGCGGGTATGTAGTAACATCGCACCACACAGCATTGTATGGTAATATCGCACACACACGCATGGTGTGAGTAATACCTACCCCAAACACATGGTATGTAGTAACTCCCACACACAAGACACTGGTTTAGTAACTACCACCACCCAGCATGGTATGTAGAAACTATCGCCACACACAGCTGGTATTAGTAACTATCACACACCAAAAGGTATATAGAAACCCCACACACACAAAACCCCTGGTATTTAAGTACCACAACAAGCATGGTATGTAGAAACTATCGCACACACAACATGGTTGTAGTAACTACCCACACACACACTGGTAGTAGAAACTACCACAGAAATACAGCAGGTATGTAGTAATACCACACACACAGCTTTTGTATGTATAAACTACACACACTACAGCAGGAAATGTAGTAAACAACCCACAAAAACCTTGTAGTAAAACACGCATACGCATTCATTGTATGATAACACACATACACACATGGTATGTAGTAGCTATCGCCCACGCATGGTTTTAGTAACCCAAACACACAGCAGTAGTAGTAACTACCACACACACACAGCTGGTATGTAGTAACTACCACACACCGCTGGTAGATAACTATCGCCACACCAGCATGGTTTTATAACAACAGACACCGCAGGATGTATAACTACCACACACTCGCATGGTATGTAGTAACCCCCACAACACACAACATGGTATGTAGTAACTACCACACACACAGCTTGGGAATGTATAACCCCCACGCCCAACACATGGTATTTTTAAAACTCCCAAACACACACGCATGGAAAGTAGTAACTACCACACACACACAGCATGGTAGTAGTAACTACCACACACTCAATGTCGTTATATTGATGGAATTTAGGGGGGAGAATCTTTGCTTGCTGACATTAAAGTTTGTTTTTCTGGAGGGAGGCCAGGACTGCCCCCCCTCTCCAAAAAATATTTTCAGTTGGTGTGGGATTGTCATTTCTTTTCAGTCTTTTTTCTTTTCCTTCCACTAAAAAGGCTCCTTTCTGACACGTTTTGGCCCCAAATTTTTTTGTTTCCCCCTTCTTTTCACCACGATTAGTGCCTGCCCCAAAATTGTACACTGTCTTTCCTGGACTGACAATACCATTTCGGGGAGAAATAATTTCAAAAAGAAGAGTTGCAGGGGGGGGGGGGTTTTTAAAAGTTGGGAGCTTTTTTTTGGGATTTTCAAAAGTGCATACCCCACCTGTTTTTTTCCCAGATAAACCACACCTGAAAAACCCCAAACATAGAATTTGCAAAGTTTGGATTTTCTGGTGATTTTTTGTTCTTTTTCCCCCCACTGCTTACATCCCCCTATAACATAGTGCTCCCACCAATTTTTACGGGTAAAGTATCACCACTTCCCGAGGCGTCTACCCATTTGTTCCATCTCCACATTATTTCTCCTTTGCCCTCTGAAAATTTTGTAAAGTGTCTTTACCTGTTTTTATCACCAAGCCATTTTCCCACTTGCTGCCGCCCTTATGACAACATCAGCAACTTAGGCATGTCCCTCTGGGACAAAACCAAACTTAGTGCACTGTCCTCTGGGAAAAACGCCAGCAACATCTAGTGCCGCCCCTCCATGACAAACCAGTAACATTATGCACGCCCCATAAAGCCCCATCCAACCCCCCTATTTATTTTCCCAGCTGTTATAAAAGGCTGTCACGATTTCAAGAAGGGATTTTGTTGGTTTTCTTGTCTTTAATATAGAGAAATTTTCCCCCACAAGTGTATCCACTTGGATAGACAAAGACATTTTTTATTTTTTTTTCAATAGGGGTTGCGGGTTTAATGTTATGCATGACCCCTGGGACCATTTACCACAGAGATTGTATGCAATCCAATCGTGACTTCGTCTATACTCGTCTGAGACTACAAAGATTCTGTGATGGTGATATTTTTTAAAATCTAGCACACTTGGAAAAACCTCCTACTAGTTAATGTAAAAAACCCACAAAAAATTTTTATTTTCACTGATAGTAACATAACAAGGGGGTAACATAACAGTATGAAACAACAGAGGTTTTTGTGAAAAAACAAAAGGGAATGTAACTAAAGAGGTAGTGAACAAACAGATGTAATGTATCAAAGCAGAGGTAGTGCCCCCCTTACTAAACCCTTAATGTTAAAAAAAATGTTTGTACTAATAAAACGGTTTGGGAAGGAAATTAACCTAACTGGCTGTCTTATAACACAACCTATACAAGCCAGCTTTTCATAACCTTACACTTCTAACGAGAGCCTGAAATAAACACACAAAAAGTGCTATAAAAACTGGGGATCAGGTATCAATTCATAAACATCTGTTCGAGACACGGGGGAATTTTTTTAAATACATCAAGGGGGGGAATTCACATTGTTGTGTCAAAATTCAACCCGTTTGGGTTACTTTTTTAAATAGGAACTGTTCTAAAACGAGACGATATCTGAAATTTATCGTCTTTTTTCTTTCATGTTCCTTTTTAGCATTATATATTTTTTTGGAAATGATATCAAAAATTATTTTAAAACATTTTGTTATATAAAGCAGCTCAGGGAATGTTTATTTTTAAATAGCGGCGACGCCAGACCCCTTTGGGATATCTCTCCTTTACTGTGGTGGGTCACGCAAGGGTGATCTTTACCAAAAAAAGACCAGGTCATATTGGGGGATAAGGGAAGGCGGATGCGCAGGGCAAACGGAATTTTTTCTTTTTAAAATTTTTATGGGAAAATTACAATCAAGCAAGTGTGGTAGGAAAAACCTAGATTTTTGCTCCCTCTGGACAGCGTCGCTTAAATACTTTTGGGAAAGATTTCCCCGCATGAAAATGAGAAAAAAATCTTCAAAAATTCGTTGCCTACAACATTTCGCCAAAATTGGTAAATTTTTTTGTGGCAAATGTTAAATTTATAATTTTAAACTAAAAAATTTAACCCAAACGATTACGTAACCAATCCCTATACAAACTAACTAATCTATCCTCATGCATTTTCAAGAAAAATCCCAAAGGAATTAATATAAATATCATGCCGAGGTTGAGTGATCAACGAGAGGACGATGCACTGAATCATAGTAAATATCAAGACAAAAGTCGGAAACAAATGCAAATTGCGCTTTTGCAGAGAACCACATACAAATCATTCGACAACGAAATTGGATCCCCGATTATAACCATTTAGTGCGACAGACTAAAAAAGCAACTGGGGGGGTTTGGCCTGACTCCCAGTCCTCTCATTTGTCAGAACTAAATCCCTCAAGAGTGTTGAAGTTTTTGGTGTAAAAAACGAAAACCCAAACCATGTCATTGTGTTTTTTTTCAAACCTCCTGAGCAAAATTCCCAGCGTTCCCGAAAGGTTTTGAAAATCGAGCGCTGACTGGAAAAATTTTAATTTCCTCGCCAACATCTTTCTACTTTTGGGATTTTAAATTGAAACACCTAAAATGGAGGAGTGCAGCAAATAATGTTTAAGCAGAGATCACCCCAGAGGCAGCTCGAGGAAATCAATAACATGAACTTTTCAATTTCTGCAAAAAATTCACCCTTTAAAACCCAAAAATAATGGAGCCAAAAAGACTAGAAAATACAGGACCTCGTTTCACTAACAACGACGATCTGAACGTAATTGACTGTCAAAAACGTCACTCAGATTACAAATAATAGAGGTACAGACATTATGCACAGGGTGTCCGCAAAATGTTAGAGGGTGCCTTCACAAAATTCAACTTCAAAAAAAAAAAAACACAATGGGGAAAAAGTGAAAAACTCCTAATGAAAAAGTGGGAAGAATCCAAAACAAACGTCCAAGAGATTAAATAGGAGATGCTCCGAAAAGGCGAAGGAATGAAAACACAGAGTGCGAAAAGGGGGGAGAATTTTTAAATACATGGGAGGCACTGGTCAAGAAAAAGCAAATATCGAACTAAAACTTTGGGGAAAGCTTTAGGGGGCAAGAATCTCAAAAAAGAATTAAAGCCACAATGAAATGAAAGAAACCCAAAATATTCTTCTCTTTTGCCCAAATCTTGGGGGACAACAACCCAGTATTGAAACCCCGTTGCAAAGGGATCTACACAGATACAACAAAAAATTTTTGTTTACCGAGATTCAAAATTTGGGTTTTTTAAAAATCACTGATACTACCCAAAAAAAGCTTTGACAAGGCAAATTTAAAACAAACCCCTGCACTCTGCCCCAGCCCCGGGCCTGGGTTTTCGTGTTCACAAGAATTCCAAAAAGCCCCCTCACGTGCCTTTGCATCAATGGAAAGGGAGCATGGACACGGGCGTATCCCACATCCTTAGAGCAAAAAACAAGCCTCACCCACAAAAGTGGCCAAAAGCAATTGCAAAGAATATAGACCCATAGTGCAAATCCCATATCAAAAAAATATGGAAATCGCCAACCACCCAATAGCCATCATTACACAACTTGGGGGAACACGGGTTTTTGAGCATCGCTCCTGCCTGCCCACTAAATGGACACTATGACAAGGGCCTGGAAGCTTTTTAGAATAAACAATACAGATTTTGTTACAAACTTTACAAAAGCTTTTGACAAGAACGACCAGGGGGTAAAACACAAAATGGTGATAAAGGAATATCAGGAAAAGGGTAGTGGTCTAACCTTTTAAAAAAATAAAACAAAAGAGTAAAGTCTGGGGGGTACAGTGAAAGCTTTGTTTCTCAAAAGGTATAGTACTTTCTCCCCCCCTGTTCACCTCATATTGACAGAGAAATTTGCCAAAACCTTCATGGCTTCCTTTCCGGGTGGCACCCCGAATTTTTATGACGTGGCAATTCGGGTGCCATCCAAGCCCCCAAAACTGCTACACAACTTTTGTACCATACAAAACCCACAGTGAACTCGATAGGTCCTACATTTGCACCTCACTCTGAGCCTTTATATAACACTCGTGCCATAACGTTTGTATCGGGTTGCAAAGCTTCCTGGAGGCGAAACGTTTTCCACAATTAAATGTCACATTTGTTGCACTTGGTCCTTTTACTTTAAACATCGTGACTTGTAAATGTAACATAAGGTTTGGCTAAAACTTTCTGTAGTGAAAGTGGGCAAGTAACGGTTGTTTAAGCTTGCCGGCCCCCACCGTCCTCACCTTTCCCTCACTACCCACCCCCTTATAAAAGACCCCCCGATACCTCCACCCCCTTTTCCAGGAACTTTTATTTTTAAACTTTCAAGCTTCCCCTTGATGACTTCACCCCAAAATAGCAAGAATAAATTTTGCATCTGGAAATATAAACACTTAACATGAGAAATGACTTTTACCCAACAAAACAGGCAGATAACCAAATGAAGCGTGTAATAATGTTGGGGAGAATTACCCACAATAAAAAGCAAAAGTACACAAGTGCAACTAATTGACATTTTATTGTGGCAAGTTCGCTCTCCAGGAGCTTTTTCAAGCCGATCAAAAATCAAACCACCTTTCTCCTTACAGCTCGGGCCTACCTTGAAGAGGTGCGGATGACTTAAACAATGCTACAAAGGAACTTTTTTCCCAACCAAACCAGGGACAACATCCGGGGGGAAATTAAAGAGAGGAAAATTGAGAAAGTTTAAAAAGGAATGTTTTAAAGAAGATAGAACTTGTAGGAAACTCAAAAACACTCTGCGTAATATAATTGAAAAAGTTTAGGAAACCGAAAATTTTTCAAAATCTTTTATCTCGTCCACGTCAAACCCCAAAAATGAAGCCCTCAGCTTAGGCCTCAAATTCGCAACAGGGAAATTTCGAACCAAAACAAGACCTCAATTTTTGCCAAAAACTACAGACACAATGACTCCGACTTACAAAAAGGCTATCTTCGGATCATCTCACAGCCATCTAACCCAGCTCCCCAGTCAAAACCTCGAGTTCATCAATGAATCAAAGGGGTTTTGCAAAGACCGACCCTCAGGGTCACCACCGATGATAAAGGAGGTGATGTTTATCATGAACACTGACATTACAGGAACAAAATTCCCAAACTCTTAATGACCCAGATACCTACAAACCCCCTCACAACTAACCAATGGACAACCTTTTAAAACTTTTTTTTAAAGGACCGCCGCATTTTGAGGGGAGACAAAGGGGAAAAAACTTCTGCACTCCATGCCCACAAACCCCCAAACCCGCCCGAATTACGGCCTGCCAAAAACCACAAGCCTGGTTCCCCCCTGAGGCCCCATACCTCGGGAATGGCAGTGCTCCCACATCTCAGGAATTTTCGCAAAACACCTCTCAAACTCTTGGGCACTATCGCCCCACATTCAAACACTCAGGTGATCTTCTCAAGCATTCGCAACATCAAAATCAGGAACAAGAAACTTTCCCCTTTACGTGACTTCCCAAAATTTACCAAAAACACAAAAACAAGCCACGATCTCTTTCGCAGGAAAAAATTTACGATTCACTGATCTTCCCATTCAGCCAAAGTTTTATCACCCTTTTTGAACAGTGTTGGGTTTTTGTGTTTCTCTTTCGAAAAATTTCCCCTTTCAGCAGATTTTTGGGAACCCCCTGGTTCGCCACTCACTGCGGTCCTGGCGAACCTACCATGGAAATCAGAAGCCGAAAGTTTTTTCCCCCTTATTCCTCGCTGTCACCCGGCTCCGTTATGTTACACATTCTCCCATAACTCCTAAAGCTTCAACGTTCAAACTTCCCCAAAACAAACCCCAACCAGTCGACCCTTAATCCATTTACCTTGAAGAAGTCGACAACACTCTTCCTTTCCTTGATTTTTGCTCTGCAAAGCTGACCACGAACTTCGTTTTAAAGCTATCGAAAACCCCCAACCAAAAAGTCTTCTCCCCTTCACTCCACCACGACACAAAACAAACGTAATAAAGTTTGGTAGAATTACCGACAATATGTAAAGTAAAAGGACACAAGTGCAACTAATGTGACATTTTATTGTGGCAACGTTTCGCTCTCCAGGAGCTTTATCAAGCCATTACAAACAATACATGTATGTATAATGTTCGCCAAGACCGTAGTCCTGGCACGGGTCTCAATCTTGCGATGACCCGTCTCTGGCTCCCGAGGGAGAAAGGTTTCTACAATGATGCGACATATGCTGTTCAAGCACTCTTCTGGTCAGTTCAACTGGTGCATCTCATAAGCGACAACACCGTATGTACTCCTAACTATGGACACTAGCGAGGAGGAAGATATGTCGTTAGCACAGGTAACAGCTTGTCTGGTTCGTTGACTCCATGGTACACTAGTGTGGCCGCAGTCATCTCTGGTTCCTCTTCGGGAGGGAATATCAATCTTAGTTGCCTGCGGAGTGTCTCAGTAACTTCGCACTCCAGAAGATAGTGTGTTAGGGGCCGCTAGACAACGTGCTGACAGTACTGGCACATCTCCTCCTCAGCCTTGTCTACCATCATCTTGGCTGTGGGAAAGCCCAAACGAAGCCGATGGATGGCGGTACACCGCGCTCTGGACCAGCTTTTATCATACGGAGGGGGTTCTCCCTGAGTCGCTGCTCGGTATCACCTAAGACCTCCCCCATAAGTTTCATGGCTCTGGCAGCCACCAGTTTGGTCTGTCGTAGGCTGATTGGGACAGTAATCCCAACATGTGGATAGTCTGTTTCTGCCTTGGCTGCATCATCTGCCGCCTCATTTCCCCGGATGCCAGCATGGCTGGGGATCCAGTTCAATGTCGATCTGTTACCCTGAACTTCTAAGGCTGTCATTATGCTCAGGATCGATGTGATGAGGTGAACATTGTCCTGTGGTTGAGGATGGGAGAGGGCATTGATTGCAGAGGTGGAATCAACATGTATGACAGATCGGAGTCGAAGTCGTAGGGCATGTGACAATGCCTGCTGAATCGCCACCAGCTCAGCTTGAAGGATCGTGCAGTGGTCAGGGAGTCGCCAGACTTGTGTGTGACCATTGTGGTACAGTCCAGCTGCTGCTCTCTTCCTGTCATGGTCGACAGAACCATCTGTGAAATACACTGCACATGTTCCTCCCTCTGCCAGTGCCATGCTTGTCTCAGAATGATTGCTGAGGGTGTCTTGACTGCAGAGACATTTAGAGATGGGTAGCTGCATGATGCAAACATCGGCTGGATCTGGGCGCCAGGGAGGTGGTTGATGGTACCCAGCGACAGGAAGGTCACAACTCTTCTCAAGGTGTAGTTGTATAGGCAGCAGCTTCCGCCCAGCAGCACAAAACGAACAATACATGTATGTATGTATAATGTTCGCCAGGACCAGGGTCCTGGCACGGGTCTTAATCTTGAGATGACCCGTCTCTGGCTCCTGAAGGAGAATTGATTCTTCACTGTTGCAGCATATAAGCGTTTGGAATTTCACTATTCTTTCAAGCACAGTTCCGGACAGTTCAGCTAGTGTGCCTCATAAGCGACTGAAGTTACTCCATCTCATCTGTTTCCTGAGCTGGGGACTGGGCTCTGTCCTCTCTGATAATCTGCGGATTCATGGCATCCACTGCTTCCTGCTCTGTCAGTAAGCATACCCTCAGGAGTGTGCTGACCATCTGCCGGAACATGCTCTGTTGTTCCGTGGAGGTGATTGTGTTGCAGATAATATCAGTGAATGCCTTGATGAGTGTTAAGAGATCCTCTCTGTTGAGGGCCTGCGTTGTCGGTGGGTTCGAAGCAGTGGACATTATCTGGGCTGTCGTAATCTGTGGGGACTGCTGAGGGTTGTATTTCTTCACTGTGCACACAGTGGCTGTTGCTGTATGCCAGGTTGTGTACCGGCATCTGCTGGTGAGGTGCAGCCACAGCCTGCATAGTGGTTGTGCCTGGCAAGGAGGCCGGTGGGGGCTCGTGTAGTGCCGTCTGCTGATTGCGTTGCCCAGATGTTTCCTGTTGGCGCCGCTTGTTCCTCATGTTTTTGTTTCTTCGTTGCGGTAGTGGGGGAGGATGCTCCTGTCATGACGCCTGGTTGAGTTTTCAAGGGTCGGAAATTCCTGGGCACTGAGTTGGGTTGACTGATGAGAGTTCTGCAGTATGGCAGGATTCTCTGCACCCACCGTCTGCTGAGGGTGATGCTCTGCCGTAGCCTGCTGTCTCGTCGTTGGTGTCTTCCAGGCCTCACGAATTCTAGTGAGCCTCTCAGGGCTTCGAGGGTTCCAGGCATGGTGTTTCTGTCTGCAATTCGGGCATCGTGGAGTGGGTGGCGATGCATTCTTCAGCTTGGTGATGCATTCCTCGCTAGGGTGGGGCTGGCATAAGACACCGCAGATTACTCTGTTCGGACAGAGTGCACCCAGGTGTCCGTAACGCTGGCACTTGAAACAGCGAACTGGTTCTGCCGTGAAGGTCCTAACATCGTACCTGCCCCAAGAACCAAGGTCCAGCTGGGATGGCAGCGGTCCTACATGCTGAATGAGGACCTGCCGGGTTGGTGCATTGCCTGCCGATTTCACCTTGAGACGCTGAGCTGACACGACACTGGGGTGAGCTGCTACTGCCTCGATGGGCATCATCAGCGGGTATCGCATCATTACACCCTTGGTGACCTTCTGCCGAGAATCCAGTTCCTCCAGGAACAATACATAGACACAGAGGGTATATAAAGGCTAAGAGTGAGGTGCAATACTAGTGAGGTACCATTTCGATGTTCACTAGTGGTAGTAGTAGTAGTAGTAGTAGTGACAAAAATAATACAATATGGTAGAGCAATTAATTCGTACATGAGTAAAATGATATAAAAGCTATTACTTGGGTAACATAAAAATAGGTTGGACAAATATAGACTGGAAAGAGGCAGGTAGTTTCAGTGTTCACTCTCTGTAATGTGCTTTGTGTAGTATAACAGGAGAGACTATGTGATGGCAAGGGTTTACTGTTTTCAGGAGGATTCTTGCTAAGCCCCTTTGAGTGGGGGAAAGCTGCCGTTGTTTTGTTTAATTGTATTCGAAACAGCGATCAGTGCTGATTCGAGGGGACTTGCGCGCGGAAATTAAATTTTTTTTATCAATAATCTCTTCCCGAATTTCTGTTTCGGCAAGTGCCCCCGGGGGCCCTTTTATTAAAACGGAACCCCCAATTTCCCATCTCCTCCCCAAAACCAATAATGGGGGGTCCACAGGGGAAAGACCTCCGGGGGGTGCATTTTGGACCCTTTGGGGAGCTGAGCCCCAGAAAAAAGGGGTATGTCGCCTGAGGATCTCGGGGGGGGAAAATCCCCCTGGCCTTCTCCCGGAAAAATTTCCTCCAGATCAAAAACCAAGTTTTAAGGGCAGGGGTAAATACTGGTGATCTCATTCGAACCGTTGTATTATATGGATGCAAAAAAAAATGGTAGAGCAATAAATTGGGTCTGGTTTTGAATAGTAACATTTGGGGGCATAAAATTTGGTTCTTTGGGAGGAAACATAGTTTCGGGTTTCTCGTAATTCCATGGAAGAAAAAATGGGTTAGGTGGCGGGTTACTGTCAGGGGATTTTTGCTAACCTTCGGTTTTTAACTCTTGTGAAACCCAAACGAGCCAGGGTTTCGGCCCCTGCGCCTCGGAAATTTTTTCTTTGATCAAAGGGGGTTCTCCCAAGTTAGGTAACTACCTTTATGTAAAAATTCCTCCATATTTATTTTTGGCCACCTTTTTTCTCTACTATTACCATCCCAACATGAAATGTCGTCCTTGTGCACTCATCGGGCCCCTTATTTCCCCGTGCCATGTGGAATCCGAAAAATCCTGACTAACTTCGGGGGAAAATAAATGTCAATATTTGACTTGGTCCTTTTCTTTGAAGTGGGAATTGGTTTTGCGGGGAATCCAGATAAAGTCGAAGAAGTGCAGAAATTAACGTTCCCAAACCCCTACCTTTGGGACTTCAGAGTAGCGAGGGCATTAACTTCCCCCCAGGGCCGCCAGAAAATCTCTCCTCCCAAAACCTTTGGGAACACTCCAACATTTTCCTCCTCTTCCAGTATTTTGCCTCCACATCAGTTCTGGACTTCCAGGAAAAGAAAGTTACCCTTGCAGGGTCAAATCCCTGTTGGGCCAGGAGGGGGGCCGAAACAAAGGGGAACCCCCAAAAATTTTTTCAGAACCCCAAATCCAACCCTTAAACCCGGTGCCTGTACCCGAAATTTCCCAAAATTTAACTCAAAAACCCAAGTTGCCACAAAAAAATTCAATAGTTAAAACTATGCCCCCTTAAAACTTTATTTCCTAGTTTCCCACAATACAAAATTGAAATAATTGCTTAATTGTTGCCAGTTCCCAACTTCCTATTGTTACTTTTGGTGTTAAAACCCCAAAAAACTAGCAAAAAGTAAATCGGAAAGGGTTTAAAGGATTAGTGAATATAAACCAGAAAGTTAAGTTGAAAAAAAACAAAAAATCCTTAGTTCAAATAAATAGAAAATTCCGAAAAAATTGATACAAGAACAGAACAGATAAAATTGAAACTCATTGGGTAACATTTGAACCCAAAAAAGATCCAAAAAAAATTTACAAGAAATTCCACAAAAAACCCCCATACTTTTTGAAGGGGTGTTAAAAAGAAAAAATTAATTTACCCGGCATCTTTTAACTAAAAACTTTTGGGGATAATAAAAAATTATTCCTTTAACAGGAAAACCCCTTATTTTCCTTTTCCTAATTTTAAAAAAAAAAAGAAAAATTAAGGGAAATTTTTTTAAAATTAAAAACCTGTGGTTGAGGATGGGAGAGGGCATTGATTGCAGAGGTGGAATCAACATGTATGACAGGTCGGAATCGAAGTCGTAGGGCATGTGACAATGCCTGCTGAATCGCCACCAGCTCAGCTTTTGAAGGATCGTGCAGTGTTCAGGGAGTCGCCAGTCTTGTGTGTGACCATTGTGGTTCAGTCCAGCTGCTGCTCTCTTCCTGTCAGGGTCGACAGAACCATCTGTGAAATACACTGCACATGTTCCTCCCTCTGCCAGTGCCATGCTTGTCTCAGCATGATTGCTGAGGGTGTCTTGACTGCAGAGACATTTAGAGATGGGTAGCTGCATGATGCAAACATCGGCTGGATCTGGGCGCCAGGGAGGTGGTGGATGGTACCCAGCAACAGGAAGGTCACAACTCTTCTCAAGGTGTAGTTGCATAGGCAGCAGCTCACTCTGAGCCTTTATATACTCTCTGTGTCCATGTATTGTTTGTAATGGCTTGATAAAGCTCCTGGAGAGCGAAACGTTGCCACAATAAAATGTCATATTAGTTGCAACTGAAGCGTGATTGTACCCTTCCCAAAATCATTATTTCATCTTAGGTGATTCACAGCAAAATGACATCGATGAAATAAAATCAGTTGACCTAATGAAATTTCTGGCCCAGAGTTCGCTCCAACTTCATCTTGTTCACTGTTTGCATGTCTCATAACAAAAAAGCTTCATATGAGCTAAGATGGGTAGCTGCTCTTGGTTTATAAATAAAGGTAGGAACTCATAACGTAACCATGTAAAAGCCATTGTGTAAATAGAGAGAGATTTTCAGTACCTACTTCCTCTCAGTTTTCACCCAGGAAAATACTAGCAAAATTCCTGAAATAATAGATTACGTAGAACAGAACGATAATAAACTTTGCACGATTGCGGTAACTAGTGACATGGTCCTCAGACAAATAGAGAAATTAAAACCTAACAAATCCCCATGCCCTGATGAACTGTTTGCAAGGGTGTTCAAAGAATGTAAAGAGGAACTTAACTTACCCTTGGCTAATCTTTTCAACATATCACTACAAACTGGCATAGTGCCTGATAAGTGGAAAATGGAAATGTAATTCCTATTTACAAGGCAGGTGACAGGTCCTTAGCTTCGAACTATATATATAGACCAATAAGCCTTTCCTTCACAGTGGGAAAATTTATGGATTCAATAATTGCCGAATCATTTCGTAGCCATCTTGACAGGCATAAATTTATTAATGAATCTCAACACGGTTTTATAAAGGGGCATTCCTGTCTTAAGAATTTACTAATTTTTTTCACTAAGGTGTTTGAGGAGGTAGATCATGGTAATGAATATATTATGTATATTGACTTAAGTAAGGCTTTCGATAGAGTTCCACATCAGAGGCTATTGAGGAAACTTAAGGCACACGGAATAGGAGGAGAAATTTTTTTCCTGGGTAGAGGCATGGCTGACAAATAGGCAGCAGAGAGTTTACATAAATTGGGAGAAATCAGAATGGGGGCACGTCACAAGCGATGTTCCTCAGGGGTCAGTGTTGGGCCCGTTGTTGTTCACAATTTACATAAACGACATAGATGAGAGAATAAATAGCGTCATAAGCAAATGTGCTGATGACACCAAAATAGGCCGTCCAATTCATTCTAATGAGGACACTAGAGCACTACAGGATGATTTGAATAGACCGATGCAATGATTGGAGAAGTGGCAGATGCAGTTTAAGAACAGGCCTATTGACCCATGCGGAGCAGGTCGATGTTTCCCCCCCTCTGATTAACCAATGACCCCCCCCCGGAATAGCTCAATAACCCACCCAGTCTGGTCACCTCCACTCAAGGATGAAATACGACGCCAGATCCAGCAGCACAAACTAGTCAGGTCCAACTCACACACACCCACACCCACTCATGTATTTATCTAACCTATTTTTAAAACTACACAACGTTTTAGCCTCAATAACTGTACTCGGAAGTTTGTTTCACTCATCCACGACTATATTACCAAACCAGTGCTTTCCTATATCCTTCCTGATTCTGAATTTTTCCAACTTGAAACCATTGCTGCGAGTCCTGTCTTGGTTGGAAATTTTCAGCACGCTGTTTACATCCCCTTTATTTATTCCTGTTTTCCATTTATACACCTCAATCATATCCCCCTTAATTCTACGCCTTTCCAGAGAGTGCAGATTCAGGGCCCTCAGTCTATCCTCATTGGGAAGATTTCTAATACATGGGATCATCTTTGTCAAATGTGTAGATGAATAGTTCAGAGAACCGACACGTTGTTAAATTAGACACATGTGCAACTCTTGGGTATCTTTATTGAGGAAACGTTTCGCCACACAGTGGCTTCATCAGTCCATACAAAGGAGAAACTTGAAGAACAGGAGAAGAATGAGGTAATCAGTCCCTCAACCTTGAGTCGATGTGGTCAGTCCATCAATCTTGAATAGAATGCGGCATAAGTGCGGAGACGCAGCTTATAAACCGTAGGCAGGAGAGGTGCAGCAGTCGTAGGTGGTGTCTCATTTGTTCAATGTGGAAGTAGGTCGTGCCCAAAGGTTAGGCAAGCGAAGAATTCCCATGTAATAAGATCTCAAGAAGTTGCAGTGTCTGACAAGATTGTAGATGAATGGTTCAGAGAACCGACAGAGAACCTCAAGGTTGAGGGACTGATTACCTCATTCTCTTCCTGTTCTTCAAGTTTCTCCTTGGTATGGACTGACGAAGCCACTGTGTGGCGAAACGTTTCCTCAATAAAGATACCCAAGAGTTGCACATGTGTCTAATTTATCAGATCTTAATGCTACTGATTCCGAAAAGGATTTAGGAGTTCTGGTTTACAGTAATCTAAAACCAAGACAACAGTGCATTAGTGTTCGCAAAAAAGCTAACAGAATCCTTGGCTTCATATCTAGAAGTATAAATAATAGAGAAGACACATATGCAACAGTTAGGTATCTTTATTTCGAAACGTTTCGCCTACACAGTAGGCTTCTTCAGTCGAGTACAGAAAAGTTGATAGAAGCAGAAGATACTTGAAGACGATGTAATCAGTCCATCACCCTTGAAGTTTTGAGGTGGTCAGTCCCTCAGTCTGATAGAAGCTGAAGAAGCCTACTGTGTAGGCGAAACGTTTCGAAACAAAAATACCTAACTGTTGCATATGTGTCTTACCTTACAAAAAGAAGAGTTACGGAAACAGAATACATGCTCAACAATAACAGATTGTTACACAACAAGAACAGTTACACAGCTAGTTATATAATAAGAAAAGTAAAAGAAGAAGAACAGATAAACAGCAAAAAAAGTTACACAAAAAGTGTAGTTATTCAACAAGAATATAGATAAATCACAAGAATAGTCACACGTCAGGAATACGAACTAGCAAGAAAAGTTACACAGGCAAAAGAAGAGTTATCCAGCAAGCGTAGTTACGGTGCAAGAATATAGACTCAGAATAGTTCACAGTATGAAAAATTACACAGCAAGAAATACCTGTAGTTGCAAATCAAGAATAGTTAAATATCAGGAATAGTTGCATATCAAGAACAGCTACAGAGTAAGAATTGAAACTCATCGTTAACAGTTACACCCCAACAAAAGATACACAACAAGTATAATTATTCAAGAATAGTTTCACAGGAAGAATAGACAACAAGAGTAGTAGAAAGAATAGTTAAACGATTTGAATAGTTAAAGATCAAGACTTTACCCAGCATGCATGGTTACCCGGCAAGAATAGACATCGAACCATAATAATTACTCACCAAGAATAGTTACACAGAATGAACAGCTAGAAAAGTTACTCAGAATAGTAACGTTGAGGCAATAGTTATACAACACGTGTAGTTATAATGAATAGTTACATAGTAATGATAGTATTCATTAGCCACAAGTTGATGAATAAGATGCATGTACAACTTTGACATCTTTATTCGGAAACTTTAAGCCTACAAAATCAGCTTCTTCATTCTAATACGGAGGTAAGTTAATGTGATGTGTCGATCAGCCTTGAAGAAGCGGTGTTAATGGTCAGTTTTTCAGCACTGCCAAGCGTCTGACTCCATGCCTGTGATCAGTGTTAGGATGAAACTTGAGAATTGAGCGTTTTATATTGGAAACAGAAAGTGAGGATCATTGTCACAGAGGAACATGATAGGTAGGCCCCTGTCAGACCCAGCACATCTCACTTATAGCGAATGTCTGAACAAAGAAGTTGTGGAAGGAGTCGTCTGGTTCATGATACTGTGGAGGTGTCTTGTCAGAGAAATATTACAATAATAATGTGATGTAAATTGTTTAGGAAACCTACAAGCTGAAGAATTAGACATTTGTGCAAAATTTGGGATTTTTTTTTTTTTTTGAGGAAACGTTTCGCCAGCCAGTTGTTTCAGTCCAATACAAAGAATGGTGGAAGAAGAGGAGGAGTTCGAGGTAATCAGTCCCTCAGCCTGGAGTCGATGTGTTCAGTTCTTCAGTCTCGAAAAAGTACAGCATATGCTCGGAGTGGTGGCTTATATACTGCAGTCAGGTGAGCAGAAGTAGGAGGAGAAGGAGTCACAGACAAAGTCTAATTAGGCCACGTCTATAGGTTAGACAAGCGGTAAAGAATTCCTTGTATAAAGATCCCAAGATATTGAAGTGTCTGACAGATGTGAAGTTAGTGTTGCGTTTGCTTTACTTTTTTCAAGATTGACTCATGGCTGAGGAACTGATTACCTCCAATTGCTCCTCCTCTTCTTCCACCGTTCTTCTTGGTATTGAACTAAAGAAGCCATTGGCTGGAGAAAAGTTTCCTCAATAAGGATTCCCAAATGATGCACAGGTGTCTCGTGTCACAGTAATAATGGTATTCAATATTTCCACATAAACCGAATCTCTCAATTTGCTCCTATATTTTACAACAATAATCCATAAGAAAATTCACCTCGTATCATCACTGGGAACCAAAAACTTAGTGACTCATATTTCCAGAAAGCTTTTCCTAACGGCATCATCACTGCAGGTGTCACCAAAACAATTTCTCCAGTGAACCCTCGAATATATATCACCGTCCTGAATAACACGTCATTTAACGACAGCATACACAGTATTACAGCAGACAAAGGAAGTGGTGTAGTCATTATCACCAGTAATTACAACAACATTTATACGATAACAGTTCTTATCAGACAATCACAGAACGACATCTGGATAGATACACAAAGTTCTTCCTGTAGAAAGCACGCCGCATGTATCCTAATTCTTAACAGGGTGAGAAACTATCTTTCCTGCTGAAAGGGTAATTCCCAAGAGACAAATCTGGGATTGTCATCCATTCTATCCATCACAAACAGATTAGTCGGACCCATAATCAAAAGTTTATCCGTGGCCCTTCTTGCCAGCATCAGTAACATCAATATTAAAAATTAAAATTAAATAATTTAGTATTTTGAAACCAGCAAGTGTTAATCTCTCAGTCTATATTTGTAGTATTTAGGGCAGAGTTGATTAAACAAGCCCAAATGCACGAAATTTTTACTGCTCTGAATTGTTGGAGAAATTTAGTGTCTTTGTGTTGTTGAAGAAATTTTGTGTCTTTGTGTTGTTGGAGAAACTTTTGTGTATTTACAGTGAACATAAATCTTTAATGCTGCATTAAAAGTAATTTTGTGAACTTTCCAAGCATTATTTACTTCAATCTGTTCTGACCAATCTTAAGACTGCCCTAATTAATTTATCATTAGAATGATTAAGGATATACAAGTAATAATATTAATTTCATAAACTTCACAACGATTTTCACATTGTGTGAATGAAGCAACATACAAACGGTCATTGCTTTACTGTCAAAACATTACAGGAGCAGTGCAAGAAGTACGACATATATACTGAGAGGAGTAGAGAGAGAGAGAGAGAGAGAGAGAGAGAGAGAGAGAGAGAGAGAGAGAGAGAGAGAGAGAGAGAGAGAGAGAGAGACTGACAGACAGACAGACAGACAGACAGACAGAGAGAGAAAGAGAGAACTTTTCTTATATACAGCCATACTCCGAAGCAGAAATTCTTTCCATACAGAGGAACGACAACTTACGCTTGCCCCCGGCAGTATGCTTTGCAGCACGTCTGGCAGGCTGGGTGCCAGCAGCGGCTGAGAGTACCAGTGTAGCTGGTGGCACCACCCAGCCAAGTGGCAGTGCTGCCAACATCATCCCAGAGCCTCTGAGGAGAGCCTCTCTGGCTCACCCTTCATTAACCCTCTTGTCGCAGGCATTACTCGTGTCAGTTACAGTCATCCTTGAACTTGAAGCGGGTTGTTGTCGATTAATGACTTATTGAGTGATATTATATTGAAAAAATAGATTAATTTAAAATATAAAAATAATGAGAGCGTAAAGCGTATGTGATCGATTTAAAAAATTGGAAGCTGCTAATTAGCTGGAAGATGAATGTTTACCTAAAGTGCAGCCGTGATTAAGAAAGCGCGTAACCTGGGAACACCTGGCCCAGGTGTGGACGACGACCCTCACCTGAGGTCACCTGACCCAGGTGTGGCTGTTATCTTGGATCACCTGGCAACGGTGTGTGATTGTGACCTCGGGTCATCTGGCTAAGGTGAAGCCAATACCACTGTTCTTAGGTCACTTGGCCCAGGTGTGGCATCGACCTTGACCTGGGGTCACCTGGCCCTTGGGGTG
This sequence comes from Cherax quadricarinatus, assembly GCF_026875155.1. Lineage (NCBI taxonomy): Eukaryota > Metazoa > Arthropoda > Malacostraca > Decapoda > Parastacidae > Cherax > Cherax quadricarinatus. Next base: position 67,400,006 of record NC_069407.1, read on the forward strand.
CGTGTGATCTTAGGTCATCTAACACCGGCGTGACTGTCACTTCTGGTCACCTGGTCCAAGTGTAACAGTGTTGATTCCCAGCAGAGAAGCTACTCCCTTGTGAGCGACTTTTCGTTACTCCTTCACCCACCTCCAGAGGATCCCACGCCCACATCCTGAGGTGCCCAAACAAGCCCAAGTCAAGAGGTGCACACGCAAGCCCAGACCCACGTCCAGAGATATCCACACAAGCTTACATCTACACACGAGGTAACAGCTTACACTGTGAACGTTTAACTACAGTGCCCTTAGCTAAGCTACATTATTCATGCAATTCTAATTTTTTAAATATTTTTACCTTCTTCGATGCAATTATTGATGGGGAAATAATTACATTCATGCTAAGAATTTCACACAAATGAATCCTAAAAATCCCACCCCAAGGAAATCCCTTTAACACTGGTGCACTGGTGGTCGTGAAACACACTTGATGTAAAATATTGGAGGTACCCTTTCCTTACCTGGATAAAACTTGGTCAACAATATCCTAGCTGGCCACTTTGGCTTTATTGTTTCTCAGTAATAATAATAATACTAATAATGAATAATAATAACAATAATAATACTAATAATGAATAATAATAATAATGATACTAATGAATAATAATAACAATAATAATATAATATTAATGATAATAAAATGAAGAAGAGTGAAATGTCGAAGGTAATGATATAGTCCCAGTTTTCCTGTCAAGTAACCTCTGTAAAGTAAATCATATTCGATACAAAGGATTTGACGCAAAGTCACTTTCAAAAGTATCCTCGAAGAAGAGACCTTTAAATTGGTGCTAAAATATTTCTTCTTACTCCAACTTTTCATTTTTCTTTTGATCATATCTACAAAAAGCCTAATCCTATAAGCTTCAAAGTTTCAACGCTTGCGTATGGTAACTAGGACAAGATTCCTGAAACCATTACCAGTTGCTAGTGTCGTTTGACTAGAGTTGTCGAACCCATTACTATCATCCAGGAATGGCGCAGATAACTAAGTAAACCCTCGCTGGTGTAACTTTAATGTTCAGAAACAAGGTAGCCTTCCAATTCAATGGCCGTTAATGAGTAAAAGTCATCAAGATTTCAGTTGATCTTCTCTTCGCGGCTTCAAGAACTTGCTGTCTGATGTATCTTATGCATTAAGTTTTTTGTCAGCGGGTAAATTTGTCAGTGTAGTAAAATAACTAAAAGAAAACTTTGAATCATTGGAATCTGGGCCATAAATGAAGAATGATTTTTCTGATCAGCTTCAAATTTTCACCACAGATGTGCTGTAATGACTGTAGGTTCGTGTTGTTGTTGGATGGAATATGTTCCAGTTATATCATTTTACTGAATAGTGATAGTAATTTACATTCAATAACTAAATAATAGGCTTCCAAGTATTAATGATGACACTTTCTTTAAGAAAGATGGTACCCTATAAGTTTAGTATGACTCACCAAACCGTAATATCACGATTGCATACAAACCCCGGCAGGGATGAGGTTTGAACCCATGGCAAGCCAGTTTTAAAACTCCAGTCCAGTGCGCTAATCACTCAACCACTTGGCTTTAACATGATGACGTGAGTCATGATGGAAGTTTTGACGGGACTTGAACTAGGGTTTGCTATAGCTGCGCTGGTTTGGGATTCGTCTGTAAAAGTTTACATTTGTGGTCACAGTGAGACCCATGTTAACTTCCCTATGGTGTATAGAAATATACCTGTTTGGATGAAAATTATTAGAGCCAGTGCATTAACATTTACGTCACCTGCAGATGTTACCGCAGTGGCTCGGAGTTATAGAACTCATTTCCCATGGGGTCAAACCCCACCCGTTCGCTGGTAAGGTTAGCATGAGTTGGTGCAACTTTGAAATTGTACGGAAACTGGTAAAAAAAAAAATCTTGGTATCGTAGAAACCAGATCATTAACTGGAGAATACGTTTCCTAATCTGTTTCGAACTCTCACCGTTGCTGGATTTCAAAAGAATGTTGGTGCTCCTTTTGATCTGTGCAAATTTCAATATGCCACTTTTAATAAAAACAGTAAATAAAATGTTTACTTTGAAAAAACAAACAAACAGAGAATACTTCTTCTGGTCGGTTTCAAACCCTAAACGCTGGTTTATCTTTGAATGCATTTTTGTAGTAATCTTGAGTTGTGTGGGTACCTTTTTTTTAAAAAGCAGTTTTAACAAACCGGATTTTCTTTAAAACATAAATATTATATATATATATATATATATATATATATATATATATATAATATATATATATATATATTATATATATATATATATATATATATATATATTTCTACTGTGCTACAAAAGATGAATTAAATATAAATGAGAAAAAATCTCATTCGGTTTTAGCAATTTAATGAAGAGAGACTTTCCAGTTTTCCAGATATTGATCTCTGAGATAACAAGAGAACGTCGGTTCAGTTTACCTTCAACACTTGTGTTTCCTAACCGAACTTTTGAATAAGATTTAAGCTGTGCATGTTCTAATTTTCCAATTTTATTAAAGGAATATGTACATTAA
>NC_069407.1:67405071-67459171 GCF_026875155.1 Cherax quadricarinatus
CCTCATAGGACATTCCCCTTAGCTCTGGAACTAACCTTGTCGCAAACCTTTGTACTTTCTCTAGTTTCTTGATGTGCTTTATCAAGTGCGGGTTCCAAACAGGTACTGCATACTCCAGTATGGGCCTGACATACACGGTGTACAGTGTCTTGAATGATTCCTTACTAAGGTATCGGAATGCTGTTCTCAGGTTTGCCAGGCGCCCATATGCTGCAGCAGTTATCTGATTGATGTGTGCTTCCGGAGACATGCTCGGTGTTATACTCACCCCAAGATCTTTCTCCTTGAGTGAGGTTTGCAGTCTTTGGCCACCTAGCCTATACTCTGTCTGTGGTCTTCTGTGCCCCTCCCCCATCTTCATGACTTTGCATTTGGCAGGATTAAATTCGAGAAGCCATTTGCTGGACCAGGTGTCCAGTCTGTCCAGGTCTCTTTGAAGTCCTGCCTGGTCCTCATCAGATTTAATTCTCCTCATTAACTTCACATCATCTGCAAACAGGGACACTTCTGAGTCTAACCCTTCCGTCATGTCGTTCACATATACCAAAAATAGCACTGGTCCTAGGACCGACCCCTGTGGGACCCCGCTCGTCACAGGTGCCCACTGTGATACATCATTACGTACCATGACTCGTTGTTGCCTCCCTGTCAGGTATTCTCTGATCCATTGCAGTGCCCTTCCTGTTATATGCGCCTGATGCTCAGCTTCTGCACTAATCTCTTGTGAGGAACTGTGTCAAAGGCCTTCTTGCAGTCCAAGAAGATGCAATCAACCCACCCCTCTCTCTCTTGTCTTACTTCTGTTATTTATCATAAAACTCCAGAAGGTTTGTGACACAGGATTTGCCTTCCGTGAATCCGTGCTGGTTGGCATTTATACTCCTGTTCCGTTCCAGGTGCTCCACCACTCTCCTCCTGATAATCTTCTCCATAATTTTGCATACTATACACGTCAATGACACAGGTCTATAGTTTAATGCCCTCTTTTCTGTCTCCTTTTTTAAAAATGGGAACTACATTTGCCGTCTTCCATACCTCAGGTAGTTGCCCAGTTTCCAGGGATGTGTTTGAAGATTGTGGTAAGTGGCACGCAAAAACATATCTGCTCCCTCTCTAAGGACCCCCGGGGAGATGTTGTCTGGTCCCATTGCCTTTGAGGTATCGATGTCCCCTTTGCAGTTTCTTCACCTCCTCCTCCTCATCTGTATGTATGTCGTCCAACACTTGTTGGTGTATTCCTTGCTGGTGTCCCCGTCTGGTCTGTCCCCCCGAGTCCTTCCTGTCTCTACTGTAAATACTTCCTTAAATCTCTTGTTTAGCTCCTCACATACCTCTTGATCGTTTCTTGTGAGTTCTCCACCTTCTTTCCTCAGCCTTATCACCTGGTCCTTGACTGTTGTCTTCCTCCTAATGTGGCTATACAGCAGTTTCGGGTCAGATTTGACTTTCGATGCTATGTCGTTTTCATACTGTCGCTGGGCCTCCTCCTTATCTGTGCATACTCGTTTCTGGCTCTTCTACTAATCTCCTTGTTTTCCTGGGTCCTATGCCTCCTGTACCTTTTCCATTCTCTGTTGCACTTAGTTTTTGCCTCCCTACACCTTCGGGTAAACCAAGGACTCGTTTTGGTCTTCCTATTATTTCCGTTTCCCTTGGGAACAAAACTTTCCTCTGCCTCCTTGCACTTTGTTGCCACATATTCCATCATCTCGTTTACTGATTTTCCTACCATTTCTCTGTCCCACTGAACCTCCTGCAGGAAGTTTCTCATACCTGTGTAGTCCCCCCTTTTATAGTTTGGCCTGTCCCCTTCAGTTCCTGTTACCTTCTCCACTTGTAACTCTACTATATAGTCAAAACTCAGAACCACATGATCGCTAGCTCCAAGGGGCCTCTCATAAGTGATGTCCTCAATGTCTGAACTGCTCAGGGTGAACACAAGATCCAGTCTTGCTGGCTCATCCTCCCCTCTCAGGGTTCCAAGTACCACATCCATCATCTTGGCTCTCCATGTTTCGGGACCCCCATGTGGCTCCAGGTTTTCCCAGTCGATCTCCCTGTGGTTGAAGTCGCCCATTACCAGTAACTTTGCTCTGCTCGAGTGAGCTCTTCTTGCCACCTCAGCCAGTGTGTCCACCATCACCCTGTTGTTTTCTTCGTACTCCTCTCTTGGCCTCCTGCAGTTCTGTGGTGGGTTATACATCACTCCAATGACTACTTTATGTTCTCCGGACTGAATTGTACCTACAATGTAGTCTCTTTCTCCAATCATGTCCATGCCTTCATTTCCTCAAATCCCATCGGTGTTTTATGAGCAGTGCAACCCCTCCTCCCCCTCTACTCCTTCTATCTTTCCTCAGGATCTGATATCCTGTTGGGAAGATTGTGTCTGTTATTGTCTCAGCGAGTTTTGTTTCTGTGACTGCTATGATGTCTGGGGATTTTTCACTGATTCTTTCATTCCACTCCTCATGTTATTCATTATTTCCATCCGCGTTTGTGTACCAAACCTTTAGTTTCTTTTCTATCATTGTGGTCATGCAGAATATTGGGGTTGGGGGAGCGAGAGCCTTGGTGGGGCCTATATGGGGCTGTGTGTGTTTGTGTGTGTGTGTGTGTGTGTTGTGTGTGTGTGTGTGTGTGTGTGTGTGTGCGTGTGTGTGTGTGTGTGTGTGTGTACTCACCTAGTTCTCACCTAGTTGAGGTTGCAGGGGTCGAGTCCAAGCTCCTGGCCCCGCCTCTTCACATGGTCGCTACTAGGTCACTCTCCCTGAACCATGAGCTTTATCGTACCTCTGCTTAAAGCTATGTATGGATCCTGACTCCAGTACATCGCTTCCCAAACTATTCCACTTACTGACTACTCTGTGGCTGAAGAAATACTTCCTAACATCCCTGTGATTCATCTGTGTCTTCAACTTCCTACTGTGTCCCCTTGTTACTGTGTCCAGTCTCTGGAACATCCTGTCTTTGTCCACCTTGTCAATTCCTCTCAGTATTTTGTAAGTCGTTATCGTGTCCCCCCTATCTCTCCTGTCCTCCAGTGTCGTCAGGTTGATTTCCCTTAACCTCTCCTCATAGGACATACCTCTTAGCTCTGGGACTAGTCTTGTTGCAAACCTTTGCACTTTCTCTAGTTTCTTTACTTGCTTGGCTAGGTGTGGGTTCCAAACTGGTGCCGCATACTCCAATATGGGCCTAACGTACACGGTGTACAGGGTCCTGAATGATTCCTTATTAAGATGTCGGAATGCTGTTCTGAGGTTTGCTAGGCGCCCATATGTTCCAGCAGTTATTTGGTTGATGTGCGCTTCAGGAGATGTGCCTGGTGTTATACTCACCCCAAGATCTTTTTCCTTGAGTGAGGTTTGTAGTCTCTGGCCCCCTAGACTGTACTCCGTCTGCGGTCATCTTTGCCCTTCCCAATCTTCATGACTTTGCACTTGGTGGGATTGAACTCCAGGAGCCAATTGCTGGACCAGGTCTGTAGCCTGTCCAGATCCCTTTGTAGTTCTGCCTGGTCTTCAATCGAGTGAATTCTTCTCATCAACTTCACGTCATCTGCAAACAGGGACACCTCAGAGTCTATTCCTTCCGTCATGTCGTTCACAAATACCAGAAACAGCACTGGTCCTAGGACTGACCCCTGTGGGACCCCGCTAGTCACAGGTGCCCACTCTGACACCTCGCCACGTACCATGACTCGCTGCTGTCTTCCTGACAAGTATTCCCTGATCCATTGTAGTGCCTTTCCTGTTATCCCTGCTTGGTCCTCCAGTTTTTGCACCAATCTCTTGTGTGGAACTGTGTCAAACGCCTTCTTGCAGTCCAAGAAAATGCAATCCACCTACCCCTCTCTCTCTTGTCTTACTGCTGTCACCATGTCATAGAACTCCAGTAGGTTTGTGACACAGGATTTCCCGTCCCTGAAACCATGTTGGCTGCTGTTGATGAGATCGTTCCTTTCTAGGTGTTACACCACTCTTCTCCTGATAATCTTCTCCATGATTTTGCATACTATACATGTCAGTGACACTGGTCTGTAGTTTAATGCTTCATGTCTGTCTCCTTTTTTAAAGATTGGGGCTACATTTGCTGTTTTCCATGCTTCGGGCAATCTCCCTGTTTCGATAGATGTATTGAATATTGTTGTTAGGGGTACACATAGCGCCTCTGCTCCCTCTCTCAATACCCATGGGGAGATGTTATCTGGCCCCATTGCCTTTGAGGTATCTAGCTCACTCAGAAGCCTCTTCACTTCTTCCTCGGTTGTGTGCACTGTGTCCAGCACATGGTGGTGTGCCCCACCTCTCCGTCCGTGTGTGTGTGTGTGTGTGTGTGTGTGTGTGTGTTTGTGTTCATATAATTTAAAAAAATAAATTGTTGCATCACTTACCATTTCATATTTTCATACATTCCACAAATCAACCAGTTTAATGAAGATAATTTTAAAGACGCCAGTGATGAATAACACACTAGTGCAACACTTGGGTGTTTTTACTGTGGAAACGTTTTCCCAGGCAATGGCATCCTCAGTCCAATACAGAGAAGAAATTTGGCGATGAACAGTAGTTTGAGGAAATCAGTCCCTCAGTTTCGAGTCGATGATACCAGTTCGTCAAACGTGATAAAAGTACAGCATTTGGGCGGAGAAGAGCCTTATAAACTACAGAGAGATAAGGCGAAGCAGTCGGAGGCGGTGTCACCGTGGAATAATTAATCTATAAGTTAAAGGTCGTCAATAATGCCTATAGGTTAGGCAAGCGTAGACTTCCCAGTATCAAGATCCCAAGATACTGCTGAGTATCACAGGAATTGTAGATAAATGGTTCAGAAAACCAAGAGGTTGATGAATGAGACTTGTGCAACACTTAGGTATCTTTACTTTAGAAACGTATCAGCCAACATGGGCATCTTCGTATATAAATGGTTCAGGAAACCGACAAGTCGATGAATGAGTCACTGGTGCAACAATTGGGGATTTTAACTGTGAGAGCGTTTCGCTAGCCGGTGACTTACTCAAGATTGATGGACTGATCACATCGACTCCAGCCTGAAGGACTGATTACCTCAAACTTCTTATCTGTATTGGACTGAGGAAGCCACTGTCTTGTGATACGTTTTTACAGTAAAGATACCTAAGTGTTGCACAAGTCTCATTCATCAACCTCTTGGTTTTCTGAACCATTTATCTACAATTCCTGTGATACTCAGCAGTATCTTGGGATCTTGATACTGGGAAGTCTACGCTTGCCTAACCTATAAGCATTATTGACGACCTTTAACTTACAGATTAATTATTCCACGGTGACACCGCCTCCGACTGCTTCGCCTTATCTCTCTGTAGTTTATAAGGCTCTTCTCCGCCCAAATGCTGTACTTTTATCAAGTTTGACGGACTGATCCCATCGACTCGAAACTGAGGGACTGATTTCCTCAAACTACTGTTCATCGCCAATTTTCTTCTCTGTATTGGACTGAGGAAGCCATTGGATGGGAAAAAGTTTCCACAGTAAAGACACCCAAGTGTTGCACTAGTGTGTTATTCATCACTGGCATCTTTAATGTATACCATTATTCATCATTGTTCATATTGCTCAAGTTAATTTTTTTCCAGATGCATTTATAAAGTTCTGCAGTCATTATTATTATTATTATTATTATTATTATTATTATTATTATTATTATTATTATTATCAGTTTTACAAAAAAGATGTTCATCATCTGCAAACATATTCATATAATTTTATATTCCTTCTGTTAAATAATTTATATAAATCAGAAACATTGGGCAAGTACAGAACCTTGCGGCACGCCATTTGTAACACCACCCATCCAGACATTTTTCCGCTATTAATGGCTTGCATTTTCCACTTAGAAAGTCTCTCATTCAGTGTAATAATTTTCATTTAATTCTTCCTTTATTTTGAAGTTTCCAAATTAGACTTTTGATGTAACTTTATCAAAAACTTTCTTGAAGCCGAAAAATGCCCATTTTTTGAACAATTTCCGTAACTCTGTCAAATAACTTAACAGATTTGACATATATGAATCTGCAGACCGAAAACAAAGTTATTTACCAGTTGTATATTGGTATATTTGACTTCCAGCAGGCGTGCATGAGCGTGTTAGATAGGAGTGAATGGAGACGAATGGTATTTGGGACCTGACGATCTGTTGGAGTGTGAGCATGGTAATATTTAGTGAAGAGATTCAGGGAAACCGGTTATTTTTATATAGCCGGACTTGAGTCCTGGAAATGGGAAGTACAATGCCTGCACTTTAAAGGAGGGGTTCGGGATATTGGTAGTTTGGAGGGATATGTTGTGTATCTTTATACGCATATGCTTCTAAACTGTTGTATTCTGAGCACCTCTGCAAAAACAGTGATTATGTGTGAGTGAGGTGAAAATGTTGAATGATGATGAAAGTATTTTCTTTTTGGGGATTTTCTTTCTTTTTTGGGTCACCCTGCCTCGGTGGGAGACAGCCGACCTGTTGAAAAAAAAAATATTGGTCTTATTTAATAATTTTACAACTGTCAAAGCAACAGCCTACAGGTTCTCTTCCCATGGAAGTTGGTACAAAAAGTGTCATCTTTCATGTGTTTACTAGTTTTCCTTCTTGTAGGAAAATAAAAAAAAAATACCTTTAAGAGCCAAGTGTATAGTTTTTTCCTTATACTAGTAACAATTTCTCTGTTTCCTCTCTAGCTCTTTCAAAATCCTCTTACTCAACTGTTTGTATAAGATTAAAATCTCCTATTTGAAAAAAAATATATATTTCTCTGAACACTGAAACATCCTATTTAATTTCTCTCACATTTTATCCCTTCCTCACTGTTTTTTTTTTTTTTTTTTTTTGCAGTCGTCATTTATTTCTTGTATTTTATCTTTAACTTTTAGTTTATGTTCTACAAACTTTAAAAATAAACCAAAAAATTGGTTCTTTCGTGTTCATGTCTACTACTTCTTTTTCAAAACTTTTTTCTTACTCTCTCTCCTTACATTTGTATATTTATGTCGAGCCTCTATTAGCTGGTAAGTCTCTTGAATGGTTCGCTTCCTAAATCGATTCCAATCCCTTTCTTTCTTTTTATAGCTTCCCAACACCTTCCAGTAAACCATTCCTTATTATTCCATTGTATATTTCTGTTTGGAATAAACTGTTTATATCCCTTTTCAAATAAACTGCAGAACCGTTTGTACAGACTATTTATCTGTCCCTTGTAGTGTATTGTTCCACAGAATTTTTCCAAAATACAATTTTAAACAGTTGCAATTCTCTTTCTTATTAATTAATCCTTCCAATTTGACTTTATTATATGCTAAGTCATAGTTCACAGAATATATTATTTTCAATAGATCATGATCACTCTTTCCAAGTGGCAAGTGGACTGAAGTAGATTTTAATGGAAATTTTCTCCATTGGTCGAATTTACACTAGATTTATCATTGATTGTGCCCCCCCTTCTAATTCCAGTCGCTTCATTTGTATGCATTAAAAACAATCATTATATTAAGAGAATGTTAACCAAAAAAAAGTACCCTGAAAGAAAATGCAGAATATAACTTTATTTTGTCTGTGTCTAGTATTGAGAATAATATTAGTAGAGAAGCAAATAATAAAACTGAAAATTATAGGAATGCAGTTAGAAGCTTGAGTAGATCTATTACACCTTTTGATAACATGAACGTAGATAAACACGTCTATTGAGCAACCTGCAATGTGAACAGACTGACTGTTGTAGCCAAGCTCAGGTTTGGTTACCTGTACTTCTGGTAGATTGGCAGCTGCACAGATGATGATGAAACCAAATGTATTATTATTATTATAATCAAGGGGAAGCGCTAAACCCGGAGGATTATACAGCGCCTGGGGGGATGATGTGGAAGGCATTCAGGCTTAATTCGGGGAACTGGAGCACAGATCCAATTCCCTAAATCAAGAGCCCCTCACCAACATCAAGGAACCTTCCTTGAGGGGAAAACCAAATGTAAAGTATACGGCCAGCCCTTTAGTCACTATCTTGAACACTTAGGGAATAATTGCCCACTTATTGAGGAATGGAGAGACAGACAACATAATAATCTGCCATATCTCAAGATATCATGTTAATGAAAATAAGATACCAGACATGCTATGCAAATTTTCTGAATTTGCTTGCTACGTAAGTGAACTGTAGTTATAAATCCAGATGAACTGCTCTAAATCCTTTTAGGGCCATCTTGTGTATTCACTTGCTCTAGCGCAACGTCCCACAGGGTGGATCTGGGGTGCACAGTAAACTACCGCTTCAGTGGTAAAATCTAATCTCATCTATTGACCATTTATTTACAGTTCCAGTCTCCAGCTGTGTGTGTGTGTGTGAGTGTGTGTGTGTGTGTGTGTGTGTGTGTGTGTGTGTGAGTGTGTGTGTGTGTGTGTGTGTGTCTATATGCTTTCAAAAATAAACATTAAGTGTGTTTTACTGTTATGTACATTATTTATGCCAGAGGGGAGACTAATGGAGTATGTTCTCTTTCCTCGGATCATATTTCAAAATTGTTCCATTCCTCTAGAATTGTATCATGTCTACTTCAGCTCTTTCTGCTACCACTACTATTACTACATCTACTACTAATACTACTATTACTATTAATTTTTCTTCCTGGTACCCATTTCCATCCTCCTAATTTTTCTTCCTAGTTTTTTCTTCCTCCTACTTTTTTTCCTCTAACTTTTTCTTCGTTCCTCCTACTTTTTCTTCCTCGTACTTTTTCTTCTTTACAGTTTTTTTCGTCCCTTATTTTTTAATCCTTCCTTCTACTTTTTTATTCCTCATTTTCTTCTTCCTAATTTTTATTCTTACCTTTTTTTCTTTTATTCCTACTTTTTTCTACTTTCTCCTTTTTTTCTTTTTCCTGTTATTTATTCTTCCTCCTACTTTTTATTTTAAATTCAAATTATTGCCAATAAATCGATTAATGTTGTTATAAACACAAACACAAAATAAAAACATGCATAAGCAAGAGTACAACTATAAATATAAACATTATATATATATATATATATATATATATATATATATATATATATATATATATATATATATATCATGTCGTGCCGAATAGGCAGAACTTGCGATCTTGGCTTAAATAGCAAGGCTCATCTTGTCATATAGGACACGCGAAAATTTGTGTATTCAATAATTTCGCAAAAATCATTTTAAACATAACGAAAAAAATATATTTCACTGTGTTAGGTTAGTATTAAATTTCTGTAAACGTATTTAAAATATATTTAGTTGGGTTAGGCTAAAACAAATTGCTCTTGTTATAATAAGGTTAGGTAAATTTTCTAAGATACTTTTGGTGCAAAATTAAACATTTTTACACTAACTTTAATGAAAAAAATATATCTTTAAACGTATAAGAGGAAATTTCAGAAAGAACTTAATTTTATATGAGTTCTTGCTAATTGACCAGTTTTACATATTCGGCACGACATATATATATATATATATATATAATATATATTATATATATATATATATATATATATATATATATATATATATATATATATATATATTTTTTTTTTTTATTATCACACTGGCCGATTCCCACCAAGGCAGGGTGGCCCGAAAAAGAAAAACTTTCACCATCATTCACTCCATCACTGTCTTGCCAGAAGGGTGCTTTACACTACAGTTTTTAAACTGCAACATTAACACCCCTCCTTCAGAGTGCAGGCACTGTACTTCCCATCTCCAGGACTCAAGTCCGGCCTGCCGGTTTCCCTGAATCCCTTCATAAATGTTACTTTGCTCACACTCCAACAGCACGTCAAGTTTTAAAAACCATTTGTCTCCATTCACTCCTATCAAACACGCTCACGCATGCCTGCTGGAAGTCCAAGCCCCTCGCACACAAAACCTCCTTTACCCCCTCCCTCCAACCCTTCCTGGGGCCGACCCCTACCCCGCCTTCCTTCCACTAACAGACTGATACACTCTTGAAGTCATTCTTTTTTCGCTCCATTCTCTCTACATGTCCAAACCACCTCAACAACCTTCCTCAGCCCTCTGGACAACAGTTTTGTAACCCCGCACCTCCTCCTAACTTCCAAACTACGAATTCTCTGCATTATATTCACCCCCACACATTGCCTCAGGACATGAAAATCTCCACTGCCTCCAGCCTTCTCCTCGCTGCAGCATTCATCACCCACGCTTCACACCCATATAAGAGCGTTGGTAAAACTATACTCTCATACATTCCCTCTTTGCCTCCAAGGACAAAGTTCTTTGTTTTTCCACAGACGCTAAGTGCACCACTCACCTCTTTTTCCCTCATCATTCTATGATTCACCTCATCTTTCATAGACCCCTCCGCTGAAAACGTTTCCCCTCCCAAAAAATCTGAATACGTTCACCTCCTCCATACTCTCTCCCCCCAATCTGATATTCAATCTTTTTATCACATAATCTTTTTGTTATCCTCATAACCTTACTCTTTCCTTATTCACCTTTAAATTTTTTTCTTTTTTCACACCCTACCAATTCATTTCCCCCAATTTTCTGCAGCTTCTCTTCAGAATCTCCCAAGAGCACAGTGTCATCAGCAAAGAGCAGCTGTGACAACTCCCACTTTGTGTGTGATTCTTTATCTTTTAACTCCACGCCTCTTGCCCAAAACCCTCGCATTTTCTTCTCTTACAACCCCATCTATAAATATATAAACAACCACGGTGACATCACACATCCTTGTCTAAGGCCTACTTTTACTGGAAAAATTTCCCTCTTCCTACATACTCTAACTTGAGCCTCACTATCCTCGTAAAAACTCTTCACTGCTTTCAGTAACCTACCCTACACCATACACTTGCAACATCTGCCACATTGCCCCCCTATCCACCCTGTCAATACGCCTTTTCCAAATCCATAAATGCCACAAGACCTCTTTAGCCTTATCTAAATACTGTTCACTTATATGTTTCACTGTAAACACCTGGTCCACACCCCCCCTACCTTTCCTAAAGCCTCCTTGTCATCTGCTATCCTATTCTCCGTCTTACTCTTAATTCTTTCAATTATAACTCTACCATACACTTTTCCAGGTACACTCAACAGACTTATTCCCCCCATAATTTTTGCACTCTCTTTTATCCCCTTTGCCTTTATACAAAGGGAAAATTTGCATGCTCTCTGCCAATCCCTAGGTACCTTACCCTCTTCCATACATTTATTAAATAATTGCACCAACCACTTCCAAAACTATATCCCCCCTGCTTTTAAACATTTCTATCTTTATCCCATCAATCCCGGTGCCTTACCCCCCCTTTTATTTTACCTACTGCCTCACGAACTTCCCCCAAAAACTCACAACTGCTCTTCCTCACTCCTACAAGATGTTATTCCTCCTTGCCCTATACACGAAATCACAGCTTCCCTATCTTCATCAACATTTAACAATTCCTCAAAATATTCCCTCCATCTTCCCAATACCTCTAACTCTCCATTTAATAACTCTCCTCTCCTATTTTTAACTGACAAATCCATTTGTTCTCTAGGCTTTCTTAACTTGTTAATTCACTCCAAAACTTTTTCTTATTTTAAACAAAATTTGTTGATAACATCTCACCCACTCTCTCATTTGCTCTCTTTTTACATTTGCTTCACCACTCTCTTAACCTCTCTCTTTTTCTCCATATACTCTTCCCTCCTTGCATCACTTCTACTTTGTAAAAACTTCTCATATGCTAACTTTTTCTCCCTTACTACTCTCTTTACATCATCATTCCACCAATCACTCCTCCTCCCTCCTGCACCCACTTTCCTGTAACCCAAACTTCTGCTGAACACTCTAACACTACATTTTTAAAACTACCCCATACCTCTTCGACCCATTGCCTATGCTCTCATTAGCCATCTATCCTCCAAAAGCTGTTTATATCTTACCCTAACTGCCTCCTCTTTTAGTTTATAAACCTTCACCTCTCTCTTCCCTGATGCTTCTATTCTCCTTGTATCCCATCTACCTTTTACTCTCAGTGTAGCTACAACTAGAAAGTGAAAATGATATATCTGTGGCCCTCTATAAACATGTACATCCTGAAGTCTACTCAACAGTCTTTTATCTACCAATACATAATCCAACAAACTACTGTCATTTCGCCCTACATCATATCGTGTATACTTATTTATCCTCTTTTTCTTAAAATATGTATTACCTATAACTAAACCCCTTTCTATACAAAGTTCAATCAAAGGGCTCCCATTATCATTTACACCTGGCACCCCAAACTTACCTACCACACCCTCTCTAAAAGTTTCTCCTACTTTAGCATTCAGGTCCCCTACCACAATTACTCTCTCACTTGGTTCAAAGGCTCCTATACATTCACTTAACATCTCCCAAAAACTCTCTCTCTCCTCTGCATTCCTCTCTTCTCCAGGTGCATACACGCTTATTATGACCCACTTCTCGCATCCAACCTTTACTTTAATCCACATAATTCTTGAATTTACACATTCATATTCTCTTTTATCCTTCCATAACTGATCATTTAACATTACTGCTACCGTTTCCTTTGCTCTAACTCTCTCAGATACTCCAGATTTAATCCCATTTATTTCCCCCCACTGAAACTCTCCTACCCCCTTCAGCTTTGTTTCGCTTAGAGCCAGGACATCCAACTTCTTTTCATTCATAACATCAGCAATCATCTGTTTCTTGTCATCCGCACTACATCCACGCACATTTAAGCATCCCAGTTTTATAAAGTTTTTCTTCTTCTCTTTTTTAGTAAATGTATACAGGAGAAGGGGTTACTAGCCCATTGCTCCCGGCAATATATATATATATATATATATATATATATATATATATATATATATATATATATATATATATATATATATATATATATATATATATATATATTTTTATATATATATATATGTTACAAAAAACGCGATTCTAAAAGCTTAGAGATCTCCAGTGAATACTAGAAAGGACTGCCCTTCTAGCATCCAGCCTGTTACTGGGTTTTCGTAACAAGTAGTCAGTATCCTTGTCCAATTATTCATTAGAATTCAATATGATTCAATAGTGCTTCAAGATTACAACTGGTAGGCTACTAACTCTCTAGTTAGTAGCCTATATATATATTATATATATATATATATATATATATATATATATATATATATATATATATATATATATATATATGTATGTATATTAGTAGCCTATATATATATATATATATATATATATATATATATATATATATATATATATATATATATATATATATATATATAAATATATAGTAGCCTATATATATATATATATATATATATATATATATATATATATATATATATATATATATATTATATATATATATATTTAGTAGCCTATATATATATATATATATATATATATATATATATATATATATATATATATATATATATATATATATATATATATATGTCGTGCCGAATATGCAAAACTGGTCAATTAGAAAGAACTCATTTAAAATTAAGCCATTTCTGAAATTTTCTATTATACGTTTAAAGATATATATTTTTCATTTATGTTAATGTATATTTTTTTTAAATTTGCACCAGAAGTCTCTTAGAAAACTTACCTAACCTTATTATAACAAGAACAATGGGTGATGAATGTTGCAGCGAGGAGAAGGCTGGAGGCAGTGGAGATGTCATGTCTGAGGGCAATGTGTGGTGTGAATATAATGCAGATAATTCGTAGTTTGGAAGTTAGGAGGAGGTGCGGCATTACCAAAACTGTTGTCCAGAGGGCTGAGGAAGGGTTGTTGAGGTGGTTCGGGCATGTAGAGAGAATGGAGCGAAACAGAATGACTTCAAGAGTGTATCAGTCTGTAGTGGAAGGAAGGCGGGGTAGGGTTCGGCCTAGGAAAGGTTGGAGAGAGGGGGTAAAGGAGGTTTTGTGTGCGAGGGGCTTGGACTTCCAGCACGCATGCGTGAGCGTGTTTGATAGGAGTGAATGGAGATAAATGGTTTTTAATACTTGACGTGCTGTTGGAGTGTGAGCAAAGTAACATTTATGAAGGGGTTCAGGGAAACGGCAGGCCGGACTTGAGTCCTGGAGATGGGAAGTACAGTGCCTGCACTCTGAAGGAGGGGTGTTAATGTTGCAGTTTAAAAACTGTAGTGTAAAGCACTCTTCTGGCAAGACAGTGATGGAGTGAATGATGGTGAAAGTTTTTCTTTTTCGGGCCACCCTGCCTTGGTGGGAATCGGCCAGTGTCATAATAAATATATATATATTATATATATATATATATATATATATATATATATATATATATATATATATATATATATATATATATATATATATATATATGTCGTGCCGAATAGGCAGAACTTGCGATCTTTGCGTAAATAGCAACGCTCATCTTGCCATGTAGGACAAGTCAAAATTTGTGTATGCAATAATTTCGCCAAAATCATTCTGAACCTAACGAAAAAAATACTTTTTACTGTGTTTGTTTAATATTAAATTATTGTAAACAAATCTAAAATATATACAGTTGGGTTAGGCTAAAACAAATTGTTCTTGTTATAATAAGGTTAGGTAAGTTTTCTAAGATTCTTCCGGTGCAAAATTAATTTTTTTTACATTAACATTAATGAAAAAAAACATATCTTTAAACGTATAGGAGAAAATTTTAGAAAGGACTTAATTTTAAATGAGTTCTTGCTAATTGACCAGTTTTACATATTCGGCACGACATATATAAATATATATATATATATATATATATATAATATATATATTATATATATATATATATATTATATATATATATATATATATATATGGAGGCAAAGAGGGGAATGTATGAGAGTATAGTTTTACCAACGCTCTTATATGGGTGTGAAGCGTGGGTGATGAATGTTGCAGCGAGGAGAAGGCTGGAGGCAGTGGAGATGTCATGTCTGAGGGCAATGTGTGGTGTGAATATAATGCAGAGAATTCGTAGTTTGGAAGTTAGGAGGAGGTGCGGGATTACCAAAACTGTTGTCCAGAGGGCTGAGGAAGGGTTGTGAGGTGGTTCGGACATGTAGAGAGAATGGAGCGAAACAGAATGACTTCAAAGAGTGTATCAGTCTGTAGTGGAAGGAAGGCGGGGTAGGGGTCGGCCTAGGAAGGGTTGGAGGGGGGGTAAAGGAGGTTTTGTGTGCGAGGGGCTTGGACTTCCAGCAGGCATGCGTGAGCGTGTTTGATAGGAGTGAATGGAGACAAATGGTTTTTTAATACTTGACGTGCTGTTGGAGTGTGAGCAAAGTAACATTTATGAAGGGATTCAGGGAAACCGGCAGGCCGGACTTGAGTCCTGGAGATGGGAAGTACAGTGCCTGCACTCTGAAGGAGGGGTGTTAATGTTGCAGTTTAAAAACTGTAGTGTAAAGCACCCTTCTGGCAAGACAGTGATGGAGTGAATGATGGTGAAAGTTTTTCTTTTTCGGGCCACCCTGCCTTGGTGGGAATCGGCCGGTGTGATAATAAAAAAAAAAAAAAATATATATATATGCCGTGCCGAATATGTAAAACTGGCCAATTAGCAAGAACTCATTTAAAATTAAGTCCTTTCTGAAATTTTCTTTTATAAGCTTAAAGATATATATTTTTCATTAATGTTAATGTAAAAATTTGTAATTTTGGACCAAAAGAATCTTAGAAAACTTACCTAACCTTATTATAACAAGTGTAATTTATTTTAGCCTAACCCAACTAAATATATTTTAAATACGTTTACAATAATTTAATACTAAACAAACACAATCAAATATATTTTTTTCGTTAGGTTCAGAATTATTTTGGCGAAATTATTCCTTACACAAATTTTCACTTGTCCTATATGGCAAGATGAGCGTTGCTATTTAAGCCAAGATCGCAAGTTCTGCCTATTCGGCACATATATATATATATATATATATATATATATATATATATATATATATATATATATATATATATATATATATATATATATATATATATATATAAAATGTCGTGCCGAATATGTAAAACTGGTCAATTAGCAAGAACTCAATTAAAATTAAGTCCTTTCTAAAATTTTCTCTTATACGTTTAAAGATATATTTTTTTCATTAATGTTGATGTAAAAATTTATAATTTTGCACCAAAAGGAACTTAGAAAACTTACCTAACCTTATTATAGCAAGAACAATTTATTTTAGCCTAACCCAACTAAATATATTTTAGATTTGTTTACAATAATTTAATACTAACAAACACAGTGAAATATATTTTTTTCGTTAGGTTCAGAATGATTTTGGCGAAATTATTGCATACACAAATTTTCACTTGTCCTATATGGCAAGATGAGCGTTGCTATTTAAGCCAAGATCGCAAGTTCTGCCTATTCGGCACGACATATATATATATATATATATATATATATATATATATATATATATATATATATATATATATATATATATATATATATATATATATATATATATGCACATGAACGTATAAACATATACGTATACATAACCATATATCTGCACACGTATACATACAAACAATCCACGATATTCATGAGTACAAATTCGCAAATAAATACACTCGTGTAAACATTTGAAAGTGCATACATGTACTCACATTCATACACAAACACACACGTATATATAGATTTTTTTTTTGATTCGTTGGAAGTTTAGGAACACTGTGCAGAATACTTTTTGCTGGCATAGAGGTAGAGGAGGCTGCGCTTACTGAATATTGTTGCTCCTCGGCAGAATTACGTCTAGTCATTACTATATTTAGTTTTAATTTTATTGTTTATATTATTATTATTATTATTATTATTATTATTATTATTATTATTATTATTATTATTACTATTATTATTTAATACGTCAGTATAGTTTCTCAGTGACGTATTTCAGCATTTAAAATAGTTTTTCTAAGCATATATTCCTAAGTTAAATAACAAGGAGAGAGACTCGCAGATAGAATATGTCCTAGAATAATTACTATAGATAACATGGCTTTCATAGACAGTATGACCGTCACTGAGTACCATAGATAGTAATGCCAGAGTAAAAGTTCCATTTGATATTAAGATTATAACTGATAGGATGACGATAATAATTTGACTGCCATCGACAGTATTACTTCCATGTATTGTATGGCTGGTATAGACAGTATAACTCCCATACATAGTGTAATTAGATGGTTTGCCTACCTCAGATAATAAGACTACTATAGATAGTATGAGAATAAATTTTACATATGGTTGTTAGACAAGTCCAATGTTCACCTTATTTGATGTTGCTGGGCCGGTCCAGAGTACACCTTAATGTTGCTGGACCGGTCCAGAGTACACCTTAATATTGCTGGACCGGTCCAGAGTACACCTTAATGTTGCTGGACCGGTCCAGAGAATACATTAATGTTGCTGGACCGGTTCAAAGTACACCTTACTCAGTGTTACTGAATTTGGAGTACACCTTACACAATGCTGTTGGACCGGTTCAGTACGCCTTGCATAATATTGTTGGACCGGTCCAGTGTGCACCTTACACAAGGTTCTTGACCTATCCCCATAACAGCCAACACTTAGTCACCGAACCGGTTCACAGTTCGCACAATCATCAACTACAAAATCTGAGAGAAAAAAATAGCCACCAATCTAGATTTTTCTCCATTGTAATATAGAATACTTTCCAAATTCAGAGAGTCAACACCTTCTTTCTTTTTGAAGACAATTTTTAGGCTAACTTGACACTAATGCGTTCGTAAGTGTTTAGTACAACTGGACACGTTTTGAAAGAGTATAAAAGGTTGGTTAATTGCGTTTATTCTCTGTCGACTACGTGAAGAGTCATTATGACTGCATATAACCTATTCACCATCACTCTAGTGCACAATCATTTCTTTAATTGGGAATAAAGAAAGCTTTCAATATATATTCATCGAGAGACATACATACCTCAGTGTACATATCTTTATCTGTGTACATATCTTTATCTGTGTTGTACGACTATAAAAGAATATGTTAACTTCAAATGCTACTGATCTTGTTAGAAGTCTTCTAGGGAATTGTTATACTTTTTATGAATGCTTTTAGATCTTATTCACTTGAATGATAGTGAATACTGGGAGTTAATTCGAAAGTGCATTTAGCTTTCGATGATTTTCACCTGAAGAGTATATCTGCTCCTTTATCAAGGTGAGAAAAGATGGAACACTATCTTTTCACGGGTGAGTATAAGATGAGACACTAATCTTTCAGACTAATACTCCTTTATTGAAGCGCTGATATTTTGCGTATTTTGGCTGCAAACTTGGAGATCAGGACAAACCATTTGCATCACACAAAGCTTGCAAGAGTTGCATCAGTAAGCTCCAAAAGTGATCAGTTGGAAAACTTAAATGTCTGCCATTTGGAGTACCAATGGTATGGCGGGAGCAGATGAACCACCATCATGATTGCTACTTTTGTATGACTAAAGTAGCTGGATTCAACAAGAAGATTAAAGATCGCATAATATACCCAAATATTCCAGTAAAGGTAGGCCTTAGTCAAGGATGTGTGATGTCACCGTGGTTGTTTAATATATTTATAGATGGGGTTGTAAGAGAAGTAAATGCGAGGGTCTTGACAAGAGGCATGGAGTTAAAAGATAAAGAATCACACATAAAGTGGGAGTTGTCACAGCTGCTCTTTGCTGATGACACTGTGCTCTTGGGAGATTCTGAAGAGAAGTTGCAGAGATTGGTGGATGAATTTGGTAGGGTGTGCAAAAGATGAAAATTAAAAGTGAATGTAGGAGAGAGTAAGGTTATGAGGATAACAAAAACATTAGGTGATGAAAGATTGGATATCAGATTGGAGGGAGAGAGTATGGAGGAGGTGAATGTATTCAGATATTTGGGAGTGGACGTGTCAGAGGATGGGTCTATGAAGGATGAGGTGAATCATAGAATTGATGAGGGGAAAAGGGTGAGTGGTGCACTTAGGAGTCTGTGGAGACAAAGAACTTTGTCCTTGGAGGCAAAGAGGGGAATGTATGAGAGTATAGTTTTACCAACGCTCTTATATGGGTGTGAAGCATGGGTGATGAATGTTGCAGCGAGGAGAAGGCTGGAGGCAGTGGAGATGTCATGTCTGAGGGCAATGTGTGGTGTGAATATAATGCAGAGAATTCGTAGTTTGGAAGTTAGGAGGAGGTGCGGCATTACCAAAACTGTTGTCCAGAGGGCTGAGGAAGGGTTGTTGAGGTGGTTCGGACATGTAGAGAGAATGAAGCGAAACAGAATGACTTCAAGAGTGTATCAGTCTGTATTGGAAGGAAGGCGGAGTAGGGGTCGGCCTAGGAAAGGTTGGAGGGAGGGGGTAAAGGAGGTTTTGTGTGCGAGGAGCTTGGACTTCCAGCAGGCGTACGTGAGCGTGTTTGATAGGAGTGAATGGAGACGAATGGTTTTTAATACTTGACGTGCTGTTGGAGTGTGAGCAAAGTAACATTTATGAAGGGGTTCAGGGAAACCGGCAGGCCGGACTTGAGTCCTGGAGATGGGAAGTACAGTGCCTGCACTCTGAAGGAGGGGTGTTAATGTTGCAGTTTAAAAACTGTAGTGTAAAGCACCCTTCTGGCAAGACAGTGATGGAGTGAATGATGGTGAAAGTTTTTCTTTTTCGGGCCACCCTACCTTGGTGGGAATCGGCCAGTGTGATAAAAAAAATTCCTTCAGCAATAAGGCCTGTTTCACACAGTGAAGATACTCCTGTACCTGTGCCACCTGAGACATGGCAAATTTCACCAAAGTCTGATACAGTGATTGTAAGGAGATGGAAGTACACTATGAACCACCAACAAATGACGATCCCAAATCCTTCAACCAAGTTGAGCTCAATGACTTGGTGAGATACCTTAACCTTTCAAAAGAAAGTGCACAGTTACTTGGCTCTAGACTGAAGAAACACAGGCTACCAGCTCCTGGAACAACATTCACTTAGTACCGTCATCGTGAAGTGGAATTTAAATTTCTGTTCATATATTTCTGGCCTTATTGAACACATGAGGATGTCATACAAAGCAGATGAATGAAGACTCTTTATTGATTCTTCTAAAAGAAGTTTTAAGGCTGTACTTCTCTACAGTGGCAACACAGCTGCATCTGTGGCAAATGGTCAGAGTGTCCAAATGTCAGAAACTTAGGCAAATATGAAGACACTAATATCTGCAGTCAAGTACCAGAATCACAATTTTCTCATTTGTGGTGATTTAAAAATTATTGCTCTTCTACTAGGTCGTCAAGGCGGCTACACCAAGTATCCCTGTTTTCTATGTCTTTGTGATAGTAGGGCAGACAGCCAGCACTATGAACAAAAATATTGGCCACTAAGAACCACCACCTTACCCGGAAATCACAACGTGAAAACTATACCACTAGTTAACCCCTTGAAAATTCTGTTGCCACCACTCCAAAAATTAGGGCTTATGAAATTTTTTGTAAACTCCTTGAACAAGAATGGAACTGCTTTCAATTACCTGGAGTCAAAGTTTCCTCGTATAAGTGAAGGCAAACTACAGGCAGGAAACTTTGTTGACCCTCAGATTCGGGAATTGATGAAAGACAAGCATTATGATGAAACATTAGCAGGTGTCGAGGTTAATGCCTCGCTTTAATTCAAACAGATTATCCACAACTTCCTTGGAAACAGGCGCTCCCCCGAATAATGATTCAAGACCTGATTTCTAGTTTCCAACAACTTGGGTCTAGAATGAGTGTGAAGATGCGCTTTTTTTCACTCACATCTGGACTATTTTCCCAACAATTGTGGGGACTACAGTGAGGAAAAAGGAGAGCGGTTCCTTCAGGATATTGGCACCATGGAAACTCGATACTAGGGCAAATGGAATGTCAGCATGATAGTGGATTACTGCTGGTCATTGAAACGTAATGGTCTCGATGCACAGCATAAACAAAAATCAAAGCAGTCCTCCTTCCTTTGATTCAATATGTAGGCTAACCATTAAGAGCAGCATATTTTTTTAATATTTGATATGATTCATGTTAATTTGGAATTCATATGTTCTTAAAACAAACAGAATGTGCTTTTCCATCAGTATTTACCTAATTTTAATAAATGAACAATTTATTAAAAATTCACATTTTTTATCATTAATTTGTATTTTTTTTTTTTTTCAAAATCCTTACGTGATAGAGCAAAATAGTTTAAATATTTACAATCAGCAGCCCAAGAATATGTAAGATCGCAACCATGAACAAAAATAAAAATTAAAAACATTCCAAATGCAGACCAGTGTTATTTATCATATTAGAAGTATTTTTGGCATATTTGATATACTAAACCTTTATGAAGTTTAATGTTGCTTTTTGCTATGACAATATTTTAAGATATTTTTATTAAGTCACTTTCCATAACTTTCTTTACAACGTTAAGTAGTTTGTCATTAAAGGTTAAATAATATTAAATCTCTCTCTCCCTGCTTGGCAAGGTTAAGTAACCATTCACGTTTGCAAAGTTAAATAACCAGAGCTGCTCACCTGAGCTTCGTGCTTCCCCTCTCGTTCTCCTCCTGATTATCAGTCAAAAAACTTTTGTAAATTCATCAACAATTTAATTAAATTAAGCTATTTTAATTTACTCTCTTTTGGTTTTCTCTCTGCAGTAGAATAAATATTTTTTAAATGGTTTCATACTAGGTATTTCTTATTCTAGTAACATTTCCTATGAAATTTAGACTTTTAACATTCGTTCATACTCAGATGGTGTAGTAATCTTCAGTACTAAATGTTAGAAATACAGTGCTTGCACTCTGAATGAGGAGTGAGAAAACTTCAGTCTTGGATGTGGAAAGTAGAGTGCCTGCACTCTGAAGGAGGTATAAGAATGTTATTGTTCTGGAGGTGATTATTATCATAATCACGGGGGAACGATTATGATAATAATAACAATAATAATAATAATAATAATAATAATAATAATAATGGGGGGATGGAAGGTATTCAGGTTCATTTCAGGGAACCGAATCACAGATCCAATTCCCTAGATCAAGAACCCCTCATCAGGGTACTGGAGGTGAGATATACAATGCCTGCACTCTGAACAAGGGGTGGGGATATTAAATTTTGCAAGGTTATTTGAGTGTGTTGTACTCACGCTTCTGGCAAGACAGATGTTGAACGAATTCTGGTGAATATTTCCATTTTGAGATAACACTTCCCTGGACGGAGACAACCAATGTGGTAAAAATAAAAAAACACTAATACTTCCCTTATGTATATCAGAAAGATTATTAGTCACAAGAATAACATCTTCAACACGACATTCGTGTCATATCTAAGTTATATCCGCTTTGTATTTGTGTCCAACAAAAAACTGATTATCGTGTTATTTAGTGAACACGTGTTTACACAATGTGCCTATAATTTTAAAAGAGGTCTGATGAGGAGAATTATCAAGTAAAGCTCCACTATATGAAGCGATTTTTGTAAATGCGGCTGAAAAAAACATCCAGTTTGTAAACGTCCGAGTTTTCTGGAAAACATAGGAGTTGAAATTATTCTCGACCCGCAAAGTGACAAAATTTGAGATTGAATAATATAGTTTATTACAGATAATATATTAATAAACCTAAAATAATTGTAGCTCATAGTTTAATGGCAGTTTATTTTTAACAGCCAAAGGCATGCTACTACTGCTACTACAACTATTACTACTACTACTACTACTACTACTATTACACCTCACTCTAAACCTGTATATACCCTCTGTGATCATGTATTGTTTGTAACGGCTTGATAAAGCTCCTGGAGAGCGAAACGTTGCCACAATAAAATGTCACATTAGTTGCATTTGTGTCCTTATACTTAAAGGCATGTGGTTGAGCATGTGAGAGACTGAGATGACCTGTGCCTTCTCGGGATCATTTAGCCATCAAAATTAGTCAGAGTGTTAGGCGAGTGTTGAGTGTAGCTTCCCAGAAAGTGGTTATACAGTGTAGGACGCTTCCCAGGGTCTACCTACCTTCCTGGAGTTTACCAGGAGGGTATTCCAGGGATCAACGACCCCGCGGCCCGGTCGATGACCAGGTCTCCCGGTGGATCAGGGCCTGATCAATTAGGCTGTTACTTCTGGCCATGGGTAGTCCATCGTATGAACCATAGCCCGGCTGATCCGGAACTGACTTTAGGTATATGTCCAGTTCCCTCTTGAAGACAACCATGGATCTATTGGTAATTCCTCTTATCACAGTTAGGAAACTGCTGAACAGTCTTGGGCCCCGGACACTTATTGCGTTTTCTCTTAGTATACTAATGGCGCTCCTACTTTTCATTTGGGGTATGTTGCATTGCTTGCCAAGTCTTTTTCCTTTCAAAGGGAGTGATTTATGTGAGCAGATTAAGAATCAGTTCCTCTAGGATTTTCCAGGTGTTGATTATGATGTATCTCTTTCGCCTGCGTTCCACTGAGTACAAGACAAGTGCTTCCAAGTGTTCCAATTAGTTAAGGTATTTGATGTTTGGTGGAACTCAAATGCAGTGAAGGTTCTCTGTACATTCTCCAGATCTGCGATTTCACCTGCCTTAAATGGAGATGTTAAGTACAGCAGTATTCCAGCCTAGAGAGAAGAATTGATTTAAAAAGGATCAACACTGGTTTGGCATCTGTTGTCTTGAATGTTCTCATTATCCATTCTATCATTTTCCTCGCAGTTGTGGTAGTGGCACTATTGTGATCCTTAAAGGAGAGGTCCTCAGACATTACCACTTCCAGGTCCTTCATATTTTTTCCTCTCTTTAGTGTGATTAGAGTTTGTAGTGTACTCAGTTCTAGCTATTATTTCCTCCAGTTTTCCATGATGGAGAAGTTGGAATTTTTCTTCATTGAAAATCATGTTGTTTTCCGTTGCCCACTGGAAAACTTGGCTTATATCTTCTAGATTTGCCGTGTCCTCAGTGGATGGCACTCTCATGCAGATCCTAGTATCGTCTGCAACTGATGATACGGTGCTATGATTTACATCTCTGTCTATGTCTGAAATGAGGATGAGGAACAGGATAGGGGCGAGTACTGTGCCTCGTTGAGCAGAGCTCTGGCAACTTGCGATTTAATTCTGTTTGCCCCTACTGTTTGTGTTCCATTATTTAGAAAGTTAAAGATCCATCTGCCCACTTTGCCAGTTTTCTCTTTAGCACGCATTTTGTGTGCTCTTGCACCATGGTCGCACTTGTCAAGACCAAATCATATTGGTCCAGTTACTGGGAGAGGCAGGAGCGACCTGCTCTGAACCCATGTTGCCCTGGATTGTGTAATTGTTGGGAATCGAAGTGGTTTGCAATAATGCTTCTTAGAACTCTTTCAAAGATTTTTATGTGGGACGTTAGACGTGACTGTGAAATCTCACCTGTGTCTATGCTCCTTCTCCATAGCATACTCAGGGCCCGTGAGAGGGGTTTCTTGCAGTTCTTGATGAACACAGAATTCCACGAGTCTGGGCCTGGTGCTGAGTGCATGGGCATGTTGTCAATGGCTTTCTCAAAGTCTATGTTTATGTCAGAAATTTCGCATTGACAGGGTTTTGATGCTCTTTCGTGAAAAAAAAATATTTGGATTGTCTATCTTTAGACTGATTAATGGCTCTCTGAACACAGAGTCTTGCTGAGATTTCAGTATCTCACTCATTTCTTTGTTGTCACCTGTGTAAGATCCATCTTGCCTGATTAGGGGCCCTATACCAGATGTGGTTATTGCCTTGTTTTTGATATATGAATAGAAATATTTCTAATTTCTATGAATTTCACTAATCGCTTTTAGCTCCTTTTTTCTCTCCTGGATCTTGTACGAGTCCTTTAACTTAAGTTCAATATTTTCCGCTTCCCTGGTTAGCACTTCCTGCCCGTGTTTCAGATAATCTAGCATTCTTCAGGAGCTCAATGATTCTTCGCTTTCTCCTGTAGAGGGAGCATCTCTCTGTCCAGTTTATTTTTTCTTTTTTTCTTAGGGAAATATGCTTTGAACATACTTCAGCTACCAGGAAGTTGATCTTTTCAAGGCACTGGTCAGGGTCAATATTATTTAAGATACCTTCCCAACATGTTTCATTCAGGACATCGTTTACCTGGTCTCAGTTGATGTTTTTGTTGTTGAAGTTGAATTTAGTGAAGGAACCCTCATAGCTGTATGCATTTCGCTAATTAGGACCCAGGTGCATGTAAATCTTGACTTCGATTAGATTGTGATCAGAATTAGGTGCTTTTGGTATTATGTTTCTTACCAAGTGTATTCAGTATCTGCTGGCTTAAGTTGCATTTATTGCAGAAATTCAACAGCTCATGTGTGTGTGACTTTTCATCTGAGCTGCCTCCAGGGATTATTTCTATTACAACCTTATTTGCTACATTATTTGCTTCCAGTTTGTGTGTCATAAAATGAAATCGCCAAGCAGCAAGATGTTTCTGGAGTTTATCTGGAGAGAGTTCCGGGGGTCAACGCCCCCGCGGCCCGGTCTGTGACCAGGCCTCCTTAGGTCAGTGTCCCAGAATGCGACCCACACCAGTCGACTAACACCCAGGTACCCATTTTACTGATGGGGAACATAGACAACAGGTGGAAAGAAACACGTCCAATGTTTCTACTCTGGCTGGGAATCGAACCCAGGCCCTCACCGTGTGAAGCGAGAGAGTTAACCACCAGGCGCTGGAAAATCTTCCAGACAGTAATCAATTTTCAGTAGCTGTTCCTTGAAATGTTGAGGAGTTGCACCTGGTGCCGTATATACAAGCAAAATGACTAAGTTATGAGTCTCAACTTTTATTGTTAGAACTTCAACTACACCATTTGTGGTGTTCAATATCTCAGTGAAAATGAACGACTCTTTGATATACAGGCCAAGCCTCCCTTGTTTCCTGTTCTTTCTGTCGCATCTGAAAAGGATGTACCCAGTTATCCATGTTTCCTGTGAGAGCAATCATAGCGTGGGTCTGCAAACTTTGCATTTGACTCCCCTGGAAGTCCACTGACGAAAAGTGTTTTGTTGTTGGTGGATGGTTTCAGGCCCTGTATATTATCAAATATAAGTGAAGTTGTGTTGCGTGTTTGTTGGTGGGATTTTGTTGTTGGCATCAGTAGTAGTGAGTCTGGAGGGGCACTGACTGTGTTTCCAGTCCATCAAGGCTCCCAGGTGGTGAATTACTTTGGTTATTTCTTTCCATTTCCTTTCTTCGTTTTCTGCCACTAAAAAATCACTTGGAGTGGAGTTGTCGCAACTACTGTAACTACTATGATTTGTTTTACTGGGTGTGTACCTCCTGGTCCCTTCAAGTGGTATGCAGGGCAGGTAGTTTTGTAACACTGTTTTTTGAGGAGTGAAGAGTGGCACATCTCAGAGTGGAAAAATTTGCAAGAGGTAGAACTACACACTCCTTTAGACAGGAGTTCGCGGCATTTTTGTGATGCTCAAAGTTGCATGTCCCATTTGTTTTCCCTATAATTCTTGCTTACAGTTACCCCAAGCATAGAAAGTCCACCATTTTGCTTATGGTTGGATACAGTTCGTGGTGGATATATTCACAATTTGTGCAGATCGTAGAACTGCACTACAGTCTTTAATAACCAATCCCGACACACCACCATCTGTTTCCGGGAGGCCAACATTATCCTCGGAAGAGGACTCTCTACTACCTATGTAATAGGAGCTATGGCTGTGGTAGAGTCTTTTGACGAATTCGGATTAGCACTATGGCTGGGGACTGAGTCTGGGTCAGCCCTAGGGCTGAGGGGGCTGAGCTGGTTGATGTTTTAGTTTCCTGTATTTTTTCCAGTGGATGTCTATTTTAGGGTGAACTGTTGTAGACTGGGCATTCTGAATGCTAAAATTTACTGCTTTCCCATCCTCCCATGTTCAATATATTTTGAGTAGACTATCTAATAGTTCCTTTTTCTTTTCATGCTAATTATTTATTAACTTCCTGAGTACTTAACTGATATCTGCCCAGAGTTCCAATTTCTTTACTACAGATCCAAAAACACCTTTCTAGGAGGATGTCGTTTTCGGATGCAGTGTTTATTTTTACATAGGAGACAAGATGTTTGGAAAAACAATGGTGGCATGTGATTCTGGACTTTTTCCCAAGAGCCTTTTCACATGTCCAAGTTAATATACTGTCATCCTGCCTGTATCCTACTTGCGCTCTGATAACCATAAGAAGTGTGGCTATACCCTTAATAACACTTCCCAGGGTGGGGTTATAGAGTGTAGGACACTTCCCAGGGTGGGGTTATACAGTGTAGGACACTTCCCAGGGTGGGGTTATACAGTGTAGGACACTTCCCAGGGTGGGGTTATACAGTGTAGGACACTTCCCAGGGTGGGGTTATACCCTTAATAACACTTCCCAGGGTGGGGTTATAGAGTGTAGGACACTTCCCAGGGTGGGGTTATACCCTTAATAACACTTCCCAGGCTGGGGTTATACAGTGTAGGACACTTCCCAGGGTGGGGTTATACCCTTAATAACACTTCCCAGGGTGGGGTTATAGATTTGTGGGGACACTTCCCGGGGGGGGTTTTTACATTTGTAGGACACTTCCCAGGGTGGGGTTATAGAGTGTAGGAACTTCCAGGGTGGGGTTTTACAGTGTAGGACACTTCCAGGGTGGGGTTATACAGTGTAGGACACTTCCCAGGGTGGGGTTTATAGAGTGTAGGACGCTTCCCAGGGTGGGGTTATACAGTGTAGGACACTTCCCAGGGTGGGGTTATAGAGTGTAGGACACTCCCAGGGAGGGGTTATAGAGTGTAGGACATTTCCCCAGGGAGGGGTATAGAGTGTGGGGACACTTCCCAGGGTGGGGTTATAGAGTGTAGGACATTTCCCCAGGGTGGGGTTTAGAGTGTAGGACATTTCCCGGGGTTTGGGGTTATAGAGTGTAGGACACTTCCCAGGGGTGGGTTATGAGTGTAGGAATTTCCCCAGGGTGGGGTTATAGAGTGTAGGACACTTCCCAGGGTGGGGTTATAGAGTGTAGGACACTTCCCAGGGTGGGGTTATAGAGTGTAGGACACTTCCCAGGGTGGGGTTATAGAGTGTGGACACTTCCCAGGGTGGGGTTTTATGAGTGTGGGGACACTTCCCAGGGAGGGGTTATAGAGTGTAGGACACTTCCCAGGGAGGGGTTATAGAGTGTAGGACACTTCCCAGGGTGGGGTTATAGAGTGTAGGACACTTCCCAGGGTGGGGTTATAGAGTGTAGGACACTTCCCAGGGTGGGGTTTTTAGAGTGTAGGACATTCCCAGGGGGGGGTTTTATAGGTGTAGGACACTTCCCAGGGTGGGGTTATAGAGTGTAGGACACTTCCCAGGGTGGGGTTATAGAGTGTAGGACACTTCCCAGGGTGGGGTTATAGAGTGTAGGACACTTCCCAGGGTGGGGTTATAGAGTGTAGGACACTTCCCAGGGAGGGGTTATAGAGTGTAGGACACTTCCCAGGGTGGGGTTATAGAGTGTAGGACACTTCCCAGGGTGGGGTTATAGAGTGTAGGACATTTCCCCCCCAGGGAGGGGTTTAGAGTGTATGGACACTTCCAGGGAGGGGTTATTAGAGTGTAGGACACTTCCCAGGGGGGGGGTTTAGAGTGTAGGACACTTCCCAGGGAGGGGTTATAGAGTGTGGGGACACTTCCCAGGGTGGGGTTATAGAGTGTAGGACACTTCCAGGGAGGGGTTATAGAGCGTAGGACACTTCCCAGGGTGGGGTTATAGAGTGTAGGACACTTCCCAGGGTGGGGTTATAGAGTGTAGGACACTTCCCGGAGGGGTTTAGAGTTTTAGGACACTTCCCAGGGAGGGGTTATAGAGTGTAGGACATTTCCCCAGGGAGGGGTTATAGAGTGTAGGACATTCCCAGGGGGGTTATAGAGTGTGGCCCACTTCCGGGGGGGGTTTAGAGTGTAGGACACTTCCCAGGGTGGGGTTATAGAGTGTAGGACACTTCCCAGGGTGGGGTTATAGAGTGTAGGACACTTCCCAGGGTGGGGTTATAGAGTATAGGACACTTCCAGGGTGGGGTTATAGAGTGTGGGGACATTCCAGGGTGGGGTTATAGAGTGTAGGACACTTCCCAGGGTGGGGTTATAGAGTGTAGGACACTTCCCAGGGTGGGGTTATACAGTGTAGGACACTTCCTGGGTGGGGTTATAGAGTGTAGGACATTCCCAGGGTGGGGTTATAGAGTGTAGGACACTTCCCAGGGTGGGGTTATGGGTGTTAGGACACTTCCAGGGTGGGGTTATAGAGTGTAGGACATTTCCCAGGGTGGGGTTATACAGTGTGGGAACACTTCCCAGGGTGGGGTTATAGAGTGTAGGACACTTCCCAGGGTGGGGTTATACAGTGTAGGACACTTCCCAGGGTGGGGTTATACAGTGTAGGACACTTCCCAGGGTGGGGTTATAGAGTGTAGGACACTTCCCAGGGTGGGGTTATAGAGTGTAGGACACTTCCCAGGGTGGGGTTATAGAGTGTGGGGACATTTCCCCAGGGTGGGTTTTTAGAGTGTAGGACACTTCCCAGGGTGGGGTTATAGAGTGTAGGACACTTCCGGGGGTGGGGTTATACAGTGTAGGAACGTCCCAGGGTGGGGTTTTTAGAGTGTATGGACACTTCCCAGGGTGGGGTTTATAGAGTGTAGGACCTTCCCAGGGTGGGGTTATACTTTGTAGGACACTTCCCAGGGGGGGGTTTTTATGGGATTTGTAGGACACTTCCAGGGTGGGGTTATACGGGTGTAGGACACTTCCAGGGTGGGGTTATACAGTGTAGGACATTCCCAGGGGGGGTTATAGAGTTTTAGGACACTTCCAGGGTGGGGTTATACAGTGTAGGACACTTCCCAGTGTGGGGTTATAGAGTGTAGGACACTTCCCAGGGTGGGGTTATAGAGTGTAGGACACTTCCCAGGGTGGGGTTATACAGTGTAGGACACTTCCCAGGGTGGGGTTATACAGTGTAGGACACTTCCAGGGGGGGGTTTTTAAAACAGTGTAGGACCTTCCCAGGGTGGGGTTATAGAGTGTAGGACACTTCCCAGGGAGGGGTTATAGAGTGTAGGGACATTTCCCCGGGGTGGGGTTTTACAGTGTAGGACATTTCCCCAGGGTGGGGTTATACAGTGTAGGACATTTCCCAGGGAGGGGTTATACAGTGTAGGACATTTCCCCAGGGAGGGGTTAGGGAAAGTGTAGGACATTCCCGGGTGGGGTTATACAGTGTA
The DNA here is from genome assembly GCF_026875155.1 of Cherax quadricarinatus. Classification (NCBI taxonomy): domain Eukaryota; kingdom Metazoa; phylum Arthropoda; class Malacostraca; order Decapoda; family Parastacidae; genus Cherax; species Cherax quadricarinatus. The sequence continues at coordinate 67,435,394 of NC_069407.1, forward strand.
GGACACTTCCCAGGGTGGGGTTATACAGTGTAGGACACTTCCCAGGGAGGGGTTATACAGTGTAGGACACTTCCCAGGGTGGGGTTATACAGTGTAGGACACTTCCCAGGGAGGGGTTATACAGTGTAGGACACTTCCCAGGGTGGGGTTATACAGTGTAGGACACTTCCCAGGGAGGGGGTTATACAGTGTAGGAAAACTTCCCAGGGTGGGTTTTTACAGTGTAGGACACTTCCCAGGGAGGGGTTATACAGTGTAGGACACTTCCCAGGGTGGGGTTATAGAGTGTAGGACACTTCCCAGGGTGGGGTTATAGAGTGTAGGACATTCCAGGGCGGGGTTATAGAGTGTAGGACATTCCCAGGGTGGTGTTTATACAGTGTGGGGACACTTCCCAGGGAGGGGTTATACAGTGTGGGGACATTCCCAGGGAGGGGTTATACAGTGTAGGACATTTCCCCAGGGAGGGGTTATACAGTGTAGGACATTCCCAGGGTGGGGTTTTATACGTGTAGGACACTTCCCAGGGTGGGGTTTATACAGTGTAGGACATTCCCAGGATGGGGTTATACAGTGTAGGACATTTCCCCCGGGGGAGGGGTTTTTACAGTGTAGGACACTTCCCAGGGTGGGGTTATAGAGTGTAGGACATTTCCCCGGGTGGGGTTATAGAGTGTGGGGCCCACTTCCAGGGTGGGGTTATAGAGTGTAGGGACACTTCCCAGGGTGGGGTTTACAGTGTGGGGACACTTCCCAGGGAGGGGTTATACAGTGTAGGACACTTCCCAGGGGGGGTTTACGTGAAGGACACTTCCCAGGGAGGGGTTATACGGGTTTGGGACACTTCCCAGGGTGGGGTTATACGTGTAGGACACTCCAGGGTGGGGTTATACAGTGTAGGACATTTTTCCAGGGTGGGGTTATACAGTGTAGGACACTTCCCAGGGGGGGTTTACAGTGTAGGACACTTCCCAGGGTGGGGTTATACAGTGTAGGACACTTCCCAGGGAGGGGTTATAGAGTGTAGGACATTCCCAGGGTGGGGTTTTAGATGTAGGACACTTCCCAGGGTGGGGTTATAGAGTGTAGGACACTTCCAGGGTGGGGGTTATAGAGTGTAGGACACTTCCCAGGGTGGGGTTATAGAGTGTAGGACACTTCCAGGGTGGGGTTATAGAGTGTAGGACATTCCCAGGGTGGGGTTTATGAGTTTAGGACACTTCCCAGAGTGGGGTTATAGAGTGTAGGACATTGCCAGGGTGGGGTTATAGAGTGTAGGACACTTCCCAGGGTGGGGTTATAGGTGTGGACACTTCCCAGGGAGGGGGGTTTTGAGTGTAGGACACTTCCAGGGTGGGGTTATAGAGTGTAGGACACTTCCCAGGGTGGGGTTATAGAGTGTAGGACACTTCCCAGGGAGGGGTTATAGAGTGTAGGACACTTCCCAGGGAGGGGTTATAGAGTGTGGACACTTCCCAGGGGGGGTTACAGAGTGTAGGACACTTCCAGGGAGGGGTTATAGAGTGTAGGACACTTCCCAGGGTGGGGTTATAGAGTGTAGGACACTTCCCAGGGAGGGGTTATAGAGTGTAGGACACTTCCCAGGGTGGGGTTTAGAGTGTAGGACACTTCCCCAGGGTGGGGTTTTATACAGTGTAGGACATTCCCAGGGAGGGGTTATAGAGTGTGGGGACACTTCCAGGGAGGGGTTATAGAGTGTAGGACACTTCCCAGGAGGGGTTATAGAGTGTAGGACATTTCCAGGGTGGGGTTATAGAGTGTAGGAAAACTTCCCAGGGAGGGGTTATAGAGTGTAGGACACTTCCCAGGGTGGGGTTATAGAGTGTAGGCACGTCCCAGGGTGGGGTTTATACAGTGTAGGACACTTCCCAGGGTGGGGTTATAGAGTGTAGGACACTTCCCAGGGTGGGGTTATAGAGTTTTAGGACACTTCCAGGGTGGGGTTATAGGTGTGGGGACATTTCCCCAGGGTGGGGTTATACAGTGTAGGACACTTCCCAGGGTGGGGTTATACAGTGTAGGACATTCCCCAGGGTGGGGTTTTATGAGTGTAGGACACTTCCCAGGGGGGGGGTTATACAGTGTAGGACACTTCCCAGGGTGGGGTTATACAGTGTAGGACACTTCCAGGGAGGGGTTATAGAGTGTAGGACACTTCCGGGGTGGGTTATACAGTGTAGGACACTTCCAGGGTGGGGTTATAGAGTGTAGGACACTTCCCAGGGTGGGATTATAGAGTGTAGGACACTTCCAGGGTGGGGTTAAAACAGTGTAGGACACTTCCGGGGTTTGGGGTTATAAAGTGTAGGACACTTCCAGGGTGGGGTTTATAGAGTGTAGGGACACTTCCCAGGGGGGGTTATAGAGTGTAGGACACTTCCCAGGGTGGGGTTATACAGTGTAGGACACTTCCCAGGGGGGGTTTTTAAAACAGTGTAGGACACTTCCAGGGAGGGGTTATACAGTGTAGGGACATTCCAGGGAGGGGTTATAGAGTGTGGGGACACTTCCAGGGTGGGGTTATACAGTGTAGGACATTTCCCCAGGGTGGGGTTATACAGTGTAGGACACTTCCCAGGGAGGGGTTATACAGTGTAGGACATTCCCAGGGGGGGGTTTATACAGTGTAGGACACTTCCAGGGAGGGGTTATACAGTGTAGGACACTTCCCAGGGTGGGGTTATAAGTGTAGGACACTTCCAGGGGGGGTATACAGTGTAGGACACTTCCAGGGTGGGGTTATACAGTGTGGACACTTCCCAGGGGAGGGGTTATACAGTGTGGGGACACTTCCCATGGTGGGGTTATAGAGTGTAGGACACTTCCCAGGGTGGGTTATACAGTGTAGGACATTTCCAGGGTGGGGTTATAGAGTTTTGGAACTTCCCAGGGTGGGGTTTTTACATGTAGGACACTTCCAGGGAGGGGTTATGCAGTGTAGGACACTTCCCAGGGAGGGGTTATTACAGTGTAGGACATTTCCCCAGGGAGGGGTTTACAGTGTAGGGAAAATTTCCCCAGGGTGGGGTTTTTATACAGTGTAGGACATTTCCCCAGGGTGGGTTATACGTGTAGGACATTTCCCCAGGGTGGGTTTTACAGTGTAGGACACTTCCCAGGGGGGGTTATACAGTGTAGGACATTTCCCCAGGGTGGGGTTTAGAGTGTAGGACACTTCCCAGGGTGGGGTTATAGAGTGTAGGACACTTCCAGGGGGGGGGTTATAGAGTGTGGGGGACACTTCCAGGGTGGGGTTATACAGTGTGGACACTTCCCAGGGAGGGGTTTACAGTGTAGGACACTTCCCAGGGAGGGTTTTACAGTGTAGGACACTTCCCCAGGGAGGGGTTTTACAGTGTAGGACACTTCCCAGGGTGGGGTTATACAGTGTAGGACACTTCCCAGGGTGGGGTTATACAGTGTAGGACACTTCCCAGGGTGGGGTTATACAGTGTAGGACACTTCCCAGGGAGGGGTTATACAGTGTAGGACACTTCCCAGGGGTGGGGTTATACAGTGTGGGGAACTTCCCAGGGAGGGGTTATAGAGTGTGGACACTTCCCAGGGTGGGGTTATGGGTGTAGGAACTTCCCAGGGTGGGGTTATAGGTGTAGGACACTTCCCAGGGTGGGGTTATAGAGTGTAGGACACTTCCCGGGGGTGGGGTTTATAGAGTGTAGGACACTTCCCAGGGTGGGGTTATAGAGTGTAGGACACTTCCCAGGGTGGGGTTATAGAGTGTAGGACACTTCCCAGGGTGGGGTTATAGGTGTAGGGACATTTCCCCAGGGTGGGGTTATCGGTGTAGGACACTTCCCAGGGTGGGGTTATAGAGTGTGGGGACACTTCCCAGGGAGGGGTTTATAGAGTGTTGGACATTTCCCCAGGGGGGGGTTTTATAGAGTGTAGGACATTCCCGGGGTTTGGGGTTATAGATTTGTAGGCACTTCCCAGGGGAGGGGTTATGAGAGTAGGACACTTCCCAGGGAGGGGTTATAGAGTTTTAGGACACTTCCCAGGGTGGGGTTATAGAGTGTGGGGACACTTCCCAGGGGGGGTTTTATAGAGTGTAGGACATTTCCCCAGGGTGGGGTTATGAGTGTGGACACTTCCCAGGGGGGTTATAGAGTGTAGGACACTTCCAGGGTGGGGTTATAGAGTGTAGGACACTTCCCAGGGTGGGGTTATACATTTGTAGGAACTTCCCCAGGGAGGGGTTATAGAGGTAGGAAACTTCCAGGAGGGGTTTATAGAGTGTAGGACACTTCCAGGGAGGGGTTTATAGAGTGTAGGACATTCCAGGGTGGGGTTATAGAGTGTAGGACACTTCCCAGGGAGGGGTTATAGAGTGTAGGACACTTCCAGGGTGGGGTTATAGAGTGTAGGACACTTCCAGGGTGGGGTTATACAGTGTAGGACCCTTCCCAGGGTGGGGTTTTATAGAGTTTTGGACATTCCCAGGGTGGGGTTATAGAGTGTGGGGACACTTCCCAGGGTGGGGTTATAGAGTGTAGGACACTTCCAGGGTGGGGTTTACAGTGTGGACATTTCCCCAGGGTGGGGTTTTTACAGTGTGGGGACACTTCCAGGGTGGGGTTTTTAGAGTGTGGACACTTCCCAGGGTGGGGTTATAGAGTGTAGGACACTTCCAGGGTGGGGTTATAGAGTGTGGGACACTTCCAGGGTGGGGTTTATATAGTGTAGGACACTTCCAGGGGGGGGTTTTATACAGTGTAGGACACTTCCCAGGGTGGGGTTATACAGTGTAGGACAACTTCCAGGGTGGGGGTTATAGAGTGTTAGGACACTTCCAGGGTGGGGTTATACAGGGGTAGGACACTTCCCAGGGTGGGGTTATACAGTGTAGGCCCACTTCCCAGGGAGGGTTATAGAGTGTAGGACACTTCCCAGGGTGGGGTTATACAGTGTAGGACACTTCCCAGGGTGGGGTTATACAGTGTAGGACATTTCCCCAGGGAGGGGTTTTATAGAGTGTAGGACACTTCCCAGGGTGGGGTTATACAGTGTGGGGACACTTCCCAGGGTGGGGTTATAGAGTGTGGACACTTCCAGGGTGGGGTTATAGAGTGTAGGACACTTCCCAGGGTGGGGTTATACAGTGTAGGACACTTCCCAGGGTGGGGTTTACAGTGTAGGACACTTCCCGGGGTTTGGGGTTAAGTGGTGTAGGGACACTTCCCAGGGAGGGGTTATAGAGTGTAGGACACTTCCCAGGGTGGGGTTATACAGTGTAGGACACTTCCCAGGGTGGGGTTATGCAGTGTAGGACATTCCCAGGGAGGGGTTTTAACAGTGTAGGACACTTTCCCAGGGAGGGGTTATAGAGTGTAGGACACTTCCCAGGGTGGGGTTATACAGTGTAGGGACACTTCCCGGGGTTTGGGGTTTACAGTGTAGGACACTTCCAGGGAGGGATTAACTGTAGGACACTTCCCAGGGGGGGGTTATACAGTGTAGGACACTTCCCAGGGAGGGGTTATACAGTTTTAGGACACTTCCAGGGTGGGGTTATACAGTGTAGGACACTTCCCAGGGAGGGGTTTATACAGTGTAGGACACTTCCAGGGTGGGGTTATACAGTGTAGACATTCCCAGGGAGGGGTTTAAGTGTAGGACACTTCCCAGGGTGGGGTTATAGAGTGTAGGACACTTCCCAGGGGGGGGGTTTATAGGTGTAGGACACTTCCCAGGGTGGGGTTATAGAGTGTAGGACACTTCCAGGGTGGGGTTTTTGAGTTTTGGACACTTCCCAGGGGGGGGTTTTTATAGAGTGTAGGAACTTCCAGGGGGGGGTTATACAGTGTAGGACACTTCCCAGGGTGGGGTTATACAGTTTTAGGACATTTCCCCAGGGAGGGGTTTTTACAGTGTAGGACATTCCCAGGGAGGGGTTATCAGTGTAGGTCACTTCCCAGGGAGGGGTTATACAGTGTAGGACACTTCCCAGGGTGGGGTTATACAGTTTTGGACATTTCCCCAGGGTGGGGTTTACAGTGTAGGACACTTCCAGGGTGGGGTTATACAGTTTTAGGACACTTCCAGGGAGGGGTTATACAGTGTGGGGAAACTTCCCAGGGTGGGGTTATACAGTGTAGGACATTCCCAGGGTGGGGTTATACAGTGTGGACACTTCCCAGGGAGGGGTTATACAGTTTTGGGGACACTTCCCCCAGGGTGGGGTTATACAGTGTAGGACACTTCCCAGGGTGGGGTTATACAGTGTAGGACACTTCCCAGGGAGGGGTTATACAGTGTAGGACGCTTCCCAGGGTGGGGTTATACAGTGTAGGACACTTCCCAGGGTGTGATTATGTGCTGTAGGACACTTCCCAAGGTGTGGTTATATACTGTAGGACACTTCCCTGGATGGGGATATACACTACAGGACACTTCCCAGGGTTTGGGTATATACTGCAGGACACTTCCCATGGTGGGGTTATACAGTTTAGGATACTTCCCAGGGTGTGGGTATAGAGTGTAGGGCACTTCCAAGGGTGAGGTTATATACTGTAAGACACTTCCTAGGGTTGGGTTATACAGTGAAGGACACTTATTTGGGTGTGGGTTATAGAGTATAGGGCACTTCCCAGGGTGGGGTTATACAGTATTGGGCACTTCCCAGGGTAGGGTTATACAGTATTGGGCACTTCCCAGGGTGGGGTTATACAGTACTGGGCACTTCCCAGGGTGGGGTTATACAGTATTGGGCACTTCTCAGGGTGGGGTTATACAGTGTTAGGCACTTCCCAGGGTGGGGGTTATACAGTGTTGGCCACTTCCCAGGGTGGGGGTTATACAGTATTGGGCACTTCTCAGGGTGGGATTATACAGTGTAGGCCCCTTCTCAGGGTGGGGTATACAGTGTTGGGTACTTCCCAGGGTGGGGTATACAGTGAAAATAAATGGTATAAAATACCGACACAATGGAAACATAAACACATATGCAGTTTAATGTGATCCTTTATTGACAACGTTTCGCCCACACAGTGGGCTTTTTCAAGTCACAAACAGATCTACCTGGGGTGGAAGGTACGTGAGTATTTATAGTCAGGTTCAGAACGTTGAGGTCAGGTGGAGAATGCTGCATCTGATGATCTACCGGGTGGGGTTATATAGTCTAAAATCTTGGGTAGCTTGGCAGGGGTATTGGACAATTTGTGAGCCTCCCTTTTCTGCAGTGTTTTTATGTTCTTATGTGGGATAGCGTGAAGGAGTTTTCTTGGCAAGTGGTTTCAGCTATGTTATAGAAGCCTTTTGTTCTGGTTGAAATTGTTGGTTATAGAGATAAGCGATGATTCCAGGATTTTCGGTTTTGAGTGTTGTCTTGTGGCGATAGTCTTGAGTTTCTAAAATTATTATAATGGTTGTGAGAATTGCGATGGTTTTACACAGGCTTTCCCTTGTATCGTCAGTCCTGCTTGCGTTTTGGGTTTGTTCTGAAATACGTGTTTGGAGGTCTGTTGATGTTTCGCCACGTATAATTTGTTGCAGTATTACAAGGGATTTTTGTATCCCCCTGCAGAGGATGGAAGCTTCTCCTGTCTACTACTGGTGATGTCCTTGATGGTCGTGGTTGTGGAGGTAGATACTTGGAATGATGTATTGGAAAAGATGTTGGAAACATGTTTGGCAATGGAGTTGGTGGGGAGGACTATGTATCTCTTCTCGGCAGTGTCTTCTCTGGGTGTGTTGAAGATTGTAATAAAGTTGGTAGAATTACCGACAATATGTAAAGTAAAAGGACACAAGTGCAACTAATGTGACATTTATTGTGGCAACGTTTCGCTCCTGGAGAGCGAAACGTTGCCACAATAAATGTCACATTACACACAATGTCACTTAGTTGCACTTGTAGATGAATGGTTCAGAGAACCGACATGTTGATAAATTAGACACATATGCAACTCTTGGGTATCTTTATTGAGGAAACGTTTCGCCACACAGTGGCTTCATCAGTCCATACGAAGGAGAAACTGAAGAACAGGAGGAGAATGAGGTAATCAGTCCCTCAACCTTGAGTCGATGTGTTCAGTCCATCAAGATTGATGGACTGAACACATCGACTCAAGGTTGAGGGACTGATTTACCTCATTCTCCTCCTGTTCTTCAGTTTCTCCTTCGTATGGACTGATGAAGCCACTGTGTGGCGAAACGTTTCCTCAATAAAGATACCCAAGAGTTGCATATGTGTCTAATTTATCAGTTGCACTTGTGTTGAAGATGTTTAATGCCCGCCGTCTGCAGTCTCTGATGAAGTGACGAGGATAGTGGAGCCCTCAATGCAGTTCACACTTGAAGAAGAAGTCGACAACACTCTTCCTTTCCTTGATGTTCTCTGCAAAACAGACCATGAACTTCGTTTTAAAGTCTATCGAAAACCAACCAACCAACCAAAACGATCTTCTCCACTTCTACTCTCACAACGACACCAAAACTAAACGTGGTGTAATTATAGGCTTCTTCCTGCGCGCACTTAGAATCTGCAGCAATGAGTTCCTTGAGGAAGAATGCACTATAATTGAACAAGTATTTTCTAAACTCCACTATCCTCGTCACTTCATCAGAGACTGCAGACGGCGGGCATTAAACATCTTCCACACACCCAGAGAAGACACTGCCGAGAAGAGATACATAGTCCTCCCCACCAACTCCATTGCCAAACATGTTTCCAACATCTTTTCCAATACATCATTCAAAGCATCTACCTCCACAACCACGACCATCAAGGACATCACCAGTAGTAGACAGGAGAAGCTTCCATCCTCTGCAGGGGTATACATAATCCCTTGTAATGACTGCAACAAATTATACGTGGGCGAAACATCAAGAGACCTCCAAACACGTATTTCAGAACACCAATACGCAAGCAGGACTGGTGATACGAGGAATGCCTGTGTACAACATCGCAATTCTCACAACCATTTAATTAACTTCAGAAACTCAAGACTTATCGCCACAGAAGACAGCACTCAATACCGAAGAATCCTGATAAATTAGGCACATGTGCAACTCTTGGGTATCTTTATTGAGGAAACGTTTCGCCACACAGTGGCTTCATCAGTCCATACGTAGGAGAAACTTGAAGAACAGGAGGAGAATGAGGTAATCAGTCCCTCAACCTTGAGTCGATGTGTTCAGTCCATCAATCTTGAATAGAATACGGCATATGAGCGGAGAAGCAGCTTATAAACCGTATGGCAGGAGAGGTGCAGCAGTCATAGGTGGTGTCACATTTGTTCAATGCGGAAGTAGGTCGTGCCCAAGAATTAGGCAAGCGAAGAATTCCTAAGTATAAGATCCCAAGAAATTGCAGTGTCTGACAGGTTTGTAGATGAATGGTCCAGAGAACCGACATGTTGATAAATTAGACACATGTGCAACTCTTGGGTATCTTTATTGAGGAAACGTTTCGCCACACAGTGGCTTCATCAGTCCATACATAGGAGAAACTTGAAGAACAGGAGGAGAATGAGGTAATCAGTCCCTCAACCTTGAGTCGATGTGGTCAGTCCATCAATCTTGAATAGAATACGGCATACGTGCGGAGAAGGAGCTTATAAACCGTTGGTAGGAGAGGTGCAGCAGTCATAGGTGGTGTCACATTTGTTCAATGTGGAAGTAGGTCGTGCCCAAGAATTAGGCAAGCGAAGGATTCCCAAGTATTAAGATCCCAAGAAGTTGAAGTGTCTGACAGGTTTGTAGATCTGTTTGTGACTTGAAAAACCCCACTGTGTGGGCGAAACGTTGTCAATAAAGGATCACATTAAACTGCATATGTGTTTATGTTTCCGGGGTGTACAGTGTTGGGTACTTCCCAGGGTGGAAGTATACAGTGTTGGGCACTTCCCAGGGTTGGGTTATACAGTACAAGGCAATTCTCAGGGTGGGGTTATACAGTGTTGGCTACTTACCAGGGTGAGGGTTATACAATATTAAGCACTTCCCTGGGTAGAGTTATACAGTGTAAGGCGATTCTCAGGGTGGGGTATACAGTGTTGGGCACTTCCTATGGGGTATACAGTGTTGGGTACTTCCCAGGGTCAGGGTATACAGTGTTGGGTACTTCCCAGGGTCAGGGTATATAGTGTTGGGCACTTCGCAGGGTGGGGTTATACAGAGTTGGGCACTTCCCAGGGTGGGGGGTATGCAGTGTTACGTACTACCAAGGGTGGGGGTATACAGTGTTGGGCACTTCTCAGGGTGGGGTTATACAGTATTGGGCACTTCCCAGTGTGGGGGTATACAGTGTAGGGCACTTATCAGGGTGGGGTATAAAGTGTTGGGCACTTCCAGGGTGGGAGGTTTACTATCAGTGTAGATTACTTATAGGGTAGGGTTATAAAGTGTTGGGACTTCATAGGGAGGGGGTATACAGTGTTGGGCACTTCCTAGGGTGGGGGGTATACAGTGTTGGGCACTTCCAGGGTGGTGAGTATACAGTTTTGGGCCCTTCAGGGAAGGGAGGTATGCGTGTAGTTTACTTCCCAGGGGTAGGAGTATAAGTGTTGGGCACTTCCTAGGGTGAGGTGGGCTCTTGGGGAATGATTGGAAGCAGGGGCTTTAATGACGTGTAGATAGACTTAAGGTGTGGTTGTATTTTTAAAAAACAGGGTTTTGGTGATGAGATTGTGCGCTGGGCCGGACTACTTTGTATACGCCTGGCACACGGTCAGGTTAGGGTTAATGGGAGTTAGGGTTGCCAGTGCAAGAGGGGGAAGGGTTTGCGACAGGGGTGCCCCTTGTCTCAAATCCTCTTTGCATGATGCAGGACCTTTTTATAGGCATATAGAGGAAGGGATGTGTGGGACAGGGAGAGGTGGGGCCCTGGGAGAGTGGTATTGTGGGGTATGTGGATGGACACCAAGTTTTGGTAGGAGGGAGACATAGGATTGGAAATGTGGGACGTATCAATAGGAGATGTTTAGGTGGGCGTACCGGAGGGATGAGGGTAATGGAGCAAAGTCAAAGTTATTAGAAGTAGGCACTTGGGTGGTGGGGGGTTTGGGGGGAACAGTATTGGGTGGAACGTATTGGATAGAATTAGATATTGTGGGGTTGTGTATCTGGCGGAGCTGGGGAGGCACAGAGAATAAATTACAGAAGTGTGCGAAGAGCGATGGGTAGGATGCGCGGTGGAGGCTGGGATTTAAATTGCAGCAGAGGTTGGGTGGGTAGTAAATACACTTGCTGTACAGTTAAATGTGGGGCGTGGCAGAAATTTTCCTGAGTTCGTGTGATATTCGGGGAACTGGGAGGGTGGTTTTGAGGTATGTGTGGGGGTTTGGGGCCATGGTAGGAAGGAGGGGGTGATGATGGGGTGCGGCGGGTGGCTGGGTCTTATACTTTGGGGACACACGAGTGGGCAGTGTTGTGAAGAGCGATATTTGAGGGGGGGAGGGGAGAAGGGGTGAAGGGTGGGAGGGGTTTTAAAAAGGATGGCAAAGGTGGAAGGGAAAGGCACTACTGGAGTGTAAAGTATGGGCGAATTTGTTGGCAGTAAGGAAGAAAAAAAAAAGTAAGGGTAAGTAGGCTTGGGAGGACAGGTGGCAGGGTACAGTGTTTAGGGAGTAGCTAAAACCCCAAATTTATGTTGGAGGGGCATTTGGGAGACTTTGGAAGATCAAAATTAAACCCAAGGGTTCGTGAAGTGGTTTATAGATTTTTTTGGGGAATTCTAGTACAAGGTCAGTGCTATTAAAATGGGTTTTTGTAGGTGCTGGCATTTGTTTGCTTGTGAGGAAGAGGGCGGTTTTCATCCCATATATTTTTGTGAAACCCTTTGGGGTTTTTTGTAAGGGGGCGGTTAGCGGGTTCTGGGTATAGTGGGGGGGGGGGAAAGAAACATTTGATTGAGGGGTTTGCATTTTATGTGGGGGGGGTTTCCCCAAGGAACATTCGGGGGGCCTGATGTATGTAGGGGCAATTTTTTGTAGTGTCTTGGTGCATGGGGAGGTGGGGGGTGAAAATAGGGTGCGGGCGCTGCGGCGGTGTGTTCGTAATATGCAGAAATAGGCTCTATTGGGGGTTGTGGGGGAAAAAGTTTTCCCCGGGTTATCGTAATCTGTCGGTAGGTTTTAATGTTAGGGGGTTTGGGGGTGTTTAGGTGGTTTTTGGGGTGGTTTTTCCCTAAACTGGATTCTTGTTTTTTTTGGATTATGGGGATGGAATGGGTTTTAAAAGTGTGTGGTAGTGGGCATATGGGTGTAAAGTCGTTAGGAATGGGGGGGGGGGAGGGGGGGTGAACTGGTGAGCATTTGGTTTATGAGTCAGGGGTTTTATGACTTTCGCGGACGTCAGGTACGAACGCTTGAGCATAGGAAAGGGAACGTGAGTTTGTGTTTTTTTTAATACAGATTAAGCATGGGTCTGGGTGATGGACAGGGTGTGGCTTTGAAGTGTCTTTTGCAAGGGTGGTTTTGTTAATGATTGAGGTATGTTCTGCCGGTACATGTTTTATTAGGAGCCATAAGTTAATATTGTGTAACTTAGTGCAGACAGATTAGTTGATATTTGCTCTTGGAACATTGTTAATAAAATATTAGATATCTTGTTGAACATAATACATAAAAAATGGTATATGTATTAGTGTGGTGATTACAATTTCCTAGTGTACTGTTACCATTAGTTGGTATTCTTCACTTATGTCAAATAATTACTTATTCTATATATTGTTATAAGATATTTATGTTAGTTCTTATTTTATTCGTTTTAGAAGTGAACAAAATGTAAGGTTGTTGTGAACTCTAGTAAAGTGGCATTTTCTTTTGCACTGGGGAAAAGGGGAAGTGTAAAGCTAAATATGATTGGATCATAACGAATGGTCATTGGATATATGTACACTGTATTAGAAGGACGGGAAGGATGGTGAGGATTGATCAATATATGTATTATTCTTATTGTAAGTTTCATGGAACTCAGTGTGATAATATGTACACTCTTAGTCGGATGATAAGTATTTGATATTATTATGCTTATTGTAATTATAATTTGATTGATGAAAGTATAATCTGGTTTTTAGCGTTGGAGTAAAGAGATAAAGCATAGGGGAGTGGGGTGATATTTTGTCTGCACAATAGATGAATCCAAGCAAGTATGTAATTTAGAAAATGTAACATTTTTATTTTTCGTGGCGGAGGGGGACGATAAGGGGTGTCTCTATCTTTGTTATTGTACCTTAAGTATTTTTTTAAATTCGCTGACTGCTGGAGGTTATGAGTGTGACGGCAGACACAGTTATAGGCATGTGGGGGGAAGGGGGTTGGAAGAGTCAGCGGTAGTGTATAAATCCACACGTGCACGAATATTGGTTGTTATCATGGGGTTTATATGAGGGTTAGGGTGTGGTGAATTGGTTTCTTTGTGGATGTTGTGCCATCATGTTCAGACTTTTCTTGTATTATAGTGCACTTTTAGTTGGCGGGATTGTGGGTTTTACATGTTATCACTGATTATCCTTATAGTGCTCTTAATAAATGTATAAGAGATGTCATGAGTTACTCAGGTGAAAGCTGGTATGTTTTTCAAGGGGGGGGGCTGGGTGTAAGCATTTAAGTAGGACTATCGTTTTTTTTATAAGACCTTTTTTTCACGTAAAGCACGGTAATAAAAGTGTGTTGATTGGAGTGCAGAGCCAATTCTGATGCTTTATATAAGGCTTCTTGGGGATTTGTTAGTCACTGCGATTATCGTTTTACGTCTGTATTTTTTACATATTTTTATTCCCCATATATTTTTTGCCCTGATTTTTTAAAAAAAATAAAAAAAATTGTTGTAATCATGGCCCAGCAGTTTTCTTCTTAAACTCTTTCAAAGAGTTTGATAATGTGGGAATCGAGCTTTTGATAGTAGTTTTTTTTGCAGTTGTTTTACTTCTTCTCGGGGAAGGGGGCTATTTTTATGATTTTTATGAGGGGATGAATCCTGTGCCAGACTCCTTCTCCAAAAGAATTTTGAGACACGAAGGGTTTCCGGAAAAATTTTTAAGGGGTTCCATGAGTCGGGAACTGGGGGAGCGATCATGGGCCACTGTGAATGACTTCGTGGAAGTCGAGTACGGTTGCGTTAGGTGGGGAAATCTAAAGATTTGCCAGACTTTTTAGTCTCACCCTTTAACAACTCTTTTAGTTATCGTTTTTAAATTGTTAAAGGGCCCCATAAATGCACAGTTATATTTTGATTTAAGCATTTTTTTTTTTTTTTTTTGTTGTGTTGTGTAAGACTTTTCCTGCAACCCTTTTTTTTTTCCCCAAATTTTGCACATGAAAGAAAAGTGTTTTGGATTTTTTCCTCTGTCACTCCCGGTTTCTGTATGATTCACTCGTTTGAGATCATTTTTTCCATCTCTCTAACCATTGTCACTTTCGCTCCTCAGAAAATTTACAACCTTTTTTATGAGAACTCTGATTCTACATCTTCGTCTGTAAACGGGGTGCCTCTCTCTCCCTCTCTCCTCTCTCTCTCTCTCTCTCTCTCTCTCTTCTTCTCTAACTCTCTCTTCTCTTCCTCTCTCTCTTTTTTAACTCTGCATCTTTTTCTGTTGTTTTCTCCCGTTGTCTGTGCCCAGAACATAACTAATACCACTTGCTCATCTCCCGAGACATGGTCTGAGCCATGCTACCACGTAAATTTTCCCAAAAGTAATTTTACCCAGGTCAGGATTATTTGTCCCCCATAAATGATTACAAACCAGTAGGAATACGTACTTATATTTGGGGTTCGACACATCAGCAATATCAGATCCTCTTATTTGTGAACATAAGTTTGGAGATTTTCCATATTTTGGTTCTGCGTTCTGGCTTAAGGCATTTACTTTTTTTTCATAAATTTAATAGTTTTATTGTGTGGGGTTTATCTAAACTATCTTCTGAGATCTTCTCTCCCCTTTGCTATCTGCCCCATTTTCCATTTAATGTCTTAAAAATTTAAAATTTCCAATATTGAATATTTGCGGACAAATTTGAACCTCTGGGGAAGATGCACGACTGGGGTTTATTATAAAAAACAACAGACTCCCCGGGTTATTTTTTTGACCTAAAAAAATCGACTACAACACAAGTTTTTGGAGTAACTCAGAGCAAAAAAAATGCTTTTAACACATAGAGAATCTCTACAATAGCCCCGGGGGTCACCCACCGCTTCGCTAAGGGCCCGGTTTTCGGAAGGAGGGTTTGGTCCCATCATTATTATCAAGGATGGGTCAGGGGCCTGAAACGCGATTGTGAAATATCAAAAAAAGACAAAGGGCAAATGGAAATTTAACTCCCCCAAAGAATGAACCCAAAACCCTGAAAAGAAAAAAAAAGAGAGGGAAGAAAGAGAGGAAGAGAGAGAGAGAGAGAGGGAAAAGAGAGAAGGAGAGTTTCTCTCACCTGATTTTTTTTACGTGCTGGGTTTGCTTCGAGATTTTTTTTCTGTCTTTGGGTTTTTGTCAGTAAATAAACACGCAATTGGGAAAAAAAAAAATAAAAGCAAGAAAAATTTTAGTGCTAAGAAGACCGAGGAAGAAGCAGTGAACAGCAGGCAAGAAGGGAGTTAAACAGAGAGACAGGAGAGGCAACCCGGTGAAAGGAAGTCCGGTTTTTGGTGTGTGTGTCAACCTTTTTGTACCATCTACTTGTCTTTGCGTGGGTCGATTCACTTCCGGCCCCCCCTCTTCAATGGGCCCCTACTCAGGCATTTCCCGCTCTGTGAGCTTTATCATACCTCTTTTTTAAAGCTATGTATGGGTCCTGCCTCCAATACATCACTTCCCAGACTATTCCACTTGCTGACAACTCTTTGACTAAAGAAATACTTCCTAATGTCCCTATGATCCGTCTCAGTCTTCAACTTCCAACTGTGGCCCCTTGCTGCTGCGTCCCATCTCTGGAACATCATGTATCTGTACACCTTGTCTATTCCACGCAGTATTTTATATGTCGTTATCATTTCTTCCCTGACCCTACTGTCCTCCAGTGTCGTCAGAACGATTTCCCTTAACCTTTCTTCATAGGACATTCCCCTTAGCTTTCGAACTAACCTTGTCGCAAGCCTTTGCACTTTCTCTAATTTCTTGACGTGCTTGATCAAGTGTGGGTACCAAACAGGTACTACATACTCCAGTATGGGCCTGATGTACACGGTGTACAGTGTCTTGAACGATTCCTCACTAAGGTATCGGAACGCTGTTCTCAGGTTTGCCAGGCGCCCATATGCTGCAGCAGTTATCTGGTTGATGTGTGCTTCCAGAGACGTGCTCGGTGTTATACTCACCCCAAGATCTTTCTCCTTGAGCGAGGTTTGCAGTCTTTGGCCACCTAACCTATACTCCGTCTGCGGTCTTCTGTGCCCTTCCCCGATCTTCATGACTTTGCATTTGGCGGGGTTAAATTCGAGAAGCCAGTTGCTGGACCAGGTGTCCAGTTTGTCCAGGTCTCTTTGAAGTCCTGCCTGGTCCTCATCTGCTTTAATTCTCCTCATTAACTTCACATCACCAAGTCATTCACATATACCAAAAATATCACTGGTCCTAGGACCGACCCCTGTGGGACCCCGCTCGTCACAGGTGCCCACTGTGATACCTCATCACGTACCATGACTCGTTGTTGCCTCCCTGTCAGGTATTCTCTGATCCATTGCAGTGTCCTTCCTGCCATACGCGCTGATCCTCTAGCTTCTGCACTAATCTCTTGAGAGGAATTGTGTTGAAGGCCTTTTGCAGTCCAAGAAGATGCAATCAACCCACACCTCTTTCTCATGTCTTATTTCTGTTACTTTATCATAAAACTCCAGAGGGTTTGTGACACAGGATTTGCCTTCCATAAATCCGTGCTGGTTGGATGCTTGGATGCTGTCCGGTCCCATCACCTTTGAGGTATCAATGTCCCTTAGCAGCTTTTTCACTTCCTCCTCAGTTGCATGTATGCCATCCAACACTTGGTGTATTCCTTGCTGGTGTCCCCCTCTGTTTTGTCCTCCCAGAGGCCTTCCTGTCTCCACTGTAAATACTTCCTTAAATCTTGATCGTTTTTTGTGATTTCCCCACAGTCTTTCCTCAGTCTGATCACTTATTCTTTGACTGTTGTCTTTCTCCTGATGTGGCTATACAGCAGTTTCGGGTCAGAATGGTCTTTCGATGCTATGTTGTTTTTGTACTGTCGCTGGGCCTCCCTTCTTGCCTGTGCATACTCGTTTCTGGCTCTTCGACTAATCTCTTTATTTTCCTGGGTCCTTTGCCTCCTGTACCTTTTCCAATCTCTAATTCACTTAATTTTTGCCTTCCTACACCTTCGGGTAAACCAAGGACTCGTTCTGGTCTTCCCATTATTTCTGTTTCCCTTGGGAAAAAAACCTTTCCTCTGCCTCCTTGCATTTTGTAGTTACATATTCTATAAATCTAGTTTACTGACTTTCCTACCAGTTCTCTGTCCCACTGAAGCTCCTGCAGGAAGTTCCTCATACCTGTGTAGTCCCCCCCTTTTAATAGTTTGGCTTTTCCCCACTCAATTCCCTATTACCCTCTGCACTTGTAACTCAGAACCACGTGATCACTAGCTCCAAGGGGCCTCTCGTAAGTTATATCCTCAATGTCTGAACTGCTCAGGGAACACAAGGTCCAGTCTTGCTGGTTCATCCTCCCCTCTCTCTGTGGTAATGTCCCTGAGTGTTGATACATGAGGTTTTCCAGTACCACATCCATCATTTTGGCTTTTCATGTTTCGGGACCCCCAGTGCTCCAGGTTTTCTCAATCGATCTCCCTGTGGTTTAAAAATCGCCATAAAAAGTACATTTGCTCTGCCAGTGTGTCCACCATCGCTCTGTTTTTTTCTTCGTACTCCTCTCTTGGCCTCCTGCAATTCTGTGGTGGGTTATTTCATCACTCCAATGACTACTTTATGTTTCCCAGACTGAATTGTACCACTATGTATTCCCTTTTTCCCAAACTCGTTTTGCCCTTTATTTCCTCAAATCCCCCTCCGTTTTTTTATGAGCCGTGAACCCCTCCTCCCCTCTACTCCTTCCATCTTTCCTCAGGATATGATATTTGCGGTGGGAAGATTGCGTCTGTTATTGTCTCAGTGAGTTTCCTTTCTGTGACTGCTATGATGTCTGGGGATTTCTCACTGATTCTTTCGTGCCGCTCCACATATTTATTCGTTATTCCGTCCGCATTCGTGCACCAAACCCTCAGCTTCTTTTCTATCACTGTCGTCCTGGGAGAATATTGGGGGGTTGGGGAAGTGGGAGCCTTGATGGGGGTCTAAGGGGGGTTGTGGTGTGGATGTGGTTTGTGATGAGGGGGTGGGGTCAGAATGCTCATAGGGGGCAGCTGTAAGGGTGAGGTTTGTGATGTGGGGGTTGGTGGCAGAGAGAACAGTGTGTTGAATTTGGTTTAGATTCCTCAGTTGCGTTGTGTGTGTTTTATGTGTGTGTGTGTTTTGTGTGTGTGTGTGTGTGTGTGTATGTGTGTGTTTCTCACCTATTTGTACTCACCTATTTGTGGTTTGCAGGGGTTGAGTCCTAGCTCCCGGCCCCGCCTCTTCACCGGTTGCTTACTAGACCCTCTCTTCCCCGCTCCATGAGCTTTATCCAAACCTCGTCTTAAAACTGTGTATGGTTCCTGCCTCCACTACGTCATTTTCTAGGCTATTCCACTGCCTTACAACTCTATGACTGAAGAAATACTTCCTACTATCTCTCTGACTCATTTGTGTCTTCAACTTCCAATTGTGGCCTCTTGTTTCTGTGTCCCTCCCTGGAACATTTCCTGTCCTTGTCCACCTTGTCTATTCCACGCAGTATTTTATATGTCGTTATCATGTCTCCCCTGACCCTCCTGTCCTCCAGTGTCGTCAGGCCGATTTCCCTTAATCTTTCTTCATAGGACATTCCCCTTAGCTCTGGAACAACCTTGTTGCAAACCTTTGTACTTTCTCTAGTTTCTTGACGTGCTTTATCAAGTGCGGGTTCCAAACAGGTGCTGCATACTCCAGTATGGGCCTGACATACACGGTGTACAGTGTCTTGAATGATTCCTTACTAAGGTGTCGGAATGCTGTTCTCAGGTTTGCCAGGCGCCCATACGCTGCAGCAGTTATCTGATTGATATGTGGGTTCCGGAGACATGCTCGGTGTTATACTCACCCCAAGATCTTTCTCTTGAGTGAGGTTTGCAGCCTTTGGCCACCTAGCCTATACTCTGTCTGTGGTCTTCTGTGCCCTTCCCCTATCTTCATGACTTTGCATTTGGCAGGATTAAATTCGAGAAGCCATTTGCTGGACCAGGTGTCCAGTCTGTCCAGGTCTCTTTGAAGTCCTGCCTGGTCCTCATCAGATTTAATTCTCCTCATTAAACTTCACATCATCTGCAAACAGGGACACTTCTGAGTCTAACCCTTCCCTCATGTCGTTCACATATACCAAAAATAGCACTGGTCCTAGGACCGACCCCTGTGGGACCCCGCTCGTCACAGGTGCCCACTGTGATACATCATTACGTACCATGACTCGTTGTTGCCTCCCTGTCAGGTATTCTCTGATCCATTGCAGTGCGCTTCCTGTTATATGCGCCTGATGCTCTTGCTTCTGCACTAATCTCTTGTGAGGAACTGTGTCAAAGGCCTTCTTGCAGTCCAAGAAGATGCAATCAACCCACCCCTCTCTCTCTTGTCTTACTTCTGTTATTTTATCATACAACTCCAGAAGGTTTGTGACACAGGATTTGCCTTCCGTGAATCCGTGCTGGTTGGCATTTATACTCTTGTTCCGTTCCAGGTGCTCCACCACTCTCCTCCTGATAAACTTCTCCATAATTTGCATACTATACACGTCAATGACACAGGTCTATAGTTTAGTGTCTATAGTGTGGGGTGTGTGTGTGTGTGTGTGTTGGGTGTTGTGTGTGTGTTGGAGGTGTGGTGTGGGGTTTTGTGTATGCGTTGTGTGGTGTGTGATGTGTGTGTGTGGTGTGTGTGTGTGTTTGTGTGTGTGTGTGTGTGTGTGGTGGTGGGTGTTGTGGTGTGTGTGTGGCGTGTGGTGTGTTGGGGTGTGGTGTGTGTGTGGTGTGGTGTGTGTATGCGGGTTGCGTTGTGTGTGTGTGTTGTGTGGGTGTGATGTGTGTGTGTGTTTGCCGTGTGTGTGTGTGGTGTGTGAGTGTGTGTGTGTGCCCAGGAGGAGAAAAGGGCAGGAAAGCAGGCAGGGCAGCAGCAAGGAGGCAGGCAGGCAGGGACAGGAGGCAGGCAGGAAGGGCAGGTAGGGCAGGCAGGCAGCAAGCAGGCGGCTGGTAGATAGACAGGCTGCGGGCAGGTTGGTATAGGCGGCAGGAGGCAGGCAGGCAGGAGGCAGACAGACATCCGGGCAGGCAAGTTGGAAGATAGGGCAGGGCAGGAAAGGCAGGCAGGCGGGGCTGGCAGGCAGGGCAGGCAGGCCAGGCAGGCAGGCAGGCAGGCAAGGTTGGTGGGATAGGCATGCAGCAGGCCAGCAGGCAGGCAGGCAGGCTGGCAGGCAGGCGGGCAGGCAGGCAGGCAGGAAAGACAGGGCAGGCGGGTTTGGTAGATAGGCATGCAGGCAAGCTGGCAGGCCAGGCTGGCAGGCAGGCGGCGGGCAGGCGGGGCAGGCAGGCAGGCGGCTGGCTGGCAGGCAGGCGGGCCCAGGCAGGCAGGCAGGCAGGCAGGCAGGCGGCAGGCTGGCGGCAGGCTGGCAGGCAGGCAGGTTGGCAGGCAGGCAGGCGGGCAGGCTGGTGGCAGGCAGGCGGGGCAGGCTGGCAGGCAGGCTGGCGGCGGGCGGCAGGCAGGCAGGCAGGCAGGCAGGCAGGTGGCTGGCAGGCAGGCAGGCAGGTGGCGGGCCCTGGCAGGCAGGCAGGCGGGCAGGCAGGCAGGCTGGCTGGCAGGGCAGGCGGGCAGGCTGGCAGGCAGGCTGGCAGGCAGGCAGGTTTGGCAGGCAGGCGGGGGCTGCCAGGCAGGCAGGCTGGCAGGCAGGCAGGCTGCCAGGCTGGCAGGCTGGCAGGCAGGCAGGCGGGCGGGCCCTTCACAGGCAGGCAGGCTGGCAGGCAGGCAGGCTGGCAGGCAGGCAGGCTGGCAGGCAGGCAGGCAGGCTGGCAGGCAGGCAGGCAGGCAGGCAGCAGGCTGGCAGGCGGGGCAGGCTGCAGGCAGGCAGGCAGGCTGGCAGGCAGGCAGGCAGGCAGGCAGGCAGGCTGGCAGGCAGGCAGGCTGGCAGGCTGGCAGGCAGGCAGGCTGGCAGGCTGGCGGGGCAGGCGGCTGGCAGGCAGGCAGGCTGGCAGGAGGCAGGCGGGCAGGCAGGCAGGCGGGGGAGGCAGGCAGGCAGGCAGGCTGGCAGGCAGGCAGGCTGGCAGGCAGGCAGGCAGGCTGGCAGGCAGGCAGGCAGGCAGGCAGGCTGGCAGGCAGGCAGGCTGGCAGGCTGGCAGGCAGGCAGGCAGGCAGGCTGGTAGGCAGGCAGGCAGGCAGGCAGGCAGGCAGGCAGGCAGGCAGGCAGGCTGGCAGGCAGGCAGGCTGGCAGGCTGGCAGGCAGGCAGGCAGGCTGGCAGGCAGGGCAGGCAGGCAGGAGGCAGGCAGGCAGGCAGGAGGCAGGCAGGCAGGCAGGCTGGCAGGCAGGCGGCTGGCAGGCTGGCGGGCAGGCAGGCAGGCTGGCGGCAGGCAGGCAGGCAGGCAGGCAGGCAGGCAGGAGGCAGGCAGGCTGGCAGGAGGCAGGCTGGCAGGCTGGCAGGCAGGCAGGCAGGCGGCAGGGCGGGGCAGGCAGGCAGGCAGGCAGGCAGGCAGGCAGGCAGGCAGGCTGGCAGGCTGGCAGGCTGGCAGGCTGGCAGGCTGGTAAGTAGGAAGGTAAAAAAACAATCACATTCACAACTTTATAAAAACAATGAGAGCAAGTTTAATAAGAAAACACACAAAGACAGTGTTTTTGTCTTTGTGTTCCCATTTGTGTGTCAACACACTGTAACTTCACACAGTGTGTCACCACACCGTGTAATTGTCATACAGTGTGTCATCACAACGTGTAACTGTCACAAAGTGTGTCAACACACTGTAACTGTTAAACAGCGTGTCAACACACCGTGTAACTGTCACACACTGTGTCAACACACCGTGTAACTGTCAAAAAATGTGTCAACACACCGTGTAACTGTCACACACTGTGTCACCACACCGTGTAACTGTCACACAGTGTCACCACACCGTGTAACTGTCATACAGTGTGTCAACACACTGTGTAACTGTCACACTGTGTAACTGTCACACAGTGTGTCAACACACCGTGTTACTGGCACACAGTGTGTCAACACACCGTGTAACTGTCACACAGTGTGTCAACACACTGCGTAACTGTCACACAATGTGTCACCACACCGTGTAACTGCCCACACAGTGCGTCAACACACCGTGTAACTGTCACACAGTGTCAACACACAGTGTAACTTCACACCGTGTGTCAACACACCGTGTAACTGTCACACAGTGTGTCAACACATCGTGTAACTGTCACACAGTGTCAACACACCGTGTAACTGTCACACTGTGTGTCAACACACCGTGAAGCAGTCACACCGTGTGTCAACACACCGTGTAACCGTCATACAGTGTGTCAACACACCGTGTAACTGTCACACAGTGTCAACACACCGTGTAACTGTCACACTGTGTGTCAACACACTGTGTAACTGTCACACAGTGTGTCAACACACCGTGTTACTGTCACAAAGTGTGTCAACACACCATGTAACTGTCACACAATGTGTCACCACACCGTGTAATCACACAGTGTGTCAATACCCCGTGTAACTGTCACACAGTGTGTCACCACCCGTGTAACTGTCACACAGGGTGCACCACACCGTGTAACTGTCACACAGTGTGTCACCACACCGTGTGACTGTCAACAGTGTGTCAATACACCGGTAACTGTCACACAATGTGTCACCACACCGTGTGACTGTCACACAGTGTGTCAACACACCGTGTAACTGGCACACAGTGTGTCACCACACCGTGTAACTGTCACACAGTGTGTCACCACACCGTGTAACTGTCACACAGTGTGTCACCACACCGTGTAACTGTCACACAGTGTGTCACCACACCGTGTTACTGTCACACAGTGTATTAACTCACTGCTCTTTTGACCATTTTTATTAAAGTAATAAAAATAAGTATCCTGTTAACATCAAGATCATCACCTGTTTAGTCTACCTCCAAGATCATCACCTGTTTAATCTACCTCCAAGATCATCACCTGTTTAGTCTACCTCCAAGATCATCACCTGTTTAGTCTACCTCCAAGATCATCACCTGTTTAGTCTACCTCCAAGATCATCACCTGTTTAGTCTACCTCCAAGATCATCACTGTTTAGTCTACCTCCATGATCATCAGCTGTTTAGTCTACCTCCATGATCATCACCTGTTTAGTCTACCTCCAAGATCATCACCTGTTTAGTCTACCTCCAAGATCATCAGCTGTTTAGTCTACCTCCAAGATCATCACCTGTTTGTCTCCTCAAGTCTTTCAGTGTTTGTCTACCTCAAGATCGTCCTTTTTTGGGGCTACCCCAAATCATCACCGTTTAGCTACCTCCAAAGATCATCACGTGTTTGTTACCCCCAAGTCATACTGTTTAGTCTCCCCAAGATCATAGTGTTTAGTCTACCTCCAAGATCATCACTGTTTAGTCTACCTCCAAGATCATCCCGGTTTAGTCCCCTCCAAGGTCATCCCTTTTTTTGCCTTACCCCGTCATCACTTTTAGTC
>NC_069407.1:67459671-67475507 GCF_026875155.1 Cherax quadricarinatus
TCTGAGCTAAGTACGGCCATCTGTGCTAAATAATCCACAATCTAGAATAGAATCAAATAAATCTTGAAATGCCACTTTCACAACTTTTCACTAACAAATTATTTGCCAAATATTATTTTCAATGCTCTAAAAAAAAGCTTGGGAAAATTCTTTCTCGTGTTTAAAAAAACGATCAAATCCATGCCTCCCCCCTAATGATTTTCCAACCTAAATTTTAAACTCCCCCGGTTTTAGCGTCAACAATTCTACTAAGACCTTTTTTTTTCCAAAAAATTTTCCCTATTAAAAACCCGCTACACATTTTTTTATGTTTGTAAGAAACAGACTTTAGCAAGAAAAAAAACACATTTGCAACTAAAGTTACATTTCATAAAGTTGACATTATTGCATTTTTGTCCTTGTTTTTTAAATAAAACATAAGAAAGGGGGAACACTGCAGCAGGCCTTTTTGGCCCTACGGGCGGTCCTTTACAATTCACCCACTAACAAACATTGCCCAAAACCCAATTTCAATGCTACCCAAAAAATAAGCTCGATGTTAAAACCCCTCAAACCCAACCCCTCCCCCCTCATGAATTTTCCAACCAAATTTGAAACAACCCAAAATTCCACCCAAATAACCCAACTAGGAGTCTTTCCCTCATCTACACCCTATTTTTCCAAACCAATACTTTCCTATTCCTTTCTAAATTAAACTTATCAAATTTTAAAATCCTTACTGGGGGTTCTCCTTGAGAGATACCTCAAACCTTTTTAAACCCCTTTTTTAAATACATGGGACAAAAGAAAGGGGAACACTGCATCAGGCTTTTTTGGGCCCCAAAACTAGGCGGGTTTTTTACAATTAAACCCACAAACAAACATTTGCCCAAACCCAATACCTATTTTCCATTTAAAACACTTCGATCAGTCTCCCCTCATTTTTCGTTTTAAAAAATGAATTAACTTAAGATCTTCAATATTTCTTCATAAGGGAAATTTTTAATGCAGTATTAATTTGTCATCTACCTGAATGTCTTCTAACATTTATGTCCATTCGTAATTTAAACCCAAATTGACTGCATAATCTAGGTAGGGGGCCCTTACTAAATGTAAAACTGCAGCATGACCCTGGGCTTCTGTCTAACTTCTTTATATAAATCCCAGAATCTATTTAAATCCCATTTAATCTATAGTATTAACAAACATAGTAATAACAAAAAAATTTTAAAAAAAGTATTAACAAACTATAGTATTTTAGCAAACTATAGTATTTAAAAAACTATATATAACAAACTTTTTTTTAAAAATTAACAAACTATATTTTTAACAAACCAAATTACCCTATTTCCAAAATAAAAGTACCCAATTACCCAACCAAACACCCTATTACCAGAGACCTTTCTTTCGATATCAGCACATTGTTCAGAAAATTGGGAAGCAAATGCCAAGATCATATTCACAGTTTTACCCAAGCAATGATCTTGATAACTTTTCTCGACCTGAGATGCATATCCAATTTAAATCAACCAGTCTTACTCACAATTTTATCCAACCCAAAATTTGATGCCTTGCCCAATGTTTTCCCTTCCCCATCAAAAAACTAGAGTGCTAAAAAATTTCTTCTCTAATGCACAATTCAATTTACAACTAATACCTGACTATACGTTTGGGTTTCTTGGGTTAGGTCCTTTGGGAAACATGGACCTGTCATCACATGAACCATTAGGCCTGCTGCAAGTTTTCCTTCTTTTTTATGTTCACAAGTATTACTATTCTGTCGCTTCAGATTAGAGTGTATATCCTAGTATCTAAACCTTCTCCAGAAGGAAATTTCTAAAATAAGTGAATCATCTATAGTATTTCCAACATTAAATTTTCCGAGCCTATGGGAACTGAACTTCTCCAATCTCAAATCAGGGTATGGACTGATTAACATCGTCTTCATATCTCTAACTGTTCCTGCCAACTTTCTGTATCGAACTGAGAGAGCCTACTTTTGAGAGGCGATACGTTTCGGAATAAAGTAGCCGAAATGGTATGACGGGGAAACGTGACCGACGAAGAATATTGCGGGAGAGGAGTGTTCTTCTTATTCGTAGAAAAATAGAGCCGAAGGCTTTACCAGCAGCAAAGGCGATATCGTGGTACAGATATGAGAAAAGAGGAAATTCCGGTTTCATTTGTCTGTTGGTACTACCGGTGGGGTGAGCTGGGAGTTAGGGACTTGCGACCTTATAAGCTAGAAGGAGTGCAAAAATAAAGAACTGAGTCATGTCTATAAACCAAAAAAGCTAAGGCGAACGTGGGTCAGATAATGGTACTGTTCTTAGAATGGTACCTGTCAGCGGAATCCAAATATTTGAGTGTAAGTAGGGTTAGGAGCAGGATCATGCAAGGAGTAAAAAGTTGTGTTGGTGTTGTGGGTCCTGCAAATGTCGTCGTCAAGGAGAAGGGGTCTGCCCAGTAAGTCAGTCGTGTCTCAAGTTTGTCTATCGGTCTGTCACTGCTGAGCCTCTTCCATACAGATTCAGCGCAGGGACTCTAACTGGGCATGAGAGACTCGCTTGTGGGCGAGTCCTCCCATCTGACATCAAGCCACCCTAGCGCAGCGGCCTTGTTTCTAGGACACGCTGGGCAGTTTAAGTAAGGTTTGTTTTTTTCTGCAAAGAGAGAGGGCTAGAGGAAGTAAAGTTTATCAGAGGACGTATTAGGGATATGTAGAGGTGTTAGTTTTGGTGCGATGAGAGGCATGTTTCAGCTTGTAGAGGCCCGCAAGGGCCTTATAGCTATTGCAGCCTGAGTGAATGTGTCCTATGTAAACGAAGAAGGTATGGAGATTAACGCCAAGGAACCGTGACAGAATTGAGTGTATAGGTGAAGTAAGGTGCGGGTGTCAGCTGTTTCTGAGTTCGACAGGTAATGGAGGATCACGATTCCTGTAATTAAAATAACGAAATGCTGGGTATTGCTGCATTGGTTGGGGGGGGGGGGGGGGGGGTTCCTCCATTGTTTGTTCCAGATGGCTAACCTGTCAACCTCATTTTGAGTTTTGGTGTTGAGTGTATCTATAATTGGCATGAGTGATAAGTTGAGTAATGGTCGTCTGCATAGGCTAGTTGATGGAGTTGTGGTATATAGGTGTTGGATCGTCGTTAGTGTATTAAATGTAGAGGGTAGGGGAAAGGACAGATCCCCCCTGGGGTACTCCAGCATTTAGTGTGAAGTAGTCAGAGATAACAGCCTTGGAATTTTGAGTCTCATGGTACGGCCTTCAAGGAAGTTGCATGAGTAGTTTACGAGGTATTGAGAGGCAGGTTGAAGATATGCAGAGTTTGATACTCGAGCCCCCTCGTGCCACACAAGTGGTCAAAAGCATTTTTCAAACGTCTTTTTTGCAACCAGGGCTGTCCTGTTATCTTTGTATTTGTGTTTAGTGGATGTAGTTTAAAGAATGTGAATGGCATCCTGTGTGGATCTGTTGTGTTCTGAAGCCAACAGGCCATCTGAAAGTAGAGAATTATGTCCAGTAACTGCGAAGGCGATGATTAAATGAGTTTTATTCAAAGAGTTTTCCTAAAGTATTTACGAGAGGCTGAATAGGGCGATAGTTTCTAGGGTCAGAGTGATCTTTATTGAGTTAGAGGAGATAGCAGAAGCAGACTTTTGAGAGGGAAGGGAAGTATCCAGAGGCAAGGGAGGCATTGAGGAGGTTTGTGTAGCAGTAATGATAGAGACAGGAAGGTGTTACAGGATAAATGGTTTTAGGCAAAGGCACCAGGAGCCTTGGAGGAAGGTGTCAGGAGAGTTTATCTAATGTCTGTGTTGGTGAAAGGAGTGTCGAGTTCTTGGAGGAGGTAAGGTGTCTATGATGTATGTGCTGTCTGGTGTTGATTCTTGTGTGTGGTGCCGTGTTCCAGTGTTTCTAAGTTCTGAAATGTGTTGAATAAGGTTAGGGTGAGTGGGTGAGCGTGGTAGATGTTTCTCCCAGATGTGTTTTGAAGATGTGTAGCAGTCCCTGTGGGTCTGGAGAATGTTGTGTGTTGTGGGTATGTGTTTAGAATTTGAATGTGGGAGTAGTCCTCTGATTTTTTTGATAAAGTTCCAGAAGGCTTATTTTTTAACACGCTGCCCTGTCCGCTTGTTGTATTAGTCGTGACCCAGTGATTGTTGGGTCTTGGTCTATAGGCTGAGTAAAATGAATGTTTCTAAGGTAAAGTGAATCTTAATCGGACTTGATTAAATCTATGTGTGGTAGTAGAGGAAGCGTTGTGGTAGTCAATAATTAGACTTCTTGTTTTCAGAGTGACGGTTTGAAGGAAATAACGAGTGGTTGAGTTTCTTTGTATTGCGATGTTGGCCTGCTGTGTAAATGGTGTCCTGGATGAATCAAGTTGAGTATCGATTGTCAGAGATAGGTTTGTTGTTGTAGTCATAGGTGAAGTTAATATTGTGCTATGTGTTGTTTGAAAGCATCCCCATCAGGCCGTTCTGTAGAGAATGAAGGTGTGTTTGGAATGAGGAAAAAGGTTGGAGGCGATTAGTGTAAAGAATGACTGGGATGTGATCAAGCCTGTAATAGGGCCAGTGAGATGTAATGATGAAATATAGAGCTGGCCGGTTTGCCAAATGATGTCTGGTTTGCTTGGCCCGTGTGATTGAAAAGGTATTGAAGTCTGGGCCCAAGATGATTAGGTGTTTTATGGTTTGTAAGGTTGAGTAAGTTGGTGACCAAGTTTTTGTTGTACTGGTGTGACTGAAAGGCAGTGTGTTTGGATCATGCAGCTAGTAGGTAAGTTGGGTGTGTTGGTGTAGTTTGAAACTAAGGGAAGACGTGTATGTTGAGTAGTATTTGTTTGGGCGAGCATAGGTGGGAAAAAGATATAGGGGCCAAGTGGGTGTGTGATTCTGAACCGCAAGACAGTGATGGAGAATAAAGGTATTGGAGAAGATTCATGTTTTTATATGTTGGAATTGACAAGGCTGGCAACCCCATCGTGGGGAGCATAGGGGGACTGTAAGCAGTATAACATAATTGCGGATACATTGAGGGGCTTTGAGGCAGGTAACTGTTTAGCAAAACAATATCTGGCCTCTCTGCTTCAAGGAGCTGGCCAGTAGGTGTCTAATTGGTAAAGTAAACGTACGTTGAACAGAATCGCCCTTAAACGTTATTTAATGGTTTCGTCTTAGCAAGTTAATGTCAGGGGGAGGAGTTTGGATTAAAGCCCGTGATAGTGGTGCCATCATGGGAAGTGGTGTTGTTAAAGTGCTACGTACGGACCCGTTCCTGGAGGGAGGAAGAGTAGGACTGTTTTTTTTATGTTCTTTGGTCTTCCGTTCGAAGTTTGGGGTAGGTTAGTTTGAGTGGATTTTTGTTGAGAGGAGGTGGAGTTGGACCTGGATGAGGTTTTGGTTGTGGGGAGTGGGCGGAAGGTGGGATGCAGAGGAATGGAAGTTTTGGTAATGCTGTGAGGAATGGAACTTTGGAAGGGGAGAAGTGTAAGGAAGTGGGGAGAGGTGGACGTGCAGTACAGTAGGGGTGTTTGTGTGGGAGGTGTAGAAGTAATGAAGAGAGGTAGTGGTAGGAGAGAGCTGGTTGATGTATTGGAAGGTGGGGGGGTGGGATAGAGGAAGGAGGAGAGGATGTAGAGCTTGGAAGAGAAGCAGGAAGTAGTGGATCATTAAAGAGGGAAGATTGTTAGCAGACAAGATAGTTAAGGACAAAATTTAGTAGTCTGATTGGTAATCCTTGTGAGATTAACCAACGCATAGTGGGCAGCATTGCAAGTTGACAGTTAGTTTTGATAGTCCTATAGTGTGGGTGTAGAAGAGAAGTGCTTGTAGTCTGTGTGTTGGTGTTTGATGTGAGTAGAGTAGAAGAGTAGACCAAGTGCGGGGAGGCCCAGGCATTGGGGGTAGGAGGGAGGTGTGGAAGGGGAGGGGAAGGAAGGGGGGGAGGAGCAGGGAAGGGGTTGGTAGGGGAGGGAGGTATGGTTTGCACAGAGGAGGAGATAATGTGCTTTCTAAAGGGCAGGAAAATTTCAACTGGCAGTGTGATGACCCGCCGCAGTAGAACAATTAAGGGGGAGGTAGCAAGTATTTCCATAAGTGGGCCAGTTGCTGAACATATCGTGAGCAGACTTGGCTGTAGACTGCATGTGTTTTGTCGGGTGCCCGAATTTGTAGCATTTAAGACCCTAGGCCAAGGGCTCCTGGTTGCTCAGGTCAGGCTGTCGCAAGGTAGGTTAGGTTGTTCAGTGATTCCCTTCCTTCCATGTTACGAGACAATAAACACAAGCCAACCCTTCCAGGTTGGGTTAGGTTAGGTACAGTGAACCCTTCCTTCCTTGTGGACGAAACAATAACACACAAGAAACAACCTTTAAAACTTGTGTAGTAAATGTCTGTGGGCGAAACAATTGTACCTAGGGTACACGGTGCAAAGCTGTAGGGAAGAGAGCAAAAAAGTGTACAACGAAAAACCAACAAGAAGTAACTATAGCCAAACAGGAGAACTGGTGGGAACGCCTCTCTACATCCACAGTAGTAGTCTGAAGACGGTTGTAGAAGGGACCTCTGGTCAGCGACGCGGTTTCTGTAATATTCCGCTACTTCATCAGGCTGTAGACACTGTTAGTATTTCCGTGGAAACTGTACCAAATGCTGTCCCCACAAGCTGCTAAATACTACGAATTGAGACAGGTCACAAAACTAGGAGCCTTCCCCTGTAGTAAATTCCTTGACAGAGAGTTTGTGGTTAATCCTTCCAACAATGGTGCTATCCTGGAACTTGGGCATCAGTGGACAAAAAGTTTGTCAAGCACGACTCACTGAAAGGTCTTACCATATTGCAACTAAATGGGACAACTGTAGACAAATTTGTAAAATAGACCTGTCGCAACCAGTACACTCTCCAAGCCCACAGGCTTGCCTCTGGGGAGGAGGTTAGGTTTTTGTAATAAGTGCCAGACAGGTCCAAGACCCAGGGCAAGGGGCTCCTGGTTGCTCATCAGCTGTCGCAAGGGTAGGTTAGTTAGGTTACAGTGATCCCTTCCTCCATATTGACGAGACATTAAAACACAAGCCAACTCCAGGTTGTGGTTAGGTATAGGTACAAGTGAACCCTTCCTCCTTGTGGACGAAAACATTACACACAAGAAACACCTTAAAACTTGTTTAGTAAATGTCTGTTGGGCGAAACATTGTACCTCGGGTATGACACGGTGCAAGCTTGTAGGGAGAGAGGCAAAAAAGTGTAACAAACAAAATCCAACAAAAATAACTAAAACAAGACAGGAGAACATGGTGGGAAGGCCCTCTCTAACATCCAACTGTAGGAGGGCTGAATGAGCCGTTGTTATAAAGGTCCTCTGGTCAGCGACGCGTTTCTGTAGATTCCGCTACTTCAACGCATTTAGACAAGACTGTTTATATTCTCGTGGAAAACAGTACATATGCAGTCCCCACAAGTTCAATATAACGAAGTGGAAACAGGTCACCAAACGTAGGAGCCTTCCCCTGGTAGAAATTTCCTGAACAGTGTGAGTTTGTGGAAACCTTCCAACAATGGCTTATCCTGGAACTTTGGCTCAGGGACAAATTTATGTCAAGCACGACTCACTGAAAGGTCTAACCAAGGAAGGGCAACAAAGTTACACTGATAACAAATTGTCTAATAGACCAGTCGCTAACCCGTCACTCCCGAAGCCCACAGGCTTGCCTCTGGAGAGTTAGTTTTGTAAGAAGTGCCAGACAGGTCAAGACCCAAGGCAAGGGCTCCTGGTTGCTCAGTCAAGCTGTCGGAACACGGGGATAGGTTAGGTTAGTTCAGTGATCCCTTCCTTCCATTGTGGACGAGACATTAAACACAGCCAACTCCAGGTTGGGTTTAAGTTTAGGTACAGTGAATCCACTTCCTTCCTTGTGGAACGGAAACATTACACACAAGAACACTTAAAACTGTTTGTAGTAAATGTCTGTGGGCGAAACATTGTACCTTGGTTACACGTTGCAATCTTTAGGGAGATAGAGCAAAAAAGTGTACAACAAAAACCAACAAGAAATAACTATACCAAGACAGGAGAACATGGTGGGAAGGCTCTCTACAAACACTGTAGGAGGGCTGAAGACTGTTTGTAAGGTCCTCTGGTCAGCGACGCGTTTTCTGTAGATTCCGCTACTTCCATCAGGCTGAACACCGTTTAGTATTCCTGTGGAAACAGTACAAAAATGCTGTCCCCACAAGCTGCTATATATACGAAGTGAGACAGGTCACAAACTAGGAGCCATCCCCCTGTAGTAATTCCTGACAGTGAGTTTGTGAGTAATCCTTCCAACAATGTTCTATCCTGGGAACTTGGGCATCAGGGACAAAGAGTTTGTCAAGCACGAGCTCACTGAAAGGTCTTACCAGGATGGGCAACTAAAGGAACACTGGGTAACAAATTGTATAATAGACCTGTCGCAACCAGTACTCCCAATGCCACAGGCTTGCCACTGGGAGAGGTAAGGTTTTTGTAAGAAGTGCCAACAGGTCAATGACCCAGGGCAAGGTGCTCCTGGTTGCTGCCACTCAGCTGACGCAATGGTAGGTTTAGGTTAGATCAGTGGATCCCTTCCTTCCTTGGTGGACGAGACAATAAACACAAGCCAACTCCAGGTTGGTTAGGTAGGTAAGTGAACCCTTCCTTCCTTGTGGACTGAAAACATTACACAGGACAAGAAAAACCACCTTTAAAACTTGTGGTAGTAAATGTCTGTGGGGGAAACATTGTAACCTTGGGTACACGGTGCAGAGCTGTAGGAGAGAGCAAAAAAGTGTACAACAAAACCAACAAGAATAACTATACCAAGACCAGAGAACATGGTGGGAAGGCCTCTCTTACATCCACTGTAGGATGGCTGAAGACGGTGTAGAAAGTGTCCTCTGTTCACGACGCGTTTCTGAAATTCGCGCTAGGTTGTGTATAAATACATGATGGAGGGGTTGGATTTGAAGTGGGACTTGAACATCAGAGCTTATTTCTGGTAGTATTGAAAAGTTGGGATTTGTCAAATGTTTGTTAGTGTGGATGAATTGTAAAGGCCTTCCTAGTATGGGCCAACTGGCCTGCTGCCGATGTTTCCTCTCCTTCTTATGTTCTTATGCAAAACACAAGTACAAAAGAGCAACTAATGTCACACTTTTATGAAATGTAACTTTAGTTGCAAATGTGTTCCTTTTACTTTGCATATTGTCTGATTCTACAAACATACATAAAATGCTGCAGCTAGGTTGTAATAGGGAAATTTATGGAAAAAAAGGTCTACATAGTAGAGTTGTTGACGCTAAAACCTTGGGTAGTTTAAAATTTAGGTTGGATAAATACATTAGGGAGAGGCATTGGATTTGATCGTTTATTAAACACGAGTAAATAGAATTACCCAAGCTTTTTCTTGAGAAGCATTGAAAATAATATTTGGCAAATAATTTGTTAGTGAAATAGATTGTGAAAGTCGTGCATATTCAAGATTGATTTGATTCTATTCTAGATTGATGGACCTGTATTTAGCACAGATGCGACCTGTACTTAGCACAGATTCGACCTGTACTTAGCTTTGAGATGAGACCTGTTTTTAACTCAGAGGTGACCTGTACTTTGCTTAGAGGTGACCTGCTCAGACGTGACCTGTACTTAGCTCAGACGTGACCTGTATTTAGCTCAGTGATGACTTACATATGCACATCAGAGCTTATTTCTTATGTAGCATTGAAATTGGGTTGGGCAAATGTTTTCTTATTGGGTTGAATTGTAAAGGACCTGCCTAGTATAGGCCAACAGGCCTCCTGCACTGTTCTTCCTTTCTTATGTTCTTAGTATGGGCCAACAGGCCTACTGCAGTGTTCCACCTCAAGTTCTCATGTTTCTCTTTTGTGGTTTTGCTATAGTATATTTTTTCTTTTTTTTTTACAGATCTCTTTTAATGATCTTAGTGCTGTATCATCATTGAAGCTAAAACTCTGTGTAGTTTTGAAAATTTGTTAGATAAATACAAGAGTGTGAGTTAGACCTGAATAGCTTGCGATTGTAGGTCAGATTCTGTGCTCCTTGTTTTAGTGGATATGAGCTGTAACTGAAATAAGTAGAGTCAATGGGCATTAGACAGAAAGAGACTAGGTCTTCCTCTCGTGCCACTAGCCTCTACAATGCTAAACTAATAATGTTAGATTTATTAGGCAAAATACTTGGAAAATTCAAAGACGTACATTAATGAGACTCATTATTGAGAAAATCCTTGTCCACTAAACGCTTTGTGTCGGTTATCAATATTAATGAATACAAACTGACATTGTGATGAAGTGGGTTTGAAAACCGACAAGTTGTAGAACTGAGACCACTTATGCAGCATATTGGAATCTTTATTCAGGAAACGTTTTCGCCACACAGTGGCTTCTTCAGTCCAATACAAAGAGGAAGCGATAAGGAGAGGAGGAGAACGGAGGTAATCAGTCCCTCACAACCTGGAGTCGATGTGTTCAGACCATCAAATCTTGTAGAATGTACACAGCATATGCCTAAGACGTGGCTTATATACCTGTATGAGTGACTTGGAAGCAGACGGAGGCGGGATCGATAGTGGTACCATCCACTAGTCGAAGTAGGTCTTTGACCAAGGTTGAACAAGCGTTGAAGAATTCTTTGTAAGAAGACCCCATGATGCTGCAGTGTCTGACAGTTGTGATGAATGGTTTGGAAAAACCGCAAGTTTTGAAGACTGAACACTAAGCAATATTCCCATATGCTGCATAAGTGTCTCAGTCTTCGAAGCTTGTCGGTTTTTCAAACCACTCATCACAACTGGTCAGACACTGCAGCATCATGGATCTTCTTACAAAAGAAATCTACAATCTTGATCAACCTTTGGACAAAGACCTACTTCGAACTAGTGGATGGTACCACTATGATCCCCCTCCGCCTGCTTCAAGATCACCTCACACAGTATATAAGCACGTCTACGGCCCCTAAGCTGACCATCTACAAGATTGATGGACTGAACACATCGACTCCAGGTTTGAGGGACTGATTACCCTCATTCTCATCCTCTCCTTACGCCTTCCTCTTTGTATTGGACTGAAAATAAGGGGGGGGGGGGGGGGGGAGGAAGGAAAAAAGACGCCACTGTGTGGCGAAACGTTTCCTGAATAAAGATTCCATAAGAACATATGAAACATAAGAAGGAGAACACTGGCAGCAGCCTGTTGGCCCAGTACTAGCAGGTCCTTTACAAGTCACCCACTAACAAACATTTGTACAACCAATATTCATGCAACCCAAGAAATAAGCTCTGATGTGCAAGTCCCACTCAAATCCAAACCCCCCCCACTCATGTACTTATCCAACCTAAATTTGAAACTACCCAAGGTCCTAGCCTCAATAACCCAACTAGATAGACTGTTCCACTCATCAACTACCCTATTTCCAAACCAATACTTTCCTATGTCCTTTCTAAATCAAAAACTTATCTAATTTAAATCCATTACTGCGGGTCTCTTCTTGGAAGATATCCTCAAGACCTTGTTAATATCCCCTTTATTAATACCTATCTTCCACTTATACACTTCGATCAGGTCTCCCCCCCATTTTTCGTCTAACAAGTGAATGTAACTTAAGAGTCTTCAATCTTTCTTCATAAGGAAGATTTCTAATGCTATGTATTAAATTTAGTCCATCCTACGCTGAATGTTTTCTAACGAATTTATGTCCATTCTGAAATATGGAGACCAGAATTGAGCTGCATAATCTAGGTGAGGCCTTACTAATGATGTATAAAGCTGCAGTATGCCCTCTGGACTTCTGTTGCTTACACTTCTTGATATAAATCCCAGTAATCTATTTTGCCTTATTACGTACGCTTAGGCATTGCTGTTTTGGGTTTTAAGGTTGCTGCTCACCAAAAACCCCCAAGTCCTTTTTCGCAATCTGTATGGCTAAGTTCTACATCATTTAACTTATAAGTACTGGGGTTATGGACACTCCCCGAGCTCAGAACCTTGCATTTATCTACATTGAACGCATCTGCCCACTTTTCTGACCAAGAGTAGAGTTTGTCTAAATCCTCCTGAAGTTCCCTAACATCTACGTTTGAATCAATTATCCTACCTATCTTCGTGTCATCGGCGAATTTGCTCATATCACTAGTAATTCCTTCATCAAGATCATTGATATATATTATAACAACAACGGGCCCAAGACTGATCCCTGTGGAACGCCACTTGTTACTGACCCCCAAACTCGGATTTAACCCCATTTATGGACACTTTTTGCTTCCTGCCCTGTGAGCCATGATTCGATCCACGAGAGCACCCTTCCCCCAAATGCCATGAGCTGCTACTTTCTTCAACAGTCTTTGGTGAGGAACTCTATCAAATGCCTTACTAAAATCTAAGTAAATTATCAAATTCTTTATCGTGGTCAACAGCCTCAAAAGCTTTACTGAAGAAAGTTAATAAATTAGTTAGACAGGACCGGCCTCTTGTGAAAACCATGCTGATATCTTTAATCAAGCTATGCTTATCGAGATGGCTTCTTATAATCTCAACTATAATTGACTTTTAGTAATTTGCCCCCAATTGAGGTCAGGCTTAATGGGGGGTAATTTGACGGTAACGACTTGTCCCCTGTTTTAAAAATAGGAATTACATTAGCCCATCTTCCACATATCAGACACTGCACCTGTTTGAAGAGATAAATTTTAAAAAAATTAGTTAATGGTTCACAGACTTCCATTTTGCATTCCTTAAGAACCCTTGAAAAAACCTCATCAGGACCCGGTGACTTATTTTGCTTCAGTCGGTCTATCTCTTCACAACCATTTCACTATGACTGTGATGTTACATAATTTATCTTCTTCTGATCCACTATAAAAATTAATTACCGGAATATTATTAGTGTCTTCCTTGGGAAAAACCGAGAGAAAATAATTATTTAAAATCGAGCACATTTCATTTTTCTTTGTCAGTAAGATGCCCTAGTTTATTTTTAAGGGGACCTATCTTATCTCGACTTTTGTTCTATATACCTGGAAAAAACTTTTTGGGTTAGTTTTAGAATCCCTAGCAACTTTAATTTTATAGTCCCTTTTAGCTTTTCTTATCCCCTTTTTAATGTCTCTCTTAATGTCAATATACTGATTCATAAGATGACCCTCGCCTCTTTTGATACGCCCTATAAATTCCTTTCTTATGCCCAGTAGATATTTCAGCCTATTATTCATCCATTTTGGGTCATTTCTATTGATCTAATTTCCTTATAAGGGATAAACGTTCTTTTAGCAGCATGTATTGTGTTCAGAAAACTGTCATATTGATAGCTCTCTTCGTTACCCCAGTCAACAGATGATAAGTGTCTCTAAGCCCATCGTAATCTGCTAAGCGAAAATCTGGGACTGTTACTGAGTTATCCCTACTTCATACTTCCATTCAATTCTAAATGTAATTGATTTGTGGTCGCTAGCACCCAGTTCCTCTGAAAAATTCTAAATTATTAACAAGGGGTTCATTGTTTGCCAGAACTAAGTCAAAACAGGTTATTTCCCCTTGTAGGTTCTGTCACAAACTGCTTCAAAAAACAATCCTGAACTACTTCTAAGAAATCGTATGATTCTAAATTTTCCCCGTCAAGAAATTCC
This sequence comes from Cherax quadricarinatus, assembly GCF_026875155.1. Classification (NCBI taxonomy): domain Eukaryota; kingdom Metazoa; phylum Arthropoda; class Malacostraca; order Decapoda; family Parastacidae; genus Cherax; species Cherax quadricarinatus. The sequence goes on from NC_069407.1 coordinate 67,473,322, forward strand.
AATCAATATGACTAAAGTTAAAGTCTCCTAGAATTACTTTCATTATCGTGCCTTGTGGCCCTACAATTTCCTCCCATAGTAGTCTCCCTTGGTTCCCTATCTAAATTTGGGGACGGTATATCACACCTAAAATTAATTTTTTCATGCCCCTCTGAAATTCTATCCAAACAGACTCTGTATGTGTTACTTCAGACTTAATACCCTTTTTATGCAACGTTCAACGTTCGGACAACAAAGCCACCCCCCCCCCTTCCCGTACTTCTATCTCTTGGAACAATTTTTAAAACCCCCGAATTGACATTTGCGGGATGTCCCGACTTTTGAGTTAAACCCCGTCTCGTAAGGCAAATACTCTATGTTACCCGCACTAGCAACTAGTCTCAATCGTCCATCTTATTTTGAAACTGGACTATTTGTTTTAATATACTAAGGACCCTCCACTCTCTTTAACCCTTCCTGCTCCTTTCTGTTATTCCCTAAACTTATTACTGCCCTTGTCATTAGTGCCATTTGGCTTCCATATCCCCCTCATTTGCCTATACAAATTTCCCTCCTAGTACTCAGTTACTACCTGCGACTTCACAGTTTTTCCCCGCCAAACCCATACAAAATTTCCGCCAAAAACCCATATGCTGCATAAGTGTCTCAGTCTTCAACTTGTCGGTTTTTCAAACCATTCATCACAAATGTCAGTTTGTATTCATTAATATTGATAACCGACACAAAGCTTTTAGTGACAAGATTTTCTCAATAAAGAGTCTCATTAATGACGTCTTTGAATTTTCCAAGTATTTTGCCAATAAATCTAACATTATTAGTAGAGCATTGTAGCAGGCCTAGTGGCCCACGAGAGGAAGACCTAGTCACTTCTGTCTAATGCCATTGACTCTACTTAGTCAGTTACAGCTCATATCCACTAAAACAAGGAGCACAGAATCTGACCTACAATCGCAAGCTATTCAGGTCTAACTCACACTCTTGTATTTATCTAACAAATTTTCAAAACTACACAGAGTTTTAGCTTCAATGATGATACAGCACTAAGATCATTTAAAGAGATCTGTAAAAAAAAAAAGAAAAATATACTATAGCAAACACAAAAGAGAAACATGAGAACTTGAGTGGAACACTGCAGTAGGCCTGTTGGCCCATACTAAGAACATAAGAAAGGAAGAACCAGTGCAGGAGGCCTGTTGGCCTATACTAGGCAGGTCCTTTACAATTCATCCCAATAAGAAAACATTTGCCCAACCCAATTTTCAATGCTACATAAGAAATAAGCTCTGATGTGCATATGTAAGTCATCACTGAGCTAAATACAGGTCACGTCTGAGCTAAGTTACAGGTCGCATCTGTGCTAAATAAGGTCCATCAATCTAGAATAGAATCAAATCAATCTTGAATATGCACGACTTTCACAATCTATTTCACTAACAAAATTATTTGCCAAATATTATTTTCAATGCTTCTCAAAAAAAGCTTGGGTAATTCTATTTACTCGTGTTTAATAAACGATCAAATCCAATGCCTCTCCCTAATGTATTTATCCAACCTAAATTTTAACTACCCAAGGTTTTAGCGTCAACAACTCTACTATGTAGACCTTTTTTTTCCATAAATTTCCCTATTACAAACCTAGCTACAGCATTTTATGTATGTTTGTAAGAATACAGACAATATGCAAAGTAAAAGAAACATTTGCAACTAAAGTTACATTTCATAAAGTGTGACATTAGTTGCACTTTTGTCCTTGTGTTTTCATAAGAACATAAGAAGGAGGAACACTGCAGCAGGCTGTTGGCCCATACTAGGCAGGTCCTTTACAATTCATCCCACTAACAAACATTTGACCAACCCAATTTTCAATGCTACCCAAGAAATAAGCTCTGATGTTCAAGTCCCACTCAAATCCAACCCCTCCCACTCTGTATTTATCCAACCTAAATTTGAAACTACCCAAAGTCCTAGCCTCAATAACCAACTAGGTAGTCTGTTCCACTCATCTACTACCTATTTCCAAACCAATACTTTCCTATGTCCTTTCTAAATCTAAACTTATCTAATTTAAATCCATACTGCGGGTTCTCCTTGGAGAGATATCCTCAAGACTTGTTAATATCCCCTTTATTAATACATAGGAACATAAGAAAGGAGGAACACTGCATCAGGCTTGTTGGCCCATACTA
>NC_069407.1:67476007-67492855 GCF_026875155.1 Cherax quadricarinatus
CGAGCATGTCCCCGGGAAAACACATATCAATCAGATAACTGCTGCAGCATATGGGCGCCTGGCAATCCTGAGAACAGCATTCGATTACCTTAGTAAGGAATCGTTCAAGACACTGTACACCGTGTATGTCAGGCCCATACTGGTAGTATGCAGCACCTGTTTGGAACCCGCACTTGATAAAGCACGTCAAGAAACTAGAGAAAGTACAAAGGTTTGCCACAAGGTTAGTTCCAGAGTTAAGGGGAATGTCCTATGAAGAAAGATTAAGGGAAATCGGCCTGACGACACTGGAGGACAGGAGGGTCAGGGGAGACATGATAACGACATATAAAATACTGCGTGGAATAGACAAGGTGGACAAAGACAGGATGTTCCAGGGAGGGGACACAGAAACAAGAGGCCACAATTCGAAGTTGAAGACACAAATGAGTCAGAGAGATATTAGGAAGTATTTCTTCATTCATAGATTTGTAAGGCAGTGGAATAGCCTAGAAAATGACGTAGTGGAGGCAGGAACCATACACAGTTTTAAGACGAGGTTTGATAAAGCTCATGGAGCGGGGAGAGAGAGGGCCCAGTAGCAACCGGTGAAGAGGCGGGGCCAGGAGCTAAGACTCGACCCCTGCAACCACAAATAGGTGAGTACAAATAGGTGAGTACACACACATACACACACACACACACACACACACACACACACACTCACACACACACACCTCATCTTGCTATATGTAAGATAAAATGCCCACCTCCATAACTGTACTCATAAAGTATGCGTCCCACTATCAAGTTTTCCTGTCCCTCGCCGAATCTGGCCTCATACCAGACAAAGAGACTGTGACTTTGTAGCAGTGGTCTACAGCAGTGACTCATCTACAGTGACTCAACCACCTGTTATTCTTATATATATATATTTATATATATATATATATATATATATATATATATATATATATATAATATTATATATATATAAGAGTAAGACGGAGAATAGGATAGCAGATGAACAAGGAGGCTTTAGGAAAGGTAGGGGGTGTGTGGACCAGGTGTTTACAGTGAAACATATAAGTGAACAGTATTTAGATAAGGCTAAAGAGGTCTTTGTGGCATTTATGGATTTGGAAAAGGCGTATGACAGGGTGGATAGGGGGGCAATGTGGCAGATGTTGCAAGTGTATGGTGTAGGAGGTAGGTTACTGAAAGCAGTGAAGAGTTTTTACGAGGATAGTGAGGCTCAAGTTAGAGTATGTAGGAAAGAAGGAAATTTTTTCCCAGTAAAAGTAGGCCTTAGACAAGGATGTGTGATGTCACCGTGGTTGTTTAATATATTTATAGATGGGGTTGTAAGAGAAGTAAATGCGAGGGTCTTGGCAAGAGGCGTGGAGTTAAAAGATAAAGAATCACACACAAAGTGGGAGTTGTCACAGCTGCTCTTTGCTGATGGACACTGTGCTCTTGGGAGATTCTGAAGAGAAGTTGCAGAGATTGGTGGATGAATTTGGTAGGGTGTGCAAAAGAAGAAAATTAAAGGTGAATACAGGAAAGAGTAAGGTTATGAGGATAACAAAAAGATTAGGTGATGAAAGATTGAATATCAGATTGGAGGGAGAGAGTATGGAGGAGGTGAACGTATTCAGATATTTGGGAGTGGACGTGTAGCGGATGGGTCTATGAAAGATGAGGTGAATCATAGAATTGATGAGGGAAAAAGAGTGAGTGGTGCACTTAGGAGTCTGTGGAGACAAAGAACTTTGTCTTGGAGGCAAAGAGGGGAATGTATGAGAGTATAGTTTTACCAACGCTCTTATATGGGTGTGAAGCGTGGGTGATGAATGTTGCAGCGAGGAGAAGGCTGGAGGCAGTGGAGATGTCATGTCTGAGGGCAATGTGTGGTGTGAATATAATGCAGAGAATTCGTAGTTTGGAAGTTAGGAGGAGGTGCGGATTACCAAAACTGTTGTCCAGAGGGCTGAGGAAGGGTTGTTGAGGTGGTTCGGACATGTAGAGAGAATGGAGCGAAACAGAATGACTTCAAGAGTGTATCAGTCTGTAGTGGAAGGAAGGCGGGGTAGGGGTCGGCCTAGGAAGGGTTGGAGGGAGGGGGTAAAGGAGGTTTTGTGTGCGAGGGGCTTGGACTTCCAGCAGGCATGCGTGAGCGTGTTTGATAGGAGTGAATGGAGACAAATGGTTTTTAATACTTGACGTTGCTGTTGGAGTGTGAGCAAAGTAACATTTATGAAGGGATTCAGGGAAAACCGGCAGGCCGGACTTGAGTCCTGGAGATGGGAAGTACAGTGCCTCCCACTCTGAAGGAGGGGTGTTAATGTTGCAGTTTAAAAACTGTAGTGTAAAGCACCCTTCTGGGCAAGACAGTGATGGAGTGAATGATGGTGAAAGTTTTTCTTTTTCGGGCCACCCTGCCTTGGTGGGAATCGGCCGGTTGTGGATAATAAAATAAAAAAAAAAAAAAAAATATATATATATATATATATATATATATATATATTTATATATTATATATATATTATATATATATATATATATATTATATATTATAAAATATAGGGAGGTACCACCTCTAGAACTGTTATAGGGACCCTCATCCTCAGAGAAAAGAATAAACTTGCTTCAGGGAAAACTCAAGGTTCTCCCTGAAGCTGTTTGAGAATTTTCTCCTACCACCCCCAATATTTTATGTATATTTTATTTAAAGACAAAATACATTGACAAAACATTCACAAAAATACGATAGAAAGTAAAACAACATAGGTGACTTAGAGCTACATCTCGAATACTTCGTCCAGCTCCCCGGCGGTGGCCCGCGTGCCCAGAATGCTGCAATCATTTCCTCTCTGGATTGCAACACTGAGCCTCTGAAAGAGGAAGCTGGTCGCATTGTGGTCCTTGGTTTCTATGGTGATCTTTTCACCCAGCTCTATTAGGAACTTTGGAGCACACTTGACCCATGCTCCATGGGTCTCCGACCCTATTGGGATGAAGTTATAGCAAGGGGGAAGGTCCTCATATTTGCGGATCTTATGGGTCTCCCTGTGGCTGGCAGCTCCACCCGCTTCCACTACGGAGTATGGCAAGTAGGTGTCTGCCAATGTGGCGGCACATGTGTAGTCAGAGGCAATCTGCTTTCCATATATATATATATATATATATATATATATATATTATATATATATATATATATATATATATATATATATATAATATATATATATATTTATATATATATAATATATATATATATATATATATAATTATATATATTTTATATACATTTTATTATATATATATATATATATATATATATATATATATATATTTATATATATATATATATATATATATGTATATATATACATTTTATATATATGTGGTGCGAATAGGCAGAATTTGCGATCTTGGCTTAAAGAGCAACGTTCATCTTGCCATATAGGACAAGTGAAAATTTGTGTATGCAATAATTTCGCCAAAATCATTCTGAACCTTACGAAAAAAATATATTTCACTGTGTTTATTTAGTATTAAATACTGTTAGCAAATCTAAAATATATTTAGTTGGGTTAGGCTAAAATAAAGTGTTCTTGTTATTATAAGGTTAGGTAAGTTTTCTAAGATTCTTTTGGCGCAAAATTAAAAATTTTTACATAAACATTAATGAAAAAAATATATCTTTAAAGGTATAAGAGAAAATTTTAGAAAGGACTTAATTTTAAATGAGTTCTTGCTAATTGACCAGTTTTACATATTCGGCACGGACATATATATATATATATATATATATATATATATATATATATATATATATATATATATATATATATATATATATATATATATATATCACATGACCACCCAACCCTACGAGAATGGCGCAGCCAGCACACAGCTAGTAGTGTGCTGGCTGCGCCATTCTTGTAGGGTTGGGTGGTCCTGTGGTTTAAAGCGTCATGTGGTTCTCGCTTTCCATGAGGCAGGCCAGTACAACATGGGTTCGAATCCTTGGCTAGCGCAGTGTTGTTATTGATGAATTCCACTCGTTCGTGGTTACAATAATACGTAAATGCTGCTAGTGAGGCTAGTACACTAAACAGGGATGAGAATGAATAATATATATATATATATATATATATTATAATATATATATATATATATATACAACACTGCACTAGCCAAGGACTCGAACCAATGCTGCTTTGGCCTGCCTCATGGTGGGCGAAAACACGTGACGCCCTAATCCACTGGACCATACTATCCTTACGAGTAGCGCATCCAGCGGAACTGGATGTTGTACTCGCTACCCAAGGACACACGATGGTGTGGATGACTCTAGGCTAATTTCTATCTAGTCCCTGTTTGGTGTACTAGTACAACGAGCAGTATTTTATATTATTGTGACCACGAAGGAGTGGTATTGATCAATAGCAACACTGCACTAGCCAAGGACTCGAACCCATGCTGTGTCCTTGGGTAGCGAGTATAACATCCAGTTCCGTTGGATGCGCTACTCTTAAGGATCGAATATTCCAGTGGATTAGGGCGTCATGTGTTTTCGTCCACCATGAGGCTGGCCAAAGCAGCATGGGTTCGAGTCCTTGGCTAGTGCAGTGTTGTTATTGATCAATACCACTCGTTCGTGGTCACAATAATATAAAATACTGTCCGTGGAAGCAAAGAAGGGAATGCATGAGAGCATAGTTGTACCAACAAACACTCTTGTATGGGTGTAAAGCATGGGTCATGTATGTTGCAACGAGGAGGAGGCTGGAGGCAGTGGAGATGTTATGTTTGAGGGCAGTGTGTGGTGTGAATATAATGCAAAGAATTCGTAGCTTGGAAATTAGGAGAAGGTGTGGGATTACCAAAACTATTATCCAGAGGGCTGAGGAGGAGTTGTTGAGATGGTTCGGACATGTAGAGAGAATGGAATGAAACAGAATGACCTCGACAGTGTATAAATCTGTAGTGGAGGGAAGGCGGGGTAGGGGTCGGCCAAATAAGGGATGGAGGGAGGGGATAAAGGAGGTTTTGTGTGCGAGGGGCTTGGACTTTCAGCAATCATGCGTGAGCATATTTGATAGGAGTGAATGGAGACAAATGGTCTTCAATACTTGACATGCTGTTGGAGTGTGAGCAAAGTAACATTTATGAAGGGATTCAGGGAAACCGGCAGGCCGGACTTGAGTCCTGGAGATGGGAAGTACAGTGCCTGCACTCTGACGGAGGGGTGTTAATGTTGCAGTTTTAAAACTGTAGTGTATGTACCCCTCTGGCAAGACAGTGATGGAGTGAATGGTGATGAAAGTTTTCCTTTTTTGGGCCACCCTGCCTTGGTGGGAATCGGCCGATGTGTTAATAAATAATAATAATAACAATATAATATATACATATATATATATATTATATATAATATATATATATTATATATAATATATATATATATATATATATATTATATATATATACATATATATATATATATATATATATATATATATATATTTATATATATATATAATATATATATATATGTAAATATATATATAATATATATATATATATATATATATATATATATATATATATATATATATATATATTATATATATATATATATATATATATATATTCAATCCATCACCGTCTTGCCAGAGGCGCACTTAAAATACAGTTATAAAATTGCATAATTAGCTCAACTCCAGGATTCAAGTCCGGCTTACTGGTTTTCTTGAATCCCTTCTTAAATATTACCCTGCTCACTCTCCAACACTTCGTCAAGTCCTAAAAATCATTTGTCTCTTTTCGTTCTTATCTATCACGCTCACGCATGCTTTCTGGAAGTACAACCCTCTCGCTCTCAAACATCCTCTTCCCTCTCCCTCTAATCTTTCCTAGGCGACCTCTACCCCCACCTTCCCTCCTATTACAAATCACTGGTTGTCTCTTACAACATTGAGTGAGATGAAGTTCCCAGTGTTACTGCAGGCCAGCAGGTTAACGATCTAACCGACAGTTTGCTAGGAGGCCACAACACGTCCACTACAAATTTATGCACTCTCGAATTCATTCTATTTAGTTCCATACTTTGTACATGCCCGAACAACCTCAAGAACCCCTCCTCAGCTCTCTGGATAATATATTTTGTAATCCCGCACCTCCTAATTTCCAAACTACGAATTCTGGGCATTAAATTCATGCCACACATTGCCCTCAGACAAGACATCTCCGTTGTTTTCAGCCTTCTTTTTGTTGCAACATTCACCACCCATGCTTCACGCAAATATAAGAATGTTGGTATAACTATACTCTCATATATGCCCCTTTGTCTTCACAGACTCCTCAGTGCACCACTTACTTTCATCCCCGTCAATTCTATGATTCACCTCATCTTTCATAGACCCATCTGCTGACCTGTCCAGTCTTAAATATCTGACTACATTCACCTCCTACATACTCTCTCCCTCCAACATATCCAATCGTTTGTTACTTATTTTTTTGTTATTCTCTTCACCTTACTCTTTCCTATATTCACTTTCAATTTTCTTCTTTTACATATCCTACTAAACTCATCCACCAGCCTCTCAAACTTCTCTTTGCGGTCTCCCAAAAGCACAGTATCATCAGCACTTAACAACTGTGACAACTCCTACTTTGTGTTAGATTCTTTATCTTTTAACCCCAAACCTCTTGTCAGCACCCAAGCATTCGTTTCTCTTGCAACCCCATCTATAAATATATTGAACAACCATAGTGATATGACACATCCTTGTCTAAGACCTACTTTTACTGGTAAATAATCTCTCTCTCTCCTACATACTCTAAACTGAGCCTCATTATCCTCGTAAAAACTTTTCACTGTATTCAATAACCTACATCCTATTCCATACATCTGCAACATCTGCCACATTGCCTCCCTATCCACCCTGTCATACGCCTTTTCCAAATCAATAAATGCCATAAAAATCTAGAACCTTATCTAAATGCTGTTCATCTATATGTTTCACTGTAAACACTTGGTCTACACACCCTCTTCCTTTCCTAGAGCCTCCTTGCTCATTTGTTATCCTATTCTCCGTCCTACTCTTAATTCTTTCAATAATAATTCTACCATTCTCTTTACCGGGTATACTCAACAGATCTCTTCCGCTATAATTTTTGCATTCTCTTTTGTCCCTTTTGCCTTCATACAAAAGAACTATGCATGGTCTCTGTCAATCACTAGGTACCTTACCCTCTTCCATACATTTATTAAATAAAAGCACCAACCACTTCAAGACTATATCCACCACCTGCTTTTAACATTTCTACCTTTATCCAATCAATCCCGGCTGCTTCACCCCCTTTCGTTCTACCCACTTCCACACGAACGTACCCCACACTCACAGCTAGCTTCTCCTCTTCACTCTTACAAGATGCTATTCCTCCTAGCCCTATACACGAAATCACAGCTTCCCTATCTTCACCAACATTTAACAATTCCCCAAAATATACCCTCCGTCTTCCTGATACCTCTAACTCTCCTTTTAATAACTCTCCTCTCCAATTTTTAACAATCAAAGCCATTTGTTATTTAGGCTTCCCCAACTTGTTAATCTCCAATTTTTTTTCTTATTTTCAAGAAAATTTGTTGATGACATCTCACCTACTCTCTTATTTGCTGTCCTCTTAAATTGTTTCGCCACTCTCTTAACCTCTCTTTTCCTCTCCATATACTCCTTCCTCCTTGCATCATTCTACTTTGCAAAAACCTCTCATATGCTAACTTTTTCTCTATTACTACCCTCTCTACATCCTCATTCCGCCAATCGCTCTTCTTCCCTCCCGCACCCTCTTTCCTGTAACCACAAACTTCTGCTGAACACTCTAACATTATATTTTTAAACTTACCGCATACATCTTAATCCCCATTGCCTATACTCTCACTAGACCATCTATTCTCCAATAGTTGTTTATAGCTTACCCTAACTGCCTCCTTCTTTAGCTTATAAACTTCCACCTCTCTTACCTGCTTCTTCCATTTTCCTTGTATCCCATCTACCTTTTACTCTTGCTGTAGCTACAACTAAAGAGTGATCTGAAACTTTGAAAAATTTTCTGATTTATTCTCTGATGAAATTAATATTAGTAAAGGAATGGTATATAGCTCTATGTTAAAACCAAACATTCCCAATTGCCCTCAAAGATTCTTTAAGTCCTATGATACACTTAATAACAATAAAAATTTGCGCCTTACTAAAGCAGACAAAATAAATGCAATAGTAATTATGAAAGAAAATGATTACCAAGAAAAAATGAATAATCTCTTAGATGATACTGAAACCTATTCTAAACTTAGGAAAAATCCCCTAGAAACCGTTAACAGCAATTTCAATAAAACAATAAACTTCTACTGAAAGGCAAAGATGAATTAGTCAAACAATTTACTTCCACTAATCCATTCTTGCCTTACATGTATGGACTAATAAAAAACACACAAACCAGGGAATCCAGTCAGACCAATTATTAGCTCCATAGGGTCAGTTTCATATAAATTATCCAAATGGCTTGTTGATATTTGAGCCCTATTGTTGGCAAAATTTCTAACTTTAATGTTAAAAACAACATAGACTTAGTTGATAAATTAAGCTCCTTGACTGACTTAAATGATTTTAACATGGTTAGTTTTGATGTTACTTCTTTGTTTACGAAAGTTCCTGTTGATGATTTATTAAGTTTCTTATGTGAAGAACTCGTTAACTATGATTTACCATTCCCAGTTCCTACTATCATTAAACTTATTAAACTTTGCATTGTTGATGCAAAATTTGTATTTAATGATAAGTTTTACACTCAGAAGTTTGGTATGGCAATGGGAAATCCTCTTTCACTTGTTCTTAGTAACCTATACATGGAATTTTTTGAAACAAGGTTGCTTAACACAATCCTCCCTAATAGAGCTAAATGGTTCAGATATGTTGATATTTTGTGTCTTATGCCCAAAAAATGTAGATATACACCATTTCCTTGGAAAATTAAATAGCTTAGCCCATTCTATAAACTTTACTGTTGAGTTTGAAGAAAATAACTCATTGCCTTTTCTAGATGTTTTAATTATTAAGGGTAATAATGAATTCAAATTTAAAATTTACAGAAAACCTAAATAAACTGTTCCTATGTCCACTATTATTCTTCGCATCAAGATAGAGTCAAACTGTCTGTTTTCTCATCAATGTTTTTGAGAGCTTTACGAATTTGTAGTCCTGAGTTCATAGATGAGGAAATATCCAAAATTTATGAAATAGGTAATGATTTAAAATACCCAAGAAATGTAACTGATAAATCTTTTAAAGTTGCTAGAAATACTTTTTACAATCCGAAAGGGACAACCAGCCTTATTCAACTAAAAATATGTTGGTTCTCCCTTACCATGAAAACTTGGTTGATATGCCTTCTCTTCTTAAGACTTTTAATATTAAAGTTGTTATTCAAAAACCTTTGATACAGTAAAAACTTTTGATAAAGAATTCCCCCAAAAATGCTGATGGATGGTCTATAAGATTCCTTGTAAAATTTGCGAAAAAATGTTTATTACGGTTCAAACTGTAAAAATCTCGAACTAAGATTAAAACATCATAAATATAGCATTAGAACTGGACAAGATTCCAATGCTCTATTTATTCATGTAAGAGATTTTAACCATCCAATTGATTTTCAAAAAGTTGAGAAAGTAGTATCAAGCAAGTCCATGGTCGACAGGAATATAATTGAATCTTGTTTCATAAAAAGCAGTTTTGACATAAAAATGAATATTTCCTTTGGTTTATGTAAATTAGATCCATTTATAATTAATAGAATTTGGGAAGAATTTAATAATACACTGGACAAATAATAATTTTTAAAATATTCTTGGGTAGAATAGTTTGTTGGTGGGTTGTGCAAAGGACCTGTCCAGTTGAGCCGGCTCGTGTCAGGTGTTTAACCGTTGTGGGATCTGATAGTGAGGTGTTGGCCAGACCCCTTATATACCTTCCTTGGATGATTTATTTTCATAGTTCCTTGATAATGTGAGTAGTCACGAAAGCACTTGGAATTTCTCTATTCTTTCAGAGTGGTTGTTTTGCATATTCTGAAATCACCTGTTTACTGTGATCTTATTGCATATGTATATATATATATATATATATATATATTTTATATATATATATATTATTTTATATATATATATATATATATATATATATATTCTTCCTCTGTAAGCCATGCGTGTCTTAGGAGGCGACTAAAATGCCGGGAGCAAGGGGCTAGTAACCCCTTCTCCTGTATATATTACTAAATTTAAAGAGGAGAAACTTCAGTTTTTTTCTTTTGTGCCACCCCACCTCAGTGGGATACGGCTGGTACGTTGAAAGAAGAAGAAGATATGTATATATATATATATATATATATATATATATATATATATAGATATATATATATATATATATATATATATATATATATATATATATATATATATATATATATATATGTATATATATAATATTTATATATAATATATATATATTATATATATATATATTATATATATATATATATATATATATATATATATATATAGATGTGCCGAATAGGTATAGCTGGCTAATTACTAATTAGCAAGAACTTATTTAAAATCAAGGCCTTTCTAAAATTTTCTCCAATACGTGTGAAGATGTATTTTTTTCGTTTATATTAATGTAAAAATTAATATAATTTTGTACCAAAAGAACCTGAGAAGACTTACGTAACTTTGCTGAAACAAGCGCAGTTTAAATTAGCCTAATCCAACTAATTATATATTTTACATTAATTTATAATAATTTGTTAATAAACACACACAATGAAGCTTTTTCCGTTAGGTTAAAAACGATTTTTGCGAAATTACTTCATAAACAAATTTTCAGTTGCCTTATTCAGCAAGATCGCTGCAATTGAAACAAAAATCACGTTCTACCTATTCCAGTGGGATCAGAGACCTTGGGATCATGGGGAAAAAAAATGCCACACGTTTCCTTAAAGAATTGGGTTCCAGACTCATCGACACCACCAGCGACCCAAGTTCAGCCACTTTCATGTTCCAGCGCCTCAGCGTAGCCATCCAGAGGGGAAATGCTTGCTGCATACTTGGCTCGTGTCCAGCCTCGGAGGAGCAGGAGGAAATTCATGATCTTTGATACATTGTCCCTTTGTATTCATGTTTATGTTTTTTTTTCTGTAAATGTATTCTGTTTATTAATGAATGTTCACATAGAATATAAAATATATAGGGGGTGGTAGGAGAAGAAAATATTCAAACAGCTCCAGGGAGAACCTTGAGTTTTCCCTGAGGTACGTTTTTTGTCTTCTCTGAGGATGAGGGTCCCCAGTCCAGCTATAGAGGTGGTACTTCCCCATACATAATTAATAAAACAATATATATATATATATATATATATATATATATATATATATATATATATATATATATATATATATATATATATATATGCAATAAGATCACAGTAAACAGGTGATTTCAGAATATGCAAAACAACCACTCTGAAAGAATAGAGAAATTCCAAGCGCTTTCGTGACTACTCACATTATCAAGGAACTATGAAAGTAAAGCATCCAAGGAAGCTATATAAGGGGTCTGGCCGGCACCTCACTATCAGATCCCACAACGGTTTAAACACCTGACGCGCGCCGACCCAACTTGGACAGGTCCTTGGCACAACCCACCCCACAAACCACTCTACCCAAGAAATAAGAAATTTTAAAGATTATTTATTACGGTCAAACTGGTAAAAATCTCGAACTAAGATTAAAACAACATAAATATAGCATTAGAACTGGACAAGATTCCAATGCTCTATTTATTCATGTAAGAGATTTTAACCATCCAATTGATTTTCAAAAAGTTGAGAAAGTAGTATCAAGCAAGTCCATGGTCGACAGGAATATAATTGAATCTTGTTTCATAAAAAGCAGTTTTGACAATAATATGAATATTTCCTATGGTTTATATAAATTAGATCCATTTATAATTAATAGAATTTGGGAAGAATTTAATAATACACTGGACAAATAATCTTTTAAAATTTCTTATTTCTTGGGTAGAGTGGTTTGTGGGGTGGGTTGTGCCAAGGACCTGTCCAAGTTGGGTCGGCGCGCGTCAGGTGTTTAAACCGTTGTGGGATCTGATAGTGAGGAGCCGGCCAGACCCTTATATAGCTTCCTTGGATGCTTTACTTTCATAGTTCCTTGATAATGTGAGTAGTCACGAAAGCGCTTGGAATTTCTCTATTCTTTCAGAGTGGTTGTTTTGCATATATATATATATATATATATATATATATATATATATATATATATATATATATATATATATAATATATATATATATATATATATATATTATATATATATATATATATATATATATGTCGTGCCGAATAGGCAGAACTTGCGATCTTGGCTTAAATAGCAACGCTTATCTTGCCATATAGGACAAGTGAATATTTGTGAATGCAATAATTTCGCCAAAATCATTCTGAACCTAACGAAAAAAATATATTTCACTGTGTTTGTTTAGCATAAAATTACTGTAAACAAATCTAAAATATATTTGGATAGGTTAGGCTAAAATAAATTGTTCTTGTTGTAATAAGGTTAGGTAAGTTTTCTAAGATACTTTTGATGCAAAAGTAAAATTTTTTACATTATCATTAATGAAAAAAAATACATCTTTAAATGTATAAGAGAAAATTTTAGAAAGGACATAATTTCATATGAGTTCTTGCTAATTGACCAGTTTTACATATTCGTCACGACATATATATATATATATATATATATATATATATATATATATATATATAATATATATATATATATATACTATAGGTAGTAGGTTGGTAGACAGCAACCACCCAGGGAAGTACTACCGTCCTGCCAGATGACTGTGAAACAGAAACCTGTAACTGTTTTGCATGATGGTAGGATTGCTGGTGTCTTTTTCTGTCTCATAAACACGCTAGATAACAGGGACATCTTGCTACTCCTACTTACACTTTGGTCACACTTCACAGACATGCACATGCATATATATATACATACATCTAGGTTTTTCTCCTTTTTCTATATAGCTCTTGTTCTTCTTTATTTCTTCTATTGTTCATGGGGAAGTGGAAAAAGAATCTTTCCTCCGTAAGCCATGCGTTGTCGTATGAGGCGACTAAAATACCGGGAGCATGGGCTAGTAACCCCTTCTCCTGTAGACATTTACTAAAAAAGAGAAGAAGAAAAACTTTATAAAACTGGGATGCTTGAATGTGCGTGGATGTAGTGCAGATGACAAGAAACAGATGATTGCTGAAGTTATGAATGAAAAAGAAGTTGGATGTCCTGGCCCTAAGGGAAACAAAGCTGAAGGGGGTAGGGGAGTTTCGGTGGGGGGAAATAAATGGGATTAAATCTGGAGTATCTGAGAGAGTTAGAGCAAAGGAAGGGGTAGTAGTAATGTTGAATGATCAGTTATGGAAGGAGAAAAGAGAATATGAATGTGTAAATGCAAGAATTATGTGGATTAAAGTAAAGGTTGGATGCGAGAAGTGGGTCATAATAAGCGTGTATGCACCTGGAGAAGAGAGGAATGCAGAGGAGAGAGAGAGATTTTGGGAGATGTTAAGTGAATGTATAGAAGCCTTTGAACCAAGTGAGAGAGTAATTGTGTTAGGGGACCTGAATGCTAAAGTAGGAGAAACTTTTAGAGAGGGAGTGGTAGGTAAGTTTGGGGTGCCAGGTATAAATGATAATGGGAGCCCTTTGACTGAACTTTGCATAGAAAGGGGTTTAGTTATAGGTAATACATATTTTAAGAAAAAGAGGATAAATAAGTATACAAGATATGATGCAGTGTGAAATGACAGTAGTTTGTTGGATTATGTATTGGTAGATAAAAGACTGTTCAGTAGACTTCAGGATGTACATGTTTATAGAGGGGCCACAGATATATCAGATCACTTTCTAGTTGTAGCTACACTGAGAGTAAAAGGTAGATGGGATACAAGGAGAATAGAAGCATCAGGGAAGAGAGAGGTGAAGGTTTATAAACTAAAAGAGGAGGCAGTTAGGGAAAGATATAAACAGCTATTGGAGGATAGATGGGCTAATGAGAGCATAGGCAATGGGGTCGAAGAGGTATGGGGTAGGTTTAAAAATGTAGTGTTAGAGTGTTCAGCAGAAGTTTGTGGTTACAGGAAAGTGGGTGCGGGAGGGAAGAGGAGCGATTGGTGGAATGATGATGTAAAGAGAGTAGTAAGGGAGAAAAAGTTAGCATATGAGAAGTTTTTACAAAGTAGAAGTGATGCAAGGAGGGAAGAATATATGGAGAAAAAGAGAGAGGTTAAGAGAGTGGTGAAGCAATGTAAAAAGAGAGCAAATGAGAGAGTGGGTGAGATGTTATCAACAAATTTTGTTGAAAATAAGTAAAAGTTTTGGAGTGAGATTAACAAGTTAAGGAAGCCTATAGAACAAATGGATTTGTCAGTTAAAAATAGGAGAGGAGAGTTATTAAATGGAGAGTTAGAGGTATTGGGAAGATGGAGGGAATATTTTGAGGAATTGTTAAATGTTGATGAAGATAGGGAAGCTGTGATTTCGTGTATAGGGCAAGGAGGAATAACATCTTGTAGGAGTGAGGAAGAGCCAGTTGTGAGTGTGGGGGGGAAGTTCGTGAGGCAGTAGGTACAATGGAAGGGGGTAAGGCAGCCGGGATTGATGGGATAAAGATAGAAATGTTAAAAGCAGGTGGGGATATAGTTTTGGAGTGGTTGGTGCAATTATTTAATAAATGTATGGAAGAGGGTAAGGTACCTAGGGATTGGCAGAGGCATGCAAAGTTCCTTTGTATAAAGGCAAAGGGGACAAAAGAGAGTGCAAAAATTATAGGGGGATAAGTCTGTTGAGTATACCTGGTAAAGTGTATGGTAGAGTTATTATTGAAAGAATTAAAAGTAAGACTGAGAATAGGATAGCAGATGAACAAGGAGGCTTTAGGAAAGGTAGGGGGTGTGTGGACAAGATGTTTACAGTGAAACATGTAAGTGAACAGTATTTAGATAAGGCTAAAGAGGTCTTTGTGCATTTATGGATTTGGAAAAGGCGTATGACAGTGGTGGATAGGGGGGCAATGTGGCAGATGTTGCAGGTGTATGGTGTAGGAGGTAGGTTACTGAAAGTAGTGAAGAGTTTTACGAGGATAGTGAGGCTCAAGTTAGAGTACATAGGAAAGAGGGAAATTATTTCGCAGTAAAAGTAGGCCTTATACAAGGATGTGTGATGTCACCGTGGTTGTTTAATATATTTATAGATGGGTTGTAAGAGAAGTAAATGCGAGGAAAGGGAGTTAAAAGATAAAGAATCACACATAAAGTGGGAGTTGTCACAGTTGCTCTTTGCTGATGACACTGTGCTCTTGGGAGATTCTGAAGAGAAGTTGCAGAGATTGGTGGATGAATTTGGTAGGGTGTGCAAAAGAAGAAAATTAAAAGTGAATACAGGAAAGAGTAAGGTTATGAGGATAACAAAAATATTAGGTGATGAAAGATTGGATATCAGATTGGAGGGAGAGAGTATGGAGGAGGTGAATGTATTCAGATATTTGGGAGTGGACGTGTTAGCGGATGGGTCTATGAAGGATGAGGTGAATCATAGAATTGATGAGGGGAAAAGGTTGAGTGGTGCACTTAGGAGTCTGTGGAGACAAAGAACTTTGTCCTTGGAGGCAAAGAGGGGAATGTATGAGAGTATAGTTTTACCAACGTTCTTATATGGGTGTGAAGCATGGGTGATGAATGTTGCAGCGAGAAGGCTGGAGGCAGTGGAGATGTCATGTCTGAGATCAATGTGTGGTGTGAATATAATACAGAGAATTCGTAGTTTGGAAGTTAGGAGGAGGTGCGGGATTACCAAAACTGTTGTCCAGAGGGCTGAGGAAGGGTTGTTGAGGTGGTTCGGACATGTAGAGAGAATGGAGCGAAACAGAATGACTTCAAGAGTGTATCAGTCTGTAGTGGAAGGAAGGCGGGGTAGGGGTCGGCCTAGGAAAGGTTGGAGGGAGGGGGTAAAGGAGGTTTTGTGTGCGAGGGGCTTGGACTTCCAGCAGGCGAGCGTGAGCGTGTTTGATAGGAGTGAGTGGAGACAAATGGATTTTAATACTTGACGTGCTGTTGGAGTGTGAGCAAAGTAACATTTATGAAGGGGTTCAGGGAAACCGGCAGGCCGGACTTGAGTCCTGGAGATGGGAAGTACAGTGCCTGCACTCTGAAGGAGGGGTGTTAATGTTGCAGTTTAAAAACTGTAGTGTAAAGCACCCTTCTGGCAAGACAGTGATGGAGTGAATGATGGTGAAAGTTTTTCTTTTTCGGGCCACCCTGCCTTGGGGAATCGGCCAGTGTGATAATAAAAATAAAAAAAAAAAAAATATATATAATATATTTATATATTATATATATATATATTATATATATATATATAATATATATATATTATATATATATATTAATTACCCCAACGAATTTTGTAAAGTCAATCAAATCTATTTCTTTGGTCAGAATAAGTTTTTGTTTTTTTACTCGGAGAATTGCCTTAGCTAAGCAGAGTTTACCAAAAGCTGGACACACACGAGAATATAAGCGACTGTTGTTCTTATTGTGGTAAGTCCAGCAGAGATGAGACAGCTGCAACGCTAGTTGACATACACAACCCTCTCCTATTTCTCTCCTTTCTTTTCCCTTTTGAATCCCCAGCTGACCTGCGTAAGGGAAAAAAGGGGTT
>NC_069407.1:67493355-67588444 GCF_026875155.1 Cherax quadricarinatus
TGATCTCCAATATTACGAGTGTTTCCTTATTTGACAAGACTAGGTCTAGCAAATTATTACCCCTGGTAGGCTCAGTTACCTCTGTTTCAGAAAACAGTCCTGAACTGTTTCCATAAAGTCACTGGACTCTAGATTACCTGTCAAAGAATTCCAGTCAATTTCACTAAAGTTAAAGTCCCCTACTATGACTATGTTACTGTGTCCAGAAGCCCTAACAATTTCGTCCCAAAGAAGTCTCCCTCTATCGTGATCCAAGCCTGGAGGTCGGTATATTACACCTAGAATTAGTTTTTCTTGACCCTCCACGAACTCTACCCAAACAGACTCTGTTACTGCTCCATCTATTTTTATACCTGTTTTTATGCAACAATTAATATTTTCTCGAACATACAATGCAACTCCTCCCCCCTTCCCATTACATCTATCCACATTGAACAACTTAAATCCCTGAATATTACACTCAGCAGTCATATCCCGACTCTTTAAATCATACCACGTTTCAGTTAATGCAATGATATCAAAGTTCCCAGCACATGCTACCAAACGTAGTTCATTAATTTTATTTCTTACACTTCGACTGTTAGCATAAAATACCATCATATGTTTTTTCTTCTGCACATTTTTCCTATTCATCATTGTTTTTACACAATTTCTGAAATTATCATTACCCAGAGTTACTCCATGACAGTTACTATTAAGATTCTTAATATCAGAGCGTAAGTCAATATATCCATACTCATTATTAATCATTTCTAAACCCATACCTCTAACTAATCCTAGTTTAAAGTCCTAACAACCCCCTCAACTGAGTTAGCAAGAAAACCCACACCTGCCCTGGATAAGTGAACCCCATCCCTGGCATACATGTCATTTCGGCCATAGAAGTTGTCCCAGTTGTCAATGAATGGTACTGCATTATCCTTACAGTGTTTATCCAGCCAACAATTAATACCAATTGCTCTGGACAACTTTTCATTACCAACACCTCTTGGCAAAATGCCACATATAACAGGGCGCCCCCCCTTCTTCCTAATTATGTCTATAGCTGTCCTGAACTTTCTAACTAAATCCTCACTTCTACGCTTGCCTACATCATTGCCTCCAGCACTGAGGCAAATAATAGGATTGATCCCATTACCGTTCATGATGTTGTCAAGCCGGCTAACAATGTCCTCCATCCCAGCCCCAGGAAAGCATACCCTTTGTCTCCTACTCCTGTCCTTCAAGCAGAATGCCCTATCCATGTATCTAACCTGGCTATCCCTCCGGGGACTTCCTCCAAACAGATCTCATTCGGCAATGGGAACACGCATCGACCCTAAGACCCTCCGTGTAGCAGTGGCTCTGCGCCTTGCTGCCCCAATTCAGACGGAATACACGTGTATTTGCGGCGATGCGCAAGCCAACCAATTTGGTCTACATGGTCTTAACTTCCAACGCCAAGGTCTGGCATGCAAGACACAATGAAGTCAACGACATCATAAAGAGAACCCTTTGCTACAGCTGGATGCCCAACCGAGAGAGATACCCGAACACTAGTCAGCCAACAATACCCACAACCCAGGAAACTGTCCCGATGGGATCTCCATCTTTCCTTGGAAGAATGGCAAGCTCTTAGCATGGGACCATACCTGTGTGTCGACGCTGGCTGACACCTACATGAATCACAGTGTTGGGCAACAGGGAGGAGCTGCTGGTCACAAGGAGGAGTACAAGAGTACAAGATCAGCACGTACAGGGACATAAGCCAACAGTATCAATTTGTTCCAGTGGCATCAGAGACCTTGAGATCATGGGGAAAAAATGCCACACGTTTCCTTAAAGAATTGGGTTCCAGATTTATCGACACCACCAAGGACCCAAGGGCAGCCGCTTTCATGTTCCAGCGCCTCAGCATGGCCATTCAGAAGGAAAATGCTTGCTGCACACTTGGCTCGCGTCCGCGCTTCGGAGGAACATAAGAACATAAGAAAGGAGGATCACTGCAGCAGGCCTGTTGCCCATACTAGGCAGGTCCTTTACAATCCATCCCACTAACAAAACATTTGCCCAACCCAATTTTAATGCTACCCAAGAAATAATCTCTGATAACTCTATCTACTCATTTGCAAGTCCCAATCAGATCCAACCCCTCTCACTCATGTATTTATCCAACCTAAATTTGAAACTACCCAAAGTCCTAGCCTCAATAACCCAACTAGGTAGACTGTTCCACTCATCAACTACCCTATTTCCAAACCAATACTTTCCTATGTCCTTTCTAAATCTAAACTTGTCTAATTTAAATCCATTACTGCGGGATCTCTCTTGGAGAGACATCCTCAAGACCTTATTAATATCCCCTTTATTAATACCCATCTTCCACTTATACACTTCGATCATGTCTCCCCTCATTCTTCGTCTAACAAGTGAATGTAATTTAAGAGTCTTCAATCTTTCTTCATAAGGAAGATTTCTAATGCTATGTATTAATTTAGTCATCCTACGATGAATGTTTTCTAACGAATTTATGTCCATTCTGTAATATGGAGACCAGAATGGAGCTGCAATATCTAGGTGAGGCCTTACTAATGATGTATAAAGCTGCAGTATGACCTCTGGACTTCTGTTGCTTACACTTCTTGATATAAATCCCAGTAATCTATTTGCCTTATTACGTATGCTTAGGCATTGCTGTCTTGGTTTAAGGTTGCTGCTCACCATAACCCCCAAGTCCTTTTCGCAATCTGCATTGCTAAGTTCTACATCATTTAACTTATAAGTGCTAGGGTTATGGACACTCCCGAGCTTCAGAACCTTGCATTTATCTACATTGAACTGCATCTGCCACTTTTGTGACCAAGAATAGATTTTGTTTAAATCCTCCTGAAGTTCCCTAACATCTACGTTTGAATCAATTATCCTACCTATCTTTGTGTCATCGGCGAATTTGCTCATATCGCTAGTAATTCCCTCATCAAGATCATTGATATATATTATAAACAACAACGGGCCCAAGACTGATCCCTGTGGAACGCAACTTGTTACTGATCCCCACTCGGATTTAACCCCATTTATGGACACTCTCTGCTTCCTGTCTGTGAGCCATGATTCGATCCACGAGAGCACCCTTTCCCCAATGCCATGAGCTGCCACTTTCTTCAACAGTCTTTGGTGTGGAACTCTATCAAAAGCCTTACTAAAATCTAAGTAAATAATATCAAATTCTTTATCGTGGTCAACAGCCTCAAAAGCTTTACTGTATTAAGTTAATAAATTAGTTAGACAAGACCAGCCTGTCGTGAATCCATGCTGAGTATCATTAATCAAGCTATGCTTATCGAGATGGCTTCTTATAATCTCAGCTATAATTGACTCAAGTAATTTGCCTACAATTGAGGTCAGGCTTATTGGGCGGTAATTTGACGGTAACGACTTGTCCCCTGTTTTAAAAATAGGAATTACATTAGCCATCTTCCACATATCAGACACTACACCTGTTTGAAGAGATAAATTAAAAATATTAGTTAATGGTTCACAGAGTTCCATTTTGCATTCCTTAAGAACCCTTGAAAAAACCTCATTAGGACCCGGTGACTTATTTTGCTTCAGTCGGTCTATCTGCTTCACAACCATTTCACTAGTGACTGTGATGTTACATAATTTATCTTCTTCAGGCCCACTATAAAAATTAATTACTGGAATATTATTAGTGTCTTCCTGTGTAAAAACCGAGAGAAAATAATTATTTAAAGTCGAGCACATTTCATTCTCTCTGTCAGTAAGATGCCCATAGTTATTTTTAAGGGGATGCGGCATGCAAAGAGTACGTAACCTTTATTCGGCGCATGTACACACCCTCATTTACAGGCTATCTCCCCCAACCAGCGAACCAGGTTGCTAAGAGTTGATGATGGGGCCCCGTCGTTCAACTAGTGACCAGGTTCTATACAATAAGAAGATGGTTTTGGCAATCGCAGAGGTTATGTGGGTACCACTCTCCTGTCTGCCCATGTCATTTCCATTCTAGAGATGGTTGAAGCACGGTCTGCTATCTTATGGCTTCTATTTCTGCCTTGCTTACCGTGGAGTGCACTATACTTATCACTGTACATAGTGTACATATTGCTGTTCTAAATTGGTGAAAGATAATATAAGTCTAAACTTTTTCTGCTGTGTTTATTTTGCTCCCATTACACCCGGGATAATAGGCCATTTGGAATCCTGGGTTGTAATATGGGTAGCCTGTCCGAGAGCTGAAACTGGACTTAGAGAAACGGTTGAGCTTAGGGTGAAGCTCGTAGCAGGAACATTGTGCAGCTTGCTGTCTGGCATTGCATTAGCTTTGCCTACGCTTTACAAATTTTGCGTGTCAGTTACTGTTATGGTCAGCCTTGCTATTGTGTGATCGTTCAACAGCTCGCTTCTAGCTTGTTCGGTGTGCTCGCTTCGCTACGGTCAATCTTCTAGAACAGTGTAGCTGTCTGGCATTGCTTTACAAATTTTGTGTGTCAGTTGTTACTAGCCTGTGCACATATTCCAACACCTAATTTACCTCCCTTCACAGAGGGGGAAGACATAACTTCATTATCAGGTTTGAAAATACCGCTACCCTCTGTGAATGGCCTGCTGACACCTGGGCTACCAGGTTAGGAATGTTATTTTCTGGTACAGCCTTGATTATATATATGCAACTTTGTTGCAGGATATCATATGTAATTATAACCTACTGAAGAAGGCAATCCTTAAAGCATATCAAAAAAACACTAATTCTTACTGGAAAGATTTCAGGTATGCCACCTTACAGCCTGGCCAGAACTTTCAGCAGTTACAGGTAACACTCTTTCGTTTGTTCGACTTTTGGATAGAGAGTTCAGGAATTGATCGCAGTTATGAATCTCTTAGAGACTTCATGGTTGCTGACCAGTTCCTGACAGCTCTTCCCCATCAGATACGAACATTCATCAGAGAACGTAACCTGATTAAAGCTGAGGAAGTTGATGAGGCTGCTGACCTGTATGCTGAGGCTCACAATTCCTATCAAGACCTAAAGGGATCGAACCCTAAGGGCAAGGGTTCATCAGACCTTAAGAAATCAAAACCTCTAGTGGAAAGTAAAATGACTTCTTTTATTCCTGTTTGTCATTTGTGTGGTGTTAAGGGACATAAACGTCCAGATTGTCCTAGGAAGGTCCAAAAAGTTGGAAGATGTTTTAAAGACTGTAATGATCAAGCACCCTTCTGTTCAGGAACAGTTAATGGACTTAATGTATCTACCATTTTGCGAGACACTGGATGCACATGTTTAGTCATTTCTGATAAGCTGTTCCCTAACCTTAAAGAAACTCATTCCTCTGCTATACTTTCAGACTACTTGGGCCGTACGGACACTTTCCCTACCATCCGTTGTTACATTAGGTCTAAATGGTTCACAGGTTGGTCTGAAGCCGTACTAGCTCCCATCACTTCTTGCTCCGTACTAATAGGTAATGTAAAAGGTGCCATTCTTCATTCTGACGTTGACCTTTCATCACCAAAGGTCGACATAAGCTTTTCAGATCCTCTTCCTGTAGAGTCAGAGAAGCCCCTCGAAAGTTCAGATGAGACAATGTCTCGCGAGATTCATGTGGGATTAAAAACCAGTGATGCTACTCTCGAAAACGAGGAAGTAGGATCACCGGTTCACTTGTTAGATGAAAATGAAGATATCACCTCCGATACCATAAATGTCTTGACTAGGGCTCGGACCAAAGCCCAGGATTCTCCTACTGTCCATCCTTTGATTTTCCCTGACTTTAAGCCTTTAGATATATCGAAGGACTCCTTTGTCAATTTACAACGTAATTGCCCTTCTCTTCAGAATTGCCATAATGCCGCTAAACAAAATCAAGTTATCCAAAGGAAAAACTTTTCATATAAATTTGAATACATGAAAGGTATCTTGTACAAGTCAGTATTCAAATTACATTCAGATGAGATAGACTGTTCCATCTTAGTTGTTCCAAGTCAATGCAGAGAGACTGTTCTTAAAATGGCTCATGACCTGCCAGTGGCCAGACATTTCTCGCATCGTAAAACATTAAATAAAATTAGGGAAACCTATTTTTGGCCAAAAGAATGTCCTCAGATGTCACTACCTATTATAGATCTTGTAAAGTGTGCCAATTGTCATCCTCCCGAGGTACCAGGCGAGTTCCTATGGTCAAAATGCCAGTCTTTACCGTACCTTTTGAAAGAGTAACTATTGACATCGTTGGTCCTTTATCTCCACTTTCATCTGGGGGACATAGATATATATTAACATTAGTTGATTATGCTTCGAGTTTCCCTGAAGCCGTTCCCTTAAAACCATAACTACTACAGAGGTGGCTGAAGCCCTTTTGTCCATCTTCTCCAGAGTGGGCATCCCTAGAGAAATTTTGTCTAACTGTGGGACACAATTCACATCTGACTATATGCAACATCTATACCAACTTCTGGGAGTGAAGCCTCTCTTCACCACACCCTATCATCCCAGCTGTAATGGGAGGATTGAGCGCCAGCATTCGATTCTAAAGTCCATTTTAAGGAAACTTTGCTCCCTTAAACCTAAGGAGTGGCATCGTTACCTACCTTGTGCTTTGTTTGCCATGAGGGAAGTTCCCAGTGACTCTTTGGGCTTTTCACCTTTTGAACTTCTCTACGGTAGACAGGCCAGAGGTCCACTGTCCATCTTTCATGACTTATGGACTAATGAGGAGGTAAATGCTTAGGTTCAGTCTTCTTACCAGTTTCTCCTTGACCTTAGATCCAAACTTGAGGAGACCTCTGACATAGTTTCGAAAAACTTAAGCTTGTCAATGGACCAGTACAAAACATATTTTGATTCCAAAAGTCAGAGGAGAAGTTTTAAAGTAGGGGATGAAGTTCTGGTACTTTTGTCTATCAAGTCAAATAAATTATTAGTAGCATGGAAAGGTCCATATAAAGTATTAAAAATTTGTGGGAAAGTGTTCTACCTCATAGAAATCAAGGGGAAACCTAAGCTTTATCATATTAACATCCTTAAGAAATATTACCGAAGAAATTCGGTTAACTGCCTTAATAACTTTGACTTTGTTTTTCCACACGAACTTGATAAGACAACTGAAGAATGTAAGGTGTGTGTAATTGACACCTCTAACTTAGACTATGATGAAGAACTACATGACTTGGTGACTCTTGACCACTCGGGCGCAACCAACATTAATAATTATTAATGAATCTTTGGATGACCATAAGAGACATGAACTACTTCAATGTGTGAGTAACTTTTCAGACGTCTTTACTGATATTCCAGGTGTTACCTCCACGGTAGTCCATAAGATTGACTTAGTGACAGACAATCCTATCAAACGAAAATTATACCCAGTTCCAGTTCACCTTAGGGATGCATTTGACCGAGAGGTAGACAAATTATTAAAACTGAAGATCATTGAACCTTCAGTATCTTCATATTGTTCACCAGTAGTCATGGTTAAGAAGGAGGATAATTCATATAGACTTGCTATTGACTTCAGAGGCCTTAATGTTATAGCTCGGTGGGATGCTGAGCCTATGCCCTTAATAGATAGCGATCTACACAAATTTTATGACTCTTCCTTCTTTTCAGAGATTGATATTACGCAGGCATATCATCAAATAATGTTAGATCCTTCTTCTAAGCAGTACACCGCTTTTCCTACACACCAAGGACTGATGCAATATAGAACTATGCCCTTCGGTTTTGGTAACTGCCTGTGCTACCTACGTGAGACTGATGAGAAAGGTCTTGGGTAATATGCCAAATGTTTCAGTTTATTTTGATAACATTTACGTAATGACATCCACGTGGGGCGAACATATCCAAACATTAACATCAGTTTTGCGTAGGTTACGCTCACATGGCCTCACTGCCAAGCCGAAGAAATGCTTCCTTGGGTATAACAAGATTAGATATCTTGGACTGATACTTTCTAATAACTCTCTGCAGCCTCTCCCCAGTAAGATCAAAGCTTTATTAGAATTTAATTCCCCAAAACCAAGAAGCTCATGCGTAGCTTTCTTGGTTCCGTAAATTTTTATGCACGGTTTATCCCGAACCTTACTGATCTTACAGGCATCTTATCCGACTTCCTTAAAAAGTCTGTGAAGGAACCTCTTGAACTTTCCGACGTAGCTCAGGAAAAGTTTAATGAGATTAAAAGTATCTTTTCGAAAGACTCTATGCTTAAGATTCCAGATATTAATAAAACATTTTGTTTAAGAACTGATGCCTCCAATACTGGCTTAGGTGAGGTGTTAATAAAATACCATGATGGTATTCCCTTCCCTGTATGCTTCCAAAGCCAGAAACTCCTTCCCGCAGAAACGAGATACTCCACCATAGAAAAGGAATGTTTGGCCCTTGTGTGGGGTATCTCCAAACTTAAATTTTATTTGCTGGGAAAAGAATTCATTTTAGAAACGGACCACAAACCTTTGATATACCTAGAAACTTTTAAGGGAACCAACAGTCGCCTCTTGAGGTGGACATTGGCACTCCAGGCTTTTAAGTTCCATATTGTGTATATCAATGGTTCATCCAATTATTTCTCTGACTGGTTAAGTCGGGACAGTCAGTAGAAGATTTGTTGCCTTACGTGACTTACACATGTTAGAACTTTTTCCTCGCCTATTCTTCTTATACTCCTTGACTATAAGTCTTGGAATGGGGGAGTGTGAGGGAAAAGTTCAATAGATAAGAGTAGCGATGGAGTATATAGTAACAATAGTTTCATTGCCGGCTACTTGTTAAGGTAGGGTAAGTCCAGCTCCCGCTATTCCCTCCCCCCTCCCGTTTTTTTCCCCTCCCCGAAAGTGATAGTT
The DNA here is from genome assembly GCF_026875155.1 of Cherax quadricarinatus. Taxonomy (NCBI): domain Eukaryota; kingdom Metazoa; phylum Arthropoda; class Malacostraca; order Decapoda; family Parastacidae; genus Cherax; species Cherax quadricarinatus. The sequence continues at coordinate 67,502,200 of NC_069407.1, forward strand.
TGCTTGCTGGCTACTTGTTAAGGTAAGGTAAGTCTAGCTCCCGCTATTCCCGCCTTTTTCCCCCACCCCGAAAGTTATAGTTTGATTGCCGGCTGCTTGTTAAGGTAGGGTCAGTCTAGCTCCTGCTATCCCTTCCCCTCCTTCTTCCCCCCCCCCCGAAAGGTGACGTGTGGGGCTCCGGTCCAAACAGTAATCACTAGACTCGCAGCTCCCAGCACTACTGTAAGTACATGCCTGCCGTGTATTCTAGTGGATTTATTGGATGAAAGCTTCACTTTTGATCAATAATAAACTTAGTCCTTTCAGTCTTGCTCTAAGTTGATTGTTGTAATAATCACCACATCTTTTAGGTATTGTACTTATCATGGAGAGTGATTTCTTAAGCAGTGGGTAATCTGTCTATCTTTCCAGCTTGGATGACAGAGAGGGTCACCTGCCAATCAACGAGTAGAATTGAAGGAGATGGACTAACGTTCTGAGATGTCCCAAATTCTGATCCAATTACCTGTTTGTGTATGCAAGTAGCAGGATATAACCCCTCATCATTGCAGTGGAAAAAACCTGCTTTTCTGTCATCTGGACGGATTAATCACGGCTATACTGTGAAGAACTAGCCAGTGGGTTGTAACCAACACCTGCGACCCCCCCCCCCCCATCATCAGCAGCGGCTACGATTTCAACAACACGCAGTGTCACCAACACCAGACACCCAAGTTTTATGTATATTAGTGTTTAATTCAGATATCATTTATATTTTTCATTTTTCATTTTCTTTAATGTAGGATCAATATTTCATATTTAAGTGTTTTATATTTTATGTTTTCTAAATAATAAAGTGTTTATGTTTTTTTTTTTTTTTCTATACATTAATTTTCCTGAGGAGGATCCAGCCTTAGTAATACTGACTGAAGTTGTTACAGGGCTGAGTAAGCCTTCACACCAAAAGATCCCTTGGTTATTATAGAGCTTTCATTGCTAATATTTCTTTCATTGCATCTCTAACTGAGTTGCATAAAGATTCTCCTTTCAGTTACAACGTCTGTCAATAAAGAGCGTTTCAGACTTGAAAGGACACGTTGATTTCTGCTCCTTTATTGACTTTCCTGATTTTAAAAATCCTTTTCATCTTACTACAGATGCTAGTTCCATTGTCATAGGTGCCGTTCCAGGCTCTACAGACAGACAGCATATATAGCCCATTTGCTAGTCGAGTTTTAACCAAAGGAGAACGTAATTATACCGTAACTGAGCAAGAAGCATTAACAATAATTTGATCTTTATAGCACTTTGGAGATATCGTCTACCTGTATCCAGTTCAAGTTCCGACAGATCGTGCTCCATTAACTCCATCATTCCAGAGTAAACAACCTGCTGGAAGATCAGCCAGATGGTCTTTGACCATACAAGAGTTCAATCCTTCTTTTGCACACTTGCCAGGTAAGTCGAATGTAGTCAAAGATGCATTATCTCGATATATGAGTGCAGTTGTCGTTGGTCCTCCTTTTGACGAAGAGGACGTAAAGCATGCTCAAAGAACAGATGCAATATGGTCTGGTGTGATTCGATTCCTACTGAAGGGAGATCAAATACTCTAAGTGAAACCACCAGCTCCAATCAGTGACTTTGTCGTGAGTCCAGATCTGCTACATGGCATAGCTGAACGTGGTACTCCTAGCAGAAGAGTACATCAGTTAATGATTCTTACATCATTAATGAATATAGCCCTGAAGCTAGTTTACAATGTACCACGTGTTATATACCGTGGCATGGATCGTTCAGTTAAACAAGGCAAATTGAAATATTTTTGGTCTCGTATGTCGACAGATATTTCATAGTATGTTAGAAAATGCAAAGTTTTGCATGCATCATAAGGGTAATGTCAATGATCCTAATCCTATTCAAGTATATCCTACTACTAGTGACCCTCGGGAAACAATATCACTTGATTCATCAACCAATATCCAACATTCTATCCAAGAAAATAAACAGTGTGTAATGGTTGACCATTTCACAAGATGCTGTGAGTTGGTTCCATTCGCAGATGAAACTGCTGAAACTGTTGCCACAGCGTCTAAAGAACCAATTATTTGTACCACGCCTAAATCTTTAGTAAACGACAATGGTTGTGAATTTTTTTATGAGATCTTAGAAAAGTTTTGTACTTGATATAAAATAACTAAATCCACTATTGTTCCTCACCATCCTGCCAGTAATGGTTTAGCAGAAAGAACAAATAAAAATGTATTAGATATGTTAAGATCAAATATAAATCCCAACAATTTAACATTGGATGAAATTATTCCATATTCCAGATGTTCATTGTATTATCAATTGTATCTCTACAGGAGATATTGTAGGAAGATTGAAGAATATTTCTATAGGACGTAATTGTTATATTCGAGTCCTAAGCCTAGTTTCCGGTATTGAGCAGAAAGGTATAACATGTAGAAGTGAGGGAGAGCCAGACGTGAGTGTGAGGGATGTGCGTGAAGCGATGGGTATTATGAAAGGGGTAAAGCAGTTGAGGTAGATGGTATCAAGAAAGAAATGTTAATAGCAGTGGAGATGCTGTTTTGGAATGGGTGGTGTATTTGTTCAATATATGTATGAATTATAAGGGGATAAATATGCTGAGTATACCAGGTAAAGTGTTTGGTAGAGTTAATCTTGAACGATTTCGGGTTAAGACAGAAAGTGGGATGGCTGGGGAAAAAGGAGGAATTAGGATGGGAAGGGGATGTGTAAACCAAATGTTGACAATTAGACATATAAAGAAACAAAACTTACATAAAGATATTGAACATCTTTGCTTTTATGGATTCGGAACGATACATGATGGGGTGAGCAAGGTAACATTAATGAAGGGGAAACTGGTTAGCCAAACTTGAATTCTGGAAGTGGAAAGTACAGTGCCTGCCCTCTGATGGAGGGGTGGGGATGCTGCAGGTCGGAGTGCCAGCTGAACTGTGAGATGACTCTTCTGGCAAGACTGTGATTGAATAAGTAATGGTGAAAGTGTTTCCTCCTTTTTCAGTTGAATCTACCTCTGTGAAGGACGGCCAGTGTGTTCAAAAAAGAAAGGCAAGGTACAAAAGATTTTTTAAGAACGGAACCATAAAAATTAAGCAAAAACGAAGGCAGGAAAATTAACTACAAAGAATGGACATTTCTGTGTCGTGAAATTGATGGTGTGTGGTAGTAAGTTAAATTTCCAATCATCCTTAAACTTGACAGAGTAAGATTTTTAGACCAACATGAGGACAAATTCCAACTAGCCTTTAGGGGAACAGGGGAGGAAAAAAACTAGAACAGAGTATATACTGACCCCGGGCCCATACAATAGACGGAAAAAAAAAGTAAGGGACCTGGAGAGTAATTCGAGGACCCCTTTAAAGGGATCACACAGTGCCACGATCGCACGTGCAAAGAAAATGATGGGATGATAATGAAAACTTTTAAAACGAGAGATGCCAAGCCCATGATGACCTTTTCAAATATTGTTCTCTGGGGGAATACTGCTGTACATTAACATTCCATTAAAAGCGGGGAAATCGCGATCTAGAGAGTTACGAACCCTTTACTGCACGTAAAAGTTCTTAAAGCCCCTTTAACTCTGGAACCCTTGAAGCACTTGACTTGTACTCGATGGAACCAGGGGGAGAGATATATATAATCTACATTTTGGAAAATTTGGAAGGAATGGCCCCAAATCGCACACAGAAATCACCCCCTACAAAGTAAAAGACTGGGCAGGCGATGCAAAATGCCCCCAAAAAAAAATAGGGGCCCCCATTGGTACACAAAGAGAAAACCATAATGCCCGGGGCCCAAAAAGTTCAACAGCCTCCCATCAAGCTTGGGGGGAATTGCCAAAAAACCCCTGTGCCTTCAAGGGAGCTGGCAGATACCTAAATCAGGCCGGATCAGCCGGGCTGTGGCTCGTACGTTGGACGGTGGGGCCCAGCGTAACACCTGTTGATCGGGCCCTGCCATCGGGGGGCCTGGTCATGGCCCGGGCCGGGGGGGGGCGTTGACCCCCGAAAAACCCTCAGGTAACCCCCATAGGGAAGGTTAAGTTGTGGCCAAAAAGAGGAAGATATTTAAAAAACGAGACAGAAAAAAGTAATAGTAGGAAAAAGAAGTTTCGAAAATTTTGCAAAATAACTAAACAAAAAGGGGGGGTACAAAGGGTTCACCCTCCCAAAAAAAAAAAGGTTTGTTAGAATGAGATTTCTTGGAAATAAAAGGAATCAGAATCCATACAAAGAATGAAATCAAGAAATACATCAGTTAGAATAGGAATATCACATAGTCCTTCTTTGAACATTTCTCTGATAAAACTGAGAACTAGCCAAGAAAAATATTAGAAAAAGAGACTATATATTTTTCCTAACTTCTACAAGTAGCAAATAATCGCACTTATTCAATTAAGTCTTGAGTGTGACAGAGATGAGTTGCAAGAAAAAAAAAACAGCAAGCTAGAAACTCTGGTGACTTGACCTGACATTTTACTTTCTCCCCCATTTACCTTTCTCTCTAAAGCTTTCTCCCCCCCTTTTTCACCTAAACTCTGTGTCATGCTATGAGCGTAATCAACGGGTATGTCTGACAGTCGCAGTTAATTCAACTCTATTTTGGAGCACTTATCTTGAATTCAGAGTGCGCCACAAATCCCCTTTCTTACATGACTTCTCAGCCAGTGAGAAGCTCATTAGCCATATATTACTAGTAAGAGTACATCATCATGGTGGGTAACAAGATAATGAAGTATGTCACAGACTTGACGTTTCAGGAAGAGGGTGATCAGCCTGAGGGAAGTTATCGTGCTTTGAGAAATGTTTCACACCATCAGATTCTCTCTCGCTAGTGATTGGTTCACTCCATAACAGTTCTATCTTCAATATTGGTTTGCTGTAGATGTTAAGCAAGAGTGTTATCATAACAGTTGTACTGTAGTTGTTAAACAGGTGTGTTAACACATTGGTTGTGTTGTAATCTTAAGCAGAAGTGTTATATTGTTGTGCTACAACTATTACACAAGAGTGCTATCATATTTAATGTTTTCTAAATATTGGTAACTAACAGGTATAATCTGCCCCTGATATATGTACATAAAGTAAATAGCCTTCACATAAGGTCGGGGGTGGGAATGTAGGTGGACTAGAATGTTATCATGTGTATACTTTGTTCCTCTTTGTCACTGCACTGATCATAAACTTTGTCACTGCACTGATCATAAACTTTGTCACTGCACTAATCATAAACTTTGTCACTGCAATGATCATAAACTTTGTCACTGCACTGATCATAAACTTTGTCACTGCAATGATCATAAACTTTGTCACTGCAATGATCATAAACTTTGTCACTGCACTCATCATAAACTTTGTCACTGCACTAATCATAAACTTTGTCACTGCACTGATCATAAACTTTGTCACTGCACTGATCATAAACTTTGTCACTGCACTGATCATAAACTTTGTCACTGCACTGATCATAAACTTTGTCACTGCACTGATCATAAACTTTGTCACTGCAATGATCATAAACTTTGTCACTGCAATGATCATAAACTTTGTCACTGCACTGATCATAAACTTTGTCACTGCAATGATCATAAACTTTGTCACTGCACTGATCATAAACTTTGTCACTGCAATGATCATAAACTTTGTCACTGCACTGATCATAAACTTAACATAGCACTGCCAGCTTCTACCTTCTACATTTTCTTTCAAATTAATAATCAGTTTAAAAAACTGAATGCTAGTTAGGAAGTAATAATAATACTATTAATAATAATCATAATAATAACTCTAATAATCATAAAAAGGAGAAAATAATAATAATAATAATAATAATAATAATAATAATAATAATAATAATTATAATAATAATGTAACTTTTATTACTGTAGTATTATTGTTTATACGTCTACTTCTACTGCTTCTTCTTTTCTTCTTCTTCTTCTTCTTCTTCTTCTTCTTCTTCTTCTTCTTCTTCTTCTTCTTCTTCTTCTTCTTCTTTATTTTATTATTATTATTATTATTATTATTACTATTGCTATTATTATTTTAGTATTATTAGTAGTAATAGTAGTATTACTAGTAGTAGTATTATGAACTTAAATAACGAACCTATATTAAGTATTTATGTTACATATTTCCCCTTCCCTTCTCCCTCCTCATCTTTTTTTCATCCACTTTCCTTTGTACTTTCCTCTCTCTCTCTCTCTCTCTCTCTCTCTCTCTCTCTCTCTCTCTCTCTCTCTCTCTCTCTCTTCCCTTCCATAGAATAAAGAATAATATGAGTACCCAACAATATAAAATAATCTTACACTGAAACTCCAATATTCTTTCTTAGAAACACTTTGAGAGAGTTTAGCATTTCCTTTTTAATTTTCGAAGATTTGAATTTCAAATTGTGCTGCCGCAGCAAGTAGTTTACTATAGTTCGGGATCGTGCCGGAGCTCGGTGGCACCTACACAACTGTTCACCCTGTTGTTCTTACGGTAGCGCCTGGCTTATGGTAGTTGAGGAGACGCCTAGGTTCTTGTGCACTGTGTTCATCCTGTGGATGATAGTACTTTATTGTGCACTGTATTGGTCTTGTGAATGATAGCAGTTTACTGTGCACTGTGTTGGTCCTGTGAATGGTAGCACAAACTTTACTGTGCACTGTGTTGGTCCTATGGATGGTAGCATCTGGTTCCAGGTGCGCTGTTGGTCCTGTGGATGGTAGAACATAAGAACATAAGAAAGGAGGAACACTGCAGGAGGCCTGCTGGCCCATACTAGGCAGGTCCTTTACAATTCATCCCACTAACAAAACATTTGCCCAACCCAATTTTCAATGCCACCCAAGAAATAAGCTCTGATGTGAAAGTCCCACTCAAATCCAACCCCTCCCACTCATGTACTTATCCAACCTAGATTTGAAACTACCCAAAGTCCCAGCCTCAATAACCCAACTAGGTAGACTGTTCCACTCATCAACTACCCTATTTCCAAACCAATACTTTCCTATGTCCTTTCTAAATCTAAACTTATCTAATTTAAATCCATTACTGCGGGTTCTCTCTTGGAGAGACATCCTCAAGACCTTATTAATATACCCTTTATTAATACCTATCTTCCACTTATACACTTCGATCAGGTCTCCCCTCATTCTTCGTCTAACAAGTGAATGTAACTTAAGAGTCTTCAATCTTTCTTCATAAGGAAGATTTCTAATGCTATGTATTAATTTAGTCATCCTACGCTGAATGTTTTCTAACGAATTTATGTCCATTTTGTAATACGGAGACCAGAACTGAGCTGCATAATCTAGGTGAGGCCTTATTAATGATGTATAAAGCTGCAGTATGACCTCTGGACTTCTGTTGCTTACACTTCTTGATATAAATCCCAGTAATCTATTTGCCTTATTGCGTACGCTTAGGCATTGCTGTCTTGGTTTAAGGTTGCTGCTCACCATAACCCCCAAGTCCTTTTCGCAATCTGTATGGCTAAGTTCTACATCATTTAACTTATAAGTACTAGGGTTATGGGCACTCGCAAGCTTCAGAACCTTGCATTTATCACAATTGAACTGCATCTGCCACTTTTCTGACCAAGAATAGAGTTTGTTTAAATCCTCCTGAAGTTCCATAACATCTACGTTTGAATCAATTTTCCTACCTATCTTTGTGTCATCGGCGAATTTGCTCATATCACTAGTAATTCCCTCATCAAGATCATTGATATACATTATAAACAACAACGGGCCCAAGACTGATCCCTGTGGAACGCCACTTGTTACAGATCCCCACTCGGATTTAACCCCATTTATGGACACTCTCTGCTTCCTGTCAGTGAGCCATGACTCGATCCACGAGAGCACTTTTCCCCCAATGCCATGAGCTGCCACTTTCTTTAACAGTCTATGGTGCGGAACTCTATCAAAAAGCCTTACTAAAATCTAAGTAAATAATATCAAATTCTTTATTGTGGTCAACAGCCTCAAAAGCTTAACTGAAGAAAGTTAATAAATTAGTTAGACAAGACCGGCCTCTTGTGAATCCATGCTGAGTATCATTAATCAAGCTATGCTTATCGAGATGGCTTCTTATAATCTCACCTATAATTGACTCTAGTAATTTGCCTACAATTGAGGTCAGGCTTATTGGGCGGTAATTTGACGGTAACGACTTGTCCCCTGTTTTAAAAATAGGAGTTACATTAGCCATCTTCCACATATCAGACACTACACCTGTTTGAAGAGATAAATTAAAAATATTAGTTAATGGTTCACAGAGTTCCATTTTGCATTCCTTAAGAACCCTTGAAAAAACCTCATCAGGACCCGGCGACTTATTTTGCTTCGGTCTGTCTATCTGCTTCACAACCATCTCACTAGTGACTGTGATGTTACATAATTTATCTTCTTCTAGCCCACTGTAAAAATTAATTACTGGAATATTGTTAGTGTCTTCCTGTGTAAAAACTGAAAGAAAATAATTATTTAAAATCAAGCACATTTCATTCTCTTTGTCAGTAAGGTGCCCATAGTTATTTTAAGGGGACCTATCTTTTCTCTAACTTTTGTTCTATAGACCTGGAAAAAACTTTTTGGGTTAGTTTAGAATCCCTAGCAACTTAATTTCATAGTCCCTTTTAGCTTTTCTTGTCCCCTTTTTAATGTCCCTTTAATGTCAATATACTGATTCATAAGATGACCCTCACCTCTTTTGATACGCCTATAAATTCCTTTCTTATGCCCTAGTAGATATTTGAGCCTATTATTCATTCCTTTTTGGGTCTTTTCTATTTGATCTAATTTCTTTATGGGATAAACGCTCTTTGAGCAGCATGTATTGTGTTCAGAAAACTGTCATATTGATAGCTCTCTTCGTTAACCCCAGTCAACAGATGATAAGTGTTCTCTAAGCCCATCGTAATCTGCTAAGCGAAAATCTGGGACTGTTACTGATTATCGCTACTATCGTACTTCCATTAAAATGTTAAATGTAATTGATTTGTGGTCCCTAGCACCCATTTTCCTCTAAAAATTTCTAAATTATTAACAAGGGATTCATTGTTTGCCATAACTAAGTCAAGCAGGTTATTTCCCCTTGTAGGTTCTGTCACAAACTGCTTCAAAAAACAATCCTGAAATACTTCTAAGAAGTCGTATGATTCTAAATTCCCAGTCATGAAATTCCAATCAACATGACTAAAGTTAAAGTCTCCTGAATTACTACATTATCGTGCCTTGTGGCCTTAACAATTTCCTCCCATAGTAGTTTCCCTTGTTCCCTATCTAGTTTGAGGGACGGTATATCACTCCTAAAATCAGTTTTTTCATGCCCCTCTGAAAATTCTATCCAAACAGACTCTGTATGTGTTACTTCAGACTTAATACCCGTTTTTTTATGCAACATTCAAGCGACTCGGACATACAATGCCAACCCCACCCCCCCTCCCAATACTTCTATCTTCTTGGAACAATTTAAAACCCTGAATATGACATTCCGCAGGCATGTCCCGACTTTTTGAATTAAACCACGTCTCAGTTAAGGCAAATACATCAATGTTACCTACACTAGCAACTAATCTCAACTCGTCCATCTTATTCCTAACACTACGGTAATTAGCATAATAAACATTGAAAGACTCTCCTTTCTCTTTACCCTTCCTGCTCATTTCTATTTTTCTACCAAACCTATTACTGTCCTTATCACCCAAGGTCCCTGGCTTTTCAATATCTATCTCGTTCTTATTATTACTAGTTCCCCTAGAACTCGTAATATTACTACACTGGGACTTCACTGTTTTCCCCGCCAAAACCCATAACCACTAACTATTCCTAGTTTAAAATCCTAACTGCTCCCTCCACTGCAGTTGCCAGTGCTACCACCCCACACCTAGATAAGTGAACCCCATCCCTAGCATACATGTCATTTCTGCCATAGAAGAGGTCCCAGTTGTCAATGAATGTTACCGCATTTTCCTTACAGTATTTGTCCAGCCAGCAATTGACACCAATTGCCCTGGACAACCATTCATTTCCAACTCCCCTCCTTGGCAAAATACCACATATGAGAGGGTTCCCACCCTTACTTCTAATTATTTCTATTGCTGACCTATACCTGCTAATCAGGTCCTCACTCCTACGTCTGCCAACATCGTTGCCTCCAGCACTGAGACAGATAATAGGATTGCTCCCATTACCTCTCATGATGTCATCCAGATGGCTAACAATATCCTCCATCCCAGCCCCAGGAAAGCAAACTCTCTGTCTCCTACTCCTGTCCTTCAAGCAGAACGCCCTATCCATATACCTAACTTGGCTATCCCCAACAACAACAATATTCGTACCTTCCTTAATGTCTTTCGTCGTGACGTTCCCAGTAGTCGACTCACATTCGTCGGGTAGCACTGAGAATGTATTGGATGTTTCCACAACAGTTTCCACGGCAGTCTTTTTCTTCTTCATCGTTTCTACCTTTCCATTCGTCTTCTTGATCGTCAACTTCTTTCCCTGCTGTCCAGCCACTGACCAGTTTTCCCTTCTTGACCTAAGGACTCAAAACAGGAGGACTACTCCGAATCTTTTTGTTTTCCTCGGTCAGTCGCCGAATTTCCATATTCGCCAACCTCAATTCTTCCTTAAGCTGTTGGTAAAGTTGCTCGATGGAGGGCATCTTGCTTCAATTCTAGAGAGCGCGCAAACAGGTCTTCACAGAGCCAAGTACACGTCAACACTGCGCAAAACCAACTCAATCAGGAGCTACTGCGCAGCACGTCCGCACGGCCCAATAGCGATGCGAACACTCGCACCTAGTTTCATGTGCACTGTGTTGGTCCTATGGATGGTAGCACCTAGCTTTATGTGCACTGTGTTGGTCCTATGGATGGTAGCACCTAGTTTCACGTGCACTGTGTTGGTCCTATGGATGGTAGCACCTAGTTTCACGTGTACTGTGTTGGTCTTGGGATGGTAGCACCTAGTTTCATGTGCACTGCGTGGTCCTATGGATAGCACATAGTTTCATGTGCACTGTGTTGGTCCTTGGGTTGGTAGCACCTAGTTTCATGTGCACTGTGTTGGTCCTTGGGATGGTAGCACCTAGTTTCATGTGCACTGTGTTGGTCCTAGGGATGGTAGCACCTAGTTTCAAGTACATCGGTCGTACATAAGGCTGTACCTTCCGTGTCATTATTCGACACTGGGAAAGAGAGCAAAATTGTAAATACTTACATTACAGAGAGACAATTTTTATTAAAAAAATGTCACTCTCTTCATTTTCCTACCACTGTCATCACAGACCAGCTGACTATTAGACAAGACCACAGACCAGCTGACTGTGAGACAAGACAACAGACCAGCTGACTGTTAGACAAAACCACAGACCGCTGACTGTGAGACAAGACCACAGACCAGCTGACTATTAGACAAGACCACAGACCAGCTGACTGTGAGACAAGACCACAGACCAGCTGACTGTGAGACAAGACCACAGACCAGCTGACTGTTAGACAAGAACGCAGACCTACTGACTGTTAGACAAGACCACAGACCAGCTGACTGTGAGACAAAACCACAGACCAACTGACTGTGAGACAAGACCACAGACCAGCTGACTATTAGACAAGATCACAGACCAGCTGACTGTGAGACAAGACCACAGACCAGCTGACTGTTAGACTAGAACGCAGACCAACTGACTGTTAGACAAGACCACAGATCAGCTGACTGTGAGACAAAACCACAGACCAGCTGACTGTGAGACAAGACCACAGACCAGCTGACTATTAGACAAGACCACGGACCAGCTGACTGTGAGACAAGACCACAGACCAGCTGACTATTAGACAAAACCACAGACCAGCTGACTGTGAGACAAGACCACAGACCAGCTGACTATTAGACAAGACCACGGACCAGCTGACTGTGAGACAAGACCACAGACCAGCTGACTATTAGACAAAACCACAGACCAGCTGACTGTGAGACAAGACCACAGACCAGCTGACTGTTAGACAAGAACGCAGACCAACTGACTGTTAAACAAAACCACAGGCCAGGTGACTGTTAGACAAGACCACAGACCAGCTGACTGTTAGACAAGACCACAGACCAGCTGACTATTAGACAAGAGCACAGACCAGCTGACTGTTAGACAAGACCACAGACCAGTTGACTATTAGACAAGACCACAGACCAGCTGACTGTGAGACAAGACCACAGACCAGATGACTATTAGACAAGACCACAGACCAGCTGACTATTAGACAAGAGCACAGACCAGCTGACTATTAGACAAAACCACAGACCAGCTGACTGTGAGACAAGACCACAGACCAGCTGACTGTGAGACAAGACCACAGACCAGCTGACTATTAGACAAAACCACAGACCAGCTGACTGTGAAACAAGACCACAGACCAGCTGACTGTTAGACAAGAACGCAGACCAACTGATTGTTAGACAAGACCACAAACCAGCTGACTGTGAGACAAAACCACAGACCAGCTGACTGTGAGACAAGACCACAGACCAGCTGACTTTAGACAAGACACAACCACAGACAGCGACTGTGAGACAAGACCACAGACCAGCTGACTATTAGACAAGAACCAAACCAGCTGACTGTTAGGCAAAACCACAGGACCAGTGACTGTTAGACAAGACTGCACAGACCATGCTGACTGCAGACACAGACACGCAGCAGAACCCAGCTAGCACTGTTAGACAAGACCACAGACCAGCTGACTGTTAGACAAGACCACAGACCAGCTGACTATTAGACAAGACTACAGACCAGCTGACTGTTAGACAAGACCGCAGACCAGCTGACTGTTAGACAAGACTACGGACAATCTGACTATTAGACAAGAATACAGAGCAGCTGATTTTCAGACAAGAATACAGACCAGCTGACTGTTAGACAAGTTTACAGGCCAGCTGTTAGACAAAACTGCAGACCAGCTGACTGTTAGACAAGGCCACAAACCAGCTGACTGTTAGACAAGGCCACAAACCAGCTGACTGTTAGACAAGGCCACAAACCAGCTGACTGTTAGACAAGGCCACAAACCAGCTGACTGCTACAGACGATCACTGCCCATCTGACTGTTACACACGATCACTTACCAGCTCACTGTTACACAAGATCGCTGACAAGCTGACTGTTAAACAAGACCACAGACCAGTTGACTACTACGATCACTGACCAACTGACCGTTAGCCAAGACCACAGACCAGCTGACTGTTACACAGGTTCCCCGAGTATCTGACTCTTCGACAAGACCACAAACCGGTTGATTGTTTACTCACGATGTCAGACAAGCTGACATTTACAAACGATCACTGAACAGCTCACTTTTAGACAAGGCCAAAGACCAGCTGACTGTTAGACACGGCCAAAGACCAGCTAATTATTAGACAAAACCACATAGCAGAAGACTGTTGCGCCCGAACAGAGACCAGCAGACGTTTACAAAAGATTTCTGACCAGATGACTGTTAAGTAAGACTACAGACCAGCTGACTGTTAGATAAGACAACTGACCAGTTGACTTTTAGACAAAACCACAGTCCAACTGACTGTTAAGCAAGACCTCAGACCAGATGACTGTTACTCAGGATCCATGACTAGCTGTCAGACAAGATCACAGACCAGCTGACTGTTACACACGATCACTGACCAGCTGCTGTTAGACAAGACCACAGTCTAGCTGACTGTTAGACTAGACCACATACCAGCTGAATGTTACACGCGATGACAGACCACTTGACGTTTAAAAAAGATCAGCTGACTGTTAGAAAAGACCACAGACAAGGTGACTGTTAGACATGACCACAGACCAGCTGACTGTTATACACGATCACTCACAAGCTGACTATTGCACAAGATAACTGACCAGCTGTTGAAGACCACAGACAAGCTGACGTTGACAAGATCACAGACAGCTGACTGTTACACACGATCACTGATCAGCTAGCTGTTAGACAAGGCCAAAGACCAGCTGACTATTAGACAAGATCCCATAACAGCTGACTATTACACACGTTCACTGATCAGCTGACTGTTAGACAAGGCCAAAGACCAGCTGACTGTTAGACAAGACCACAGACCAGTTGACTGTTACAGAGGATCACTGACCAGCTGAGTCTATGACAAGACCACAGACCAGCTGACTGTTACACACGATCACTCACAAGCTGACTATTGCACAGGATAACTGACCAGCTGACTGTAAGAAGACCACAGACCAGCTGATTGTTAGACATAACCACAGACTAGCTGACTGTTAGACATGACCACAGACCAGATGACAGAGTAAATGACAGACGAGCTAGCTGTTAGACAAGATCACAGACCAGTTGGCTGACACACGACCACAGACCAGTTAACTGTTAGACTAGACTACAGACTTGACTGTAAAGTAGACCAGAGACCATCTGACTGTTTGACATGACCACAAACGAGCTGACTGTTACACAAGATCACTGACCAGCTGACCATTACTCAACGTCTCGTACCAGCTAACTCTTACACAAGATCATAGACCAGCTGACTATTACGCAACATCTACCAGCTGACCATTACTCAACGTCTCCTACCAGCTGACTGTTACGCAAGACCACACGTCAGCTTTCCTCGATGCTGGATGACAAGCCAGTTGACTGAATATAAAGCGGTTGATCAGCTGTCTGTTACACAAGCTCACAGAATACTTGACCGTTACACAAGTTCTCAGGCCAACCGATTTGTACACCAGATCACAGAGCAGCATATTGTCACCCAGCCTCACAGGCCTGGTAGCTACAACACAGGATTACTGACTACACAATATTGCAGATCAACACAGACCTGATACAGTTACACAGTGTCACAGATTAGCTGACTGTTACACGCGATCATAGACCAGCTGACTGTTGCACAGTTGACTAATATACAAGATCACAGACAATTGAGACTGTACCATAGAATCACAGACCGGCTACCTGCAACAGCTGTTCACTGATGCAGTTCCACAGCCTGGCGAACAAGAGGTCTGGAGGTTGACATAAAGTTTTAAAGTCACATTTTGGGTCATTCCAATACTGCTGCTTCATTATAACCTTCAACTGAGAGTCATTGTTGGTGACCCACTTGTGGTGAAGGAGCTTACACAGCATCCGTCTCAAGGAGCTCTCACATCACACTGTTCCACTCTTTTCACACATCTTTCTTTAACACCTATCTCTTCTTTTTTTTTTTTCATTTCAACCCACACATTTTTGGTGGATGATTTTGTGTGTGGGATGATTGGGTGTGCGGATGATTTGGTATGGTGGATCATTGAGTGTCCTAGATGATTGGTGTGGTTAATTAATGATTGGAAATGGAGTAATTAGTGTAGAGAATTAGTGGTGGAATTAATAGAGTGGGTGAAGAAAAGGAGGTTATGAGTTATGTAATTAATATGAGCGAGAGAGAGAGAGAGAGAGAGAAGAGAAGAGAAGAAGACGAAGAAGAACAGATAATCAAATGAACACCTCAACTATATATGTCTTCGAAATGTCCAGCTCAGATATATCCCTCAGTGGCAATATGTGACGAAGACTCAGATCGGCCTTGGTTTGCTGTTCGTTGTCGAGAGGCCGCTACTCTTAAGTACAGGGCATGGAGAGAGTATGAGTCATCCCATTCCATATAACAGGAACCTGCACAGGCAAGCCTGTCAGAAAAGGAAGTCCAAAATTGGGCCATCTCTAGATGGGATGCTGACACATAAGAATACTAGTATTAGGAAGGGAGTGCTTCAAAATCTTGTGGAGCTTGGTCAAGGACCAACAAAGATATTCACCTGATAAAATTATTCCACCTCTAAAGTGAATGGGACTTTTTCTCACAGCAGTCTAAACAATTTGCAACCAAGAGCAAGTCCCTAACTGGAGTCTACCTGAAGTGTGTTCCGAGGGTCAACGTTCCCACGGCTCCGTCCCCTATCAGGTCTCCCGGTGGATGATCTGAGCAACCACGTTATTGATGTTACCTGCACCAAGTCCACTGTTAGCTCCACAGCCCGGCTCATCGGGCACTGACTTGAGAAATTTATCCAGTTCCTTCTTAAAGACAGCCAGGGATTTGTTGGCAATTCCCTCTATGTATGAAGGGAACACGTTGATAAGTCTTGGTCCCTTCACACTTAATGAGTTTCTTCCTAGTGTACTCGTACCCAAGCTTTTCGTTGGGAATATTTTGCACCGTCTGCCAAACCTCTTATTTTCATTAGGAACGATTTGCTTTAGCATATTTGGGACCAATCCTTCTAGAATTTCCAAGTGAAGATTATAATGTACCTCACTCGCGTACGTTCCAGGGAGTAGAGGAACGCCATACGTTCCCAGCAATTTACGTATGTAACTGAACCCATGCGAACAGTGAAGGTTCTCAGCACATTCTTCAAATCTGCAAATGCGCCTCTCTTGAATGGTGCTGTTAGAGTCCTACTCCGGTCAGGAAACCTCCTTCCCTAGCCGCTAGAATTGTGTCAAGGTTGTCAGAGGTGACAGTAAAGGAAGATGGAGTATAGCTCTTTAATCCTCGGGGCCAGGGAAAGGGTGTTAGCCCGTATAAGGTGAGCCCAAGTACTCCTGAGTGTATGTGCAGTGTAAGTGTACAGAGTAAATGGAATTTCCTCTGGAAAAAGGCAAATGCAGTCCTTGATCACAAAAAGAAAAGGAGAGAAGAAGGCAGTAAATGCAGAACAACGTCACTCCTGTCAATTACCGGCAAAATTCTTGAGACAATAACTTCATGGCAAATGTCAGCATTTTTTACTGTCACTTGCTTCATTATGACCATCAGTATGACTTCAGAAAAGGTCGCTTTGAATCTGATCTGTTATACCTCTCCATGATGTAGCACCAGTCACTGGAAGACTCCAAGATCAGCTGAGTAAGCTGGACTGGACATTGCTGGTGCTTTCGAATAAGTATGGCACCAGGGACTCCTGATAAAACTGTAAGCACTTGCAGTCTCTGGTTCTGCTCTACATCTCTTTAGTGATTACCTTCAAGGTGGATCTCTAATAGTAGTTCTTAATGGGGCAGAGTCTACAAGACACTCAGTCGGAACCAGTGTTATACAAGGAAGTATGCTTGGTTTATTGCTATTGAAAATTACTTATGCAAGACAGGATATGTTAATTTCTCTCAGGCACATCAGTGTTCAGTTGACAGATACTTCAACCCAGGAAAAACTATGGCTTATCGAGCACCATGGCTTATCGGCCCGTCTTATCGGACACTGACTTCAGTTATCTGTCTAGTTCCCTCTTGATGGTAGCCAGAGATCTGTAGGAAATCCCCCTTATATATGGTGGGAGGTTGTTGAACAGTCTTGGGCCCCGATCATTTATTGTGTTTTCTCTCAGTGTACTCATGACACCTTTACTTTTCGTTGGGGGCATGTTACACTGTCTGCCTAGTCTTTTACTTTCTTAGAGAGTTATTTCAGTGTGCAGATTTGGTACCAGTCTCTCCAGGGGTTTCCAGATGAAGATTATGATGCATCTCTCTCGCCTGCGTTCCTGGAAGTGCAGGTCAAGGGATTTCATGTTCCCAGCAATTAAAGGTGCTTGGCTGACATGTGCAGTGAAGGTTCTCTGTACATTCTCTAAATCTGCGATTTCACCTATCAGGAATAAGGCCGTTATTGAACAGTAGTGTTTCAGCTTAGAGAGAAGTCACTTTAATTGGATCATCACTGGCATGGCATCCCTTGGTTTGAAAGTTCTAACTATCCATCCTCTCATTTTCCTCGTAAATGGAGTAGTGACACTGCTGTGATCCTTCAAGGTGAGATCCTCTGACATTAGCACTTTTAAGTACTTCACATTAGTTTTTCTCTCTATTGTGTGGTTAGAATTTGTAGTACAAATTGCGTTCTAGCTATTATTTTCTCAAGTTTTCCTTAACAGAGTAATTGAAATTTGTCATGACTTCATATTGTATTCCATGGTCCATTGGAAAGCTTGGTTTATATCTGCTTGGAGATTTACAGTGTTCTCAATGGATGACACTCTCATGTAGATTCTAGTATCTTCTGCAAATGAAGAGACTGTGCTATGGGTCACTTCTCTGTCTATGTCTGATATGACATTCATTTATTCATGTTGATTCGCCGGTACTTCCGGCCCGGGTCTTCTCCAGATGGTGACCCGGCATCTGATATAACGATGAGAAACGTAATAGAGGAGGGGGGGGGGAGAACTGTGCCTTGCAGAATAGAGCTTTTCGCTGGGGCAACCTCCGACTTAAATCTGTTCAATGTTTCTCTTTGTGGTCTGTTGGTTAGGAAATTGGAGAGCCATCTGACCATTTTCCCAGTTATTCCTTGAGCTCGTATATTTTATTCTAGTACACTATGACCACAATTATCGAAGGATTTTGTAAAGTCTACCGTATACTACATCTGCATACTGTTTGTCCTTCATTGCATCCCAAACCATGTCCTAGTGGTACAGTAGTTGCGAGACACGAGAGCGACCTGCTCTAAACCTATGTGGCCCTGCGTTATGCAGTTGAGAACCCAAGTGGTTGGCAATTCTTCTTCCTCTCAGAACTCTTTCAAAGATTTTTATTATGTGACATGTTAGCTATTGGCTTAATTCTTTGCTATTGCTTTGCTACAACCTTTGTGGAGTGGGCCTATATCTAATGTTTTTAGCAACTGTGGGATGACACGTGTGTGCAGGCTCCTCCCTCCCCATAGCATACTAAGGACCGCTAAACCTACACGGCGCCCCTTGAGGAAACTCGCTGATATTTTGCCTTTGCCTGTAGAGGGATCATCTGGATCAACTCTCTCTTTCTAGTTTACTTCTCTTTTTTTCCTTAGGTAAATATGCCTTGAGCATACTTCAGCTACCAAAGTGTTGATCCTTTCAAAACTGATTTGGTTGCATGTAATATAAGGTATTTTCAAAGCATGTTACATTTAAGACATATTTATTTAATCCCAGTTAACATTCTTGTTGTTGAAGTCGAATTTGGTGAAGGCATCCTAGTACCTGTTTGTATTCATACAAATCTGGACTTCTATTAGGTTGTGATCTGAACTAACTGCTTTTGATACTGTTGTATTCTGTACCAGATCATCACTATTGTTGAAAATAAAGTCACGTGTGTTATCCAGTCTTGTTGGGTCCACTGCCTGTTGGCTTAGGGTGAATTTATTGCAGAAATTCAACAACTTGTGTGTGTGACTTTTCATCTGAGCTGTCTCCAGCGATTATCTCTGCTGCAACATTATTTTCTATACTCTTCCATCTTGTATGTCTTAAACTGAAATAAATCATCAAGCAGCAAATTATTTGGGGATGGGGATGTAAGAATTTCGAGACAGTAATCAATTGTCAATAACTTTTCCTTGAACTGTTGGGAAGTTGCATCTGGCGGCTTATGTACATGAAAATTGACTAGGCTTTGGTTTTCAATCTTTATTGCTAAAACTTAGCTACATCTGTGGTGTTTAATTGTGTGAATGAGTGACTCTTTCATATACAAGCCAACTGCTCTTGTTAATTGTTCTTTCTGTCGCATCTAAATAAGCTCTTTCCTGTTCAACACTTATCGTTTTCAAAGTAATCTTTTGTGTGGGTCTATGTGAAGGCCACAAACATAGCATTTGGCACCACGAAGAATCCACTGATAGAAGGTATTATATTGTTGGTAGATGGCTGAAAACTCTGTATATTTACAAATACGAATGAACTCGTTGTGGCTGCGTTTTACGGGATATTATTTGTTGATATCAGTATTTGTGGTTCAGGAGTGGGGTCCACTGGTTAGGTCTCCAGTCCAACAAGGCTCCTAGGTAGTGAAATATTTTTGTCATTTCCATTTTTTCTGTTTCCTGGCACTACAAAATCACTTGCTGGTTGTAACTACTATAGCTAGGTTTGTGGGGCCTCTACTTTCTGGTCCCTTTCAAATGGTATGCAGGGCAATTTGTGTTATAGCATTGTATTTCGAGGACTGCTGTATGGTGTATATCGGGATGAAAATGTAGAGGCAGGCCGACATATTCCTTTGGGCAAGAGGTCTCAGCATTTTTTTTTCTTTTGGTGACAGCTGCATGCCCAATTCGTTTCTCCAGATATTAAAAGCCTACAGATACCCCAAGCATGGAATTTGCACAAATTTGCTAGTGGGTTATGCCACCCATGCATGTTCAGAGTTTGGTGACTGAGGATACCCTGCAAAGCTTGCGCAGACTTTTTTTACAGTGCTGCTGGCGAATTGCTTGTTCCATTGGCATAGAATATCAATGCACTCCTAATGCTGCTCAGCTTTGTGACTGTATCTGAATGCAACAAACAGGGTTATAAACTATTCCACACTGATAGGGTCTAAGGAAGGGTGCTGGAGTGCCGATGTATGTCAGAGAAAACTTAAATTGTTGTCTTAGACATGATATAAGATTAGAAACATCGAACACAGAATCTGTTTGGCTACAGTTTCTCGAGGGACGTGACAATTAATTTTGGGTGTGATTTATTGGCCCCCAAACCTTGGAAGGGAGTGCAGTAAGCTGCTACGGGACGAAATTCATAAGGCATCTAGACATGAAGATGTTGTGATAATGGGAAATTTTAATTTAAGACAAATTGATTGGAACAATATGACAGGAAATCTTGAGTCTAGTGACTTTCTTGATACGGTTCAGAATTGCATTTTAGAACAGGTTGTGACAGAACCAACTAGAGGAAACAATCTGCTTGACTTGGTACTTGCCAACAAAGATTCACTAATTAATAATCTTGAGGTTAATGATGAGCTTGGGGAAAGTGATCACAAATCACTTAGTTTCAATATATTATGGAATTACGCAGATAACTGCAATCAAATCTCTGTCCCAGATTTTCGCTTCGCCGACTTCATGGGACTGAAAAATTACCTGGGTGGACTAAATTGGGATGTCCTGACTATGGGTCAGGTAGATGATCTTGGTTGCCAATAAGACGTTTTTCAGAGCATCGTTCTAGCTGCCCAGACAACTTTTGTTCCGAGTAGGGAAATTAGATCTAACAAAAATTATCCCAAATGGATGAACAATAGATTAAAACATCTCATTGGTCAAAAGAGAGGCATATATAGGCGTATCAAAAGAGGAGATGGGCAGTTAAGAAATAAATATATTCAGTTAAAGAGAGAAATAAAGAAAGCAATAAGAAAAGCAAAAAGGAATTATGAGGCTAAGGTCGCAAGGGATTTAAAGACTAACCCAAAAGGGTCCTTTCAGGTATACAGAAGTAAGATTAGGGACAAGATTGGCCCACTTAAGAGTAACTCTGGTCAGATCATTGACAGTGAAAAGGATATGTGTGAAATTCTCAGTACCTACTTCCTCTCAGTTTTCACCCAGGAAAATACTAGCGATATTCCTGAAATAATAGATTATGTAGAACAGGATAATAAACTGTGTACGATTGCGGTAACTAGTGACATGGTCCTCAGGCAAATAGAGAAACTAAAACCTAACAAATCCCCAGGCCCTGATGAACTGTTTGCAAGGGTGTTAAAGGAATGTAAAGAGGAACTTTGCATACCTTTGGCTAATCTTTTTAATATATCACTACAAACTGGCATAGTGCCTGATAAGTGGAAAATGGCAAAAGTAACACCTATTTGCAAGGCAGGTGACAGGCCCTTGGCTTCGAACTATAGACCAATAAGTCTTACCTCCATTGTGGGAAAATTTGTGGAATCAATAATTGCCGAAGCAATTCGTAGCCATCTTGACAGGCACAGATTGATTAATGAATCTCGGCACGGTTTCGTAAGACAGGAACGCCCCGTTCCTGTCTTACGAATTTACTAACTTTTTTCACTAAGGTGTTTGAGGAGGTAGATCATGGTAATGAATATGATATTGTGTATATGGACTTCAGTTAGCTCTCGATAGAGTTCCACACCAGAGGCTATTGAGGAAACTTAAGGCATACGGAATAGGAGGAGAATTTTTTTTCCTGGGTAGAGGCATGACTGACAAATAGACAGCAGAGAGTTTGCATAAATGGGGAGAAATCAGAATGGGGGCACGTCACAAGCGGTGTTCCTCAGGGGTCAGTGCTGGGCCCTTTGTTGTTCACAATTTACATAAACAACATAGATGAGGGAATAAATAGCGACATAAGCAAATTTGCTGATGACACCAAAATAGGCCGTCCAGTTCATTCTAATGTGGACACTAGAGCACTCCTGGATGATTTGAATAGACTAATGCAATGGTCGGAGAAGTGGCAGATGCAGTTTAATATTGACAAATGCAATGTTCTAAATGTTGGACAGGTAAATAACCATGCCACATAAAAACTAAATAATGTACATCTTAATACTACTGATTGCGAAAATGATTTAGTAGTTCTGGTTAGCAGTAATCTAACACCAAGACAACAGTGCATTAGTGTTTGCAATAAAGCTAACAGAATTCTTGGCTTCATATCTAGAAGTATAAATAATAGAATTCCTCAGGTTGTTCTTGAACTCTATATATCCTTGGTTAGGCCTCATTTTGACTATGCTGCTCAGTTCTGGTCACCGTATTACAGAATGGATATAAATGCTCTGGAAAACGTACAGAGGAGGATGACAAAGATGATCCCATGTATCAGAAATCATCCCTATGTGGATAGACTGAGGGCCCTGAATCTGCACTCTCTCGAAAGGCGTAGAATTAGGGGGGATATGATCGAGGTGTATAAATGGAAAACAAGAATAAATAAAGGGATGTAAATAGCGTGCTGAAAATTTCCAGACAAGACAGGACTCGCAGCAATGGTTTCAAGTTGGAAAAATTCAGATTAAGGAAGGATATAGGAAAGCACTGGTTTGGTAATAGAGTAGATGAGTTGAACAAACTCCCGAGTACAGTTATTGAGGCTAAAACGTTGTGTAGTTTGAAAAATAGGTTAGATAAATACATGAGTGGGTGTGGGTGGGTGTGAGTTGGACCTGACTAGCTTGTGGTGCTGGGTCTGGTGCCGTGCTCCATCCTTGAGCGGAGGTGACCAGACTGGGTGGGTCATTGGGCTAATCCGGGGGGGGACATTGGGCTATTCCGGGAGGCGGGACATTGGGCTAATCCGGGGGGGACATTGGGCTAATCCGGGGGGGACATGGACCTTCTCCGCATGGGTCAGTAGGCCTGTTGCAGTGTTCCTTCTTTCATATGTTATTTTATGGGGTTCCAAATAGTTTTCCTGCTACGGAAGCTGTTAATCGTCGATCCCCACTTCGGTTTCTTACTCGAAATGGAGAGGGACAAACTCCAAAGCAGCATGGCAACTATCCATCTGTGAAAATAGGTAGTGAATTATGTCTCTCGTGATCAGCCAGTTATGTTAGTGCTTCTCAGAGCTAAACTCATTCATGAGCAAATCATAGTAGCAGCATTGCCAGACGCTCCTGTTTCCACTCTGAGGGACTGACGTTCTGAGAACAAGAAAAGAACTGATCTTTTGCTTCAGCTCATAAGCTGGCATTGCTAAATCCAACTCTGAACACCCGCCTCACTTGCTAGGCTTTGCACCTGAAACGCTACAACATGACCATCAGGCACAGAGCCAGGAAGGTACACCGTATTATGGACAATCTCCAGAGCTTGATTTTTTAGAATGTATTTATCTTGGTTAGGAATAAAAATGGGTAGTAAGCTCTTTTTTTATCGTGGTTACGTTAAATAATACATAATTAAAGTAAAAACCTGATTAAGGTTTTCTTTAGTGAAGAGGACACATCGCTCCCATTTGCAAGTGTCTTGGTACCTATGATAGCCCTACTTTCTGCTGTCTCACTTTATGGTTTGTGCCTAACATTAAAGTCCCACTTTAGGTTGAACACTGCCTACTGAGTTGGATGGTTGTGAAGAACGGTGGTTCTATTAATATTTCGTACCATGGTGGCACACTATCGATTGAGGGATGCCTTAGTCCTAGCTATTAGAGCCCTTTTGGGGTGAAGATATGGCATACTAAGAGTATGTTAAATTTATTCAACGTATGTCACACGCTCTTATAGACATGCCCTCCCGACCAGCGAACCAAAAGTTAGAGTATAGCAATGGGACCCCATTGTTATGCTAAACTGCTTCGTTCACCCCAGCCAATCGCAAGAAAGCCTGTTAATTTCATAGAGTAAGATAAGGGGACTCGTGGAGCAACATTGGCAAACTTACCTCCAAGCCTGGTTGTGCACGGTTATCTGCAAATTGTCTTACTGTACATATTCTCTGTAATATTTATATTGTACATAATTGACCACATATTTGGTGAAGAAAAAATATTAAGTATTTAATCTCGGCTGTCTTTTGCTCGTTCTTACATTTGTTATCATGCTGACTCAATGTAAAACAAGTGCACAGGACACCAGGCTACTCTTGTGTTTGTAACACATGCTAAATCCGTAGAGAAAACAGTGATTTCGTGAAATGATGGCTGCTCTGTTAAATCTGTAATGGTGGCTGTAGTGGAGTCTTAGCCGAGTCTGCAATGGCGTCTGTCTTAGAGTTTAGAGCTGGATTAGCGCTAGGGCCAGAGGTTGTGCGGGTTACATGTACTTTTTTCAGTGAGTCTCTATTTCCGATCATCTGCTGTTATTGTATGTTATTATATTTTCCTCCTCTTCCACATTGCGGCTCAGAAGTGGGGTCGCCATTTGCCTTCTTTCCATGATCTATATATCTTGGGTAGAGCTTAAGTAAGGTTCATCAGGAAACAGGACAAGTGGTTTCCTGACTCGGGTCTTAGTCATATGGTGACTCACCGCTGAAGCTTTTGGTCATCTGACCGAGGCCTTTCGCTGGCTTACCGGTCCACCTCTTTAAAAATTAGGGTTATAAGTTTCTCTTGGGTAGACTATCAAAGTGGGTCCCTATGTTTTCCTGTTTATTATTTAATGCCCTTCTTAGTACTTTCCTGATGGAAGCAGTGTTTACTCTTGCACAAGAGACTTGGTGTTTCTTATATCTCACAAAGTAAAGAATATAAAAGAGTTTTAAAATATATGGAGAACATCATCCACATACAAAAGAAATAAAATATTTGTATTAAAAGCAGAAGCAGGAAAGATTACCATCGGTCATCCTCCACAATATATTACACAGTGTGAATGCTTGCGTGTGTCGAGCTTAATTAATATTAGTCTGCAGAGTATGGAACATACCTCAAAACTTATTCCATAATTCCCTGGAACAATTATGTGTCATTTATTTTAAAACAATATTAATCATAATTATTTTTTCCCAGTGTCGAAGTGTATCTTATTGTTTATCAATGATAAAGCTGCCCACCCGCTTATGTCGATCTTAACGCAGTTCCTGGTACCCTCATAAGCATATTACTTCCACCAAAGGTATATCTCCTGATCCCTCCAAGCAGGAAACCTATCCACTTATGTAATATAAGTTTGAGGTTCCAAAGTAGCTGTTTCTAACCACTTATGTGGATCTTAGGACTCATCTCTCTTGTTATCAAAGTATTCTTGTTATTTGATAAGTGCTATGCAAATGATATTCATTGAAAAAAATGGTAAGTTAAAAATTACCCAACTTTTTCTTATTTACTTCTCTTATACTCCTACACATAGTGACTCACGTTGTGTGGTAATCCAACCAACCAGCTAGAAAAGTTCAACATATTTTTTCACAGTAATAATGAACTCATTGGGGAAGGATTTTTCCCAGTAACTCAACACAAGGTATCAGTGCTATGGAATAGAATTAAAAATTATCGTGTGTTAAATATTTGATCACAAAAACTTCTGATTCTCCCTCTGCAATTTAACCTCTCTCAAATGAGTAAATTAAAAATCAAGTGTTAAATATTTTATTACAAAAACTTCTGGTTTTCCCTCTGGAGTGTAGCCTCTCTCTAATTAATAAATTAAAAATCATCTCTTGGTCTTTGGGTGAATTAAAAATCATCATATGTTAAAAATTCTATTACAAAATCTCCTGATTCACCCCCTGGAGTGTAGCCTCTCTAGTGTATGAATTAAAACTCGTCTCTTCGTCTTTCCTTTCTCAGTCTTCCAAGCCCAGTTACATCTTCAACCTGTAAAATGTTATTTTTGGTAAGTCATTACATCTGAGTTAACTCACTCACTATGAAGTCTATATCTCTACCAAACAGTTTGTGTTACCCATTCAATTACAATTTCTTCAAAATGATGATAAATACAAATTCTTTAAAATGATGGTATATATTTCTCTAACAGAGTAACTACAACATAGCACAATCATTTGAACAACTATGATAACTTACGAGTCTGCACTCTTAACAACATGTTTTTCTATAACCTGTATACAAGTGACACGTTATTAAACTAAAAAGTAAACTACAATTTACAACAGCAAGTTATTCCGAGTAACTACAAAACTTATTCCCCTATGATGGTAAGTGCTTGTTGCACTATTTTACAACTTAAGTAAGACATTCCACCCTCAAGGATTTACAGCTTTAATCTACTTCACTGTCTACAAGTTACACTGTATAACTAACTTTATACAAATATAATGTATAAGATCAATATAAACACACAGCAACGAACATAAGTATAAACACACAACGAGGAATTGAAGAATTACAGTTCCAGGAGAACCATGATCTTCAACTCTGCATCTACTCAGAGTATTAAATAACGCTTCTCTGCTCCTGCATATATCAGCATAAGGATATTTCCAAACCAAAAAATAAATTGTTCCATATCCTTTTACAGTAACAGAATTCACATGAAATATATTGCACACATTATCATGACAGTATTTTTAATCAGACAATTTTCCCTCTTCAGTTTTAAAAAATTCTCCTATCTTGACTGTAAGACCAGACTCCACTTTGTTGATAGTGCACGCTTGATTACATGATTGTGACAGAGGTACCAATATGAGTAAGACAAAAGATGCGAGGTGTTCATACACCACCACGACCACCTCACCCCCATCCCTCGCCCCATTCTTGCCAGATGTATGATCTCTGTTGTTACCTAATGTTGTTCATAGTGTTTATAAACACTCCCGCTCTGAGGGTGGAGACCTCTCTGAGGGTGGAGACCTCTCTCACGGTGGAGATTTCTCTGACGGAGAGGACATTTCAGAGGAAGGAGACCTCTCTGAGGGAGGAGACCTCTCTGAGAGTGGAGACCTCTATAAGGGTGGAGACCTCTCTGAGGGTGGAGACCTCTCTGAGGGTGGAGACCTCTCTGAGGGTGGAGACCGCTCTGGGGTGGAGACCTCTCTGAGGGTGGAGACCTCTCCGAGGGTGGAGACCTCTCAGAGGGTGGAGACCTCTCTGAGGGTGAAGACCTTTCTGAGGGCAGAGACCTCTCTGAGGGTGGAAACTGCTCTGAGGGTGGAGACCTCTCTGAGGGTGGAAACTGCTCTGAGGGTGGAGACCTCTCTGAGGGAGAGGACCTCTTTGAGGGTGGAGACCTCTCTGAGGGTGGAGACCTCTCAGAGGGTGGAGACCTCTCTGAGGGTGGAGACCTCTCTGAGGGAAAGGACCTCTCTGAGGGAGGAGACCTCTCTGAGGGAGGAGATCTCTCTGAGGGAGGAGACCGTTCTGAGGGTGGAGACCTCTATGAAGGAGGAGACCGCTCTGAGGAAGGAGATCTCTCTGAGAGAGAGGATTTCTCTGAGGGAGGAGACCGCTCTGAGGGAGGAGACCTCTCTGAGGGAGGAGACCACTCTGAGGGAAGAGAGCACTCTGAAGGAGGTGACCGCTCTGAGGGAGGAGACCGCACTGAGGGAGGAGACCGCTCTGAGGGAGGAGACCTCTCTGAGGAGGAGACCTCTCTGAGTGTGGAGACCTCTCTGAAGGAGGAGTCTTCGCTGAGGAAGTAGACCTCTCTGAGGGAGAGGACCTCTCTGAGGGTGGAGACCTCTCTGAGGGTGGAGACCTATCTGAGGATGGAGACCTCTCTGAGGGAGGAGACCTCTCTGAGGGAGGACACCTCTCTGAGGGAGAGGACCTCTCTGAGGCTGGAGACCTCTCTGAGGATGGAGATCTCTCTGAGGGTGGAGACCGCTCTGAGGGTAAAAACCTCTCTGAGGGAGGAGACCTTTCTGAGAGTGGAGACCGCTCTAAAAGTGGAGACCTCTCTCAGGGTGGAGACCTCTCTGAGGGTGGAGACCTCTCTGAGGGTCTCCACACTCTGAGTGGTCTCCTCCCTCAGAGAGGTCTCCTCCCTCAGAGCGGTCTCCTCCTCAGTGCGGTCTCCTCCCTCAGAGCGGTCACCTCCTTTAGAGTACTCTCTTCCCTCAGAGTGGTCTCCCCCCTCAGAGAGGTCTCCACCCTCATAGCGGTCTCCTCCCTCAGAGTGGTCTCCTCGTTCAGTGCGGTCTCATCCCTTAGAGCGGTCTCCTCCCTCAGAGCGGTCACCTCCATTAGAGTGCTCTCTTCCCTCAGAGTGGTCTCCTCCCTCAGAGAGGTCTCCACCCTCAGAGCGGTTTCCACCCTCAGAGAGGTCTCCACCCTCAGAGAGGTCTCCACCCTCAGAGAGGTCTCCACTTTTAGAGCGGTCTCCACTCTCAGAAAGGTCTCCTCCCTCATAGAGGTTTTTACCCACAGAGCGGTCTCTACCCTCAGGGTGGAGACCTCTCTGAGGGAAAGGACCTCTCTGAGCGAGGAGACCTCTCTGATGGAGGAGACCTCTTTGAGGGAGGAGACCGCTCTGAGGGAGGAGACCTCTCTGAGGAAGGAGACCCCTCTGACGGAGAGGACCTCTCTGAGGGAGGAGACCTCTTTGAGGGTGGAGACCTCTCTGAGGGTGGAGACCTCTCTGAGGGAGGAGACCACTCTGAGGGAAGAGAACACTCTGAGGGAGGTGACCACTCTGAGGGAGGAGACCGCTCTGCGGATGGAGACCGCTCTGAGGATGAAGACCTCTCTGAGGGTGGAGACCTCTCTGAGGGTGGAGACCTTTATGAGGGTTGAGACCGCTCAGAGGGTGAAGTCCTCTCTGAGGGTACAGACCTCTCTGAAGGTGGAGACCGCTATGAGGATGGAGACCTCTCTGAAAGAGGAGACCTCTCTGAGGAAGGAGACCTCTCTGAGGGAGAGGACATCTATGAGGGAGGAGACCGCTTTGAGGGCGGAGACCTCTCTGAGGGTGGAGACCTCTCTTAGGGTGGAGACCTCTCTGAGGGTGGAGACCTCTCTGAGGGAGAGGACCTCTCTGAGGGAGGAGACCTCTCTGATGGAGGAGACCTCTCTGATGGAGGAGACCTCTTTGAGGGAGGAGACCGCTCTGAGGTTGGAGACCTCTCTGAGGGAGGAGACCTCTCTGAGGAAGGAGACCACTCTGAGGGAAGAGAGCACTCTGAGGGAGGTGACCGCTCTGAGGGAGGAGACCACTCTGAGGGAGGAGACCTCTCTGAAAGAGGAGACCACTCTGAGGGAGGTGACCACTCTCAGGGAGGAGACCGCACTGAGGGAGGAGACCGCACTGAGGGAGGAGACCGCTCTGAGGGAGAAGACCTATCTGAGTGAGGAGACTTCTCTTAGGGTGAAGGCCTCCCTGAGTGAGGAGACTGCTCTGAGGGTGGAGATCTCTCTGAGGGAGGAGACCTCTCTGGGGAAGGAGACCTCTCTGAGGGAGAGGACCTCTCTGCGGAAGGAGACCTCTCTGATGGGGGAGACCTCTCTGAGGGTGGAGACCTCTCTGAGGGTGGAGACCTCTCACAGGGAGGAGACCTCTCTGAGGGTGGAGACCTATCTGAAAGTGGAGACCTCTCTTAGGGTGGAGACCTCTCTGAGGGAGGAGACCTCTCTGAGGGTGGAGACCTCTCTGAGGGTGGAGACCTCTCTGAGGAAGGAGACCTCTCTGAGGGAGGAGACCTATCTGAGCGAGGAGACCTATCTGAGGGAGAGGACCTCTCCGAGGGAGGAGACCTCTCAAAGGGTGGAGATCTCTCTGAGGGTGAAGACCGCTCTTAGGGTGGAGACCGCTCTGAGGGTGGAGACCTCTCTGAGGGTGGAGACCTCTCTGAGGGTGGAGACTGCTCTGAGGATGAAGACCTCTCTGAGGGTGGAGACCTCTTTGAGGGTGGAGACCTCCCTGAGGGTGGAGACCTATCTAAGGGTGGAGACCTCTCTGAGGGAGGGGACCTCTCTGAGGGAGCAGACCGCTCTGAAGTCGGAGACCTCTCTGAGGGTGGAGACCGCTCTGTGGGTGGAGACCTCTCTGAGGGTGGAGACCTTTCTGAGGGTGGAGACCTCTCTGAGGGAGGAGACCTCTCTGAGGGAGGAGACCTCTCTGAGGGAGAGAACCTCTCTGCGGGAGACCTCTCTGAGGGGGGAGACCACTCTGAGGAAAGAGAGCACTCTGAAGGAGGTGACCGCTGTGAGGTAGGAGACCGTACTGAGGGAGGAGACCGCTCTGAGGGAGGAGACCTCGCTGAGGGAGGAGACCTCACTGAGTGCGGAGACATCGCTGATGGTGGAGACCTATCTGAAAGTGGAGACCTTTCTTAGGGTGGAGACCTCTCTGAGGGTGGAGACCGCTCTGAGGATTGAGACCTCTCTGAGGGTGGAGACCTCTCTGACGGAGAGGACCTCTCTGAGGGAGGAGAGCTCTCTGAGGGAGGAGACCTCTCTGACGGAGAGGACCTCTCTGAGGGAGGAGACCTCTCTGAGGAAGGAGACCTCTCTGAGTGTAGAGACCTCTCTGAGGGTGGAGACCTATCTGAAAGTGGAGACCTCTCTTAGGGTGGAGACCTCTCTGAGGGTGGAGACCGCTCTGAGGGTTGAGACCTCTCTGAGGGTGGAGGAGGAGACCTATCTGAGCGAGGAGACCTATCTGAGGAAGTGGACCTCTCCGAGGGAGGAGACCTCTCAAAGGGTGGAGACCTCTCTGACGGTGAACACCGCTCTGAGGGTGGAGACCGCTCTGAGGGTGAAGACCTCTCTGAGGATGGAGACCTCTCTGAGGGTGGACACCTCTCTGATGGTGGAGACTGCTCTGAAAGTGAAGACCTCTCTAAGGGTGGAGACCTCTTTGAGGGTGAAGACCTCTCTGAGGGTGGAGACCTCTCTGAGGGTGGAGACCTCTCTGAGGGAGAGGACCTCTCTGAGAGAGTAGACCGCTCTGAAGCCGGAGACCTCTCTGAGGGTGGAGACCGCTCTGAGGTTGGAGACCTCTCTGAGGGTGGAGACCTCTCTGAGAGTGGAGACCTCACTGAGGGAGGAGACCTCTCTGAGCGAGGAGACCTCTCTGAGGGAGGAGACCTCTCTGAGAGAGAGGACCTCTCTGCGGGAGGAGACCTCTCAGAGGGGGGAGACCACTCTGAGGGAAGAGAGCACTCTGAAGGAGGTGACCGCTCTGAGGTAGGAGACCGTACTGAGGGAGGAGACCGCTCTGAGGGAGGAGACCTCGCTGAGGGAGGAGACCTCTCTGAGTGTGGAGACCTCGCTGAGAGAGGAGTCTTCGCTGAGGAAGAGACCTCTCTGAGGGAGAGGACCTCTCTGAGGATGGAGACCTCTCTGAGGGTGGAGACCTCTCTGAGGGAGAGAACCTCTCCGAGGGAGGAGACCGCTCTGTGGATGGAGACCTCTCTGAGGGAGGAGACCTCTCTGAGGAAGGAAACCTACCTGGGGATAGGACCTCAATGAGGGAGGAGACCTCTCTGAGGGTGGAGACCTCTCTGAGGGTAGAGCCCTCTCTGAGGAAGAAGACCTCTCTGAGGGAGGAGACCTCTCTGAGGGAGGAGACCTCTCTGAAGGAGAGGAGAGGGAGAGACCTCTCTGAGGGTGAAGACCTCTCTGAGGGTGGAGACCGCTCTGAGGGTGGATAGCTCTCTGAGGGTGAAGACCTCTCTGAGGGTGGAGGCCTCTCTGAGGGAGGAGACCTCTCTGAGGGAGGAGGCGTCTCTGAGGGAGGAGACCTCTCTGAGCGAGGAGACCTCTTTGAGGGAGAGGACCTCTCTGAGGGAGGAGACCTCTCCGAGGGTGGAGACCTCTCTGAGGGTGGAGACCTGTCTGAGGGTGGAGACCTCTCTGATGGTGGAGACCTCTCTGAGGGTGGAGACCTCTCTGAGGGAGAGGACCTCTCTGAAGAGGAGGCCTCTCCGAGCGAGGAGACCTCTCTGAGGGAGGAGACCTCTCTGAGAGAGGAGACCTCTCCGAGGGAGAGGACCTCTCTGAGGGTGAAGACCTCTCTGAGGGTGGAGACCTCTCTGAGGGTGGAGACCTTTATGAGGGCTGAGACCGCTCTGAGGGTGAAGACCTCTCTGAGGGTGCAGACCTCTCTGAGGGTGGAGACCGCTCTGAGGGTGGAGACCTCTCTGAGAGAGGAGACCTCTCTGAGGAAGGCGACCTCTCTGAGGGAGAGGACCTCTCTGAGGGAGGAGACCGCTCTGAGGGCGGAGACCTCTCTGAGGGTGGAGACCTCTCTGAGGGTGGAGACCTCTCTGAGGGTGGAGACCTCTCTGAGGGAGACGACCTCTCTGAGGGAGGAGACCTCTCTGATGAAGGAGACCTCTTTGAGGGGGGAGATCGCTCTTAGGGTGGAGACCTCTCTGAGGGAGGAGACCTCTTTGAGGGTGGAGACCTCTCTGAGGGTGGAGACCTCTCTGGGGGAGGAGACTACTCTGAGGGAAGAGAGCACTCTGAGGGAGGAGACCACTCAGAGGGAGGAGACCACTCTGAGGGAAGAGAGCACTCTGCCCTAGGTGACCACTCTAAGGGAGGAGACCGCTCTGCGGATGGAAACCGCTCTGAGGGTGAAGACCTCTCTGAGGGTGGAGACCTCTCTGAGGGTGGAGACCTTTATGAGGGTTGAGACCGCTCTGAGGGTGGAGACCTCTCTGAGGGTGGAGACCTCTCTGACGGTGGAGACCTTTCTGAAGGAGAGGACCTCTCTGAGGGAGGAGACCTCTCTGAGGAAGGAGACCTCTCTGACGGAGGAAACCTCTCTGAGCGTGGAGGCCTCTCTGAGGGAGGAGGCTACTCTTAGGGAAGAGAGCACTCTGAGGGAGGTGACCTCTCTGAGGGAGGAGACCACTCGGAGGGAGGAGACCACTCTGAGGGAGGTGACCGCTCTGAGGGAGGAGACCGCACCGAGGGAGGAGACCGCTCTGAGGGAGGAGACCTATCTGAGGGAGGAGACCTCTCTTAGGGTGGAAACCTCTCTTATAAAGAGGAGACCGCTCTGAGGGTGGAGACCTCCCAGAGGGAGGAGACCTCTCTGGGGGAGGAGACCTCTTTGAGGGTGCAGATCGCTCTGAGGGTGGAGACCTCTCTGAGAGAGGAGACCTCTTTTAGGAAGGAGACCTCTCTGAGGGAGGGGACATCTCTGAGGGAGGGGACCTCTCTGAGGGAGCAGACCGCTCCGAGGGCGGAGACCTCTCTCAGGATGGAGACCGCTCTGAGGGTGGAGACCTCACTGAGGGTGGAGACCTCTCTGAGGGTGGAGACCTCTCTGAGGGAGATGACCTCTCTGAGGGAGGAGACCTCTCTGAGGGTGGAGACCTCTCTGAGGGTGGAGACCTCTGTGAGGGAGATGACCTCTCTGAGGGAGGAGACCTCTCTGAGGGAGGAGACCAATCTGAGCGACGAGAGCACTCTGAGGGAGGTGACCGCTCTGAGGGAGGAGACCTCTCTAAGGGAGGAGACCTCTCAGAGGGTGGAGACCTCTCTGAGGGAGGAGACCTCGCTGAGGAAGGAGACCTCTCTGAAGGAGAGGACCTCTCTGAGGGAGAGGACCTCTCTGAGGGAGGAGATCTCTCTGAGGGTGGAGACCTCTCTGAGGGTGGAGACCTCTCTGAGGGAGAGACCTCTTTGAGGGTGGAGACCTCTCTGAGGGTGGAGACCTCTCTGAGGGTGGAGACCTCTCTGAGGGTGGAGACCTATCTGAGGGTGGAGACCTCTCTGAGGGTGGAGACCTCTCTGAGGGAGGAGACCGTTCTGAAGGTGGGGACCTCTATGATGGAGGAGACCGCTCTGAGGAAGGAGATCTCTCTGAGAGAGAGGATTTCTGTGAGGGAGGAGACCACTCTGAGGGAAGAGAGCACTCTGAAGGAGGTGACCGCTCTGAGGGAGGAGACCGCACTTAGGGAGGAGACCGCTCTGAGGGAGGAGACCTCTCTGAGGGAGGAGACCTCTCTGAGTGTGGAGACCTCTCTGAAGGAGGAGTCTTCGCTGAGGAAGTAGACCTCTCTGAGGGAGAGGACCTCTCTGAGGGTGGAGACCTCTCTGAGGGTGGAGACCTATCTGAGGATGGAGACCTCTCTAAGAGAGGAGACCTCTCTGAGGGAGGACACCTCTCTGAGGGAGAGGACATCTCTGAGGCTGGAGACCTCTCTGAGGATGGAGACCTCTCTGAGGGTGGAGACCGCTCTGAGGGTAAAAACCTCTCTGAGGGAGGAGACCTTTCTGAGAGTGGAGACCGCTCTAAAAGTGGAGACCTCTCTGAGGGTGGAGACCTCTCTGAGGGTGGAGACCTCTCTGAGGGTCTCCAAACTCAGAGTGGTCTCCTCCCTCAGAGAGGTCTCCTCCCTCAGAGCGGTCACCTTCTTTAGAGTGCTCTCTTCCCTCAGAGTGGTCTCTTCCCTCAGAGAGGTCTCCACCCTCATAGCGGTCTCCTCCCTCAGAGTGGTCTCCTCCTTCAGTGCGGTCTCCTCCCTTAGAGTGGTCTCCTCCCTCAGAGCGGTCACCTCCTTTAGAGTGCTCTCTTCCCTCAGAGTGGTCTCCTCCCTCACAGCGGTCTCCTCGCTCAGAGCGGTCTCCACCCTCAGAGAGGTCTCCACCATCAGAGAAGTCTCCACCCTCAGAGAGGTCTACACCCTTAGAGCGGTCTCCACCCTCAGAGAGGTCTCCACCCTCAGAGCGGTTTCCACCCTCAGAGAGGTCTCCACCCTCAGAGAGGTCTCCACCTTCAGAGAGGTCTCCTCTTTTAGAGCGGTCTCCACTCTCGGAAAGGTCTCCTCCCTCAGAGAGGTTTTTACCCACAGAGCGGTCTCTACCCTCAGGGTGGAGACCTCTCTGAGGGAGAGGACCTCTCTGAGGGAGGAGACCTCTCTGATGGAGGAGACCTCTTTGAGGGAGGAGACCTCTCTGAGGAAGGAGACCCCTCTGGTGGAGAGGACCTCATTGAGGGAAGAGACCTCTTTGAGGGTGGAGACCTCTCTGAGGTTGAAGACCTCCCTGAGGAAGGAGACCGCTCTGAGGGTGGAGACCTTTCTGAGGGAGGAGACCTCTCTGTGGGAGGAGACCTCTCTGAGAGAGAGGACCTCTCTGCGGAAGGAGACCTCTCTGATGGGGAGACCTCTTTGAGGGTGGAGACCTTTCTGAGGGTGGAGACCTCTCTTACGGTGGAGACCTCTCAGAGGGAGAGGACCTCTCTGAGGGAGGAGACCTCTCTAAGTGAAGAGACCTCTCTGACGGTGGAGACCTATCTGAAAGTTGAGACCTCTCTTAAGGTGGAGACCTCTCTGAGGGTGGAGACCGCTCTGAGGGTTGACACCTCTCTGAGGGTGGAGACCTCTCTGAGGGAGGAGACCTCTCTGAGGGAGGAGACCTATCTGAGCGAGGAGACCTATCTGAGGGAGAGGATCTCTCCGAGGGAGGAGACCTCTCAAAGGGTGGAGACCTCTCTGAGGGTGAAGACCGCTCTTAGGGTGGAGACCGCTCTGAGGGTGGAGACCTCTCTGAGGGTGGAGACCTTCCTGAGGGTGGAGACCTCTATGAGGGTGGAGACTGCTCTGAGGGTGAAGACCTCTCTGAGGGTGGAGACCTCTCTGAGGGTGGAGACCTCTCTGAGGGTGGAGACCTCTCTGTGGGAGGGGACCTCTCTGAGGGAGCAGACCGCTCTGAAGGCGGAGACCTCTCTGAGGGTGGAGACCGCTTTGAGGGTGGAGACCTCTCTGAGGGTGGAGACATTTCTGAGGGTGGAGACCTCTCTGAGGGAGGAGACCTCTCTAAGTGAAGAGACCTCTCTGACGGTGGAGACCTATCTGAGGGTGGAGACCTCTCTGTGGGAGGGGACCTCTCTGAGGGAGCAGACCGCTCTGAAGGCGGAGACCTCTCTGAGGGTGGAGACCGCTTTGAGGGTGGAGACCTCTCTGAGGGTGGAGACATTTCTGAGGGTGGAGACCTCTCTGAGGGAGGAGACCTCTCTAAGTGAAGAGACCTCTCTGACGGTGGAGACCTATCTGAAAGTTGAGACCTCTCTTAAGGTGGAGACCTCTCTGAGGGTTGAGACCGCTCTGAGGGTTGACACCTCTCTGAGGGTGGAGACCTCTCTGAGGGAGGAGACCTCTCTGAGGCACAGGACCTCTCTGCGGGAGGAGACCTCTCTGAGGGGGGAGACCACTCTGAGGGAAGAGAGCACTCTGAAGGAGGTGACCGCTCTGAGGTAGGAGACCGTACTGAGGGAGGAGACCTCGCTGAGGGAGGAGACCTCTCTGAGGGTGGAAACCAATCTGAAAGTGGAGACCTTTCTTAGGGTGGGGACCTCTCTGAGGGTGGAGACCGCTCTGACGGAAAGGACCTTCTGAGGGAGGAGACCTCTCTGAGGGAGGAGACCTATCTGAAAGTGGAGACCTCTCTTAGGGTGGAGACCTGAGGGTGGAGACCGCTCTGAGGGTTGAGACCTCTCTGAGGGTGGAGACCTCTCAGACGGAGGAGACCTCTCTGAGGGAGGAGACCTATCTGAGCGAGGAGACCTATCTGAGGGAGAGGACCTCTCCGAGGGAGGAGACCTCTCAAAGGGTGGAGACCTCTCTGAGGGTGGAGACCTATCTGAAAGTGGAGACCTCTCTTAGGGTGGAGACCTGAGGGTGGAGACCGCTCTGAGGGTTGAGACCTCTCTGAGGGTGGAGACCTCTCAGACGGAGGAGACCTCTCTGAGTGTGAAGACCGCTCTGAGGGTGGAGACCGCTCCGAGGGTGAAGACCTCTCTGAGGGTGGAGACCTCTCTGAGGGTGGACACCTCTCTGAGGGTGGAGACTGCTCTGAAAGTGAAGACCTCTCTGAGGGTGGAGACCTCTTTGAGGGTGGAGACCGATCTGAGGGTGGAGACCTCTCTGAGGGTGGACACCTCTCTGAGGGAGGGGACCTCTCTGAGAGAGTAGACCGCTCTGAAGGCGGAGACCTCTCTGAGGGTGGAGACCGCTCTGAGGGTGGAGACCTCTCTGAGGGTGGAAACCTCTCTGAGAGTGGAGACCTCATTGAGGGAGGAGACCTCTCTGAGCGAGGAGACCTCTCTGAGGGAGGAGACCTCTCTGAGGGAGAGGACCTCTCTGCGGGAGGAGACCTCTCTGAGTGGGGAGACCACTCTGAGGGTGGAGACCTCTCTGAGGGTGGAGACCTTCCTGAGGGTGGAGACCTCTATGAGGGTGGAGACTGCTCTGAGGGTGAAGACCTCTCTGAGGGTGGAGACCTCTCTGAGGGTGGAGACCTCTCTGAGGGTGGAGACCTCTCTGTGGGAGGGGCCCTCTCTGAGGGAGCAGACCGCTCTGAAGGCGGAGACCTCTCTGAGGGTGGAGACCGCTTTGAGGGTGGAGACCTCTCTGAGGGTGGAGACATTTCTGAGGGTGGAGACCTCTCTGAGGGAGGAGACCTCTCTAAGTGAAGAGACCTCTCTGAGGGTGGAGACCTCTCTGAGGGTGGAGACCTCTCTGTGGGAGGGGACCTCTCTGAGGGAGCAGACCGCTCTGAAGGCGGAGACCTCTCTGAGGGTGGAGACCGCTTTGAGGGTGGAGACCTCTCTGAGGGTGGAGACATTTCTGAGGGTGGAGACCTCTCTGAGGGAGGAGACCTCTCTAAGTGAAGAGACCTCTCTGACGGTGGAGACCTATCTGAAAGTTGAGACCTCTCTTAAGGTGGAGACCTCTCTGAGGGTGGAGACCGCTCTGAGGGTTGACACCTCTCTGAGGGTGGAGACCTCTCTGAGGGAGGAGACCTCTCTGAGGGAGGAGACCTATCTGAGCGAGGAGACCTATCTGAGGGAGAGGATCTCTCCGAGGGAGGAGACCTCTCAAAGGGTGGAGACCTCTATGAGGGTGAAGACCGCTCTTAGGGTGGAGACCGCTCTGAGGGTGGAGACCTCTCTGAGGGTGGAGACCTTCCTGAGGGTGGAGACCTCTATGAGGGTGGAGACTGCTCTGAGGGTGAAGACCTCTCTGAGGGTGGAGACCTCTCTGAGGGTGGAGACCTCTCTGAGGGTGGAGACCTCTCTGTGGAGGGACCTTTTCTGAGGGAGCAGACCGCTCTGAAGGCGGAGACCTCTTGAAGGTGGAGACCGCTTTGAGGGTGGAGACCTCTCTGAGGGTGGAGGACATTTCTGAGAGTGGAGACCTCTCTGAGGGAGGAGACCTCTCTGAGGGAGGAGACCTCTCTGAGGCACAGGACCTCTCTGCGGGAGGAGACCTCTCTGAGGGGGGAGACCACTCTGAGGGAAGAGAGCACTCTGAAGGAGGTGACCGCTCTGAGGTAGGAGACCGTACTGAGGGAGGAGACCTCGCTGAGGGAGGAGACCTCTCTGAGGGTGGAAACCAATCTGAAAGTGGAGACCTTTCTTAGGGTGGGGACCTCTCTGAGGGTGGAGACCGCTCTGACGGAAAGGACCTCTCTGAGGGAGGAGACCTCTCTGAGGGAGGAGACCTATCTGAAAGTGGAGACCTCTCTTAGGGTGGAGACCTGAGGGTGGAGACCGCTCTGAGGGTTGAGACCTCTCTGAGGGTGGAGACCTCTCAGACGGAGGAGACCTCTCTGAGGGAGGAGACCTATCTGAGCGAGGAGACCTATCTGAGGGAGAGGACCTC
This sequence comes from Cherax quadricarinatus, assembly GCF_026875155.1. NCBI lineage: Eukaryota > Metazoa > Arthropoda > Malacostraca > Decapoda > Parastacidae > Cherax > Cherax quadricarinatus. Next base: position 67,541,003 of record NC_069407.1, read on the forward strand.
TCCGAGGGAGGAGACCTCTCAAAGGGTGGAGACCTCTCTGAGGGTGGAGACCTATCTGAAAGTGGAGACCTCTCTTAGGGTGGAGACCTGAGGGTGGAGACCGCTCTGAGGGTTGAGACCTCTCTGAGGGTGGAGACCTCTCAGACGGAGGAGACCTCTCTGAGTGTGAAGACCGCTCTGAGGGTGGAGACCGCTCCGAGGGTGAAGACCTCTCTGAGGGTGGAGACCTCTCTGAGGGTGGACACCTCTCTGAGGGTGGAGACTGCTCTGAAAGTGAAGACCTCTCTGAGGGTGGAGACCTCTTTGAGGGTGGAGACCGATCTGAGGGTGGAGACCTCTCTGAGGGTGGACACCTCTCTGAGGGAGGGGACCTCTCTGAGAGAGTAGACCGCTCTGAAGGCGGAGACCTCTCTGAGGGTGGAGACCGCTCTGAGGGTGGAGACCTCTCTGAGGGTGGAAACCTCTCTGAGAGTGGAGACCTCATTGAGGGAGGAGACCTCTCTGAGCGAGGAGACCTCTCTGAGGGAGGAGACCTCTCTGAGGGAGAGGACCTCTCTGCGGGAGGAGACCTCTCTGAGTGGGGAGACCACTCTGAGGGAAGAGAGCACTCTGAAGGAGGTGACCACTCTGAGGTAGGAGACCGTACTGTGGGAGGAGACCGCTCTGAGGGAGGAGACCTCGCTGAGGGAGCAGACCTCTCTGAGTGTCGAGACCTCGCTGAGGGAGGAGTCTTCGCTGAGGAAGAGACCTCTCTGAGGGAGAGGACATCTGTGAGGGAGGAGACCTCTCTGAGGGTTGAGTCCTCTCTGAGGATGGAGACCTCTCTGAGGGTGGAGACCTCTCTGAGGGAGAGAACCTCTCCGAGGGAGGAGACCGCTCTGAGGATGGAGACCTCTCTGAGGGAGGAGACCTCTCTGAGGAAGGAAACCTACCTGAGGAGAGGACCTCTATGAGGGAGGAGACCTCTCTGAGGGTGGAGACCTCTCTGAGGAAGAAGACCTCTCTGAGGGAGGAGACCTCTCTGAGGGTGGAGACCTCTCTGAGGGAGGAGACGTCTCCGAGGGTGGAGACCTCTCTGAGGGAGAGGACCTCTTTGAGGGAGGATATCTCTCTGAGAGAGGAGACCTTTCTGAGGGTGAAGACCTCTCTGAGGGTGGAGACCGCTCTGAGGGTGGAGAGCTCTTTGAGGGTGAAGACCTCTCTGAGGGTGGAGGCCTCTCTGAGGGAGGAGACCTCTCTGAGGGAGGAGACGTCTCTGAGGGAGGAGACCTCTCTGAGCGAGGAGACCTCTTTGAGGGAGAGGACCTCTCTGAGGGAGGAGACCTCTCTGAGGGAGGAGACGTCTCTGAGGGAGGAGACCTCTCTGAGCGAGGAGACCTCTTTGAGGGAGAGGACCTCTCTGAGGGAGGAGACTTCTCCGAGGGTGGAGACCTCTCTTATGGTGGAGACCTGTCTGAGGGTGGAGACCTCTCTGAGGTTGGAGACCTCTCTGAGGGTGGAGACCTCTCTGAGGGAGAGGACCTCTCTGAAGAGGAGGCCTCTCTGAGCGAGGAGACCTCTCTGAGGGAGGAGACCGCTCTGAGAGAGGAGACCTTTCTGAGGAAGGAGACCTCTCCGAGGGAGAGGACCTCTCTGAGGGAGGAGACCTCTCTGAGGGTGGAGACCTCTCTGAGGGTGGAGACCTCCCTGAGGGCGGAGACCGCTCTGCGGATGGAGACCGATCTGAGGGTGAAGACCTCTCTGAGGGTGGAGACCTCTCTGAGGGTGCAGACCTTTATGAGGGTTGAGACCGCTCTGAGCGTGAAGACCTCTCTGAGGGTGCAGACCTCTCTGAGGGAGGAGACCGCACTGAGGGTGGAGACCTCTCTGAGAGACGAGACCTCTCTGAGGAAGGAGACCTCTCTGAGGGAGAGGACCTCTCTGAGGGAGAAGACCGCTCTGAGGGCGGAGACCGCTCTGAGGGCGGAGACCTCTCTGAGGGTGGAGACCTCTCTGAGGGTGGAGACATCTTTGAGGGTGGAGACCTCTCTGAGGGAGACGACCTCTCTGAGGGAGGAGACCTCTCTGATGAAGGAGACCTCTTTGAGGGGGGAGATCGCTCTTAGGGTGGAGACCTCTCTGAGGGAGGAGACCTCTCTGAGGAAGGAGTCCCCTCTGAGGGAGAGGACCTCTCTGAGGGAGGAGACCTCTTTGAGGGTGGAGACCTATCTGAGGGTGGAGACCTCTCTGTGGGAGGAGACCACTCTGAGGGAAGAGAGCACTCTGAGGGTGGAGACCACTCTGAGGGAAGAGAGCACTCTGCCCTAGGTGACCACTCTAAGGGAGGAGACCGCTCTGCTGATGGAGACCGCTCTGAGGGTGAAGACCTCTCTGAGGGTGGAGACCTCTCTGACGGTGGAGACCTTTCTGAGAGAGAGGACCTCTCTGAGGTAGGAGACCTCTCTGAGGAAGGAGACCTCTCTGACGGAGGAAACCTCTCTGAGGGTGGAGACCTCTCTGAGGGTGGAGACCTCTCTGAGGGAGGAGGCTACTCTGAGGGAAGAGAGCACTCTGAGGGAGGTGACCTCTCTGAGGGAGGAGACCACTCTGAGGGAGGAGACCACTCTGAGGGAGGTGACCGCTCTGAGGGAGGAGACCACTCTGAGGGAAGAGACCGCACCGAGGGAGGAGACCGCTCTGAGGGAGGAGACCTCTCTTAGGGTGGAGACCTCTCTGATGAAGAGGAGACCGCTCTGAGGGTGGAGACCTCTCTGAGGGAGGAGACCTCTCTGGGGAGGAGACCTCTCTGAGGGAGTGGACCTCTCTGGGGGAGGAGACCTCTCTGAGGGGGGAGACCTCTCTGAGGGTGGAGACCTCTCTGAGGGTGGAGACCTCTTTGACGGTGGAGACCTCTCTGAGGGAGAGGACCTCTCTGAGGGAGGAGACCTCTATGAGTGAGTAGTCCTCTCTGAGTGAGTAGTCCTCTTTGAGTGTGGAGACGTCTCTGAGGGTGGAGACCGCTCTGAGGGATGAGACCTCTCTGAGGGTGGAGACCTCTCTGAGGGTGGAGACCTCTCTGAGGGAGGAGACCTCTTTGAGGGAGGAAACCTAAAGAGCGAGGAGACCTATCTGAGGGAGAAGACCTCTCTGAGGGAGGAGACCTCTCTAAGGGTGGAGACCTTTCTCAGGGTGAAGACCGCTCTGAGGGTGGAGACCGCTCTGAGGGTGGAGACCTCTCTGAGGGTGGAGACCTCTCTGAGGGTGGAGACCTCTCTGAGGGTGGAGACCTCTTTGAGGGTGGAGACCGCTCTGAGGGAGGAGACCTCTCTGAGAGAGGAGACCTCTTTTAGGAAGGAGACCTCTCTGAGGGAGGGGACCTCTCTGAGGGAGGGGACCTCCCTGATTGAGCAGACCGCTCTGAGGGCGGAGACCTCTCTGAGGGAGGAGACCGCTCTGAGGGTGGAGACCTCTCTGAGGGTGGAGACCTCTCTGAGGGTGGAGACCTCTCTGAGGGAGGAGACCGCTCTTAAGGTGGAGACCTCTCTTAGGGAGAAGACCTCTCTGAGGGTGGAGACCTCTTTTAGGGTGGAGACCGCTCTGAGGGTGGAGACCTCTCTGAGAGAGGAGACCTCTTTTAGAAAGGAGTCCTCTCTGAGGGAGGGGACCTCTCTGAGGGAGGGGACCTCTCTGAGGGAGCAGACCGCTCCGAGGGCGGAGACCTCTCTGATGGTGGAGACCGCTCTGAGGGTGGAGACCTCTCTGAGGGTGGAGACCTCTCTGAGGGAGATGACCTCTCTGAGGGAGGAGACCTCTCTGAGAGTGGAGACCTCTCTGAGGGAGGAGACCGCTCTGAGTGAGGAGACCTCTCTGAGGGAGGAGACCAATCTGAACGACGAGAGCACTCTGAGGGAGGTGACCGCTCTGAGGGAGGAGACCTCTCTGAGGGAGGAGACCTCTTAGAGGGTGGAGACCTCTCTGAGGGAGGAGACCTCGCTGAGGAAGGAGACCTCTCTGAAGGATAGGACCTCTCTGAGGGAGAGGACCTCTCTGAGAGAGGAGATCTCTCTGAGGGTGGAGACCTCTCTGAGGGTGGAGACCTCTCTGAGGGTAGAGACCTCTCTTAGGGAGAGGACCTCTCTGAGGGAGGAGACCTCTCTGAGGGAGGAGACCTCTCTGAGGGAGGAGACCGCTCTGAGGGTGGAGACCTCTGTGAGGGAGGAGACCTCTCTGAGGAAGGAGACCTCTCTGAAGGAGAGGACCTCTCTGAGGGAGGAGACTTCTCTGAGGGTGGAGACCTCTCTGAGGGAGAAGACCTCTCTGAGGGAGGAGACCTCCCTGTGGGAGGAGACCTCTCCGAGGGAGGAGACCGCTCTGAGGGTGGAGACCTCTCTGATGGAGGAGATCTCTCTGAGGAAGGAGACCCCTTTGAGGGAGAGGACCTCTCTGAGGGAGGAGACCTCTCTGAGGGAGTACACCTCTCAGAGGGTGGAGACGTCTCTGATTGAGAGGACCTCTCTGAGGGAGGAGACCTCTCTTATGGAGGAGACCTCTCTGAGGGAGGAGACCTCTCTGAGGGTGGAGACCTCTCTGAGGGTGGAGACCTCTCTGAGGGTGGAGACCGCTCTGAGTGTGAAGACCTCTCTGAAGGTGGAGACCTCTCTGAGTGTGGAGACCGATCTGAGGGTGGAGACTTCTCGGATGGTGGAGACCTCTCTGAGAGTGGAGACCTTTCTGAGCGTGGAGACCTCTCTGAGGGTGGAGACCTCTCTGAGGGTGGAAACCGCTCTGAGGGTGGAGACCTCTCTGACTGAGAGGAGCTATTTGAGGGTGGAGACCTCTCTGACTGAGAGGACCTATTTGAGGGTGGAGACCTCTCTGAGGGTGGAGATCGCTCTTAGGGTGGAGACCGCTCTGAAGGTGGTGACCTCTCTGAGGGAGACCTCTCTGAGGGAGGAGACCTCTCTGAGGGAGGAGACCTCTCTGAGGGTGGAGACCTCTCTGAGGGTGGAGACCTCTCTGAGGGTGGAGACCTCTCTGAGGGTGGAGACCGCTCTGAGGGTGGAGACCGCTCTGAGGGTGGAGACCGCTCTGAGGGTGGAGACCTCTCTGAGGGAGGAGACCTCTCTGACGGTGCAGACCTCTCTGAGGGAGAGGACCTCTCTGAGGGTGGAGACAGCTCTGAGGGTGAAGACCCCTCTGAGGGTGGAGACTGCTCTGAGGGTGGAGACCGCTGTGAGGGTGGAGACCTTTCTGAGGGTGGAGACCTCTCTGAGGGTGGACCCTCTCTTGGGGAGAGGACCTCTCTGAGGGAGGTTAGTATTTAAATCCTCAGATTTCTACTAGTTTGGCCAATACTAACAAATATTTTATGGGTCTTGAAAACTGTCACGTATTATTATTCCGGCTTCAAAATTACTGAAGTAGATATAGAAGATCATGAAATATCAAAATAGTCATTAGACTGTAACATAACTATTTACGAACGTAAGCAGTATAGTTGGTGGTAATAATCGACTGCCCTCGTACGAACCTCATCTGTTATCTATATTACCCGGTAAGTCCCTGAATTTTTTTTTTTAACTGACCTCTCACAAAATTATATAAAAGAAAAATTCTGATGATGGTTAGATACAGAAGTATTCAAAGAACTGTAATGCCTTTCCTGTTTGGAAAGTCTGTAAGATCCTTCTGGAAAGCAATCCAGCTCACACCACTCATGGAAGAGATTGTGAATCATCTCGAGGAGGAAGTAGTCAGCCTCAAACTCACTGGAAGAGTGTGTGGAAGACCCCTAGGAGGAAAGCAATCAGCTATACACCACTGAAAGTCGGAAGATCATTCTAGGAGGAAGCATCAGACTCATCAACACTCACTGAAAGAAGTGAGATCAACCTCACTGGAGAGGTGAAGATCATCTCTAGGAGGAAAGCAATCAGCCTTATTAACACACATACATTCATTGCATATTATATTTCTAATATATTTTAAATTGTTTTATTTTACGTAAGATTGGCAGTACCTTTATGGAACGTGTGACTTTTAGTCACTTTGGATAAGGTATTTTTCTATGCTGAACAAAATACGATGCATTACAATGTACAGATGGCGACTTTCTGAGAAATGAAAAAAAATTATTAAAGCTTAAAAAAATAAGCCCGACCTCTGATGATTAAACAAATTATTAAGTGTTTTGTTAGAAAATTTTTTGAGACCTTCTAATAATATGTATATTTAAAGCCAGTTAGGCTACATAACTCACAATATATAAACATTAATAATGACACATTTACTTTTATTTTACAAGGATTCAAACTACTCGGAAAATATCTTAAGAAAGAAATCCTCTTCTTTTTTATGAGGAATACTCAACTAGTTTGTTATGAGAGGAATCCTCAACTATTTGTTACTGAGAGGAATTTCAACTTGTTTGTTACTGAGAGGAATCATCATCTAGTTTGTTTACTGAGAGGAATCTCTTCTTGTTTTTATGAAGGAAACTCTTTGGTTTGTTATTTAAAAGAATCCTCATAGTTTGTTACGAGAGGAGTCAATCATCTTTTGTTCTAAAGATAATACCTCATCTAGTTTGTTACTGAGAGGAATCTATCTTGATTTTACTAGGAGGAACCTAGTTTTTACTGAGAGGAACCCTCATTTTGTACGAAAGGTTAAATACGACAAGATGAAGTAAGACACTTGCAACATCTGGTATTTTATTGAGACGTTCGCATCTCAGTGGGTAACAATACAAATTCTAGGACATACTGAAGCGTAGAATATTACTAAAGATGAGGTAATCAGTCCTCAAACCTAGAGTAGGTGAACAGCCCATACGTGGAGATTGAAGCAAGAAAAAATCCTGGGCTTATATAGTAACTCAGGTAATAGACGAGGGCAAATCACTGTTGGTGATTCTCCATTTAATAGTCTTTCAAAGATTTGGTTAGATTTGTATATTTGTGTAGTCGTACTTAAACCTTTACGACTTCGACAACTACTTTACAATATTCCATCTCTCATGGAAGGACTACTTCCACTGGGAATTCCGCCTCCAGTGAATTTGCCTTCTGCGTACCTGAAATACTTACTATATAAGCTCAGGATTCTTTTTTTGCTTAGAAATCTCCACGCTTGTCTGTTATCACCTGACTCTAGTTTGAGGACTGATTACCTCATCTTCTTACATAGTTTACTTTTCAAGTTATTGTCCTAGTTATTTTGTATTGATAAAGCCACTTTGGAAAACGTTTACAATAAATACCCAATGTTGCACTGGATTGATCTTACTTCATCTTGTCGGTACTGATATACCATTCGTACACAATTTGTCAACTGCGAATCATGGAATTCTTATTCTGAGGACATGAATAACCTTTGACTAAGGAAACTACTTTTCATTACTATAAACCCATCTCTCTGGAAGGACCTACTTCACTGTGGATTCCGCCTAACAGTGAATTTGCCCTGTCTTTTTACCGAGAGGCTTCTTATAAGCGCCAGGTTTTTTTCTGCTTCAGATCCTCACTATGGTGCTCTGTCGCACCTTTCCTAGGTTGAGGGATGATTACCTCATCTTCTGTTACATAGTTCCTTCTTCGTTATGTTAGAATTTTTTTTTGATAAGAGCAGATGATGGCGAACTTTTAATAAAGATATCCTATTTGTTTGTGATCTTACCCCAATCCTCATCTTGTTTGTTACGGAGAGGAATCCTCGTCTTGTTTGTTACTGAGAGGAATCCTCATCTTGTTTGTTACTGAGAGGAATCATCTTGTTGGCTACTAAAAGGAATCCTCATCTTGTTTGTTACTGAGAGGAATCCTCGTCTTGTTTGTTACTGAGAGGAATCATCTTGTTTGTTACTGAGAGGGATCCTCATCTTGTTTGTTACTGAGAGGAATCCTCATCTTGTTTGTTACTGAGAGGAATCCTCATCTTGTTTGTTACTGAGAGGAATTCTTATCTTGTTTGTTACTGAGAGGAATTCTCTTCTTGTTTGTTACAGAAAGGAATCATCATCTTGTTTGTTGCTGAGAGGAATCGTCATCTTTGTGTTAGCGAGAGGGATCATCATCTTGCTGGTTACCGAGAGGAATCATAATCATCTTGTTTGTTGCTGAGAGGAATCATTATCTTATTACTTTTAAGAAGGAATCATTACTATACGATGGAATCATCTTATTACTGGAGGAATCATTTTTATTGCTGAGAGGAATTTACTTCAATTGAAGTTCTAGATAGTACAATCATGTCTGTGACTTTATACAGTATGACCGTGTGTGTGTGTGTGTGTGTGTGTGTGTGTGGTGCGTGTTTTGTGTGTGTGTGTGTGTAGTGTGTGGGTTGTAGTTGTGTGTGTGTAGAGGTACTTGTGATATCTGTGTGAGTGTGGAGAGTTCTATGTGTCAGTGTGGATAGTACTATCATATCTGAGAGTGAGATAGTACTATCATTTCTGTGTATGTGTGGATAGTACTAACATTTTATAAGTGTATTTGAAGGGACCAGAAAGTACCATGAAACGTGTTTAAAACATAATCTGGAATAAAAGTCAGTAACTCATCAGAAATAATTTTTAAGTATGTGACATAATTGTAAAGTTACGGGAGATGACAATAATTTAAACAAAATGTTTGCGGTTGAAGAATATAGACTATTGATCAATGTTCAGTAGCGATGGATCCAGGGAAGGGTCATGCACTAAGGAGATCAGCACAAAGGGATCAACACAGAGGGATCAGCACAGAGGGGGTCAGCATAAAGGGGGGGGGGTTCTGCACAGAAGGGTCATCACAGTGAGGTTGGCACAGAGGGGTCAGCACAAAGGGAGGGAAAAGAGATAATGAGAGACATAGAGAGAAACGATGAAAGAGAATGATGAGGGTATTCAGTCTTTCTGGAAAAGTATTGGTTTGCCTTGGGTGAATAATCCTTGCATTCATTTGGCCAAATGTTGTGTGACACATAGCTGGTGTGAGGAAAGTAGAGTAAGTGAAGGTAACTAATGTCACCTCTCTCATGCACCGCCCTACACGTCCACTGTAATATGTAAAAGAGAACACGTATTCATTGCTTCTTACTTCTTCCCACCGTACTACTCATTCATTTTGAGCTCACTCCTCTCTCAAATTAGACGAAGAATTATACAAATAGTACTAGAAAATAACCTGTAAACAATACCTTCACCTCAACCATACCTTTAAATGAAATTTAAGCTCTCAACTTAATATTTAAAGGTTCTGCAAAATTCAACATTATGATCATCACGAGAGAGAGAGAGAGAGAGAGAGAGAGAGAGAGAAAAAGCTTAGCAGTGTTACCATAGTTTAATGAAGTATTTCCGATCAGGTACCTTTAGAAGGTTGCTTGATTTTTTATCTTCTTCCAACTTTACGATTATATATTCTTGTAACTCGAGAACACCTTAAATTTTTAACACTCGTGTCACATAACGAGGACCAAATTCTCGGAACACTGGCATTTTCATGTGCTCTATGAGCGAGGTTGTTGAACGTAATCCCAGCGTCCTGCAGTGGCTCAAATAACTTCCCAAATGCTCAGTGGCTTAGGTTCAAAAGTTCTTAAAAAAAACAATGCCAAGAAATGCGACAATGGCTGAAAGTAAAAGTCAAATGAGTGAGTGTAAATTTGACGACTTTGTGTGTAAACAGTACGAAATTTTTATTTCCGTTAAAACACACTAAATAGGTTTCCTATTCTGAACGACTTCAATATTTAATGATTGATATATCTTAGGGCCCCGAGGGTATCAGTCTATAAAGTTTTATTTGCACGCAGGAAAATTTGATGATGTAGTAAAATAAAAAATTGGAAGCGTTGGAATCCAGGCCATAACTGGAGAATGACTCATCTGATCGGCTTCAAATTTTTACCACTGGTGTGGATTACTGACCACAAGATTCGCACTGTTATTGGGTGACATAAATTTCAATTTGTCAATTTTATTGAATAAATAATGATATTATTTTTTTTACTCTATAAATAAGGAGTGCTTTTTATGATTCAAAATATTATTAGCGATGCATTCTATAATAAGGATGATGAACCATAAGTTTAGTTCGAATAGCTGCAAATTTTAAGTTTTAGTGAGAGAAATTTAAAATCTTGGAATCGCTGGAAAAGATAAATTAGCGAAGAAAGTGTTTTTGAGATCGGCTTCAAACTTTTACCGTTGGTTGACTTTATTAAACAACAACAACAACAACAAACCTTGTCACTCACACTGAGCTGTGTAAATTTCGATTTGCCAATATTATTAAGGAAACTGCCTCCCATGTAATAGCTAGTAAATGCCCGTAGCCTGGTGGCAAACGTTCTCGCTTCACACGGTGAGGTGTCAGGGTTGGCTTCTCGGCGAGGGTTGAAACATTGAGAGAGTTTCCTTAAACCGGTTGTCCATGTTCACCTATCAGTAAAATGAGTGCCTGAAGTTAGTCATCTGGTGTGGGTCGCATCCCGGGACAAATTTGACCTAATTTGCCCGAAATGCTCTGCATAACAAGGGGTTTTCTATATAGTAGTATGTCACTGATGTCAGCTAGGACTGTATACCTCGTACATGTACTGGTAGAAATAAAGATATTATTATTATTATTATTATTATTATTATTATTATTATTATTATTCTGATCAATTTCAAACCCTAAATGCTGGTTAAATGGCAGTGTATAATTTTCAGCCGTGCGACTGCCAATTTCCAATTATTGCCGGGTTTAATAAATTGTTTAAAGAAAAAAAAAATAAACATTGTTTTCTTACAGAATTAAATAGAATTTTAAACAGAATGTTAATGTGAAAAGTTAGGTGGAAAAATCGTGGGATTCTTCTGTTAAAACTTGCATCTGTGGGCACAGTGGTGACCCTGGGTAGCCTCCCAATGGAGTAGAGAAATATGCTTAGTTGGATGTATGCATTTAGAGTCAGCAAGTCCAGTGGTTTACGCACTGGCCAGCGAGTTTTTGAACTTACCTACCATGGGTTAGAGTCCCATCCGTTCTCTCATTTATTTGTAATTGTGTTATTATGCTTGCATGAATCACTTACTCGTTTTCTTAAAGGCTGGTCAGTTTTACTTAGAGAAAAACTAGAAGAGGTTTTAGCCTGTGTAAGTTCAAATTTGCTTGTTTTGAAGAAATTAGAAAAAATAACGAAATACTGTTTTTTCTTGCAATAATTTCCGGTACCGCATCTTATTACCATCAATACTTATTTGCTCACAGTGATAATGCAACTTCTGAGCGGCTTCATTGTGCTTGTGTATTTTCGGATATTGGTCTCTGTGATATCTTCGAAACGTTGGAATTAGATTTGGACCGCGTATGTCTTAATTTACAACTTTTGTTGTAGAAATTTGGATATTAGTTTCCACATTATGACTTACGAATGCCTCTTCTGATCCCCTCCAAATCTTCATCACTAATAATTACCTAAATTATCGTCTTAAGCCGCACTCTGCACTATTTCAGTCCTGTGCACTGAAATAGTGACTGGGATTATGGAATACGTGTTACCTCCCATGCATAGCCAGAGCTGAAATACATCTAGTCTTTTCAGTAATTCAACTTCTGACTTGGTGTGCATGTCTATTCGTGTTGTGAGGCACAACACTCAGGAGGCACTGCTTCTGGGTCTCATCGTTGTTAATGGATCAGTTGAAAAGTGAGATCAGAGCAATAGCCCTTTGAGTGTTTTTTTCACAACCTTCAACGAAGACAAGGAAAGACTCAGGCTCTTCATGTTCATTCGGGTGTATTAGGTCAAAGATGTACCAGGTCTTGATAGTCACGAAGTGGTTTTGGAGAGGAGAAACTCTTGTAATGAACATACTTCAGTTTTTTCCAGTCTTTCATCTTGACTTTCTCCAATGGCAACCTTTGAACGGATTCATGGTTGAAGTCCTTTCTGCGCTAATCAAAATCATGGAATGTTCTTCACTCGTTTTTTCTTCTTCAGGATATGTGCAGTTTGCTCAATGGTTTCTTTTCCTCCCGATGACTGCACGGGTTATAATGTGGAGTGACCAGTTATGCTGGTTCAGGGATGTTAATGGTTATGTTGGTTCAGGGGTGCTAGTGATTATGTTGGTTCAGGGATGCTAATGATTTTGTTGGTTCAGGGATGCTAATGGTTATGTTGATTCAGGGATGCTAATGGTTATGTTGATTCAGGGATGCTAATGGAAATCAACTTCCTAGTGCTCCTCTTGTCTCTAACTGGTGAAGATACTGTACTGTTGATAGTATTTAGTTTCTTAGAAGCTCACAGGAATTCGGTTAAAGCTTTAATTATGTTCTACTTTATATGTAGTGGGGAAACTTCACCTCCCAAGAAGTTGTTAGTAGTGAAGGAGACCTTTACAGTAGCAATATTATGTTTGAAGATGGTTCTTGAACTGTGATATCGAAAACAGTGAAAGAGAAAATGATGCATTGTTTCTGAAACGTTGCAATTTTCATTTACAGTAGACCGTCATTTAACACGGTAGTTACGTTCCTGAAAACACCATGTTAGGTAAAACCGTGTTAGATGAACTGAAGAACTTATTGGAAAAATAGGGTTACGTTCCTGAGAGCCCCAAAAAACCAAACAACTTTTTTTAGGCCTCCACATCTTACAAAAATAAAAATAAAAATGTAATTGTAGTTCATTGTTATGATGTATTATGTTGTTTTTACTGCATAAGACTACAAATGTAACAGAAATAATAGCATTTATTACCTTAAATTGTTTGTGCTGGTGTTTGTGGATGATTGTGAAGAGAGTGGAGAGTTATGTTGTGGTCCTACTGGGCTGAGGTGGATGGTAGAGGTTCTGGTACTGAAGTTGATGGTTGTTCTGGAGTGTCTAACTTTGTCATTCAGTCAATCAAGTCGTTCAGTAAGTCAAGTGATTCAGTAAGTCAGTCAAGTGATTCAGTAAGTCAGTCAAGTGATTCAGTAAGTCAGTCAAGTGATTCAGTAAGTCAGTCAAGTGATTCAGTAAGTCAGTCAAGTGATTCAGTAAGTCAAGTGATTCAGTAAGTCAAGTGATTCAGTAAGTCAGTCAAGTGATTCAGTAAGTCAGTCAAGTGATTCAGTAAGTCAGTCAAGTGATTCAGTAGGTCAGTCAAGTGATTCAGTAAGTCAGTCAAGTCGTTTAGTAAGTCAGTCATTCAGTCAGTAAGTCAGTCATTCAGTCAGTAAGTCAGTCAGTAAGTCAGTCAGTCAGTAAGTCAACCAGTCACACAAACTTATGTTTACCTCTTTTTTATGTGTACAAAGTAACACTTCATTATGGCCACAGGATGTCTTGTCTAATATCTTTGTTTCCTTCGTTAATTCTAAGACTTAAATAAATAACAAAAAGGCACAATACCGTGACTGGAACAATACACAAATAACCCGCACATAAAAGAGAGAGAAGCTTACGACGACGTTTCGGTCCGACTTGGACCATTGACAAAGTCACACTAACAGAGGTGGAGCAGGACGGCTATATATAGGCAGGAAGAGGTGGTAGTAGTAGTTCTGAAGTTTGGAGCATTTTACAATGTAGTGGGAGAGGAAGTCATCTACAGAGACGAAGCCAGGGCTAAGGTTCATACAAGGAAAGTTGTGTATTAGAGAGGATTCAACTAGACGGCGACTGTTCGAGTTGGAAGTAGGGAAGACAGTTTTAGCAGAAGACCAGTCAATAGGATGGCTATGATCTCTGACGTGACAGAAAAGAGCATTGTTAGTGTCGGCAAGCCTAACACTATTTTTGTGCTCCCTAAGTCTGTCAGAAAGAGATCGACCAGTTTCTCCGAAGTATTGAAATTAAGACACATGTGCGGCGTCTGGTTGTCTTTGTTGTGGACGTTTCGCCATCCAGTGGCTGGCTGGATGGCGAAACGTCTACGATGGGGATACCCGGGCGTTGTGCATGTGTCTTAATTTCATCCTGTCGGTATTATATACAATTCTTCTACTACTACTACTACTACTACTACTACTACTACTACTACTACTACTACTACTACTACTACTACTACCACCTCTTCCTGCCTATATATAGCCGTCCTGCTCCACCTCTGTTAGTCTGACTTTGTCAATGGTCCAAGTCGGACCGAAACGTCGTCGTAAGCTTCTCTCTTTTATGTGTGGGTTATTTGTGTAAGACTTAAATGCTTACACCTTTTCTTACCACTTTGAACAACACTGATATGCTTACTGGGTGTCATGATTGCTTGGCAGATACAAGATATAGCAATTAAAAGATCAAAACACATTTCACAATCACAAGCTTGTAGCAGAGAAGTTGGAATGGACACGTATGAAGTACGAATGCTGGGATGGTGGTGTGGTGTCCCGGACGGGGGTGGCTGGGGACGGCGGGAGGTCTTCCCAGCTGAATCACAACAAGGCGGCTGCTTGAGGAAAAGGGAAGTTTTTTTCCTTCCCGCAAACTGAACCGGGTTAAATTCATCATACGACGTGTTACATAAAATTGTGCCGCAATTCTTCAATCGTGTTATACCCAAATAGTGCCAAATAAACTCGTGCTAAATGACGGTCTACTGCATATCAATTCTGTAAGCGTATTTGTAGGCAGGTAGTTTAGTCTTACTCTGACCAGTGCTGTTTCTATTACTCTAGTTTTATTCTTTGTGTGTTTCTACACTTCCCATTTCCTATTAATAGTTCCATAATATGTTGAAGAACAGGATATTGTCCAGTTCTCTTCATAACTGCTAGTAATGATAGTTTTAAGACTATTTTTGTGCTATATGTGTAGCTGGTAGTGGTGTAGTGATTGTTGTATTGTATATTCCTTTAGCAAATTCATCATCACTTAATTCACTGTGTACGATTCAGCAGTGTGCGAGTACCAGATGTACATAACTCGAGGAACCCTTCAAAATTTCAATACTTATGTAGGGCAACAAGCACCAGAATCATGGAACAATTGGCATGTACAAGAACCTACTAATTCGATGACGTGGGATAGTAAAATTCAAGTGCGTACAGTAGTCTGCGAATTAAATGGAACATGAATTAATTTGGTGAGTATCTCATAATATGCCTTAGTCTCCGGCTTAATTGATGTAGTTTGGTTTCTTTTCTTTTCAGAAGAGTTTGCTACCGATTTCTGGCAACCATCCAGCTGTAGCGTTACCCTGCGACTCTCGTTAGTGCTACAAACTCTGTTGTTCTATAAGGCTATTCCTGCAAGCGTGCTCTGTGAGTGAATGTAGTTTCGCCAAATTCTCTCCTTCGTTTCATGATTAGTGCTGAAATTAATGATTGATGTTACACGTAGGAAGCGTGAAAATATTGTAGTTCTTAGAAAACTTGCTTATTTGAGTATCAAACAGAGCGTCCAAAATTTGAGCCTAGCAAAGTCAACTGTTGATCGGATTCTGAATAGAGCTGACGACACTGGTGACTGTAGACTGCTGCGTCGAAGATGTGGAAGCATTAATAACACATCACGATGACACTGTTATCATAAATATTGTGAAGCATCACAAGAAAAAAAACAATGATCTACAGAGAGATTTGGCTTCAGCTGGCATAAATGTTAATTCTTCGACTGTTCGACGAAGACTTCTTGAAGTTGACATACAGACAAACAGCTGGTAAAGAAACATTTATTGACTGCTGCTATGAAGAAAAAAAAAAGGCTGCGGATGGACGGCAGATGAATGGAGAAAAGTTATATTTTCAGATGAGGCGCATTTTGAAGTGCATGGGCACTGATCAGTGGTAGTGAGACGGATGAAATGCAAACCTCTTTGGAATAGATGCATTCAACAAGCGTCAAAACACCCACCTGAGAAAATGTTTTGGCCCTGAATGAATTATTATACCAATGTTACTGCAAATGTTATTACCCCAATGTTATTACAAATGTTATTACCTCAGTGTTATTACAAATGTTATTACCCCAATGTTATTACAAATGATATTACCCCAATGGAAATAAGTTACTGACTTTTTTGGGTTATCCTAGGTTCTCTACACATATACTGCTATATATGATAATTATAATCTATGTAACTGTATTTGTGTATACCTGAGGGAACAATGTATACCTGAGGGAACAATGTATACCTGAGGGAACAATGAACACTGACAAATACAAGGCTATCCTGACAGTTCATTTGCTTCCCATTGTGGAGAGACTTTCCTAATGGAGAAGGCATTTTCTTGCAGGATCTTGCTCCATGCCACATTTCTAGAAAAATGCTGACATTCCTCGAAGAGAGTAGGCTAAGCGTTTTAAATTGGCCTGGAAACTTTATTCACCGAACGCAAAATCGTGAAACAGGACTGTTCAACTGTGAAAAAGCGAACTGTTACTCGTATTAGGACCTGGTACCTGGTCATTTCTATGCCAAAGCGTTTAGCACTGCTTATAAAAGCAAAGGGTAGTCATATCTTATTAAATAAATTGTCATATCATTGCCATGTATTTTTCATATAAACATTAATTTTCCAAATGTGTTATTTCATCACTGTCCCAGTTAATATGTACACTTCCGTAAGTAAAGATTTAAACATTTAAATAAGCGTAAAATATTGTGATTTTTTTATTGCAGCTATATAACTTTCTTTAAAATTCAGTTACCTCCTCTGAACAGCATCAGTATATAATGATTAATGCATCTTACGACCAAGAGAGAACTCATTAAGTTATATTTTTGTTCAGGCAAATTTTTTGATATAGTAAAATAGTAAAAAAAAAATCTTGGAATCCCTGGAATCTGCCATTACTGGAAAATAACAAATCTGATCAAAAATAGATGTTCACCACTGGTATTGTTTTCTGTTACTTGGTGGCATAAGTCCTAATATACCAATTATATTTAATAAAAAATAATTTTTCATTTATATTCAGTAACTAAAGAATGCTCCTTCTGATCGGTTTCAAAATATTAATGTTGATGTATTCGGTAAGAATGATGATACCGCATAACTTTATTCTGATATCACATGCCAGCTCTAAAAGTCTGATTGGTCAGGGTATAGTACCCCTTCCTCTCTGGCGGGCCTGTATACTGGCAGTAATAAAGGAGTTATCAAGAATTCAATTAAAATTTAAATATTATGTGTCATCAATGATTGATCCAGGAGGATAGTCATATAGTCTTTACTTACAAAATATGTTTTTAATATAAAGGGTAATACAGCGAATTCAATATATGGTGACAGGAGTAGCATTCTTAGAGGGCTTCAGTTTCAGCAGAGTATTACCTTCGTGATTTAATTAAGTGAACACAATAGCTCATAAACGAAGGCAGAATAATGAAGTTATCCAGTAGCAATAATGAATACCATAAGTTTACTTAATAGTCTACCCAGTATCACAAAGCTCACGAATATTCTTGATGCTACCATGGAGGGACTGAGAACTAGATTTAGCAAATATTAGATGATCAAAGGAGAGTTTTACAGAAGTAAACAAAAGACAGTGAGCGACAGACTAAAGAAGAGATACAAGTACACAGCGAGTAAATAGGTAACCTGAATTAATTAGGTAACATTAAAAGAGGAAGGGAAAAATTCTGAGGCTCCTGGACTAAGCATTTTGGATGGTGAGCCGGGGACTTAGAAAGGCAGAACTATGATAAAGGAGGTAAGAGAGTGGGGGAAATAAATGACAGCTTAATGTAAGACGCTTAAGAGGCGCGTAAGTCAGGAAGTAGATAGGAATAAAGAGTTCAAAAAGTTTAAGTCTAATTAGGAGGTGGACTCTCAAAAGTAAGTATATGAAGAAGACAAAAGTTGCATTCACGACATTAATAAATTACAGATGAGGATGAGCCCATAAAGAGTTTTGAAATACATCAGAAAGCAAAATCTTCGAATTAAATTATTGCAAACAATTGAAACAAAAGAGAAAATGTACACCAAAGTATATAAATTCAGTAAAATTTTGCAGTCTAGAAAAGATATTTATCGAAAGAGGCCAGTCTTATGGAGAGGGAAAGTTAATGATTCCCTAACAAAAAAGTTGGAAATAAAAGAGGTGCCCCACAAGGTTCAGGGAGACGGACTACAAAAAGAATGAGTAAGTGAGTGCTGCTGTAAACAGCTCCACCTACTTTCAGTCCTACGCTGCCCACCATACTTAGCTATTTTTTTTTTAATTCCTTCACCCATTTCAGATGAAATCTTCCCATCCCTCCTCTTCAGGTCCAAATTTCATTGTCTTCTCTTTTCATAAACCTCAGATTCACCTCACATTTTCCTCAATACTGTATACAATCAGCTCATACCTATCAGTGAACGATTACTACATCACTCTACCTTCTACTTCCATTCCTTTCAAATCGCCCTTCCCGCACCTATCATTGCATTTCCCAATATCCCTCCCAAACATTGATAATAATAGATAATAAATCCTACTGATGTTTTTCCCACTATTCCTTACAGACTCCAAGCCATTCATTCTGTTAACCTCAGTTCGAGCTTTTTTCAATTCTCCAATATTACTATTTACTCTCCCAGTATCTCTGCCTCTGGAATCATTCTCTCTTATTGTCTGTCTGCCTCTCTCTCTCTCTCTCTCTCTCTCTCTCTCTCTCTCATCACTTCACTTACTGCATGCTTATCTCCATCCTTTCTATTTCTATCCTGAAAATCATATACTATTCCTTGTTCAATGCTACCACCACGGATTTCTCCTCACGAAATCTAGAGATGAGGACAAAGCCAAAAGTTAAAACATGATGTAAATAACAAAGATGGTTGCTAGGAGTACACATACGTGTGCAGTTGGAGTTATGAACAAATATGGAAAGCTAAAACAAATCTTAACATAGAAGAAAAAAGACATAGTTCTTTCAGAAGCGAAGCTGATAGGGATAATAAGCAGTTACGTATTCCATAAGGGATACCATACAGTGAATGGTGAGAAATAAATTAGAAGGTAGTGGAATTTTGAGAAACTGACAAAACATAAATTTAGATGAGTTCATTGGAAATATATTAATTAGAAGCCCAAAAGTAATAGGAACAAAGATATAAAACTCTACACTGCAAGAGAGGACGCCAAGGAAACAATCAGGAAAATTGAAAAACTTTTGGATGTAGGTATTTTCACTAAAATAAAACTGGGAAAGCTATTATCTATCTGTTAGATAAGAAACATGTGAAACAAGTGTTAGAAATTGCAATGGTGAGTTTCCTATTCTATTATGAAAAATAAAAATGGTCTGGTCTGTAGCTAAAGTAAATCGAACAAAATTGAAATTTACTATGGAGAGCCGCTAGGATCATTGAAAATTTAGTATGAAGTATCGAATATCAGGAGAAAATTAAATAGAAACACTGGAGGAGACTATGTGGCAACGAGAAACTTGTTATGTACAATGTAATAAGAAAGAAAACTGAGGAGAACGTGAGTCCATGATATGACGAAGGAACTTACAAGAATATGCTTGAAAAAAAAATTGTCAGCTATGAGAATTTGTAATGGTTCAACAGGAACTAGAAAAAAGTGCCAAAGAAAGGCGGAAAATAAGAGGCAGAAATGCGGAACAAGAAAATGCAAGAAAACTGGGAATCAATCAAATGAAATATACGAGGGAAGGAAGGCTCAACAGCAGTTTGAGAACGACAAAGTATCAACGACAAAATCATAACTGAAACTGGTCTTCAGTTTTGTAAAAGGAAGACAACAGTTGAAGATCTAGTGGTAACAGTGAAGGTGATATAGACGTATTCAAGAGGCTGAACAGAGGCTTCAGGGAAACATTCACTAATGAAGAGTAGTGAACAATACCTCGAAATTAGGAGGTATCTAAGAGACAATGGAGGAGTCGATGAAGCTGCTGGGAGAAACAATACCATAACATTTATATTACTAGTACTGAGAGAAAAGGTTGATTTTTTTTTTTGTGTGTGTGTGTGTGAATCCAGTACAGCTACATATAAAAACTCACTGGATAATGGATACTTATCGAATAGTTAGAAAACTGCGTTTGCGATGCCTGTGCAAGAGGTACATGAAATAAGTGCTCAACTACAGGCCAGCATCATTGACTTCTATACTCTGAAAACGATAATCAGAAAGTGACTGATGTCTCATTTAGAGAAAGTAGCTACATTTAAAAAAAATCCAGCAATGATGTCAAGAATGAAAGTCTGACCTTTTGAACATGCTGTAATTAAATAATAGAAATAACACCTATTCTTTCTAACTCTCACTCTTGCTTATTCTCACCTCCCTACACGCATTCTGTCTCATTCCAGGTCACATTACCTCCTCGCTCCCAAATATGCTCCCTAAGTATGCTCATGGTATAGCTGAATCTGCCACTAAAAAAAAATTAACTATACGGAAATAAAGTGCGTTATGTCACATAACATGAGAATAGGCAAAACAACGTGATTAAGTTTTAACTTACACTCTCCTTGTTAAATTAACTGAGAATAATACCCATCTGTCATATTTCTAATATTAACACAAAATTCCTTCGATTTACTTTTCTATGGAGCGAGAAGGTTATTTGAATTACTAAAACAAGAAATAATCGTGAATCCTCTTACTAAGACAGACTATAGTACCAAAAATATATGCACATTTGCGCACATTGACAGACGAAAAATACCAAATACGAAATAAACAAACTCAGACATACGAAACAAAGAAATTTAGGAAAAAAAACACAAGCACACGAATCTAGGTGAGATACGCAAAGAAAACATAGGTACAGGAAAATCTTAAAAAAAAAAAAACAATAGCCTGAAATAAACCTGAGGAAAATAAAGAAAAATATGAGAAAAAATAAGAAACAAGCTGAAATGAAACAAACGCTCATACACAGAAAACAATGATTCATACATTAACAACGTAATATTTTACTCTGTATCCACATGGATGGCAAACAAATAATTTGGGTAATTATCAGTGTAAAACTGACGTTATGTTTCAAGGATGCTAACACAGACTGCTACACTGAACATACTTCTCAGTCCACACACACTCCAACACTTATAATAAACATATATCATTCAACATTCTCCTGTATTGCAAAATTCTGTTTTCCGGTAGAATGCAATAATGATTAATCCTCCAACTAGTAATAAGTCAAATAGTCAGTAACATTGACTTAAACTAATCAGTTAATTAATATTTAATATTTCTTACAGTGAAAACTTAATTCCTTTCTTTTCATAATAAGCCCGCCTTGTATCACCCAAAAGTACACACACACACAAAAAAGAATTGTCTCCGACAAAGTTTTTACACCCCGCTGGTGGGAGGTTACGTGAGCATATTGTGAAAACAGGCAGGAGAAAAACCACTATTAGGGCCATGGACGACTGTCGTCGCCAGAAAAATGGGCTGTAAACATGGTGCGTCGGCCGCCCCGCGGTGATCCACCGCTGGTGCCCCGACCCAAGTCTCACTCCATCGGTCTAAATGAAGGTCTCACCCGCTCTGCCGGATATATGTGTCGCACAGTCTTACCAGAGGAAAGTTTCAACCTGTAAGGCCAGATAGAAATCTTATCCTGGATGGCCAGATAAAAATCTCATACAGACATGGCGTATGAAGGTCTCACCTGCGACCGGATACATAGATATATAACGAAATGAACCATACGATGGAGAAAAAAAAATAGTTGAGTTGACTAAAAACATTATCTGGAATGAGATTGCCAATAATATTGTAGCCTTAAGTGATTACTAATAGTCTTCAGGATAGAATATGATAAACCTCTTAAACGAATTCAGCTCATATGTATATGCAAACATACATATTTTACATACATACATATAAATGATGGGTACCATAGCTAGTGCAAATTATGGAGACCAAGGGCATTTGTGGAAACATATATTTGGATTTCTCCAGTAGCAGTGTCAATATTCTTCAGAGTAAACCTAGCAGCGACCGGCAAAAAGGCGGAGCCGGGAGCTAAGATTCGACTCCTGAAATCACATAAAGGTAAGTGCATATATATATACACACACTAATATATATATATATTTATATAAATATATATAATATATATATATAATATATATTTTATAAATAAATATATATATAGTATATACTACTGCTGGAGGCTAGTATACCAAACGGCGGGTAGAATGAAATTAGCTCTGAGGTACCCACACCATCGTTTGTCCTCGAATCACGGTACAACACCTAGTCCTGCTGGGTGCGTGATTCTTATAGGATTGTATGGTCCAGTGGGTTAGAGCGTCGTGAATTTTTGCTCACCATGAGGCTGCCTAAAACAACACGGGTTCGATCCCCCGGCTAGTCGCAGTGTTAGTGATGAACTACCACTCGTTCGTGGTTAGGGGTAGGGGTCGGCCTAGGAAAGGTTGGAGGGAGGGGGTAAAGGAGGTTTTGTGTGCGAGGGGCTTGGACTTCCAGCAGGCATGCGTGAGCGTATTTGATAGGAGTGAATGGAGACAAATGGTTTTTAATACTTGACGTGCTGTTGTAGTGTGAGCAAAGTAACATTTATGAAGGGGTTCAGGGAAACCGGCAGGCCGGACTTGAGTCCTGGAGATGGGAAGTACAGTGCCTGCACTCTGAAGGAGGGGTGTTAATGTTGCAGTTTAAAAACTGTAGTGTAAAGCACCCTTCTGGCAAGACAGTGATGGAGTGAATGATGGTGAAAGTTTTTCTTTTTCGGGCCACCCTGCCTTGGTGGGAATCGGCCAGTGTGATGATAAATAAATAATATATAATATATATATATATATATATATATATATATATATATATATATATATATTATATATATATATATATATTATATATATATAATATATATATATAATATATATATACTACATAACACATGTGCACCTGCCCCTTCCGCTACAGGTCCGTCTCAGATCCAACTTACCAAACATTCTTCACCTGACTGTCCATCCTATAAATACAGATCACCCAGGTAGATCTGTTTGTGACTTGATAAAACTCACTGTCTGAGTGAACGTTATCAATAAAAGATCACATTATACTACATTTATGTTCATTTTTTCATAGTGTCGGTATTTCATATCATTTATCTCCATCCCCTTGTGGCTTTTTTGCATCTTGTATCACTTGCTCGCGATTATTTCATAATTTCCTGTCACGTAAGATAAATTATCAAGTGAAAATGTTAATGAAAAATTTTCTTACTTTAGTAGTTCTATGGGTTTCAAAAGAGTTCTTCCCCACAGCTGCCTTCACAGAAGGCAGTTGTGGCGTTTTCAAACCTCTGCACCTGTTTTCTCAGTAGGACGATGTGGGGGACTCGTATTTCCAACCGGACAGAAAGTGGGTGTGTTGTACAGAGGAAAGGCCAAAAGTTCCTGTATACAGATTGTCAGGAAGCTGGTGTAGGGGACTCTTTCCACACACGCCTTTTAGGGGACAAGTTCGGGGAATCAATGCCCTAGCATCCGTCTTTCAAGAGTAAGACGTTTGTTTGAGTAGGTTGCGTACCTGCACTGCAAGTTTTTTTTTTCAGCTCGGTTTATATTTTGAGTGGACAGTAAGTCTAACTTTCAGTCTAACTTAGTATGGTATATGGTAACTGTGGTCACCTGTGGTCATACCTGTCAGTGGTCACCTACGGTCATACCTGTCCTGAGCTCTGGGAGTTAGCGTGGGGTGTTACCAAGCACCATGGCTTGTTGTAGTGTTTTAGAATCTCAGGTTAAAGTGTTGAAGGAGGTTCTACTTATTCAGGAGGAAAATAGGAGCCTGAAGCTTCGCCTAGATGAGTCTGGGAGTGAGTGTTAGAAGGATTTAGCTGGTAAGGAGGAAATGGTCACCAGCAATGATAGTGGCAGCCGCTTTAAGTGGCAAGTGATTCACAGTTCAGGAAGAATGAAGATAAGGAGGGTTAACAGAGAAGATGTGAAGGTAGGAAATCGATTCCCTGTTCTCCAGGACGAGTGCACTTCAGTGGTTAGTGAGGTTGAAGGTACCACTGATCCCCCTGCTAATCAAGGTAAGAATATTTTAATAGGAGATTCTCATGGACCGTGCTTTTTGTAACAGAGACAGAATGGTCAGACAGAGGGTGTGCCTTCCAGGAGCTAGTGTTGATGACATAGTCAGCAGGTTGGATAATATTATGTCAGGTAATGGGAACAAGTCCATTATCTGTCTTGGTGCGGGGGTAATGACATTCGGAAGGGCAGGAGACAGGAGCTGCTGGATAAGTACAGGTCAGCCATAGAAGTAGTTAGGTCTAAGGGAGGGATCCAAGTCATATGTAGCGTCTTGCCTAGAAAGGGAGTGGGCAATGAATTAATGTCTAGGGCAATTGGTGTAAATTGCTGGCTAGACAGGTACTGCAAGGAACTTGCAATCCCATTCATTCATAACTGGGACCTATTCTTTGGCAAACGTGATACGTATGCAAGAGATAGGGTTCATCTCTCTGGGGATGGAGTGGTTGCATTAGCCAATTCGATTGAGAGGGTAATTGATGACTTGTCTAGGAGTTTAAACTGATAGATTATAGAGGTATGGGTGTTTGTGAGAGACTATCAGGCTGCAGTATTAGGTTAAAACAGCAGTTATTACCGGGATACCTCAGAGATATGTATAAAAGACAATATTCAAAATAAAGTTGCTATTAATGGCAAATCAATTGATCAAAGAACAGAGATAGCAGATGGCAACGAGTGACTAGCTCCCTTAAGGTTTACTTTACAAATAGTAGGAGTCTAAGAAATAAGATAGATGAGCTAAGATTACTTGCAAGTGTATGTAATATAGATATTATTGATATAACAGAGACCTGGTTCAACCTGAAAGAGAGAGAAATGCCTTCTGAATGCACATACAGGGTTATAAACTATTCCACACTGATAGGGTCTAAGGAACGGTGGTGGAGTGCCGATGTATGTCAAAGAACATTTAAATTGTTGTCTTAGACATGATATAAGATTAGAAACATCGATCACAGAATCTGTTTGGCTACAGTTTCTCGAGGGTCGTGACAAATTAATTCTGGGTGTGATTTACAGGCCCCCAAACCTTGATAGGGAGTGCCCTTATCTGTTATGAGACGAAATTCATAAGGCATCTAGATATGAAAATGTTGTAATAATGGGAGATTTTAACTTAAGAAAATTGATTGGAACAATATGACAGGAAATCTTGAGTCTAGTGACTTTCTTGATACGGTTCAGGATTGCTTTTCAGAACAGGTTGTGATGGAACCAACTAGAGAAAACAATCTGCTTGACTTGGTTCTTGCCAAAAAAGAGTCACTAATTAATAATTATCTTGAGGTTAATGATGACCTTGGGGAAAGTGATCACAAATCACTTAGTTTCAATATATCTTGGAATCTCCCAATAACTGCAATCAAATCTCTGTCCCAGATTTTCGCTTGGTGGACTTCATGAGACTGAAAAATTACTTGGGTCGGGCTATGTTGGGATGTCCTGACTAAGGGTCAGGTAGGTGATCTTGGTTGCCAATATGACTTTTTCAGAGCATAGTTCTAGCAGCCCAGACAACTTTTGTTCCGAGTAGGGAAATTAGATCTAACAAAAATGATCCCAAATGGATGAACAATAGATTGAAACATCTCATTGGTCAAAAGAGAAGCATATATAGGCATATCAAAAGAGGGGATTGGCAGTTAAGAAATCAATATATTCAGTTAAAGAGGGAAAGAAAGAAAGCAATTAGAAAAACAAAAAGGGATTATGAGGCTAAGGTCGCAAGGAATTCAAAGACCAACCCAAAAGAAGTTCTTTCAGGTATACAGAAGTAAGATTAGGGACAAGATTGGCCCACTTAAGAGTAACTTAGGAACTTAGCATACCTTTGGCTGATCTTTTTAACATATCACTACAAACTGGCATAGTGCCTGATAACTGGAAAATGGCAAATGTAATAACTATTTACAAGGCAGGTGACAGGTCCTTGGCTTCGAACTATAGACCAATAAGCATTACCTCCATAGTGGGAAAATTTATGGAATCAATAATTGCCGAAGCAATTCGTAGCCATCTTGATAGGCACAGATTGATTAATGAATCTCAACACGGTATTACAAAGCGGCGTTCCTGTCCTACGAATTTACTAACATTTTTCACTAAGGTGTTTGAGGAGGTAGATCATGGTAATGAATATGATATTGTGTACATGGACTTCAGTAAGGCTTTCGATAGAGTTCCACATCAGAGGCAATTGAGGAAACTTAAGGCGCATGGAATAGAAGGAGAAATTTTTTTCCTGGGTAGAGATATGGCTGAAAAATAGGCAGCAGAGAGTTTGCATAAATGGGTAGAAATCAGAATGGGGGCAAGTTAAAAGCGGTGTTCCTCAGAGGTCAGTGTTGGGCCCGTTGTTGTTCACAATTTACATAAACAATTTACATAAACAACATGGATGAGGGAATAAATAGCGAAATAAGCAAATTTGCTGATGACACCAAAATAGGCCGTCCAATTCATTCTAATGAGGACACTAGAGCACTCCAAGATGATTTGAATAGACTGATGCAATGGTCGGAGAATTGGCAGATGCAGTTTAATATTGACAAATGCAAAGTTCTAAATGTTGGACAGTTAAATAACCATACCACATATAAACTAAATAATGTAGATCTTAATAATACTGATTGCGAAAAGGATTTAGTAGTTCTGGTTAGCAGTAATCTAAAATCAAGACAACAGTGCATTAGTGTTCGCAATAAAGCTAACAGAATTCTTGGCTCCATATCTATAAGTATAAATAATAGAAGTCCTCAGGTTGTTCTTCAACTCTATATATCCTTGGTTAGGTCTCATTTAAACTTTGCTGCTCAGTTCTGGTCACCGTATTACAGAATGGATATAAATGCTCTGGAAAACGTACAGACGACGATGACAAAGATGTTCCCCATGTATCAGAAATCTTCCCTTGTGGATAGACTGAGGTCCTTGAATCTGCACTCTCTCGAAAGGCGTAGAATTAGGGGTGATATGATCGAGGTGTATAAATGGAAAACAGGAATAAATAAAGGGATGTAAATAGCGTTCTGAAAATTTCCAGCCAAGACAGGACTCGCAGCAATGGTTTCATGTTGGAAAAATTCAGATTCAGGAAGGATATTGGAAAGCACTGGTTTGGTAATAGAGTTGTGGATGAGTGGAACAAACTCCCGAGTACAGTTATTGAGGCTAAAACGTTGTGTTTTAAAAATAGATTAGATAAATACATGAGTAGGTGTGGGTGGGTGTGAGTTGGACCTGACTAGCTTGTGGTGCTGGGTCTTGTGCCGTCCTCCTTCCTTGAGTGGAGGTGACCAGACTGGGCGGGTCATTGGGCTAGTCCAGGGGGGGACATGGACCTGCTCCGCATGGGTCAGTAGGCCTGTTGCCGTGTTCCTTCTTTCTTATACTGTTTACGGCTGCTGTGTGCTGCTAACTGCTGATTTGCTATCTGGTTTGATCTCTTTTGTCAAACTGTCATCTACCCAGTCTGATGTATTAATATATTACCTCATCTGTTCTCTTATATAACATGAACTCATATTTTAATAAATCCAAGTATGTTAAGGTGCTGGATGGTCCAGTTTAAAATTATTTACATAAAGCTTTTCATTAATTTCCTGCTTATACTATGTTGATAGTTTGATAATAAGAGTTCTTCTGTGACATCGATAACATTCCTTATTTTAAATGTTTATAATTCCTTAGAATTATAAGTTTCCATTCCAGTTGCCATAATCTTTTGTGTAACAAGAGTAAATTATATTGATATAAACCTGTTTCCTGTACATTACCGTACCTTTAGTGAAGGCCAGCTGTAATGCACAGGAAACAAGTTTATCTCAATATACTTGGAGCAAGCAGCGGACTCGTACTATTATGTTACAAACCAGATTCAGGCTAGATGCCAGGGAGGAAACGTAAATTGACTTCCTAGTATATTTTGGTTAACCATAATATATTAATACATCCCATCCAGTATTTTATTATCATATAACACAAAGATTGGTAATCACAATACTAACGCTTGTGGAATCCCTGTGATGCCATTTGTGATACTTCTCAGACTGTCTCCGTCATATTAGGTGTTCTTTTAGTCTCTTGCGACTTATTTGTTATTCATCTCTATACTTAAAAGCCTCGTTATGCTTTTATGTGTACTCGCCTAATTGTGGTTGCAGGGGTAGCTGCTACCTCAATTAGACCCCGTGTATGTGTGTGTGTGTGTGTGTGTGTGTACTCACCTATTTGTACTCACCTATTTGTGGTTGCAGGGGTCGAGTCCTAGCTCCTGGCCCCGCCTCTTCACCGGTTGCTACTAGGCCCTCTCTCTCCCCGCTCCATGAGCTTTATCAAACCTCGTCTTAAAACTGTGTATGGTTCCTGCCTCCACTACGTCATTTTCTAGGCTATTCCACTGCCTTACAACTCTATGACTGAAGAAATACTTCCTACTATCTCTCTGACTCATTTGTGTCTTCAACTTCCAATTGTGGCCTCTTGTTTCTGTGTCCCCTCCCTGGAACATCCTGTCTTTGTCCACCTTGTCTATTCCACGCAGTATTTTATATGTCGTTATCATGTCTCCCCTGACCCTCCTGTCCTCCAGTGTGGTCAGGCCGATTTCCCTTAATCTTTCCTCATAGGACATTCCCCTTAGCTCTGGAACTAACCTTGTCGCAAACCTTTGTACTTTCTCTAGTTTCTTGACGTGCTTTATCAAGTGCGGGTTCCAAACAGGTGCTGCATACTCCAGTATGGGCCTGACATACACGGTGTACAGTGTCTTGAATGATTCCTTACTAAGGTATCGGAATGCTGTTCTCAGGTTTGCCAGGCGCCCATATGCTGCAGCAGTTATCTGATTGATGTGTGCTTCCGGAGACATGCTCTGTGTTATACTCACCCCAAGATCTTTCTCCTTGAGTGAGGTTTGCAGTCTTTGGCCACCTAGCCTATACTCTGTCTGTGGTCTTCTGTGCCCCTCCCCCATCTTCATGACTTTGCATTTGGCAGGATTAAATTCGAGAAGCCATTTGCTGGACCAGGTGTCCAGTCTGTCCAGGTCTCTTTGAAGTCCTGCCTGGTCCTCATCAGATTTAATTCTCCTCATTAACTTCACATCATCTGCAAACAGGGACACTTCTGAGTCTAACCCTTCCGTCATGTCGTTCACATATACCAAAAATAGCACTGGTCCTAGGACCGACCCCTGTGGGACCCCGCTCGTCACAGGTGCCCACTGTGATACATCATTACGTACCATGACTCGTTGGTGCCTCCCTGTCAGGTATTCTCTGATCCATTGCAGTGCCCTTCCTGTTATATGCGCCTGGTGCTCTAGCTTCTGCACTAATCTCTTGTGAGGAACTGTGTCAAAGGCCTTCTTGCAGTCCAAGAAGATGCAATCAACCCACCCCTCTCTCTCTTGTCTTACTTCTGTTATTTTATCATAAAACTCCAGAAGGTTTGTGACACAGGATTTGCCTTCCGTGAATCCGTGCTGGTTGGCATTTATACTCCTGTTCCGTTCCAGGTGCTCCACCACTCTCCTCCTGATAATCTTCTCCATAATTTTGCATACTATACACGTCAATGACACAGGTCTATAGTTTAGTGCCTCTTTTTTGTCTCCTTTTTTAAAAATGGGAACTACATTTGCCGTCTTCCATACCTCCGGTAGTTGCCCAGTTTCCAGGGATGTGTTGAAGATTGTGGTAAGTGGCACGCACAATATATCTGCTCCCTCTCTAAGGACCCACGGGGAGATGTTGTCTGGTCCCATTGCCTTTGAGGTATCGATGTCCCTTAGCAGTTTCTTCACCTCCTCCTCATCTGTATGTATGTCGTCCAACACTTGTTGGTGTATTCCTTGCTGGTGTCCCCGTCTGGTCTGTCTCCCCAGAGTCCTTCCTGTCTCTACTGTAAATACTTCCTTAAATCTCTTGTTTAGCTCCTCACATACCTCTTGATCGTTTCTTGTGAGTTCTCCACCTTCTTTCCTCAGCCTTATCACCTGGTCCTTGACTGTTGTCTTCCTCCTAATGTGGCTATACAGCAGTTTCGGGTCAGATTTGACTTTCGATGCTATGTCGTTTTCATACTGTCGCTGGGCCTCCCTCCTTATCTGTGCATACTCGTTTCTGGCTCTTCTACTAATCTCCTTGTTTTCCTGGGTCCTATGCCTCCTGTACCTTTTCCATTCTCTGTTGCACTTAGTTTTTGCCTCCCTACACCTTCGGGTAAACCAAGGACTCGTTTTGGTCTTCCTATTATTTCCGTTTCCCTTGGGAACAAAACTTTCCTCTGCCTCCTTGCACTTTGTTGCCACATATTCCATCATCTCGTTTACTGATTTTCCTACCATTTCTCTGTCCCACTGAACCTCCTGCAGGAAGTTTCTCATACCTGTGTAGTCCCCCCTTTTATAGTTTGGCCTGTCCCCTTCAGTTCCTGTTACCTTCTCCACTTGTAACTCTACTATATAGTCAAAACTCAGAACCACATGATCGCTAGCTCCAAGGGGCCTCTCATAAGTGATGTCCTCAATGTCTGAACTGCTCAGGGTGAACACAAGATCCAGTCTTGCTGGCTCATCCTCCCCTCTCTCTCTGGTTGTGTCCCTGACATGTTGATGCATGAGGTTTTCAAGTACCACATCCATCATCTTGGCTCTCCATGTTTCGGGACCCCATGTGGCTCCAGGTTTTCCCAGTCGATCTCCCTGTGGTTGAAATCGCCCATTACCAGTAACTTTGCTCTGCTCGAGTGAGCTCTTCTTGCCACCTCAGCCAGTGTGTCCACCATCACCCTGTTGTTTTCTTCGTACTCCTCTCTTGGCCTCCTGCAGTTCTGTGGTGGGTTATACATCACTCCAATGACTACTTTATGTTCTCCGGACTGAATTGTACCTACAATGTAGTCTCTTTCTCCAATCATCTCCATGCCTTCCATTTCCTCAAATCCCCATCGGTGTTTTATGAGCAGTGCAACCCCTCCTCCCCCTCTACTCCTTCTATCTTTCCTCAGGATCTGATATCATGTTGGGAAGATTGTATCTGTTATTGTCTCAGCGAGTTTTGTTTCTGTGACTGCTATGATGTCTGGGGATTTTTCACTGATTCTTTCATTCCACTCCTCATGTTTATTCATTATTCCATCCGCGTTTGTGTACCAAACCTTTAGCTTCTTTTCTATCATTGTGGTCATGCAAGAATATTGGGGTTGGGGGAGCGAGAGCCTTGGTGGGGGCCTATATGGGGCTGTGGTGTAGGTGGGGTTTGTGTTGATGGGGGTGGGGTCAGAATGCCCATAAGGGACAGCTGTTGGGGTGAGGTTTGTGATATGGGGATTGGTGGCAGAGGGAACAGTGAGTGGGTTGTAGTATAGGTTGCTCAGTTGCGTTGGGAATGTCGCGGGTGGAGTCTTTTGGTGGGAGATTCTGTGGGGTGTGTTTGCCCTTCCTCCTGTGTCTGGGTCCTGCTCATTTTCATTGCTTCTCGTTCCTCCTTGCGTCTCTGTACCCTCTCTTTCAGTGTAGTCCTTTCTTCTTGTGTTCTGTCGCGGTCGAGGTATACTCTCTGTGTGTACTATGTGTGTGTGTGTGTGTGTGTGTGTGTGTGTTTGGTTGTGTGATTTTATGTATCTTACAGGAGACAAGAATCTCAGGAAGAACTAAAAGCCATAAAGGAAATTAAAAAGAAACAAAATACTTCTTCTCTTACGCCAAATCTAAGAGTAAAACAACATCCAGAATTGGGCTGCTGCTTAAGCGAGATGGAACCTACACAGACATTGTTCCTCATATACATCTTAGATTCAGTGCCTACAGCATTTGCGATTGAAATTTTGGAATAAGTCTGTATTACTGAGTAGCGCAGCGCAGTGTTTTATGTACGGTATCTATGTACTATGCAGTATTTATAAACATTAAATAACTTTCTTCCTTTTCAGATTCTCTGATTACTTATATACTTTACTACCGAGATGGGTACAATGTCAACGAGGAAAGCCACAGAACATGCATTGTTTGGCCATGTCAGTGTTCTTCCAGTGAACAAACTCCGTCCAATGGCGATATATCAAGGAGCTGCTGGCGATATAAATGTTTTAGTGATTATCAATAAGCAGCTAAGGATTGTTTTGAACTATGGGAGAAAATTGTACAGTAGAGGAATAGAAATTAATTAAAACAAAAATGTCTCCGAAAAAAAAGTTATAAAATAAACAGACTGAAGAAAGTATTGAGAGCTCTGATGAGAATGGAGAAGATATATCTGATGCTGTTGACGAGGACTTGTTAATCTACACTGATGATAAGGATGTCAGTGAAGATGAAGAGAATGATAATGTGGCTCCTATTGCACTGAAGTGACTGGACAGAAGGCAAAGCATATTTTCCAGGAAAGTGATGCCCAAGTTCCGCATCAAGAAAGACTTAAAGACTTCACTTATAACTTGTAATAGTTTAAAATTAAATAGTTGATGACTAATATAACCCATGTACATTTAATTATACAATCATCACAACCAAAAATTATATAAACCATGTACACTTGATTATAATTTGGCGAAAAGTCGATCGCGATGCTACAGGGTAAATGGGCGTGTAATGGTCAGAAAATTTGGACAGAATTTTTTTGTGACCATACAAATAATGGCTGAAAAGTGCAGCTAGCATCTCTAAATTTTGCATTTTTTCAATGCTCCCAAACGCCCATGCACTCCACCCCAGACCCAAACTGATGGAACTCCGTGTTCAGCAAGAACTGCAATAAACCCCAGTCACTTGCCTTCAGCATTCAATGGAAAGGGAGCATGGACACAGGGTCATCCCACACTCGCTAAAAACAACATATGTAGTCCCACTCTACAAAGGTGGCAGTAAAGCA
This sequence comes from Cherax quadricarinatus, assembly GCF_026875155.1. NCBI lineage: Eukaryota > Metazoa > Arthropoda > Malacostraca > Decapoda > Parastacidae > Cherax > Cherax quadricarinatus. The sequence continues at coordinate 67,573,821 of NC_069407.1, forward strand.
ATCGCGAAGAACTACGTACCGATTACACTAACATCCCATTTCATAAATATCTTTGAAAAAAATCTAAGTAGCAAGATAGCCAACCAACTAGATACCCATCAGTTACATAACCCAAGGCAACACGGGTTTAGAGCAGGCCGCTCCTGCCTGTCCCAGCTACTGGATCTCTATGACAAGGTCCTGAGAGAGGATAAGGAAAATGCAGATGAAGTATACACAGACTTTGCGAAAGCCTTCGACAAGTGCGACCACAGTGTAACAGCGCACAAAATGCGTGATAGAGGAGTAACAGGAAAGGTTGGTAGATGGATATACAACTTCGTAACAAATAGAACACAAAGAGTAATGGTAATTCAGAGTGAAGTCTGAGGCAGCTACGGTGAAAAGCTCTGTTCCACAAGTACAGTACTCGCTTCCATCTTGTTCCTCATCCTCATATCTGACATAGACAGAGATGTAGGCAATAGCTCCGTGTCTTCCTTTGTGGATGACACCCAATTTGCCATAACAGTGTCCTTCACCGAGAACACCGCAAGACTCCAAGCGGATATCAACCAAATCTTCAAATAGGACACTCAGAGAAATATGCAGTTCAGTGAAGAGAAATTTAAACTACTCAGGTATGGAAAACGTTAGAAAATTAAAACTGTTATCAGGTTATACAACAAAATCTAACCATATAATAGAGCGAAAAAGTAATGTGAAGGACCTGGAATGATAATGTCAGAGGATCTCATCTTCAAAGACCACAGAAATGCATCTAGAAAAATGATAGGATAGATAATGAGAACCTTCAAAACTATGGACGCAAGCTCTTGATTCTCTTCAAATCGCTTGTTTTTTTTTCTAGGCTGGAATACTGCTGTACTCTAACTGCCCCCTTCATGGCAGGTGAAATTGCTAACCTGGAGAGTGTATAAAGAACTTTCACTGCACACATAAGTACGATAAAACATTTAAATTACTGGGAACGGTTGAAGTTCTTTGACTTGTATTCCCTGGAACGCAAGCGAGAAAGATACATGATTATATACACTTTGTAAATCCTAGAGGGATTAGTACCAAATTTGCACACGAAAATCACTCCCTGTGAAAGTAAAAGACTCGGCAGGAGATGCAGCATTCCGCTAATGAAATGCAGGGGCGCCACGAGTACACTGAGATAGAACACAATACTTTCAAGGGCCAAAACTTCAACTGCCTCCTAGCATTCATTAGGAGAATTATCAATAGACCCCTGGCTGTTTTCAAGCGGGCGCTGGACAGCCCCCTAAAGTAAGTACCTGACCAGCCAAGGTGTGGTTCATACGTCAGTTTGCGTGCGGCCAGCAATAACAGCCTGGTTGATCAGACCATGATCCACAACGAGGCCTGGTCTCAGACCGGGCCGCGGGTGCGTTCACCCCCGAAACCCCCTCCATGTATATTCCAGGTATGTGTCAATGTGCAGGTCACTTAATCTGCATTCATCAGCATTAATGGTTCCTGTCTTTTCGGGCTCTTTGGTACCTACTTTTGAGTCTGCGAATGAAGAACTGAGTGAATGTGTACAATAGTTATTGATAACATCCAACGTTAGTAGGTGATAACATTGTTCTCATAAGAGTTGTAGTATTCTGGTTACCAGTAATTCCTGAGTGTAGAGCCGCAGGACTGAATATATGAGAATGCAATTTCTGTTTTTTCTATTCTTATTTAATGAAGATTCTCGTTAAGCATGACTCTTTTGACTCAGTGTAAATGCTGGCTATAAACAATGAAAATCTCTCCAGATAACTAACAGTAAAAGAAGAGAGGGAGAAAGAAAGAGAATACAAGGGAATAATAAGATTAGAAGACTCTTTTTCCCGTTTAAATGATGGAAACTAAATTAACGTTTCCTGGAAGATGAATGAAGAGGTGCCTAGATGTTATAATGTAACATGCTTGGCAGTTTTATAAAGCAGAAAAATATAAGTAAATTAGTATTTATGTATCCCCTGTAAATCACTCACTTCAGTCATAGCAGAGGTAAATTTCTTACAGCCAAAGTAAAATGTTATTGTTTTGTGCTGAGACAATGTGATTTTGAACATTTTGATTAGATGACTTTTATTTTTATTAATAATGAACCTGTGGACTAGTTTTCATAAGTTGCTATCACCTGAACCTCTTCTCATACAAGCTTTATCTGTGTGCTTGTTTCTCGAATTATATTCCGACGATTTTGTATATGCCTTAACAGAAGTAGTGTGAGCATATTCCAGTAGTAATTGTTACCAAGTGACCTTAATCTTTGCCCTGATACTTGTAATATTTTTCGGTGAACTTCATGAATGTCCTTGGCCTCCTTCCTCTACCAAAACAATGTTCCATTCATAAAGGCATTCGATATTCAAGACGAAAGGTTGCATGAGTTTGACATTAACAAGCAGTAATCACATGCCAGGAAGAATAATGCGACCCATGTTAGTATGACAATAATGATGACAATAAATAATCTTGTAAGACAAATAATTAACAGCGCCAGAACATGTGTAAGGTAATAATAGAAGGGAGGCATTGGAATGCTTGAAGTGGCTTTCAGGAGAGCAGCGAGTTATTACCTAGGCATGTTAGGAACGTCTCGACAAAAATTTAAGGCTGTGGTATATTAGCAGTCTTTTGTGTCACCACAAGTATGCACCGAAGGTGATGGAGTGCTAGTGTGATGGTGGTTGGCTGATTATATTAGGAAAATTTATGTAAAGTAAGTGTGAATTGCATGTTGATTTATTGTTCAAAAAATTGCGTGTCTACTTTGATCTACATGACATTTACAAGGACAGTGTAAAGCTTGCAAATAATTAACGAATAAATCCATCACTCAGGATAGCTTCTATGCTTAGGCTGAGACCCAGTGAAGTTTCTCTGCCTGCGTTGTTAGGATTCGAATGAAAATTGCTAACATCTCCGTGTATTTGTGTGTATGAAAAGTTACAAGCATCATATGAAGGTCATAAATACATTTTTCAATGCTCCCTAAAGCCCATGCACTCCGCCCAAGACCCAAACTCATGGAACTCCGTGTTCATCAAGAACTGCAATAAACCCCAGTCACGTGCCTTCAGAATTCAATGGAGAGGGAGCATGGACACAGGGTCATCCCACACTCACTAAGAACAACATATGTAGTCCCACTCTACAAAGGTGGCAGTAAAGCAATCGCGAAGATCTACAGACCGATTACACTAACATCCCATTTCATAAATATCTTTGAAAAAATTCTAAGTAGCAAGATAGCCAACCAACTAGATACCCATCAGTTACATAACCCAAGGCAACACGGGTTTAGAGCAGGTCGCTCCTGCCTGTCCCAGCTACTGGATTTCTATGACAAGGTCCTGATAGAGGATAAACAAAATGCAGATGAAGTATACACAGACTTTTCGAAATCCTTCGACAAGTGCGACCACAGTGTAACAGCGTACAAAATGCGTGATAGAGGACTAACAGGAAAGGTTGGTAGATGGATATACAACTTCGTAACAAATAGAACACAAAGAGTAATGGTAAACAGAGTGAACTCTGAGGCAGCTACGGTGAAAAGCTCTGTTCCACAAGCACAGTACTCGCTTCCATCTTGTTCCTCATCCTCATATCTGACATAGACAGAGATGTAGGCAATAGCTCCGTGTCTCCCTTTGTGGATGACACCCGAATTGCCATGACAGTGTCCTTCATCGAGGACACCGCAAGACTCCAAGCGGATATCAACCAAATCTTCAAATGGGCCACTCAGAGAAATATGCAGTTCAATGAAGAGAAATTTCAACTACTCAGGTATGGAAAACGTAGAAAATTAAAACTGTATCAGGTTATACAACAAAATCTAACCATATAATAGAGGGAAAAGTAATGTGAAGGACCTGGAATGATAATGTCAGAGGATCTCATCTTCAAAGACCACAGTAATGCATCTTCTAGAAAAATGATAGGATGGATATTGAGAACCTTCAAAACTATGGACACAAGCCCGTGATTCTCTTCAAATCGCTTGTTGTTTCTAGGCTGGAATACTGCTGTACACTACCCCCTTCAAGGCAGATAAAATTGCTGACCTGGAGAATGTATAAAGAACTTTCACTGCACACATAAGTACGATAAAACACTTAAATTACTGGGAATGGTTGAAGTCCTTTGATTTATATTCCCTGGAACGCAAGTGAGAAAGATACATGATAATATATACTTCATAAATCCTAGAGGGATTAGTACCAAACTTGCACCGAGAGTGATGGAGTGTTGGTGTGATGGTGGTTGGCCGATTATATTAAGAAAATTTATGTAAAGTAAATGTGCATTGCATGTTGATTTATTGTTCAAAAATTGCGCGTCTATTTTGCTCTACATGACAATTACAAGAACAGTGTAAAGCTTGCAAATGATTAATAAATCCATCACTCAGGATAGCTTCCATACATAGGCTGATACCCAGTGAAGTCTCTTTGACTGCGCTGTTAGGCTTCTAATGAAAACTGAGAACATCTCCATGTATTTGTTTATGAAAAGCTACAAGGCATCATTTGAAAGCCAAAAACATAGTAATACCCATTTAGTATGCATAAAATTATTGTAAGGGCACGAGTCCTCTAGTCCTGCCTTTTCAAAACCTGGGGAGGCATGGGGGCGTTCGTTAGTTACTCACAACTGCAGGTAAACAACGGGCGTGAAAGTGAACTCCCACAACTGCCTCTTGATAATCTATATGCAGGGCAAGAGTCGTCCCCCAAGTTCCCCACACCTGCTTTGTGCTATGAGGGTGGATTGGTATAAGTTCCTCACAATCATGCTGATATGGCAGGTAAGGAGGTGTGAGAACCACGTTTCAGCCTCCTTACATGCCAGTTATGGGTAAAAAAATTCTTTTGAAATCATTGGAAGAACTATTAAATTAAGAAAATTTTTAATGAACTTTTAATACTGGCAGCTTAACTTAGGAGACAATATATCCCCGGGCACCACCGTGCCAATATTTTATGTTAAAATTTTTCCTTTCCTAAATCATTCCGTAATTAGGGAGACTTTGAAACACTGTCAAGTTCCTGATAATATGGACGAGGACAGTATCTCGACCTTGCTACTCTCGTTATTTGTGGTGAACTGTTACCACAGCCTCGCTCGCCTGTAAAACCTGTGCTTTTGCCGACTCAGGTAAGCTCAACCTAATTCCATCGGCCTTAATTTCTAAGTAATTTAAGCTAGCTTCGCGAGGACTTGGGAAGTGGGAGCGGGAGGAGACGGGAAGGGATGGGAGGAAAATCATTTGTGAGTAGTAGGACTAAATTAAGAAAAGGGATGATCTCGGAGTATCGTGCCCTGGCAGCTTGCCACTGGCGAACAATGAGTGCTCGTAGTCAACTGATAATGCATTTCATTGAATACAGTAGACTGGATTCACATTTTAAATAAATAAAAACTGCAGTGTTTGAGGAATGAATCTCAGCACACCAATGTCTACCAAAGTGTTAATGAAATTAATTCACTTGCTGTGGGTGAATATTTTCTCTTCATTAAATGCACAGTGTACATAAGCGAGATAGAAAATACCAAAAATGCTAATTGACCACCCAGAACACAGGAGCTGGAGCTTATTATAAAAACATAAGAACGAAGGAACACTGCAACAGGCCTACTGACCTATGCAGAGCAGGTCCATGTCAACCCCCCGGATAAGACCAAAGACCCACCCCTCAGATTAGCCCAATGACCCACCCCTCAGATTAGCCCAATGACCCACCCAAGGAAGGAGCACGGCACCAGACCCAGCACCACAACCTAGTCAGGTCCAACTCACACCCACCCACATCCACTCATGTATTTATCTAACTTATTTTTAAAATTACGCAACGTTTTAGCCTGAATAACTGTACTCGGGAGTTTGTTCCACTCATCCACAACTCTATTACCAAACAAGTGCTTTCCTATATCCTTCCTGAATCTGAATTTTTCCAGCTTGAAACCATTGCTGCGAGTCCTGTCTTGGCTGGAAATTTTCAGCACGCTATTTACATCCCCTTTATTTATTCCTGTTTTCCATTTATACACCTCGATCATATCCCCCATAATTTTACTCCTTTTGAGAAAGTGCAGATTCAGGGCCCTCAGTCTATCCTCATAGGAAGATTTCTGTTACATGGGATCATCTTTGTCATCCTCCTCTGTACGTTTTCCAGAGCATTTATATCCATTCTGTAATACGGTGACCAGAACTGAGCAGCATAGTCTAAATGAGGCCTAACCAAGGATATATAGAGTTGAACAACCTGAGGACTTCTATTATTTATACTTCTAGATATGAAGCCAAGAATTCTGTTAGCTTTATTGCGAACACTAATGCACTGTTGCCTTGGTTTTAGATTACTGCTAACCAGAACTCCTAAATCCTTATCGCAGTCAGTAGTATTAAGATGTACATTATTTAGTTTATATGTGGCATGGTTATTTACCTGTCCAACATTTAGAACTTTGCATTTGTCAATCTTAAACTGCATCTGCCACTTCTCTGACCATTGCATCAGCCTATTCAAATCATCCTGGAGTGCTCTAGTGTCCTCATTAGAATGATTTGGACGGCCTATTTTGGTGTCATTAGCAAATTTGCTTATGTCGCTATTTATTCCCTCATCTATGTCGTTTATGTAAATTGTGAAAACATCTGGCCCAACACTGACCTCTGTGGAACACCGCTTGTGACGTGTCCCCATTCTGATTTCTCTCCATTTATGCAAACTCTCTGCTGCCTATTTGTCAGCCATGCCTCTACCCAGGAAAAAAATTCTCCTCCTATTCCGTGTGCCTTAAGTTTCCTCAATAGCCTCTGATGTGGAACTCTATCGAAAGCCTTACTGAAGTCCATGTACACAATATCATATTCATTACCATGATCTACTTCCTCAAACACCTTACTGAAAAAAGTTAGTAAATTCGTAAGACACGAACGCCCTTTGTAAAACCGTGTTGAGATTCATTAATCAGTCTGTGCCTATCAAGATGGCTACGAATTGCTTCGGCAATTATTGATTCCATAAATTTTCCCACAATGGAGGTCAGGCTTATTGGTCTATAGCTCGAAGCCTGTCACCTGCCTTGTAAATAGGCATTACATTTGCCATTTTCCAATTATCAGGCACTATGCCAGTTGGTAGTGATATGTTAAAAAGATTAGCCAAAGGAATGCTAAGTTCCTCTTTACATTCCTTTAACACCCTTGCAAACAGTTCATCAGAACCTGTGGATTTGTGAGGTTTTAGTTTCTCTATTTGCCTGAGGACCATGTCACTTGTTACCGCAATCGTGCATAGTTTATTATCATCCTGTTCTACATTATCTATTATTTCAGGAATATCGCTAGTATTTTCCTGGGTGAAAACTGAGAGGAAGTAGATATTGAGAATTTCACACATATCCTTATCACTTTCAGTGATCTGACCCGAGTTACTCTTAAGTGGGCCAATCTTGTCCCTAATCTTACTTCTGTATACCTGAAAGAACCCTTTTGGATTAGTCTTTAAATCCCTTTCGACCTTAGCCTCATAATCCCTTTTTACTTTTCTTATTCCTTTCTTTATTTCTCTCTCTAATTGAATATATTGATTTCTCAACTGCCCATCCCCTCTTTTGATACGCCTATTTATGCCTCTCTTTTGACCAATGAGATGTTTAATCTATTGTTTATCCATTTGGGAATATTTTTGTTAGATCTAATTTCCCTACTCAGAACGAAAGTTGTCTGGGCAGCTAGAACTATACTCTGAAAAACGTCATATTGGTAACCAAGATCACCTACCTGACTCATAGTCAGGACATCCAAATTTAGCCCACCCAGGTAATTTTTCAGTCCCATGAAGTCGGCGAAGCGAAAATCTGGGACAGAGATTTGATTGCAGTTATCTGGGTAATTCCATGATACATTGAAACTAAGTGATTTGTGATCACTTTCCCCAAGTTCATTATTAACCTCAAGATTATTAATTAGTGAATCTTTGTTGGCAAGAACCAAGTCAAGCAGATTGTTTCCTCTAGTTGGTTCTGTCACAACCTGTTCTAAAAACCAATCGTGAACCGTATCAAGAAAGTCACTAGACTAAAGATTTCCTGTCATATTGTTCCAATCAATTTGTCTAAAGTTAAAATCTCCCATTATCACAACATCTTCATATCTAGATGCCTTATGAATTGTATTCAGTTAAATACGAATGACTATACTAGAACCCTGTCTACGAAAATCATCAACTTATTTCAATATATTGATATCTTCATCTAACCAAATTTATCACACCATCATGCACAAGAACCATTAAACGAGTGTGATCGCTGAATCCTTACAATATCAATACTGTGAAAGATGCACTTCAATACTACACAATATTTCCGTCATCGCATATACCATCATTTAATAGCACACATCTTTACATCAAATCCACACCATCTTTACGTCACTTCGAATCCATACAACTGTGAATTAATTAAAAATTCCATCTGTATGTCCCAGTATCATCTTCATATCTCCTTTATACCAATTAATAATCATACCAACTAACTCCCATCATGAGAGTACTTGCCACGATCCTAGATTATGTAATTATAATTCAAGGCATCATATACCGAGTTCAAGTAACTCTTGCCATCTAACTAGCATGATCGGAAAGCTTGTTGCTAAGAGCTTAGAGGAGGGGGCCGGGACCAATGACTCAACCTATTCAATTACATATATGTTAAAGTACATAAGAAATCTCTTTCTGGCAATGCTAGAACAGGTTATAGCAAACAAAAACGATCACACAATTGACGTAAATTTTATGCAGTAATGCTTTATTTTTGCCCTTCAAAAAAACTATATCTTGTCATGTAATCCTAGTTATAAGTTTTCCGTTAATTACATGATATTCACATCCGTCTTTTATTGGTTATGTCCAGGTTTTACCAAAATATCATAGCTATCGACTAGTGGCACTCACATATTTAGGATTGTATATAAGTATCTCAATGGCCATCATCAGAGATGATAATGCAACAAAACATGTGGAGAAATTTTCTCCAGGAGGGAGGTATCAGCTCCCTTCAGCCTCTTTCAGCCCTGAGTGGCACAGCCCTCTCAGAAGGAGCAAGCATCTTGTTTGCTGCTACAGCAAGTAATTGATCCCACATGCAGTACAAGCATGTGACATGGTCACGTGGTTCCTTGCAAGAGTCCGATGTTGCAAGTAGTTTAGTTTAATAAGAGACAGTCCATCTCTTACCTCAGGACAATTAAGGAAAATCCTGCCATCATTTTATTACCATGGTAGAGATAGTGTACATTGTTGTCTATGCTTAAGAGAGCAAAAATCAAGCATTTTGCTTTGCTTCATAGTGGAAGTTTGGCAAGGAAGCGAAATGTACCAGGCCATTGTTTCCTTTATGCTGGGGACAAGCAAGGTGCGCTGAGACACTGTGAGATCAGATTACTTTTGACCCTACTGGGACTCACACTGACACTGGAATAACCAACAAAGAACACTGATCCACGTGTTAGTGTGTACAAGTGTCTCGCAAACACAATAAATACTTAGAGAAGTGTGATCAGCCTCTTTAGTGATTAGATTGTGAATAATGAAGACAAACCTTGCAGAACATAGTATACCAGTGTGTGCATTCCTAGACTATGAAAGACGTGGACATCCAAGGACACTATTCTTCAGTCAAGTCATCGGATATCTGGGTGCAACTATGAGTCAGCTACAAATACCCAGGTACATTTAACGATCGTAACATTGATAGGTCAGCTGCACAGCAGATATCGTATTAGGTTCATTAGACTACCAATACTCTGTAAATTACAAGCCATCGAGCCTACAAAAGTAAGTTTTCCAGTCAGCAATCAGTTAATGAAATATGATATAATACCCCCTAGGGGTAATTTAAAACCATAAAATATTTCCTTTACAGCCCATTGAGAAGTGGTTATGACAGCTTCTCAAGACCTCACCTGCAGGGGCGGCTGTGTAGGTGAAAGCTGTTTATCAAGCTAAGTTCCCCCTATATTTAATCTTTAACCTTAGTTGCACCATTTCTCAACAATTTGGTCGTGCTCGAACCGGATAAAGGCCACACTGTTGTCCAAATATATTGTACTACAGCGTACAAATAATTTACAGGCCAAGGTCCTTCGAAAAAAACTGTAAAACTTACAATATAAATCAGTATATACAAGTCCCTCCAGGCTCAATCACAGAGAATGGGCTGCCAAAAGAAAACAGGAGGTGCTCATTCAGCTTTCACCTAATGGGAGTTGTGTGACTCAATCAGCAGAAAACTGGGGATGGCACCCATCATCCACTGCTATCAAGCTCAAGAAACGATGACGACATCAACAAGCCCGATGACGGTCAGTTTGAGTGTATATACACATAGTGTTTATAATGTTTTTAGACAGAAATTAAGAGACAAGATTGTGTTTATGATTGTTTCTTATAGATTTAACTGTTGATTTAATTGTTATATTAAAGGAAACTGTACATAAAATGTAATCTTTCAAATATATGTTAACAGTGACATTCATATATGTATAAGAATTATACATGTGTGATTTACAGTTATACAGTGACATTTATAGTGTATAGTGAATGAAGTGTATAACGTTATTTACAGTGACTCAACGTTGTCAAGCAGACACTGCAAACTCAAGACATAAAGAACAGAGGCATTTCCAGCCATATGCACCCTGACTCGATTATTGCTGACTCAAGCATAACGAAAACTCAGCTGTTTATAGCAGTACAGTGTTTTTAAACACTAAGTGTGGTGTTAGAATTTTCAGTACCCCATTAAAATGGCTCGTTTGAAAACTCAGTTTCAGTCTTTGCAGACTTAAGATTACACAATTAGAAAATCTGATCTCAGCCTGTATAGGATTAACTCAAGATACAAACATAGATTTTGATGATCTTGAGGTAAAATTTGAATTACTTACACAACGTCTGAAAATAATTAATTCAGACTATGAAAAATATGAGAGTTTCTAAAATCAAATCCATCTGAGGATGAAATTAAAAATGTTTTGGATACTTTTAGTAATCAACAATTAAGGTGGACAGGGGTACAGGCTACCTGCCGCAAAACTCTGCCACAGAGACCTACTGTAACTAGTGGTCAAACACCTTGTGGAGAAATTTTCTCCAGGAGGGGCGTATCAGCCCCCTTCAGCCCCTTTCAGCCTCTTTCAGCCCTGAGGGGCCTGGCCCTCTCAGAAGGGGCAAGCATCTTGTTTACTGCTACAGCGAGTAATTGATAGCAGATGCAGTATGAGTATGGGACGTGGTCGCTTCGACTGACGCTCCTTGCAGACTCCAGTGTTGTAAAGGGTATTTTAATAAGAGACAGTCCATCTCTTACCTTAGCAGGACAATTAAGGAAAATCCTGCTCCCACTTTATTACCATGGTAAAGATAGTAGACATTGTTGTCTATGCTTAAGACAGCAAGAATCAATCATTCTGCTTTGCTTCATCGAGGAAGTGGCAAGGAATCAAAAGGTACTAGGTCAGCTTTTCCTTTATGTGAGGGGCAGTGACGGCGTGGGGTGTTGTGACGTCTTCAGATTACTTTTGACTCTACTGAGAGTGACACTGATGCCAGGATAACCAACAAAGAACGATCTGTGCGTTAGTGTGAACAAAGTGTCTCACAAACCACGATAAACACTTACAGAGAAGTGTGATCAACTTTTAGTGATATTGTGTGAACAATTATTGATGAACAGTGTAACAAAGAGTGTTGCGATCCAACAGAGTGTAGTGCAACATTCTTCAAAGAACACTATTCTTCAATCAACTCAACGGATATCCGGGCATAATTACGGGTCAGATACATATACCCAGGTAAGTGTTCTAACTAGTGATGTACTACTATTGACTGTGCAGCTGAGTATAAAGTGGTGAGTTAGTCACGTATCATAAACCCCGGTGATATGCGGACCTTTGAGTCCACACACGTAAGTTTGTCAGCAATCAGCGAAAGAAATATGCTGACATAACACCCCCTAGGGGTAATTTATTGTTTACATAATATGATCTATTCCAGCCAGTTGAGAGATGAACATGACAACAATTCAAGACCTCGTCTGCAGGGGCGGCTGTGTAGACGATTTGCTGTCTTTTATCAGCTAGGTGTTCCCTATATTTAAAATTATAAATTATATCTTAGCTGGTAAACCATTTCTCAACATTTTGGTCGTGCTCGAACCGGATAAAGGCCACACTGTGGTCCAAATATGTTGTACTAAAGTGTACAAATAACCTACGAGCCAAGGTCCTTCGAAAAAAGCTGTAAAACTAGTGTTTTACAATATAAATCAGCAGATATGAGTCCCTCCAGACTCAATCACAGAGAATGGGCAGCCAAAAGAAAACGGGCTCTCACCCAGCGTTCACCCAAAGAAAACGGGAGCTGGGTGACTCACCCAACAAGAAAATGGGGGATGGCACCCGGCATCCACTGCTCCAATCTCGAAAAACGCTGACGACAACAACAACCCAACTGAAGTTCGGTTTGTCTGAGTGTATATACACATAGTGTTTATAATGTTTATAGACAGAGATTAAGAGACAAGATTGTGTTAAAGTTTGTTTCTTATAGATATACCTGTTATATTAAAGGAACTTATATATAAAGTGTAAGCTTTCAAATACATATTAACAGTGACATTTATATATGTGTAAGTAATATTCACGTGTTGTGGAGAAATTTTCTCCAGGAGGGGGGTATCAGCCCCCTTCAGACCCTTTCAGCCCCTTTCAGCCTTGAGGGGCCCAGCCCTCTCAGAAGGGGCAAATATCTTGTTTACTGCTACAGCGAGTAATTGATCACAGATGCAGTACGAGTATGGGACGTGGTCAAGCGACCGCCGCTCTTTGCAGTTCAGTGTTGCAGAGTGTATTTTAATAAGAGACAGTACATCTCTTACCTTAGCAGGACAATTAAGGAAAATCCTGCTCCCACTTTATTACCATAGTAAAGATAGTGAACATTGTTGTCTATGCTTAAGACAGCAAGATTTAAACATTCTGCTTTGCCTCATGGAGGAAGTGGCAAGGAAGCAAAGGTACTATGTCAGCTTTTCCTTTGTGCTGGGGCAATAACAGCGTAGGGCGCTGTGGCATCTTCAGATTACTTTTGACTCAACTGAGAGTGACACTGACTCCAGGATAACCAACAAAGAACGAACTGTGCATTAGTGTGAACAAAGTTTCTCATAAAACACAATAAACACTTAAGAGAAGTGTGATCAGCTTCTTTAGTGATAAAATTGTGAACAATAAAGACAAATCTTGTGGAGCTTAGTGTACCAGTGTGCGTATTCCTAGACTATGGAAGACGTGGACATCCAAGGACACTTCAGCTTCTATCAAGTCACCGATACCTGTCGAAGGTGTGAAGAACACCATAGCTCACGCTACAAGAGCAAGGTAGGTTACGAATTTCTTGTAGTATGGGGGACTGCGCAGTTCTTGAGTCGCAAGGAGTTTGTAATCAACCTATAGTCAGCAGTAAGGGGCGGAATTTTGAGTCCACACAAGTAAGTTTGTCAGCCATCAGTGAATGAAATATGCTGACATAACACCCCGTAGGGGTAATTTATAATCTTACAAATTATAACTCATTTCAGCCCGTTGAGGAATGACTTCTACAGCTTCTCAAGACCTCGTCTGCAGGGGCGGCTGTGCAGGCGATGAGCTGTCTTTCTAAGTTAAGTTTTCCCTATACAAAATGTTTAAACTTAACTGGTAATGCCATTTCTCAACATTTTGGCCGTGCTCGAACCGGATAAAGGCCACGCTTTGGTCCAAATATGTTGTACTACAGTGTACAAATAACCTACGAGCCAAGGTCCTTCGAAAAAAGCTGTAAAACTAGCGTTTTACAATATAAATCAGTATAAATGAGTCCGTCCAGACTCAATCACAGAGAATGGGCAGCCAAAAGAAAACGGGCTCTCACCCAGCGTTCACCCAAAGAAAACGGGAGCTGGGTGACTCACCCAACAAGAAAATGGGGAATGGCACCCGGCATCCACTGCTCCAATCTCGAAAAACGCTGACGACAACAACAGCCCAACTGAAGTTCGGTTTGTCTGAGTGTATATACACATAGTGTTTATAATGTTTATAGACAGAGATTAAGAGACAAGATTGTGTTAAAGTTTGTTTCTTATAGATATACCTGTTATATTAAAGGAACTTATATATAAAGTGTAAGCTTTCAAATACATATTAACAGTGACATTTATATATGTGTAAGTAATATTCACGTGTTGTGGAGAAATTTTCTCCAGGAGGGGGGTATCAGCCCCCCTCAGCCCCCTTCAGCCCCTTTCAGCCTTGAGGGGCCCAGCCCTCTCAGAAGGGGCAAATATCTTGTTTACTGCTACAGCGAGTAATTCATCACAGATGCAGTACAAGTATGCGACGTGGTCAAGCGACCGCCGCTCTTTGCAGTTCAGTGTTGCAGAGTGTATTTTAATAAGAGACAGTACATCTCTTACCTTAGCAGGACAATTAAGGAAAATCCTGCTCCCACTTTATTACCATAGTAAAGATAGTGGACATTGTTGTCTATGCTTAAGAC
>NC_069407.1:67588944-67609363 GCF_026875155.1 Cherax quadricarinatus
ATTAGATTCATAGTCACACTAGTTCATGTCACACTAGTTCATATGTCACACTAGTTCATATGTCACACTAGTTCATATGTCACACTAGTTCATATGTCACACTAATTCCTTATGTCAAAACTGTATACTTAATAGTCATAAGTCACACTATTCATATATCACACTAGTTCATAGTCCACTAATTCTATGTCACACTAGTTCTTATGTCACACTAGTTCATATGCACACTAGTTCATATGTCACCTGGTCATATGTCACATGTTCTTATGTCACAATAGTTCATAAGACACTAGTTCATTGGTCACACTAGTCATTAAAGACACACTTAGTAACCATATGTCACACTAGTTATATGTCCACACTAGTTCTTATGTCACACTAGTTCATAAGACTCACTAGTTCATATGTCGCACTAGTTCATGTGTCACACTAGTTCATATGTCACACTAGTTCATAAGACACACTAGTACATATGTCACACTAGTTCATATGTCACACTAGTTCTTATGTCACACTAGTTCATAAGACACACTAGTTCATATGTCACACTAGTTCATGTGTCACACTAGTTCATATGTCACACTAGTTCATATGTCACTCTAGTTCATATGTCACACTAGTTCATATGTCACACTAGTTCATATGTCACACTAGTTCATATGTCACACTAGTTCATATGTCACACTAGTTCTTATGTCACACTAGTTCATAAGACACACTAGTTCTTATGTCACACTAGTTCATAAGACACACTAGTTCATATGTCACACTAGTTCATGTGTCACACTAGTTCATTTGTCACACTATTTCATATGTCACCACTGTTCATATGTCACACTAGTTCATAGTCACATAGTTATAAGGACACACCTAGTTCATATGTCACACTAGTTCATAAAGTCACACTATTTCTTATGTCACACTCAGTTCATTAAGTCCACTAGTTCTTATGTCACATGTTCATATGCCAACACTAGTTCATATGTCACACTAGTTCTTATGTCACACTAGTTCATATGTCACACTAGTTCATAAGTCACACTAGTTCATATGTCACACTAGTTCATATGTCACACTAGTTCATATGTCACACTAGTTCTTATGTCACACTAGTTCTTATGTCACACTAGTTCATAAGACACACTAGTTCATATGTCACATAGTTCCATAGAACACTTAGTACATATGTCACACTAGTTCATATGTCACACTAGTTCTTATGTCACACTAGTTCATAAGACTCACTAGTTCATATGTCGCACTAGTTCATGTGTCACACTAGTTCATATGTCACACTAGTTCATAAGACACACTAGTACATATGTCACACTAGTTCATATGTCCAATATTCTTATGTCACACTAGTTCATAAAGACACACTAGTTCAAATGTCACCTAGTTCATGGGTCACATCTAGTTCATATGTCTACACTAGTTCATATGCCACTCTAGTTATATGTACATAGTTCATATGTCACACTAGTTCATATGTCACACTAGTTCACATGTCACACTAGTTCATATGTCACACTAGTTCTTATGTCACACTAGTTCATAAGACACACTAGTTCTTATGTCACACTAGTTCATAAGACACACTAGTTCATATGTCACACTAGTTCATGTGTCACACTAGTTCATATGTCACACTAGTTCATATGTCACACTAGTTCATATGTCACACTAGTTCATATGTCACACTAGTTCATAAGACACACTAGTTCATATGTCACACTAGTTCATAAGTCACACTATTTCTTATGTCACACTAGTTCATAAGTCACACTAGTTCTTATGTCACACTAGTTCATATGCCAACACTAGTTTCATTATGGGGTTTCCCCCCCAAAAAAACCACTAGTTCATATGCCACACTAGTTCATATGTCACACTAGTTCATATGTCACACTATTTCATATGTCACACTAGTTCATATGTCACTCTAGTTCATATGTCACACTAGTTCTTATGTCACACTAGTTCATATGTCACACTAGTTCATATGTCACACTAGTTCATATGTCACACTAGTTCATATGTCACACTAGTTCATATGTCACACTAGTTCATGTCACACTAGTTCATAAGTCACACTAGTTCATATGTCACACTAGTTCATATGTCACACTAGTTCATATGTCACACTAGTTCATATGTCACACTAGTTCATATGTCACATTAGTTCATATGTCACACTAGTTCATATGTCACACTATTTCATATGTTACACTAGTTCATATCTCACACTAGTTCATATGTCACACTAGTTCTTATGTCACACTAGTTCATAAGACACACTAGTTCATATGTCACACTAGTTCATATGTCACACTAGTTCATTTGTCACACTAGTTCATATGCCACACTAGTTCATATGTCACACTAGTTCATATGTCACACTAGTTCATTTGTCACACTAGTTCATATGTCACACTAGTTCATATGTCACACTAGTTCATATGTCACACTATTTCATATGTTACACTAGTTCATATGTCACACTAGTTTATGTCACATAGTTCTTTTGTTCACACTAGTTCATAAGGGGAACACACTTATTTCATATGTCACACTAGTTCTTATGGTCACACTAGTACATTTGTCACACTGTTTTTTTTCCATTATTTTATGTCACACTAGTTTCATATGTCACACTAGTTCATATGTCACACTAGTTCATTTGTCACACTAGTTCATATGTCACACTAGTTCATGTCACACTAGTTCATATGTCACTAGTTCTTATGTCACACTAGTTCATAAGACACTAGTTCACATGTCACACTAGTTCATATGTCACACTAGTTCATAAGACAGCTGTTCTATTTACCTTTGTTTTACGTCGTATAAAAGCTTAATCATAAATTTTTTTGATAAATCGAAAATAGTTATGACTGTTAAGAAGTGATGTTGTTGGAAAAATAAGTCACTTGAGTGAAGTTTGGAAAACAAATACATAGCACAGTTTGGCTAAGATCACAAAGTTTTTTTCAAGTCAGTAGAGAACCCGAGAAATAGTTTATATACAAGAAGCCAAAAGAGAGAGAGAGAGAGAGAGAGAGAGAATCTGTTTGCCGAGTACTTTCCTGCCAAGATGCAAGTTTCTGATCCAGCAAGGGAACTCTTATTGGCTAGGTGCAAGAACTGTGACACAGTTGTCAGTAGTGACGATAAGGCAGGATAAAGTGTATCTTGTCCTTAAATCGCTGGACCAAGAAAAGCCTTTGGGCCCAGATAAGATGAGCTCAAGAATGCTGAGATGTTCATACCAGCTAGTGGCACCTCTAACTCTCATCTATTGGTATTGATTATCATAATGTAAACGGCTTTTTCTGAAGACAAAGGTAAATGTAGTCCCTGTTAGCAAGAAGAATAGGAGAGCGGAAAACAGCAACAACAGACCAGTGTCGCTCCTATTAATCACTGGCAAGATTCTTGTGACAATCGCACAGCAGATGACAGTTTTTCAAGTACCACTCGCTTCTTTGTGACCGTCAATATGGCTTCAGAAAAAGTTACTCTGCTGCTGAACTGATGTTAAACCTCTCCACTAAGTGCCACCAGTCACTGGATGAATCCGCCGTCAGTTGTGCAGTAGCACTGAACATTCCTGTTGCTTTCGACCAAGTATGCAACCAGGCACTCTTGACAAAACTGCAAGCGCTGGTAATTTCTCTACACTGTCTCCTCAGTGGTTACCTTCTTTGCGTAGTTCTCAACGGGACAGAGTCAGCAATACATCCTATTGGTGCAAGTGTACCGCATGGAAGTGTGCGTGGGTCATTGTTATGGAACGTCTACTTCAGTGACCTTCGTCTTATCCCAGAATACCGTGTATATGCAGTTTATGTACTATGACATTTACTTACCAAGAGTGGAAAGGGCAGCTGATCTAACATCAATCACCAGCCTACAGCTACACCAACAATACCTGGGGAAAACGATGGCAGGTCACGTTTGCTCCTGAGAAAACACAAATGATGATATCTAGGTACCATGAGGGTAATGATGAAGCAGTGGTAAGAAGGAAAGGAGAGTGTTGGTACCAGAAGAAGTTGATATCCTTGGGGCGAAATTTGACTTAAAACTGACTATGAAGAACCGCGTTGTAAATCTCGTGAAAAAAAAAAGACCAGGAAGCTTACAGGACTTTGACATATCTGTCATCTGCTCGACAGTAGAGGTTGCAAGATTCTTGACGAGACACAAGTACGCTCACACTTTGAGTATGCTCAACTTTCTTGGATTACCTGACCTTCATCTCAATTGCTACTTCTTGACAGAATAGAGTAAAACGGCTCACCTCTCACCTGGACCCAGCCTGGATAGATCTGTCATTTCAGCAGAACTTTCAGCCCAGGAGGGATGTGGGTGGCCTTGTTATCTACAAGGCCAATAATATCAAACTACCACACTTGGCTTCACTCTGAGGACAGTGAGAAGTGAGCTTCTACACTAGACGGGCAGCAAACATCAACTACACTCTGTACCTTCTCTCTAACATCGCTTCATCTGAGATCATTTATTACTAGGAAGACTCTTATCTGAAACATGTTCGTACAGCATAATGACATCACCGAAATAAACTGAGATGACCAAACGAAATTGCTGGCCCACAGATGGCTCCAACTTCATCCTGTTCCCTATTTGTATGTTTCATAATAAAAAAAAAGGGTTTCAAATAAGCTGATGTAGGTAACAACTCTTACCTTGTACATATAATTAGGAACCCTAAACCTGACCTAACCTTGTTCAACCCTGTGTGAAGAAAGAGAGAGAGAAGGGAGAGAGAGAGGGGGGGAAGAGAGAGAGAGAGAGGGGAGAGAGGGAGAGAGAGAGGAGGGGGAAGACTGCTTGACAGAGTAGAGAACAGAGCAAGACGTCTCATCTCTCGCCTGGACCAATCCTGGATAGATCTGTCATTTCAGCAGAGCCTTCAATACAGGAGGAATGTGGGTGGCCTTACTGTTATGTAGAAGACCAATATTGTCAAAGTACCACACTTGGATCCACTTCGAGGACAGCGTGAAACAAGCTTCTATACCACAAGACGGGCAGAAAGCAGCAACTTCACTCTGGCTGTACCCTTCTCCAGAACATCACTTCATCTGAGATCATTTATTCCCAGGATGACTCGAGTCTGGAAGACATTCGTACAGCATTAAGATGTCAACGAGTTAAAGTCAGTTGATCAGATGAAAATGCTGGCCCACAGATGGCTCCAACTTCATCCTGTTCCCTACTTGTATGTTTCATAATAATAAAAATGCTTTCAAATGAGCTGATATAGGTAACAGCTCTTAGCTTGTCAATAAAGTTAGGAATCCTTAAACTATAAATAGCTTGTCAATAAAGCTAGGGATCCTTAGCCTAACCTTGTCAAACCCTGTGTACAAAAAAAAAAAAAAAAGAGAGAGAGAGAGATAGAGGCTGGCTGTTTTTACGACACTTTAGATCAAAACAAAACGAGGTGAGTCCACACTCACAATCTGGCTATGGGAAAGAGGTAATTGGCCGGCCCTTTGCTCTGAGCTCGCCACCTACCGATTGGAATGCTCTTCTCCAAGGGGATGTTGACAACCAAGTGATAGTCTTCACTGGACACATCCTTAATCTACAAGAACACATTTCTCACCGGCAATATGTGACGAAGTATACAGATCAGCCTTGGTTTGGCTTTCGTTGTAGAGACGCTGCTACCGCTAAGTACAAGACATGGCGAAGGTATAAGAGATATCCTACCACCTATAACAGGAACTTGCACAGGCAAGACTGTAGGCATATGGGTGACGTTCAAAAGTGGGCCATCGCTAAAGAGGTGGACACAAAAAAGAAAGCTAGCATCAGGTAGGGTAGTCTCCAAAATCTGGTGGCCCCTGGTCAAGGACAGACAAGGTTATCTGCCTGATGAACTCATTCCATCTCTAAATCGACAGGATGGGACCATCTCTACTAGTAGTCAAGAGAAGGCAGACCTCTTTGCCGAACACTTTGCTACCAAAATGCAAGTTCCTGATCCAGCAAGGGATCCTCCTTGGCTAGGTGCAAGAACTGTGTCAAAACTATCAGTGGTGACAATAAGGCAGGAGGAGGTGCATTTCCTTCTTAAATCGCTTGACCATGAAAAGACTGTTGGCCCTGACAAGTTGAGCCCAATATTGCTGAGAAGATGTGCAAACCAGCTAGCAGCACCTCTAACTCGCATCTTTCAGCACTGCCTAGTACAGTGTAAATGGCCTTCTCTATGGAAAGAGGCAAATGTAGTCCCTGTTCACTAAAAGAAGAGCAGAGCAGAAATCACTGACCAGTGTCACTCCTGTCAATCACTGGTAAGATCCTTGAGACAATAATCTCAAGACAAATGAAAGATTTTTGACTACCACTCACTACTTTGTGACTGTCAATATGGCTTCAGGAAAGGTTACTCTGCTGCTGATCTGTTGTTAAGATGAATCCAAAGTCAACTGTGTGGTACCACTGGATATTGCTGGTGCTTTCGACCGGGTGTGGCACCAGGGCCTCTTAGCAAAACGGCAAGCTCTGGGAATTGCGGGCTCCATGCTTCGTCTCCTCTGTGACTACCTTCATGGTAGATCTCTAAGGGTAGTTCTCAATGGAATGGAATCAGCAAGACATCCTATTGGGGCAAGTGTTCCACAAGGAAGCGTGCTGGGCCCATTATTATGGAAATTCTACTTCAATGACCTTCATCTCATCCCAGAATCTCATTCATATGCAGACGACTGTACACTGACATTCACTTACCCAAGAGAAGAAATGCCAGCTGCTCCAAGCTACATCAAACACCAGCTAAGAGCTATATCAGCTTGGGGAAATAGATGACAAGTAACATTTGCACCTGAGAAAACACAAATGATGATGATCTCTAGGCACCATGATGGTAATACCGGTGCAGTAGTAAGGATGAATGGGAGGGTGTTGGCACCTGGGGAAGAAGGTGATATCCTTGGGGTGAAATTTGACTCCAACCTCACCATGAAGAACCACGTTGTTAATCTTGCAAACAAGGCAGCCAGGAAGTTTACAGCACTTCGCCGTATCTCGCATCTGCTTGACAGTAGGGGTTACAGGATTTTGTACGAGGTTCACACCTCGAGTATGCTACACTTTCTTGGTTTGCCTGTCCCTCTCTTATCTGCGACTGCTTGACAGAGTAGAGAACAGAGCAAGACGTCTCATCTCTCGCCTGGACCCATCCTGGATAGATCTGTCATTTCAACAGAGCCTTCAACACAGGAGGGATGTGGGTGGCCTTATTGTTATGTACAAGGCCAATGTTGTCAAAGTACCACACTTGGATCCACTTCGAGGTCAGCGTGAAACAAGCTTTTATGCCACAAGACGGGCAGAAAGCAGCAACTTCACTCTGGCTGTACCCTTCTCCAGAACATCACTCCATCTGAGATCATATATACCCAGGATGACTCGAGTATGGAACACATTCGTACAACATAATAATGTCAATGAGATAGTCAGTTGATCAAATGAAAACGCTGGCCCACAGATGGCTCCAACTTCACCCTGTTCCCTACTTGTATGTCTCATAACAATAAAAATGCTTTCAAATGAGCTGATGTAGGTAACAGCTCTTAGCTTGCCAATAAATTTAGGCATCCTTAACCTGTAAATAGGTAGTCAATAAAGCTAGGGATCCTGAACCTTACCTTGTCAAACCATGTGTAAATAAACAAGAGGAGAGAGAGAGAGAGAGAGAGAGAGAGAGAGAGAGAGAGAGAGAGAGAGAGGAGAGAGAGAGAGAGAGAGAGAGAGAGAAGAGAGAGAGAGAGAGAGAGAGAGAGAGAGAGAGAGAAGAGAGAGAGAAGAAGGGTAATGATGTTGTTTAACAGTGTGCGATAATTGGGGTGTTGTCGCTGGGAGCACTTGAGGCGACGAGACGAGGGAGTCATTGATGGAGGTTGAGACCCAATCTGCCTAGCTGTGTTATAACATAGTGATGGTGGTGTTATTGTGTAGGAGCAATCTTCCTACCTAGCTGTGTGTATAATACTAAGTGGTGGTTTTATCCTGTGTAGGAAGCAATCTTCCCACCTAGCTGTGTGTATAATACTAAGTGATGGTGGTGTTATCCTGTGTAGGAAGCAATCTTCCTACCTAGCTGTGTGTATAATACTAAGTGACGGTGGTGTTATCCTGTGTAGGAAGCAATCTTCCTACCTAGCTGTGTGTATAATACTAAGTGATGGTGGTGTTATCCTGTGTAGGAGCAATCTTCCTGCCCAGCTGTGTGTATAATACTAAGTGATGGTGGTGTTATCCTGTGTAGGAAGCAATCTTCCTACCTAGCTGTGTGTATAATACTAAGTGATGGTGGTGTTATCCTGTGTAGGAAGCAATCTTCCTGCCCTAGCTGTGTGTATAATACTAAGTGATGGTGGTGTTATCCTGTGTAGGAAGCAATCTTCCTACCTAGCTGTGTGTATAATGCTAAGTGATGGTGGTGTTATCCTGTGTAGGAAGCAATCTTCCTGCCTAGCTGTGTGTATAATACTAAGTGATGGTGGTGTTATCCTGTGTAGGAAGCAATCTTCCTGCCTAGCTGTGTGTATAATACTAAGTGATGGTGGTGTTATCTTGTGTAGGAAGCAATCTTCCTACCTAGCTGTGTGTATAATGCTAAGTTATGGAGGTGTTATCCTGTGTAGGAAGCAATCTTCCTGCCTAGCTGTGTGTATAATACTAAGTGATGGTAGTGTTATCCTGTGTAGGAAGCAATCTTCCTACCTAGCTGTGTGTATAATACTAAGTGATGGTGGTGTTATCCTGTGTAGGAAGCAATCTTCCTACCTAGCTGTGTGTATAATACTAAGTGATGGTAGTGTTATCCTGTGTAGGAAGCAATCTTCCTGCCTAGCTGTGTAACTAATGGTAAGTAATAGTATTGCTGCTTCACCCAGGAAGGAATCTGACTCTCTAGCTCTGTGTAATACTTAATGATCCTGGTGTTCTGTTGCGTATGAACCAGTCGTCTGGCTTGCTGTGTCTAATACGAAGTATAGTCATACATGAGTGTCTAGTATGGTGTTAATCAGGTATAATATGCGTTAATTGATCATCCACTACCGTCTTTCCAATCCCAATTCTGACACCTCCTTCACTCATATTTTCATTTTCTCACTCAGAACTTCTTTCATCTCATTCTCTTTTTTTCTCTCTCTCCTGTTTGTCTGATCGTGCGTGTGTTGTGTGTGTGTGTGTGTGTGTGTGTGTGTGTGGGGTGTGTGTGTGTGTGTGTGTGTGTGTGTGTGTGTGTGAGTGTGTGTGTGAGTGTACTCACCTAATTGTACTCACCTAATTGTGGTTGCAGGGGTCGAGACTCCGCTCCTGGCCTCGCCTCTTCACTGATCGCTACTAGGTCCTTTCCCTCTCTGCTTCCTGAGCTTTGTCATACCTCTTCCTAAAACTATGTATGGTTCCTGCCTCCACTACTTCACTTGCCAGGCTATTCCACTTCCTGACGACTCTATGACTGAAGAAATACTTCCTAACGTCCCTGTGACTCGTCTGAGTCTTCAGCTTCCAATTGTGACCCCTTGTTTCTGTGTCACCCCTCTGGAACATCCTGTCTCTGTCCACCTTGTCTATTCCCCGCAGTATCTTGTATGTCGTTATCATGTCTCCCCTGACCCTTCTGTCCTCCAGTGTCGTCAGTCCGATTTTTCTCAACCTTTCCTCGTACGACATTCCCTTGAGCTCTGGAACTAGCCTTGTTGCAAACCTTTGTACTTCCTCTAACTTCTTGACGTGCTTGACCAGGTTTGGGTTCCAGACTGGTGCTGCATACTCCAGTATGGGCGTAACATTCACAGGAAGCAGAGAGTGTCCATAAATGGGGTTAAGTCCGAGTGGGGATCTGTAACAAGTGGCGTTCCACAGGGATCAGTCTTGGGCCCGTTGATGTTTATAATATATATCAATGATCTTGATGAGGGAATTACTTGTGATATGAGCAAATTCGCCGATGACACAAAGATAGGTAGGATAATTGATTCAAACGTAGATGTTATGGAACTTCAGGAGGATTTAAACAAACTCTATTCTTGGTCAGAAAAGTGGCAGATGCAGTTCAATGTAGATAAATGCAAGGTTCTGAAGCTTGGGAGTGCCCATAACCCTAGTACTTATAAGTTAAATGATGTAGAACTTAGCCATACAGATTGCGAAAAGGACTTGGGGGTTTATGGTGAGCAGCAACCTTAAACCAAGACAGCAATGCCTAAGCGTACGTAATAAGGCAAATAGATTACTGGGATTTATATCAAGAAGTGTAAGCAACAGAAGTCCAGAGGTCATACTGCAGCTTTATACATCATTAGTAAGGCCTCACCTAGATTATGCAGCTCAGTTCTGGTCTCCGTATTACAAAATGGACATAAATTCGTTAGAAAACATTCAGCGTAGGATGACTAAATTAATACATAGCATTAGAAATCTTCCTTATGAAGAAAGATTGAAGACTCTTAAAAGTTACATTCACTTGTTAGACGAAGAATGAGGGGAGACCTGATCGAAATGTACAAGTGGAAGATAGGTATTAATAAAGGGGATATTAATAAGGTCTTGAGGATGTCTCTCCAAGAGAGAACCCGCAGTAATGGATTTAAATTAGATAAGTTTAGATTTAGACAGGACATAGGGGAAAATATTGGTTTGGAATAGGGTATTGATGAGTGGAACAGTCTACCTAGTTGGGTTATTGAGGCTGGGACTTTGGGTAGTTTCAAATCTAGGTTGGATAAGTACATGAGTGGGAGGGGTTGGATTTGAGTGGGACTTTCACATCAGAGCTTATTTCTTGGGTGGCATTGAAAATTGGGTTGGGCAAATGTTTTGTTAGTGGGATGAATTGTAAAGGACCTGCCTAGTATGGGCCAGCAGGCCTCCTGCAGCGTTCCTCCTTTCTTATGTTTTTATGTTCTTATGTGTACAGTGTCTTGAACGATTCCTTATTAAGGTATCGGAACGCTATTCTCAGGATTGCCAGGCGCCCGTATGCTGCAACAGTTATTCGGTTGATGTGTGCCTCCGGTGACGTGCTCTGTGTTATGGTCACCCCAAGATCTTTTGAACCCCTGGAGTGAGGTCCCGTAGTCTTTGTCCACCTAGCCTATACTCTGTCTGCGGTCTTCTTTGCCCCTCCCCAATCTTCATGACTTTGCATTTGGCAGGGTTGAATTCGAGAAGCCAGTTTCTGGACCACGTGTCCAGCCTGTCCAGGTCTCTTTGCAGTCCTCCCTCATCCTCATCCGAATTAATTCTTTTCATCAGCTTCACATCATCTGCGAATAGGGACACTTCAGAGTCTATTCCTTCCATCATGTCGTTCGCATATATCAAAAATAGCACTGGTCCTAGAACTGACCCCTGTGGGACCCCGCTCGTCACAGGCGCCAACTGTGATACCTCTTCACGTACCATGACTCGTTTTGCCTCCCTGTCAGGTGTTCCCTGATCCATTGCAGTGCCTTCCCTGTTATATGCGCCTGATCCGCCAGCTTCTGCACTAATCACTTGTGAGAAACTCTGTCAAAGGCCATCCTGCAGTCCAGGGAAATGCAATCAACCCACCCCTCTCTCTCGTGTCTTACTTCTGTTACCTTGTCATAAAACTCCAGAAGGTTTGTGAAACAGGATTTGCCTTCCATGAACCCATGCTGGTTTTTATTTATAATCTTGTTCTGTTCCAGGTGTTCCACCACTTTCCTCCTGATAATCTTCTCCATGACTTTGCATACTATACATGTCAGAGACACAGGTCTGTAGTTTAGTGCCTCGTTTCTGTTTCCTTTCTTAAATATGGGGACTACATTTGCTGTCTTCCATTTCTCAGGTAGTTGCCCAGTTTCAAGGGATATGTTGAAGATTGTGGTTGGGGGCACGCACAGCATCTCTGCTCTTTCTCTAAGGACCCACGGGGAGATGTTGTCCGGTCCCATCGCCTTTGAGGTATCAAGGTCACTTAGCAGCTTCTGCACCTCCTCATCGGTTGTTCGTATGTCATCCAACACTTGTTGGTATATTCCCTCTTGATGTTCCCTTCTGTGCTGTCTTCCTAAAGCCCTTCCTGTCTCTACTGTAAAAACTTCCTTAAATCTCCTGTTTAGCTCCTCCTGATGTGGCTATACAACAGTTTCGGGTCAGTCTTGACTTTCGATACTATGTTATTTTCATACTGTCGCTGGGCCTCCCTCCTTACCTGTGCATACTCATTCCTGGCTCTGTGACTAATCTCCCTATTTTCATGTGTTCTCTGCCTTCTGTACTTTTTCCATTCTCTATTGCACTTAGTTTTTGCCTCCTTACACCGTCGGGTAAACCAGGGGCTCGTTCTGGTCTTCCCATTGTTTCTGTTGCCCTTGGGAATAAACCTTTCTACTGCCTCCTTGCATTTTGTTGTTATATATTCCATCATTTCATTTACTGGCTTTCCTGCCAGTTCTCTGTCCCACGGAACCTCCTGCAGGAAGTTCCTCAAACCTATGTAGTCCCCTCTTTTATAGTCTGGCTTTTCCCATTCAACTCCTGTTACTCTCTCCACTTGCAACTCTATGTGGTCACTAGCTCCTAGGGGACTCTCATATATGTGTGTGTGTGTGTATGTGTGTGTGTGTGTGTGTGTGTGTGTGTGTGTGTGTGTGTGTGTGTGTGTGTGTGTGTGTGTGTTTGTTTGTCTCTGTCTGTCTTTCTGTCTCTCTCGATTACAGTAATAATTTACTATTAGGTAAACTCAGTATAATAAAACCATTTGTAGAGGTAAGTGGGACAGATAGACTAAATATAGGCAAGCGTTTGCATGCCTTGGGATGCAGTAAGAAACATGACTAGTCTTACCAATACTGAATTATTCAACGCAAGATTTTTCTCCACTGTTCTCTAGACTTATTCTTTACATCTATGTGGATTTCTCCCAAACGGATTAGAGCAAATTTCTCTATTTTTCTTACCTCGGCTAAGATAAGTTTAGTAAAGGTAGATTATCCTCTGCAAAAAAAAAAAGTCCCACATAACCTAACACAAAAACAAGAGATGAGAAGCAACATTAAAATTATAAATATTTTAATGCGTGAATAGCAAGCGGAGGCCAAGGTCATTAGAAAAGTCCATGTCAGGAAATCGCTGTTTAAGACTCGTTTATCAGCCATCCATTCGCCTGTATTAGGAGCAACGAAATATTGTCCTTTATGGAGAGGATGACCGAGTGCAAAAAAATGCAGATAGCATATTAAGGAATGTAAATATAAAGCATATAAGAAGTTCATAACCATTGAATATGTAATAATGACCAGACGACCACAACATTAGTGACTTGTCAATTATCACATACATGCCGTCAGGCTCCAAAGATTTTCATTATAAAGGACTTCAATATTTTGATTTTTATCTGTCGATATTTTCCTTTCGTATTACAAAAGAAAATGGGTTTAGGGCAATAGGAAAACGAACCTACATTTTCAAAGGCAGACCCCCATCCAACTCTTAGGCAAATGCTTGTTTAACTATAAAAATAGGTGGGAGAACCAGAACCCAAGTACCCTTATTTCGTCAGTGTAAACATGTATTTACGACTGTCCAAGGAGTTCATATAGGAATCCAGCTCTAGATTATGTAAATTTCCTTCAGTTTTAATGGGGTCGAGTTGAAAAAGGACTCAGACTATCGACTAATTTGCAGAGCTATTGGAAGCCCAGGTATGGTTGAATATAACAAGTGGTTAATGAGCTGTTTTTATCAAATATCTGTGTTATGTTAACCTAACATCTAAAGGTTTGCCAGTTTGTCCAAGTATGAGAAGTTGCAGATAAATTTTCACTGTACGAGAGAACCAGCACATTCTTAATCTGAGGTGCTATCCTGGGATCAGCCACATGATAAATTTTCCTAGCTGCCAGCAACACTGTTTCTACAAACTCCTAAGGGTACCATAGTTTCGTTGCAGTATGAAGTACTTTCCTAATTTCCTCATCGAGAAACTCTGGACTGCACTCCCAATAGGCTCCAAGAAATATAGTGAAAAAAAAAAACACTCCTTAATACTCTTGTTTCTTGGTGAGAATAGTATTACATGTATCAGCAATCATTACTTGCATTCCTATATACTGTAAGCTTGAACTCTAACTGCATGTGGCAGGATTTAATGAAGCAATTCATCACTAGCCTGGTGTTCTGGGGTATGGGAATGGCCGTCTAGCTTCGGTTAGGCACCCATACTTATTCTGGGATCTGGAAGAGTGATTAAAGTGCTGTATAATTTGATAATGATTGTGCAAGTTCAAATCATTCCGTGGATTGAGAGACAATGTTTGTAAATAACTTCACCCGCTTGCGAATTGTTAATCGTATATATGTATATATAGGTATATGTGTATATGTTGTGCCAGATAGGTAAAGCTGGTCAATTAGCAAGAGCATTTCTCTTATACGTTTAAAGATATATTTTATAATTTATATTAATGTAACAGTAAATAATTTTGAACATAAAGAACCTTAGAAAACTTACCTAACCTTTCTATAATAAGCGCAATTTAATCTAGCCAAATCCAACTAAATATATTTTAGATAAATTTACATTAATTTAATAAACACAAAGAAATATATTTATCTTTGTTAGGTTCAGAATGATTTTTGCGAAATTATTGCATACATAAATTTTCGTTTGCCTTATATGGCAAGAAGTGTGTTGCTATTTAAACCAAAATCGCAAATTTTACCTAATCAGCATGACACACACACACACACACACACACACACACACACACACACACACACACACACACAACACACCCATTTTCAAGGACTGCAAGAAGGCGTTTGACACAGTTCCACACAAGAGATTAGTGCAAAAACTGGAGGACCAAGCAGGGATAACAGGGAAGGCACTACAATGGATCAGGGAATACTTGTCAGGAAGACAGCAGCGAGTCATGGTACGTGGTGAGGTGTCAGAGTGGGCACCTGTGACCAGCGGAGTCCCACAGGGGTCAGTCCTAGGACCAGTGCTGTTTCTGGTATTTGTGAACGACATGACGGAAGGAATAGACTCGGAGGTGTCCATGTTTGCAGATGACGTGAAGTTGATGAGAAAAATTCATTCGATTGAAGACCAGGCAGAACTACAAAGGGATCTGGACAGGCTGCACACCTGGTCCAGCAATTGGCTCCTGGAGTTCAACCCCACCAAGTGCAAAGTCATGAAGATTGGGGAAGGGCAAAGAAGACCGCAGACAGAGTACAGTGTCGGGGGTCAGAGACTACAAACCTCACTCAAGGAAAAAGATCTTGGGGTGAGTATAACACCAGGCACATCTCCTGAAGCGAACATGAACCAGATAACTGCTGCAGCATTTGGGCGCCTAGCAAACCTCAGAACATCATTCCGACATCTTAATAAGGAATCGGTCAGGACCCCGTACACCGTGTACGTTTGGCCCATATTGGAGTATGCGGCACCAGTTTGGAACCCAGACCTAAAGAAACTAGAGAAAGTGCAAAGGTTTGCCACAAGACTAGTCCCAGAATTAAGAGGTATGTCCTATGAGGAGAGGTTAAGGGAAATCGACCTAACGACACTGGAGGACAGGAGAGATAGGGGGGGGGCATGATAACGACATCCAAAATACTGAGAGGAGTTGACAAGGTGGACAAAGACAGGATGTTCCAGGGATGGGACACAGCAACTAGGGGACACAGTTGGATGTTGAAGACACAGATGAATCACAGGGATGTTAGGAAGTATTTCTTCAGTCACAGAGTAGTCAGGAAGTGGAATAGTTTGGGAAGCGATGTAGTGGAGGCAGGATCCATACATAGCTTTAAGCAGAGGTATGATATAAGCTCACGGTTCAGGAAGAGTGACCTAGTACCAACCAGAGAAGAGGCGGGGCCAGGAGCTAGGACTTGACTCCTGCAACCTCAACTAGGTGAGAACACACATACACACACACACACACACACACACCCACACACACACACAACACACACACACACACACACACACACACAACATATATATATTATATATATATATATATATATATATATATATATATATATATATTATTTTTTTTTATTATACACTGGCCGATTCCCACCAATGCAGGGTGGCCCGAAAAAGAAAACTTTCACCATCATTCACTCCATCACTGTCTTGCCAGAAGGGTGCTTTACACTACAGTTTTTAAACTGCAACATTAACACCCCTCCTTCAGAGTGCAGGCACTGTTCTTCCCATCTCCAGGACTCAAGTCCGGCCTGCCGATTTCCCTGAACCCCTTCATAAATGTTACTTTGCTCACACTCCAACAGCACGTCAAGTATTAAAAACCATTTGTCTCCATTCACTCCTATCAAACACGCTCACGCTGCCTGCTGGAAGTCCAAGCCCCTCGCACATAAAACCTCCTTTACCCCCTCCCTCCAACCTTTCCTAGGCCGACCCCTACCCTGCCTTCCTTCCACTACAGACTGATACACTCTTGAAGTCATTCTGTTTCACTCCATTCTCTCTACATGTCCGAACTTCCTCAACAACCTTTCCTCAGCCCTCTGGACAACAGTTTTGGCAATCCTGCACCTCCTCCTAACTTCCAAACTACGAATTCTCTGCAAATTTTATTCCACACCACACATTGCTCTCAGACATGACATCTCCACTGCCTCCAGCCTTCTCCTCGCTGCAACATTCATCATCCATGCTTCACACCCATATAAGAGCGTTGGTAAAACTATGCTCTCATACATTCCCCTCTTTGCCTCCAAGGACAAAGTTCTTTGTCACCCACAGACTCCTAAGTGCACCATCACCCTTTTCCCCTCATCAATTCTATGATTCCTCATCTTTCATAGACCCATCCGCTGACACGTCCACTCCCAAATATCTGAATACATTCACCTCCTCCATACTCTCTTCCTCCAATCTGATATCCAATCTTTCATCACCTAATCTTTTTGTTATCCTCATAACCTTGCTCTTTCCTGTATTCACTTTTAATTTTCTTCTTTTGCATACCCTACCAAATTCATCCACCAATCTCTGCAACTTCTCTTCAGAATCTCCCAAGGGCACAGTGTCATCAGCAAAGAGCAACTGCAACAACTCCCACTTTATGTGTGATTCTTTATCTTTTAACTCCTCGCCTCTTGCCAAGACCCTCGCATTTACTTCTCTTACAACCTCATCTATAAATATATTAAACAACCACGGTGACATCACACATCCTTGACTAAGGCCTACTTTTACTGGGAAATAATTTCCCACTTTCCTACATACTCTAACTTGAGACTCACTATCCTCGTAGAAACTCTTCACTGCTTTCAGTAACCTACCTCCTATACCATACACCTGCAACATATGCCACATTCCCCCCCTATCCACTCTGCCATACGCCTTTTTCCCAAAACCATAAATGCCACAAAGACCTCTTCAAACCTTATCTAAAAAACTGTTCACTTATATGTTTCAAATGTAAACACCTGGTGAACACACCCCCCAAACCTTTCCTAAAGTCTCCTTGTTCATTTTGCTATCCTATTCTCCGTCTTACTCTTAATTCTTTCAATAATAACTCTACCATACACTTTAGCAGGTATATTCAACAGACTTATCCCTCTATAATTTTTGCACTCTCGTCTGTCCCCTTTGCCTTTATACAAAGGAACTATGCATGCTCTCTGCCAATCCCTAGGTACCTTACCCTCTTCCATATATTTATTAAATAATTGCACCAACCACTCCAAAACTATATCCCCACCTGCTTTTAACATTTCTATCTTCATCCCTTCAATCCCGGCTCCCTTTAAACCCCATTTCATTTTACCTACTGCCTCACGAACTTCCCCCACACTCACAACTGGCTCTTCCTCACTCCTACAAGATGTTATTCCTCCTTACCCTATACACGAAATCACAGCTTCCCTATCTTCATCAACATTTAACAATTCCTCAAAATATTCCCTCCATCTTCCCAATACCTCTAACTCTCCATTTAATAACTCTCCTCTCCTATTTTTAACTGACAAATCCATTTGTTCTCTAGGCTTCCTTAACTTGTTAATCTCACTCCAAAACTTTTTCTTATTTTCAACAAAATTTGTTGATAACATCTCACCCACTCTCTCATTTGCTCTCTTTTTACATTGCTTCACCACTCTCTTAACCTCTCTTTTTCTCCATATACTCTTCCCTCCTTGCATCACTTCTACTTTGTAAAAACTTCTCATATGCTAACTTTTTCTCCCTTACTA
The DNA here is from genome assembly GCF_026875155.1 of Cherax quadricarinatus. Classification (NCBI taxonomy): domain Eukaryota; kingdom Metazoa; phylum Arthropoda; class Malacostraca; order Decapoda; family Parastacidae; genus Cherax; species Cherax quadricarinatus. The sequence continues at coordinate 67,607,224 of NC_069407.1, forward strand.
CTCTCTTTACATCATCATTCCACCAATCGCTCCTCTTCCCTCCTGCACCCACTTTCCTGTAACCACAAACTTCTGCTGAACACTCTAACATTACATTTTTAAACCTACCCCATACCTCTTCGACCCCATTGCCTATGCTCTCATTAGCCCATCTATCCTCCAATAGCTGTTTATATCTTACCCTAACTGCCTCCTCTTTTAGTTTATAAACCTTCACCTCTCTCTTCCCTGATGCTTCTATTCTCCTTGTATCCCATCTACCTTTTACTCTCAGTGTAGCTACAATAGAAAGTGATCTGATGTATCTGTGGCCCCTCTATAAACATGTACATCCTGAAGTCTACTCAATACATAATCCAAGAAACTACTGTCATTTCGCCCTACATCATATCTTGTATACTTATTTATCCTCTTTTTCTCAAAATATGTATTACCTATAACTAAACCCCTTTCTATACAAAGTTCAATCAAAGGGCTCCCATTATCATTTACACCTGGGACCCCAAACTTACCTACCACACCCTCTCTAAAAGTTTCTCCTACTTTAGCATTCAGGTCCCCTACCACAATTACTCTCTCACTTGGTTCAAAGGCTTCTATACATTCACTTAACATCTCCCAAAATCTCTCTCTCTCCTCTACATTCCTCTCTTCTCCAGGTGCATACACGCTTATTATGACCCGCTTTTCGCATCCAACCTTTACTTTAATCCACATAATTCTTGAATTTACACATTCATATTCTCTTTTCTCCTTCCATAACTGATCATTCAACATTACTGCTACCCCTTCCTTTGATCTAACTCTCTCAGACACTCCAGATTTAATCCCATTTATTTCCCCCCACCGAAACTCCCCTACCCCCTTCAGCTTTGTTTCGCTTAGGGCCAGGACATCCAACTTCTTTTCATTCACAACATCAGCGATCATCTGTTTCTTGTCATTCGCACTACATCCACGCAAATTCAAGCATCCCAGTTTTATAAAGTTTTTCTTCTTCTCTTTTTTAGTAAATGTCTACAGGAGAAGGGGTTACTAGCCCATTGCTCCCGGCATTTTAGTCGCCTGATACGACACGCATGGCTTACGGAGGAAAGATTCTTTTCCACTTCCCCATGGACAATAGAAGAAATAAAAAAGAACAAAAGCTATTTAGAAAAAGGAGAAAAACCTAGATGTATGTATATATATATGCATGTGCGTGTCTGTGAAGTGTGACCAAAGTGTAAGTTGGAGTAGCAAGATATCCCTGTTATCTAGCGTGTTTATGAGACAGAAAAAGAAACCAGCAATCCTACCATCATACAAAACAGTTACAGGTTTCTGTTTCACAGTCATCTGGCAGGACGGTAGTACTTCCCTGGGTGGTTGCTGTCTACCAACCTACTACCTATATATATATATATGTCGTGCCGAATAGGCAGAACTTGCGATCTTGGCTTAAATAGCAACGCTCATCTTGCCATATAGGACAAGTGAAAATTTGTGTATGCAATAATTTCGCCAAAATCATTCTGAACCTAACGAAACAAATATATTTCACTGTGTTTGTTTAGTAATAAATTACTGTAAACAAATCTAAAATATATTTAGTTGGGTTAGGCTAAAATAAATTGTTTTTGTTATAATAAGGTTAGGTAAGTTTTCTAAGTTCCTTTTGGTGCAAAATTATAAATTAAAACATCAACATAATGAAAAAAATATATCTTTAAACGCATAAGAGAAAATTTTAGAAAGAACTTAATTTTAAATGAGTTCTTGCTAATTGACCAGTTTTACATATTCGGCACGACATATATATATATATATATTATATATATTTATATATATATATATATTATATATATATATATAATATATAATGTCGTGCCGAATAGGCAGAACTTGCGATCTTGGCTTAATAGCAAACGCTCATCTTGCCACATAGGAAAAGCTAAAAATTTTTTATGCAATAATTTCGCCAAAATAATTCTGAACCTAACGAAAAATATATATTTCACTGTGTTTTAGTATTAAATTATTGTAAACAAATCTAAAATTTATTTAGTTGGGTTAAGCTAAAATAATTGTTCTTGTTATAATAAGGTTACATTAACATAAATGATAAAAATATATCTTTAAAGTTAAAAAAAAGAAAGGG
>NC_069407.1:67609863-67669863 GCF_026875155.1 Cherax quadricarinatus
GAAAAAACTGCGGGGACCAAGCAGGATAACAGGAAGGCACTAAAAGGGATCGGGGAATACTTGTCAGGAAGACAGCACGAGTCATGGTACGTGGTGGGGTGTCAGAGTGGGCACCTGTGACCAGGGGAGCCCCACAGGGGTCAGTCCTAGGACCAGTGCTGTTTCTGGTATTTGTGAACGACATGACGGAAGGAATAGACTCTGAGTGTCCCTGTTTGCAGATGACTGTGAAGTTGATGAGAAAAATTCATTCGATTGAAGACCAGGCAGAACTACAAAGGGATCTGGACAGGCTGCACACCTGGTCCAGCAATTGGCTCCTGGAGTTCAACCCCCACCAAGTGCAAAGTCATGAAGATTGGGGAAGGGCAAAGAAGACCGCAGACAGAGTACAGTGTCGGGGTCAGAGACTACAAACCTCACTCAAGGAAAAAGATCTTGGGGTGAGTATAACACCAGGCACATCTCCTGAAGCGAACATGAACCAGATAACTGCTGCAGCATTTGGGCGCCTAGCAAACCTCAGAACATCATTCCGACATCTTAATAAGGAATCGGTCAGGACCTCGTACACCGTGTACGTTTGGCCCATATTGGAGTATGCGGCACCAGTTTGGAACCCAGACCTAAAGAAACTAGAGAAAGTGCAAAGGTTTGCCACAAGACTAGTCCCAGAATTAAGAGGTATGTCCTATGAGGAGAGGTTAAGGGAAATCGACCTAACGACACTGGAGGACAGGAGAGATAGGGAGGGGGGGCATGATAACGACATCCAAAATACTGAGAGGAGTTGACAAGGTGGACAAAGACAGGATGTTCCAGGGATGGGACACAGCAACTAGGGGACACAGTTGGATGTTGAAGACACAGATGAATCACAGGGATGTTAGGAAATATTTCTTCAGTCACAGAGTAGTCAGGAAGTGGAATAGTTTGGGAAGCGATGTAGTGGAGGCAGGATCCATGCATAGCTTTAAGCAGAGGTATGATAAAGCTCACGGTTCAGGAAGAGTGACCTAGTACCAACCAGAGAAGAGGCGGGGCCAGGAGCTAGGACTTGACTAATGCAACCTCAACTAGGTGAGAACACACAACACACACCACACACACACACACTCACACACACACACACACACACACACACACACACACACACACATATATATATATATATATATAATATATATATATATATATATATATATATATATATATATATATATTTATTTTTTTATTATCACACGTGGCCGATTCCCACCAATGCAGGGTGGCCCGAAAAAGAAAAACTTTCACCATCATTCACCTCCATAACTGTCTTGCCAGAAGGTGCTTTACACTAAAGTTTTTAAACTGCAACATTAACACCCCTCCTTCAGAGTGCAGGCACTGTACTTCCCATCTCCAGGACTCAAGTCCGGCCTGCCGGTTTTCCCTGAACCCCTTCATAAATGTTACTTTGCTCACACTCCAACAGCACGTCAAGTATTAAAAACCATTTGTCTCCATTCACTCCTATCAAACACGCTCACGAATGCCTGCTGGAAGTCCAAGCCCCTCGCACATAAAACCTCCTTTACCCCCTCCCTCCAACCTTTTCCTAGGCCGACCCCTACCCTGCCTTCCTTTCCACTACAGACTGATACACTCTTGAAGTCATTCTGTTTCACTCCATTCTCTCTACATGTCCGAACTTCCTCAACAACCTTTCCTCAGCCCTCTGGACAACAGTTTTGGCAATCCTGCACCTCCTCCTAACTTCCAAACTACGAATTCTCTGCATTATATTCACACCACACATTGCTCTCAGACATGACATCTCCACTGCCTCCAGCCTTCTCCTCGCTGCAACATTCATCATCCATGCTTCACACCCATATAAGAGCGTTGGTAAAACTATGCTCTCATACATTCCCCTCTTTGCCTCCAAGGACAAAGTTCTTTGTCTCCACAGACTCCTAAGTGCACCACTCACCCTCATCTTTCATAGACCCATCCGCTGACACGTCCACTCCCAAATATCTGAATACATTCACCTCCTCCATACTCTCTTCCTCCAATCTGATATCCAATCTTTCATCACCTAATCTTTTTATCCTCATAACCTTGCTCTTTCCTGTATTCACTTTTAATTTTCTTCTTTTGCATACCCTACCAAATTCATCCACCAATCTCTGCAACTTCTCTTCAGAATCTCCCAGGAGCACAGTGTCATCAGCAAAGAGCAACTGCGACAACTCCCACTTTATGTGTGATTCTTTATCTTTTAACTCCTCGCCTCTTGCCAAGACCCTCGCATTTACTTCTCTTACAACCTCATCTATAAATATATTAAACAACCACGGTGACATCACACATCCTTGTCTAAGGCCTATTTTTACTGGAAATAATTTCCCACTTTCCAAACATACTCTAACTTGAGACTCACTATCCTCGTAGAAACTCTTCACTGCTTTCAGTAACCTACCTCCTATACCATACACCTGCAACATATGCCACATTGCCCCCCCATCCACTCTGCCATACGCCTTTTCCAAATCCATAAATGCCACAAAGACCTCTTCAGCCTTATCTAAATACTGTTCACTTATATGTTTCACTGTAAACACCCTGTGAACACACCCCCTACCTTTCCTAAAGCCTCCTTGTTCATCTGCTAAACCTATTCTCCGTCTTACTCTTAATTCTTTCAATAATAACTCTACCATACACTTTACCAGGTATATTCAACAGACTTATCCCTCTATAATTTTTGCACTCTCGTCTGTCCCCTTTGCCTTTATACAAAGGAACTATGCATGCTCTCTGCCAATCCCTAGGTACCTTACACTCTTCCATATATTTATTAAATAATTGCACCAACCCCCTCCAAAACTATATCCCCACCTGCTTTAACATTCTAAACTTCATCCCTTCAATCCGGCTGCCTTACCCCCTTTCATTTTACCTACCTCCTCACGAACTTCCCCCACACTCACAACTGGCTCTTCCTCACTCCTACAAGAGTATATTCCTCCTTACCCTATACACGAAATCACAGCTTCCCTATCTTCATCAACATTTAACAATTCCTCAAAATATTCCCTCCATCTTCCCAATTACCTCTAACTCTCCATTTAATAACTCTCCTCTCCTATTTTTTCTGACAAATCCATTTGTTCTCTAGGCTTCCTTAACTTTTAATCTCACTCCAAAACTTTTTCTTATTTTCAAAAAAAATTTGTTGATAACATCTCACCCACTCTCTATTTGCCCCTCTTTTTACATTGCTTCACCACTCTCTTAACCTCTCTCTTTTTCTCCATATACTCTTCCCTCCTTGCATCACTTCTACTTTGTAAAAACTTCTCATATGCTAACTTTTTTTTCCCTTACTACTCCTTTACATCATCATTCCACCAATCGCTCCTCTTCCCTCCTGCACCCACTTTCCTGTAACCACAAACTTCTGCTGAACACTCTAACATTACATTTTAAACCTACCCCATTTCCTCTTCGGACCCCTTTGCCTATGCTCTCATTAGCCCATCTATCCTCCAATAGCTGTTTATAGTTACCCTAACTGCCTCCTCTTTTAGTTTATAAACCTTCACCTCTCTCTTCCCTGATGCTTCTATTCTCTTTGTATCCCATCTACCTTTTACTCTCAGTGTAGCTACAATAAAAAGTGATCTGAATTTTCTGTGGCCCCTCTATAAACATGTACACCTAAGTTACTCAACAGTCTTTTATCTACCAATACTAATCCAAGAAACTCTGTCTTTCGCCCTCATCATATCTTGTATACTTATTTATCCTTTTTTTTCTCAAAATTTTTACCTTAACAAACCCCTTTTATACAAATTTCAATAAAGGGCTCCCCTTAACTTTTCACCTGGCACCCCAAAATTACCTACCACACCCCCCCTTAAAAGTTTCTCCTACTTTCTTTAGATCCCCTACCCCAATTAAATCTCCCCACTTGGTTCAAAGCTTCTATACATTCACTTAACTTTTTCCCCCAAAAACTCTCCTCTCCTCCCCATTCCTCTTTCCAGGGCTACCGTTTTTAACCCCTTTTCGCATCCAAACCTTTACTTTAATCCCCATAATTCTTGAATTTACCATTCAAACTCTTTTCTCCTTCCCTAACTGATCATTCACATTACTGCTACCCCTTTCCTTTTTATCTAACTCTTCAGAACTCCCCGATTTAATCCCAATTTTTTTTCCCCCCCACCAAACTCCCCTAACCCCTTCCTTTTTTTCGCTTTGGGCCAGCATCCCAAATTCTTTTTTATTCACAACATCACGATCACTGTTTCTTTTTCATCCGCACTACATCCACGCAATTCAGCATCACAGTTTTTATAAAGTTTTTCTCATCTCTTTTTTAGTAAATGTCTAAAGGGGAATGGTTCTACCCATTGCTCCCGGGATTTTACCCCCCTGATACACAAAGCATGGGTTTCGGGGAAAGATTCTTTTCCACTCCCCATGCAATAGAAGAAATAAAAAAAAGAACAAGACATTTAGAAAAAGGGGAAAAACCTGATGTATTATTAATATCATGTGCGTGTCTGGAAGTGTGACCAAAAAGTAAATTTTGGAATAGCAAGATATCCCGTTTTTTTAGCGGTTTTTGAACGAAAAAGAAACCCGCAATCCTACCACATACAAAACATTACAGGTTTCTGTTTTCACAGCACTGGCAGGCGGTAGATTCCCTGGGGGTTGCGTCTACCAACCTACTACCTATTATTATATATTTAAAATTTTTATATATATATATTAAATATATATTATAATAAAATATAAATATATATATTTTAAAAATAATAATATTTAAAAAGTCGTGCCAATAGGCAGAACTTGGATCTTGGGTTAATAGCAACGCTATCTTGCCATTAGGAAAAGTAAAATTTTTTTTATGCAATAATTTTGCCAAAATAATTCTGAACCTAACGAAAAAGTATATTTCACTGTGTTTTAGTATTAAATTATTGTAAACAAATCTAAAATTTATTTAGTTGGGTTAAGCTAAAATAAATTGTTCTTGTTATAATAAGGTTCCATTAACATAAATGATAAAAATTATATCTTTAAACGTATAAGAGAAAATTTTAGAAAGGACTTAATTTTAATGAGTTCTTGCTAATTGACCAGTTTTACATATTCGGCACGACATATATACATACATACATATATATGTATATATATATATTATATATATATATATATATATATATATATATATATATATATATATATTTAAATATATATATATATATATAGGGAAGTACCTAGGATTGGCAGACAGCAATGCATAGTTCCTTTGTATAAAGGCAAAGGGGATAAAAGAGAGTGCAAAAATTATAGGGGATAAGTCTGCTGAGTATACCTGGTAAAGTGTATGGTAGAGTTATTATTGAAAGAATTAAGAGTAAGACGGAGAATAGGATAGCAGATGAACAAGGAGGCTTTAGGAAAGGTAGGGGTGTGTGGACCCAGGTGTTTACAGTGAAACATATAAGTGAACAGTATTTAGATAAGGCTAAAGAGGTCTTTGTGGCATTTATGGATTTGGAAAAGGCGTATGACAGGGTGGATAGGGGGGCAATGTGGCAGATGTTGCAAGTGTATGGTGTAGGAGGTAGGTTACTGAAAGCAGTGAAGAGTTTTTTACGAGGATAGTGAGGCTCAAGTTAGAGTATGTAGGAAAGAGGGAAATTATTTCCCAGTAAAAGTAGCCTTAGACAAGGATGTGTGATGTCACCGTGGTTGTTTAATATATTTATAGATGGGGCTGTAAGAGAAGTAAATGCGAGGGTCTTGGCAAGAGGCGTGGAGTTAAAAGATAAAGAATCACACACAAAGTGGGAGTTGTCACAAGCTGCTCTTTGCTGATGACACTGTGCTCTTGGGAGATTCTGAAGAGAAGTTGCAGAGATTGGTGGATGAATTTGGTAGGGTGTGCAAAAGAAGAAAATTAAAGGTGAATACAGGAAAGAGTAAGGTTATGAGGATAAAAAGATTAGGTGATGAAAGATTGAATATCAGATTGGAGGGAGAGAGTATGGAGGAGGTGAATGTATTCAGATATTTGGGAGGGACGTGTCAGCGGATGGGTCTATGAAAGATGAGGTGAATCATAGAAATGATGAGGGGAAAAGAGTGAGTGGTGCACTTAGGAGTCTGTGGAGTACAAAGAACTTTGTCCTTGGAGGCAAAGAGGGGAATGTATGAGTGTATAGTTTTACCAACGCTCTTATATGGGTGTGAAGCATGGGTGATGAATGTTGCAGCGAGGAGAAGGCTGGAGGCAGTGGAGATGTCATGTCTGAGGGCAATGTGTGGTGTGAATATAATGCAGAGAATTCGTAGTTTGGAAGTTAGGAGGAGGTGCGGGATTACCAAAACTGTTGTCCAGAGGGCTGAGAAGGGTTGTTGAGGTGGTTCGGACATGTAGAGAGAATGGAGCGAAATAGAATGACTTCAAGAGTGTATCAGTCTGTAGTGGAAGGAAGGCGGGGGTAGGGTCGGCCTAGAAAGGTTGGAGAGAGGGGGTAAAGGAGGTTTTGTGTGCGAGGGGCTTGGACTTCCAGCAGGCATGCGTGAGCGTGTTTGATAGGAGTGAATGGAGACAAATGGTTTTTAATACTTGACGTGGCTGTTGGAGTGTGAGCAAAGTAACATTTATGAAGGGGTTCAGGGAAACCGGCAGGCCGGACTTGAGTCCTGGAGATGGGAAGTACAGTGCCTGCACTCTGAAGGAGGGGTGTTAATGTTGCAGTTTAAAAACTGTAGTGTAAAGCACCCTTCTGGCAAGACAGTGGTGGAGTGAATGATGGTGAAAGTTTTTCTTTTTCGGGCCACCCTGCCTTGGTGGGAATCGGCCAGTGTGATAATAAAAAAAAAATATATATAGGGAAGTACCACCTCTATAGCTGGACTGGGGACCAAGAGCTGTTTGAATATTTTCTTCTCCTACCACCCCCTATATATTTTATATTCTATATGAACATTTATTAATAAACAGAATACATTTACAGAAAAAATAAACATGAATGCAATGGCACAATGTATCAAAGATCATGAAGTTCCTCCAGCTCCTCCGAGGCTGGATGCGAGCCAAGTATGCAGCAAGCATTTCCCCTCTGGATGGCAACGCTGAGGCGCTGGAACATGAAAGCGGCTGCCCTTGGGTCCCTGGTGGTGTCGATGAGTCTGGAACCCATTTTATATATATATATAAATATATATATATATATATATATATATATTATATATTTTTATATATATATATTTATATGCAAAACAACCACTGTGAAAGAATAGAGAAATTCCAAGCGCTTTCGTGACTACTCACATTATCAAGGAACTATGAAAGTAAAGCATCCAAGGAAGGTATATAAGGGGTCTGGCCAACACCTCACTATCAGATCCCACAAACGGTTAAACACCTGACGCGCACCGGACCAACTGGACAGGTCCTTCGCACAACCCACCAACAAACTATTCTACCCAAAGGAAATATTCATATTATTGTCAAAACTGCTTATATAAATATAAATTAGATCCATTTATAATTAATAGAATTTGGGAAGAATTTAATAATACACTGGACAAATAATAATTTTTAAAAAATTTTCTTGGGTAGAATAGTTTGTTGGTGGTTGTGCAAGGACCTGTCCAGTTGGGTCGGTGGCGCGTCAGGTGTTTAACCGTTTGTGGGATCTGATAGTGAGGTGTTGGCCAGACCCCTTCTATACCTTCCTTGGATGCTTTACTTTCATAGTACCTTGATAATGTGAGTAGTCACGAAAGCGCTTGAAATTTTCCTATTCTTTCACAGTGGTTGTTTTGCATATTCTGAAATCACCTGTTTACTGTGATCTTATTGCATATATATATATATATATATATATATATATATATATATATATATATATAATATATATATATATATATATATATAATGCAAATATATACATTCTGAGAGAGCAGGGAGGAGGCAACAGGCCCACTCTGCTCTATTCTGAGAAAAAGAACTTACCCTCATTCCTTCAGCTGCTACCTTGCAACATTGCATAGCTCCTGATGACGCACTGAGAAGTGTGAAAGTACTTGAGATAAAGAGTTCGATCCCCTAGTGGCTTGTCTTGCATAGTTAAGATCGCCTGTCTGCGACTAGCAGGGAGGTTCGAACCCGTGTTGTTTTAGCCCTCCTCATGGTGATGGGACTGTTCACGACGCTCTAACCCACTGGACTACCCAATCCTACAAAGATCACGAACCCAGCAGAGCTAGGTGTTGTACCGTGATCCGAGGACATACAATGGTGTGGGTGCCTCAGAGCCTTCATTCTACTCACCGTTTGGTGCACTAGCCTCCACAAGTAGTACATATAATATTGTAACCAGGAACGAGTGGTATTTAATCAAAAACACTGCGACTAGGTGGGGGCTCGAGCCCGTGTTCTTTTAGGCCACCTCATGGTGAGCGATAATTCATAACGCTCTAACCCACTGGACCATCCAATACTACAAAGATCACGCACCCAGCTGAGCTAGGTGTTGTATCGCATGTTGTAAACTGGTTCTAGCCTCCGGCTAGTCACAGTGTTGTTGTTGATTAAATGCCACTCGTTCGTGATTAAAATACTATATATACTGCTTGTGGAGACTAGCACACCGAATGGGAGTTGATTGCAATTAGCTCTGAGGGTACCCAAACCATCCAATGTCCTCGGGTCACAGTACAACACCTAGCTCTACTGGGTGAGTGATCTTTGTAGGATTGGATGGTCCAGTGGGTTCGAGTATTGTGAATTTTTGCTCACCATGAGGTGGGCTAAAATATCACGGGTTCAAGCCCCCGGCCTCTGTCTTGTTATTGATATATATGAAAATATTTAAAGAACCCTGGTGGCATTCCCTATCCTTGACTAAGGCCTCACTATCCTCGTAAAAACTCTTAACTACTTTCATTTGGAATCTAACTCAAAGTGGAATCTGTCAGAGTTGTTTTTGCTGATTACTCTGTGTTTTTGGGAGAATCTGACGAGAAGTTGCTAAGGTTGATGAAGGAATTTATTAGGGTATGTATCAGAACGAAATTAACAGACAACACTGAAAAGACCAAGTTGACGAGGCTAACACAAAAAATAGGTAATGAAACATTGGATGGGAGGGAGTATGGAGGGAGTGAATGTTTCACATATTTAGGAATGGATTTGTCAGGAGATGGGTTTATGAAAGACGAGGTGAACCGTAAAAATGAAGAGGGAAGAAAGGCGTTTGGTGCATCGAGACATCTCTGAAGAAAAGAAATCTACCCATTAAAACAATTAGGAAAATATACGAGATCATAGAGGTACCATGCGTGGGTTGTGAATGTTGAAGCAAGGAGTTGGGAGGCAGTGTCTAAGGGAAATGTGTGGTGTGAATATTATGAAGAAAATCCGTAATTTGAAGATTAGAAAGTGGTGCAGCGTTACTAAATGTATTATCCAATGTACTGAAGAACTGGTTGTTGAGGTTGTTCTGACATTTAGAGAGAATGGAGCGTATAAATCTGTGGAGGGAAGGGTAGGGGACAGTCCTACGAATAGCTAGAGGGAGGGGGCAACGGAGGTTTTGTGTGCGGGAGGCTTTGACCTCCAGCAAGCGTGAGAGAGCATGTTACATAAGAGAGAGTGGAAGTAAACAGTCTTTATGGTTTGATGTGCTGTTGGAGTGTGAGCAAAGCAACATTTATGAAGGGATTCAGGGAAACCTGTTATCCGGACTTGAGTCCTGGAGGTAGAAAGTACAGTGTCTGATGTTTTAAAAAAAAATAACTTACATCAAGCAACAAAACTTGCTGTACTGAATGTAACTCTTTCAACACCTCTTTCAGCTTTTCGTTGATGGTAGCAAGCTTGATGGAAACACTTATTATACAGGTTTTGTACGCAAGTTGTGACAAGTTTAGTTTGGACCACCCGAGAGTGCTGAATGGGGTTCTTTGTGTTATAATGACGAAGAGGTGTACAAGTGTTATACCAGTGTGGAACTGGTGTATTAGTGATGTATAAAACCTGTAGAGAGATTATAATTGTGTTGTGCAAGTATTACACAAATATTGTCTAGTTTTTCTCACTTTTTTCTGGTCAATGCATCCGTTTTTTTTTCTGAGCTTATGTTTATATGTATTAAAATTATTGGAATTAATAATAAATAATTAGCAAAGATAATAGTAATTATTACCATTATTATGTATTATTATTATTATTATTATTATTATTATTATTATTACTTTTATTTTCAGTAGTAGTATTATACGTATTATTATAATTATTATAATAATGGTAAATTTCTTAATATTATAATCAATAATTTTTCTAAATATAAAAGAGTAATAAAGTTTTCCGTGGAGGGAGTAGCGAGTAATTTATTTCCCACTGCAGAGTTTACTCCCTCAGGGTGCATTTAATTTTCTTTTTATCGCAGTTTGGCTTGGGGAGTTTTCTCTCAGGGTTGCCTCTTAGCGGAGCTTTATGGCTCTGGTTGGTCAGGTTATAGTCCCAGGTCCATCAGTGGCAGCCTTTACATGCGCATGCTCACGCACACACACACATACACACACACATACACACACTCATATGCATGCATGCAAACACATACGTGTACACACACATACATAGTCCCTGGGATGTTTCGAAGTATTTGGAATAATCTGGAAAGTGAAGTAGTGGAGACACGAACCATACATAGTTTTAAGACGAGGTTTGTTAAAGGTCACAGAGAAGGGAGAAAGAGGACCTAGTAGCGATCAGTGAAGAGGCGGGGTCAGGAGCTGAGACTCGAGCCCTGAAAGCACAAATGGCGAGTACAAATAGGTGAGGTGAGCACACCCTAACACCCAAACATAGTCTCACAGCCTAACACTCAAACTCTCAATCACAATCTCACACCCTAAAATACCCAAACACACACACTCATACACCCTAAAACACCATACACACACACACACACACACACACGCGCGCGCGCACCCTAACAGCAAACACCCTCTCACACCCTAACACCTAAACACACGCTCATACACCCTAACACAGAAACACACTCAAACTACTTATCACCCAAGCACACACTCGTACACCCTAACACTCAAACTCCCAGCACACACACCCCACACACACACACACACACCACACACAACAAACCCAAACACGCTCTCCATCTCTCTCCCCCTCTCTTCCTCCCCTGCTCTCTTTCACTCCCTTTCTCCCTCTCCCCCCATCATCTGTCTCTCTCCCTTCCCCTCTCTCTCTCCACTTATTCCCCTCACTCCCTTTATTCCCCCCTCTCTCCCCCTTTGACACTATTTCCCCCTCCACCTATCTTCTGGTATCCCTCCCTCTGCCGCACAACACACAACAAGCGCAAGCACACGCAGAACCACCCTCAGAACCTCACAACCAAGCACCCCATCCTAGTACAAACCACAATCCGTACTCACAGCAGGAGAAACCCCACAGCATTCTGCCAGGTCCCTCACATTGCCTTAGGTCATATTTAGCACCTAGAGATCTGAGACTATTGTCTAATGTGATTCTAAATGCCTGTAAGTCTGAAAAACAATGTTTGGGTGGCTTCAAGCTTGATATTAAGACTGCATGTCTAACTCTGGCCTTGTCAGCGTCAAAGTAATTGTCTGCTAAGACACGTAAGGCTATTTGATAATTACCTTTAACCACCGGAAATGACATAGGGTTCTCCCTTCACAAGACATTTAAGATAATTGAACTTAGCAATTTCATCTATGTCAGTTCGTAAATTTACTATGGATAGAAAACCACTAATGAATTCTTCATAATTATGACCTTGGAAAATAGGTAATGGCAATGTAGGTAAGCTTGGTAATGGGACACTTGTTGTTACAGGTGTAACAGGTGTTTGACTACTAGTTACAGTAGGTCTCTGTGACAGAGTTTTGCGGCAGATAGCCTGTACTCCTGTCCACCTTAATTGTTGATTACTAAATGTATCCAAAACATTTTTAATTTCATCCTCAGATGGGTCTGATTCAAGAAATTTATATTCATAATGTGTATAGTCTGAATTAATTATTTCCAGACGTTGTGTAAATAATTCAAATTTGACCTCAAGATCATCCAAATCTATGTTTGTATCTTGAGTTAATCCTATACAGACTGAAATTTGATTTTCTAATTGTGTAATCTTAGTCTGTAAAGACTGAAACTGAGTTTTCAAACAAGCCATTTTAATGGTATATTGAAAATTCTAGCACCACACTTAGAGTGTTTAAAAAAACTGTACTGCTATAAACAGCTGAGTTTTTGTTATGCTTAAGTCAGCAATACTCGAGTCAGACACTACTGACCCACTAAGCTTAACCTCAGGGTCAATGACCATGAAGGGTACAGAGTACATATGGCTGGTGTTTATGGCTTGAGTTTGCTGTGTCAGCCTGACCACGATGATTAATCGTAAATAACGTTATACACTTCATTCACTATACACTATAAATGTCACTGTATAACTGTAAATCACACGTGAATATTACATACACATATATAAATGCCACTGTTAATATATATTTGAAAGCTTACACTTTATATATAAGTTCCTTTAATATAACAGGTAGATCTATAAGAAACAAACTTTAACACAATCTTGTCTCTTAATCTCTGTCTATAAACATTATAAACACTATGTGTATATACACTCAGACAAACTGAACATCAGTTGGGTTGTTGTTGTCTTAGCGCTTCTTCGAGCTTGGAGCAGTGGATGCCGGGTGCGATCCCCCGTTTTCTTGTTGGGTGAGTCACCCAGCTCCCGTTTTCTTTGGGTGAACGCTGGGTGAGCGCCCGTTTTCTTTTGGCTGCCCATCCTCTGTGATTGAGTCTGGAGGGACTCATTTATACTTATTTAAATTGTAAAACACTAGTTTTACAGCTTTTTTTCGGAGGACCTTGGCTCGTAGGTTATTTGTACACTGCAGTACAACATATTTGGACCACAGTGTGGCCTTTATCCGGTTCGAGCACGACCAAAATGTTGAGAAATGGTTTTACCAGCTAAGCTTAATTTTAAGCTTAAATATAGGGAACACATAGCTGATAAAAGACAGCAAATTGTCTACACAGCCGCCCCTGCAGACGAGGTCTTGAATTGTTGTCATGATCATCTCTCAACGGGCTGTAATGAGTTATAATTTGTAAGATTATAAATTACCCCTAGGGGGTGTTATGTCAGCATATTTTATTCACTGATGGCTGACAAACTTACTTGTGCAGACTCAAAAGTCCGCACCTAACTGCCGACTATAGGTTGATTACAAACTCCTTGCGACTCAAGAACTGTGCAGTCCCCCATACAAGAAATTCGTAACCTACCTTGCTCTTGTAGCGTGAGCTATGGTGTTCTTCACACCTTCAACAGGTATCGGTGACTTGATAGAAGCTGAAGTGTCCTTGGATGTCCACATCTTCCATAGTCTAGGAATACGCACACTGGTACACTATGTTCCACAAGATTTGTCTTTATTGTTCACAATCTTATCACTAAAGAAGCTGATCACACTTCTCTTAAGTGTTTATTGTGTTTTATGAGACACTTTGTTCACACTAACGCACAGATCGTTCTTTGTTGGTTATCCTGGCGTCAGTGTCACTCTCAGTAGAGTCAAAAGTAATCTGAAGACGCCACAACTCCCCACGCCGTCACTGCCCCCAGCACAAACGAAAAGCTGACATAGTACATTTGCTTCCTTGCCACTTCCTCCATGAGGCAAAGCAGAATGTTTAAATCTTGCTGTCTTAAGCATAGACAACAACGTCCACTATCTTTACTATGGTAATAAAGTGGGAGCAGGATTTTCCTTAATTGTCCTGCTAAGGTAAAGAGATGTACTGTGTCTTACACTCTGCAACACTGGACTGCAAGGAGCGGCGGTCGCTTGACCACAGGTCGTATACTGGTACTGCATCTGGGATCAATTACTCGCTGTAGCAGTAAACAAGATATTTGCCCCTTCTGAGAGGGCTGGGCCCCTCAGGACTGAAAGGGGCTGAAGGGGCTGAAGGGGCTGAAGGGGGCTGATACCCCCCTCCTGGAGATAATTTCTCCACAATGGAGAGATTAAGGGAAATCATCCTGACGACAAAGGAGGACAGGAGAGATATAGGGGATATAATAACTGCATATAATATTCTGAAAGAAATCGACAGGGTGGACAGAGACTAGATATTTCAGAGATGGGACACAGCAACAAGGATCACAGTTGAAAGTTGAAGACTCAGATGAATCACAGGGATGTTAGGAAGTATTTCTTCAGTCACACAGTTGTCAGGAAATGGAATAGTCTGGGAAGTGATGTAGTGGAGGCAGGATCCATACATAGCTTCAAGAAGAGGTATGATCAAGCTCTTAGAGCAGGAAGAGTGACCCAGTAGCGACCAGTAAAGAGGCGGGGCCGGGAGCTGTGACTCGACGCCTGCAACCACAACTGGGTGAGCCAACACACATACACATTCACACAAATACACACACGCACAAATACATGCTCACATACGTACACACTCATTCAAGCACACAAAATGCAAACACACACACACACACACACACACACACACACAAACATACACACACACACACAGGAATTGACAAGGTGGACAAAGACAGGATGTTCCAGAGATTGGACACAGTAACAAGGGGACACAGTTGGAAGTTGAAGACACAGATGAATCACAGGGATGTTAGGAAGTATTTCTTCAGCCACAGAGTAGTCAGTAAGTGGAATAGTTTGGGAAGCTATGTATTGGAGGCAGGATCCATACATAGCTTTAAGCAGAGGTATGATAAAGCTCACGGTTCAGGAAGAGTGACCTAGTAGCGATCAGTGAAGAGGCGGGGCCAGGAGCTCGGACTCGACCCCTGCAACCTCAACTAGGTGAGTACAACTAGGTGAGTGAGTACACACACACACACACACACACACACACACGACACACACAGACACACACACACACACACACACACACACACACACACACACACACACACACACACACACACACAAATGGAAGGAATAGACGGAATGGGTGAAAGGGACTACATAGGTACAATTCAGTCTGTGGGACTTGAGGTTGTCATTGCAGAGAACTGCAGCAGTCCAAGAGAAGAATGTGAAGAGAGCATAGGAACAATGGGATACACTAGCTGAAGTGGTCAGAAGAGTTCTCACGGATAGAGCAAAGTTACTAGTTATGTGTAATTTCAATCACAAGGAGATTGATTTGGAAAACCTGAAGTCACATAGAGGTCCCGAAACATGGAGTGCCAAGATTTTGGATGTGGTACTGGAAAACCTCCTGTATCAACATGTTTGAGATACTACCACAGAGAGAGGTGAGGATGAACCAGCAAGACTGGACCTCGTATTCACTCTGAGTAGCTCTGTCATAGACGACACACATGAAAGGCCCCTCGGAGCTAGTGATCACGTGGTTCTGAGCTTTGAATAAATAGTAGAGTTACGAGTGGAAAGGGTGACAGGAGTATGACTGGAAAAACCAAATTACAAAAGGGGGGACTACAAAAGCATGAGGAACTTTCTGCAGAAGGTTTAGTGGGAAAGAGAACTGGTTGGAAAATCAGTAAACGAAATGTGGATTACGTGACAACAAAATGCAAGGGGGCAGAGGAAAGGTTTGTTCCCATGGGTAACAGAAATAATGGGAAAACCAGAACGAGCCCTTTGATTACCCAAAGCAGTAGTGGGCAGAAACTAAGTGTGCTAGAGAACGTTAAAAGTACAGAAGACACAGGACCCGGGAAAATAAAGAGGTTTGTTGGAGTTCCAGAAACGAATTTGCACAGACATGGAGAGAGGCCCAGCGACGGTACGAAAACGACATAGCATCGAAAGTCACGTCTGACGCGAAACTGTTGTATAGCACATCAGGAGGAAGGCAACAGTCAAGCACCAGGTAATCAGACTGAGGAAGAAAGGTGAGGAACTCATGAGAAACGACCAAGAAGTATATGAGGAGCTCAACATGAGATTTAAGGAAGTATTTACAGTGGAGACAGAAAGGACTCTTGGAAGTCAGAATAAGGGTATGCACCAACACGGGATATGCCAAGCGCTGGGTAATACAAACAACCGAGGAGGCGGTGAAGAAGCTGCTAAGTGAACTTGATACCTCAAAGGTGGTGGGACTGGACAATATCTCTCTATGGGTCCTTAGAGAGGGAGCAGAGATGTTGTGTGTGCCACTACAACAACTTTCAAAACATTAATTGAAACTGGGCAACTCCCTGAGGTATGGAAGTCGATATATGTAGTCCCCATTTATTTGAAAGGAGACAGGCACGAGACACTAAACTATAGACCAGTGTTACTGACGTGTATTGTATGCATAGTCATGGAGAAGATTGTCAGGAGCAGAGTGGTCGAGTACCTAGAACGGAAGAAGCTTATAAACGAGGCAGAATGCATACATAGCTTTAAGAAGAGGTATGATAAAGCTCATTGAGCAGGAAGAGTGACCTCGTAGCACCAGTGAAGAGCCGAGGCCAGGAGCTGTGACTCAACCCCTGTAACCACAACTAGGTGAGCACAACTAAGTGAGTAAAAACACAACTAGAGCTGGGCAGAGCAAAAAGCACGAACACACACAGAACCACCCTCAGAACTTTACAGTCAAACACGCTATCCCAGCACAAAGCACTATCCACACTTACAGCCCCTACCCCTCACTATGCAGCAGAATCCCACAGCATACTGCCAGGTCTCCCATCCCCCCAACCCCCACAGACCCCCCAGAACACAGTGTTGCAGAAGAAACTGAAGGTATGGTACACCAAAGCTGATAGAATAACGAATAAGTGGGAGGAGTGGCACAAAAGTGGCATCACCAAACATCATAGCTCTCACAGACACCAAGCTCAAAGGAATGATAACAGATGCTATCTTCCCAACGGGATATCAGATCCTGTGGAGAGACAGAGGGAACGGAGTGGGTTGAGGAGTGGCGCTGCTCATCAAAAATCAATGGGATTTTGACGAGCTGCAGAGAGGAGATAGAGGAGAAGCAAGGGACTACGTAATAGGAACACTTCAATCTAGAGGTCCTAAGGTTGTGATTGCAGTGATGTATAACCCACTAGTGAGAGTAATAGAGAGTAATAGAGCGATGGTTGGCACACTAGCTGAAGTGGCCCGGACTCGTGCGAGTAGAGCAAAGCTTCTGATTGTGGGTGACTTCATTCACAAGGTAACTGAAAGGGAGAAACTGGAGCCACCTGGGGCCCAGAAACGTGGAGGGCTAAGATGATGGAAGTGGTACTACAAAATCTCATGTATCAACAAGTAAGGGACACTACCAGACAGAAAGAAGAGGATGAACCAGCAAGACTGGACCTAATGTTCACCTTGAGTAGTGCAGATGTTGAGGACATAACATATGAAAGACCCCTCATGGCCAGTGACAATGAAATATAACACAAAGAAATATATTTTTTTTCGTTAGGTTTAGAATGATTTTTGCGAAATTATTGCATGCACAAATATTCATTTGCCTTATTCGGCAAAAAGAGTGTTGTTATTTAAGCCAAAATCGCAAGTTGTACCTATTCGGCACAACATATTTATTTATTTATGGTTTATTTGCTAGGTTCTTTGTGCTCTTCTCTTTCATTTTTTAAATCTCTCTGCATCTTTGGTTCAACCTACAGCTCTCAATTTTTTTGTTTTGTTTTTGTTTTTGAGATATTCCACCTATTTTCTGGGAATGAAATTCTCCTCTTCTTCCAAGCACATCGCAGTTAGGTACTCCATCATCTGATTAGGTAACTTTCCTTCCTGCTCTTTTTTGCACTGTGCAGCATTCAGAAATTCTCTCATCCCCTCAAAGTTCTCTCTTCTATAGTCTGGTGCTTCACATCCTCAACCTGCTCTCTGCTCTCACTATTGAGTTCTACAAGAAATACGAAGTTCGATTCATTGTGGTCGGTAGGACAAGGGCAGGATCTAATATTCTTTTTTTCACCGGTCAGATGTTCTTGTGATAAATGAAAGATTCTCTCTTTCCCTCCTCTCTCT
The DNA here is from genome assembly GCF_026875155.1 of Cherax quadricarinatus. NCBI lineage: Eukaryota > Metazoa > Arthropoda > Malacostraca > Decapoda > Parastacidae > Cherax > Cherax quadricarinatus. Next base: position 67,627,960 of record NC_069407.1, read on the forward strand.
CTCTCTCTCTCTTCTATCTCTCTCTCTCTCTCTCTCTCTCTCTCTCTCTTTCTTCTCTCTCTCTCTCTCTTCTCTCTCTCTCTCTCTCTCTCCTCTCTCTCTCTCTCTCTCTCTCCTCTCTCTCTCTCTCTCTCTCTCTCTTTCGCTTTCTCTTTCTCTTTCCCTCTCTTTCCCTCTCTCTCTCTCCCTCTCTCTCCTTCTCTTTCCCTCTTTCTCTTTCCCTCTCTCTCTTACCCTCTCTCTCTTGCCCTCTCTCTCTTTCCCTCTCTCTCTTGCCCTGTCTCTCTCCTCAGTCCCTCTCTCTCCCTCAGTTCTCTCTCTCTCTCTCTCTCTCTCTCTCTCTCTCTCTCTCTCTCTCTCTCTCTCTGTTTCTCTCTCTCTCTCTCTCTCTCTGTTTCTCTCTCTCTCTCTCTTTTCTCTTGTTTCTCTGTCTCTCTCTTTCTCTCTCTTTCTTTCATTGGTCATGTTCTTAGAATGACAACATAAACAGTATTTAATATCAACCTTCCTGTCTCCGGTCCACCTATGTGGGTTCTATTTCTACCAATAAGTTCCATTGAAACTTCGCATGATTAATAACTGTACTTTAGCTCTATAATATGTCACTGTTGTTTCTGCTAAGGTGTTAACCATTGTTTTTTATTGTTTTCTTCACATTCCTGTCTTAACCTGCTACTTATAGTTGGTGGGTTAAAATTTACTGATATCACTTTCGTTTCCCTAAGACTTGATTGTACCCACTATGTAATCAATTGCCTCATTTCTATTAGTTCTTCTGATCAATCAAATCTCCAGTGATTTCTGACAAGCAAAGCCACTCGCTTCCCCCTCCTCTAGTGCATCTATCTTTATTAACTGGTGTCCTGCTGGGAATATAGAATTAATTCTTGTTACAGGAAGTTTGGTTTCTGTGACAGCTTTGATGTATGGGTTTACCTATGCTATCCATAGGATAGTCTGGTGTTTCACATCCTCCACCTGCTCTCTGCCCTCAGTATTGATGTATGGGATTTACCTATCCTATCCATTCTTTGATAATCCATATGGATTGATTTACCACACTCAGAGTTTTCATTCATTTACCATGATCTGCTTAGTGTTGTCTAGTTTTTCTGTTCTTGAACATTTAGTCTGAGTGAGGTAGGTAGGACTAGTGGTAATGTGCATCGGTTCTGGGAAAGAGTTCAGACTTGGAGTGCTAGGTAGGAGAATGGGAATGGAGAAGAGGAGGAAAGGTATGAGTGCTGGGAAAATCAAGGAAGTGCTTAATGAGGTGAGCCTACTAGTAGACCAGTAGAATTGCAATTGGTGGGATGAGTGTGTTTTTGTGTGTGCTTTCCTATATTGGGTTATTAGGATCAAGTCACAGCTCCTTGCCCTGTGTGTGTGTGTGTGTGTGTATGTGTGTGTGTGTGTGTGTGTGTGTGTTGTGTTGTGTGTGTGCTGTGTGTGTGTGTGGTGTGCGTGCGGGCATTTGAGTTTCTTGTGTGCATGAGTTTGTGTGCTTTCTCTATCAGTTCCTCTCAGAATTTTGTGCTGTTTATATCATGTCATCCCTAGTCCTTTCTTCCTCTAATGTTATGAGTTTCAGTACCCATAACCTTTTCTCATGGCACATACCATTAGCTGTATGATTAGTTTCCTTTCAAACCTCTGCACTTTCTTCAGTTTCATGATGCTTCAACAGGTGTGGGCTCCTTACTAATGCTGCAAATCCCAATATGGGTTGTACAAATGCCGTATATGTTGCGATTCAATCCTTGATTAGGCTTCTGAAACCTACCCTTAGATTTTCTTCAGCAGTTATTTGGTTGACGTGTACCTCAAGAATTATGCTCGGTATAATATTCACCCTGAGGTCCTCCATGAATGACGTTTGCACTTTTTGCCTCGCTTTGAATATATTCCATTTGCAGTCTTTTTGCGGTCGAAAATCTCATGACTTTGCACTTGCTGAGTCAAATTCTAATAGCCAATTGTACGACCAGACGTGTTGTCCGTTCAATTCTATTTCCAGTCTTTGCTGGTCCTCACCTGTTTGTATTCTCCTTAAAATACTGACAACACCTGTAAACAGGGATTCCTTTAGCTCTGTCCTTTCCGTCATGTAATTCACATACTTAAGAAATACTGTAGTACCGGTCCTAATACCGATGCTTGTAAGCCTCACTCATCACACATCACCGTTTCAACACCTGTTTCCAGACAAAAATCGCTCTTTCCTTCGTGTTTTTTAATTAACGATTCACTGTAGTGTCTTTCCTGTTATTCTGTCTGCTCCTCCAGCATTTGTCTCTATCTCTTGATGGAACTATGTTAAAAATCCTTTTACTGTCCCCTCAAAAATCAATTTACCCACCCTTCTGTTTCCTGCTTTACTTTCCATATTGTAGAATTCTAGTATGTTTGTGAAACAGGGTGATGGAGCACCAAGAACTTTGTTCTTGGTGCTCCATCACCCTTCTGCTCATAAGCTCTTTCCTAAACTTGCATACCATGCATGTTAGTGTCACTGGTCTGTAGTTTAATGCTACCCGCTTTTTCCTCTTCTTAAATATTGGGAATACAGTTCTTGTCTTCTACACCTCTCGTAGTTACCGTGTGTCAAGTGATTTGTTAAAGACTGTGGTTAGTGGTTATCACAATGCTTGCACTCCCTTTCTGGTCCCTCAGAGATATTGTTTGGTTCTTTTTCTCTCGAGGAATTTCGGTTCGAGGACAGTTTTTTTTTCACCTCTTGTTCTGTTGCTTGCATTGTGACTAACATTTCTTGGTGAACTCTATCTTTTGATTCAGTTCACACCTCTATTTTTTTAATAGAATACCGCCTTAAATTTCATGCTGAGCACACAACTGACTTCCTGGTATTTTCATGTGAGTTCTCTGCGTTCCTTCTTCGGCCTGATTACCTGGTCTTTTATTGTTTTTTTTTTTCATCCTGTTGTTGATGTAAAAGAACATTTGGATAGATATGACTTTCAGTGTCATATTATTCACAAATTACCATTGACCTTCTCTTCCTTTCCCCGCATATTTGTTCAAAGCTTTTCTGCTAATGTCCTTATTTTCCTGCATTTATTGGCTATATGTTTTCCATGCTTTAACGCTTTTACGTTTCGCCTGTCTGCACCTCTGGGAGAGCGATGGGGTCACTCTTTATTTCCTATTGCTTCTCATGTTTCTATGTATAATTTCTCCTCGGTATCTCGGCACTTTCCAGTTAAATATTTCATTATCTCCTTCTCTAGTCCTCTTTCCCACTTAACCTCATTCATGAATTGTTTCAAGGCTTTCTAAATTCCTTTTTTGAAGTTTGACTTCTTTTGTCCTTCCTGTGCAATAACTCTTTCTATAAGTTTACTTCCACAAAATATTAGAAACTCAAACCTGAGTGATCACTAGCAGGGTAAGTACCAGGTTCAGCCTCACTGGTTCATGTTTGTTTCTCTCTCTCTGTCTGCTAGTGTGTCTGACATGTTGGTACATGATGATCTACAATACCACTTACAGAATCTTAACCACCCTCGTTTTTGGTCCTCTTGTAGCTCCAGGTTCTCCCAAACTATTTTCTTCTAGTCTCCTTGCATTGCTCATGTGGGATTTCATAACCACCTCTGATTTGGTACCCACTATTGTTTTGTTTCTGTTATAGTATTCCTGCCTTGGTTTCCTATTCAGTAGAGGGCTGTACATCACCTGTATCAACTCCGTGGGACCCTGAGTTTAGAATGTGCTTATTATATAGTGATTTTCACTATGTAATAGGCACCTCAAACACCACCAGTTTCTGAAACACAACGCTAGACCAGCACGTGTAATGTTCCCTCTGTTCTTTCTCATAGTCTGATGTCCAGCTGGGATGTGCGAGTGCTATAGTGATAGGGGTTTCCTCCACTATTCATTCATTCCACTGATCACATTTATTTTATTGATATTTGAGAACCATAAATTAAATTTTCTTTCGATTTCTGTACTCACATTTATGTGACTGTAACGGTCGAGTCAAAGCTCCTGACCCCGCCTCCTTACTGTTTGCTACAAGGCCAACCATCTCCCTTGTTGTCTTTTTTAGGGCTATGTATGGAACTAGCCTCTGATGATGATTATTACTCCAACGGATATTTTACTGATATACTTCTACTACTTCACTCTCCAGATTGTTCCACTTACTGACAACTCAGACTGAAAAAATATTTCGTAGCATCCCTCTGACTCGTATGAGTTTTCAACGTCCAGTTGTGTCCACTTGTTCCTATTTTTGTTCTCTGAAACATTCAGTCACTCTTCACCTTGTCCATTCCTCTTATTATTTTGTATGTCGTTATCATGTGTCCCCTATTCCTCGTATTTTCCGGTTCTCTGGTTCCTGATTTCCTGGTCCTTGCACATGGGTCTCGGAGTTAATAGGGGTGGTAGTGGTTGGGAGTAAGATAGTTAAGGATGGGTTTTTGTGTTTGAAAGGGATTGGCTTATTGGAGCTGATGAGTGGTGAACGGAGGGATTATGGCGCAGGAGGAAGGGTGAGGGGAGGTGGGATGGTGAAGGGGAAGTGTGAGCTGCAACTCTCAACTCCTATTAGTTGGGAGCTGGCAGTTGCTTTGGGTTATTGTGTTTGACTGGGAAAGGGGACTATATCCAGAGGGTCTGTATGGGAGTTTGTAAGGTGCTCCTTCAGAGTCTTGAGCTTTCACACCTGTCGATGTATTCTCTGTGTGTTCTTCCTGCCTCAGACATTTTTGTATTCTCTCCATCACTCTTTCTTTCTCCTTTGCTCTTCTGACTCGATCGAGGTGCATTCAGCGATTCTTGTCGACTGTCTTATACATAGTTTTTATTTAAAAATCTTGTCTCTTCACATTTCTGCTTCGAATGCCAGATTGTCTTGACATTATTTTGCCTTTAGGTGCTTTCCAGGTCTGAAAATTTTGCAAGTGGTTCACTTCGACCTCCCCACCTGTCAGTTTAATGATCATTTTAATCTCCTGTTTCTCCGCCAACCAACTTTCATCATTATTCCTCCAAGTGGCCTTCAAAAGCCACTGGAAAATCAGTGACCTCCTCTCTCCTCCATCTTCCTTGCTTGTTTCGTTCATTTTCTTTGCTGCTTCCCTCATTACCTGTAGTACCTCCTTGTTCCATGACACCAGTTCCACTAAGTTCTTTTCAGGCCTTTTCTCCCCTCACCTGCTATTACTATTCCTGCCTCAGCCTTGCTTCTTCTTCCGATAATCTCTTCCAGTTCCTTCCTCAGCTTCCTTAGATCCTCTTCTAGGTTTTGTACCCAAGCTTCTGCAGCTTTAGTCCTTCTCTCCCATTCCGCGTTTAGCAAAGATATTTTATTTAACCTTTTCCTCCATCTCTATACAAAAATCACTAAGAATTTTTTCCCTTCTCTTCTTCCATTTTCAGTCTAAACCCAGCAATCATAGTTTCATTCAGCATCCAATCATGTCCTGTGTGTGCATGCACGTGTGTGTGTGTGTGTGTGTACTCACCTATTTGTGGATGCAGGGGTCGTGTCACAGTTCATGGCACATCTTTTTCACTGATTGCTCTCCTTGCTCCTTCAGGTATATCATACCTCTTCTTTAAGCTATGAATGGATCCTGCCTCCGATACGTCACTCTCCAGATTATTTCACTTTATGACAATTCTGTGACTGAAGAAATTCTTCCTAACATTCCTGTGACACTTCTGGGTTTTCAACTTCCAGTTGTGACCCCTTGTTGCTGTGTCCCACCTCTGAAACAGTCTATTATTATCCACCATTTCAATTTCTCTCAGTATTTTACATGTCGTTATCAAGTGATCTTTATTCGTTTTTTCTCCACTGTAATCAGTTTGATTCCTTTAACCTTTCCTGGTCGGCCATATACCTTAGCTCTGAGACTAGCCTTGTTTCAAACCTTTGCACTTCCTCTAATTTACTGATGTGCATGACCAAATGTGCGTTTCATACTGATGCTGAATACTCCAATATGGCCCTGGCGTACACTGTGTACATAGTCTTCAACGATTTCATACTCAGGTGTCGAAACACTATTCTTAGGTTTGCCAGTCGTCCATATGATTCAGCCGTTATTTGGTTGATGTGCGCCTCAGGAGATGTGCTCGGTATGATGCTTACCTGAAGATGCTTTTCACTGAGTGAGGTTTGCAACCTTCATCCAACTAGCCAATACTCAGTCTGTGGCCTTCTTTGGCCTGCCACAATGTTCGTGACTTTGCACTTACTGGATTTATAGTCTTACCTGGTCCTCATCCGCTTTAAGTTACCGCATTACCTTCACATCGTCTGCAAACAGGGACATCTCTGAATCAACTATTTCTGTCAAGTCATTCACACAAACCAGAAACAGCACCGGCCTTAGGAATGATCCTTGTGGAACCCTGCTTTTCACATGTGCCCACTCTGACACCTCGTCACTTAACGTAAATCGTTGCTTCGCCTTTCCCTCTAGCTTATGCACTAATCTCTTGTGTGGAACTGTCGAGAACCTTCTTACAGTCCAAGGAAATGCAATCTACCCAGCCCTTTCTTTCCTGTCTCATTTGTGTTATCTTGCCCCCCAACTCCAGTATCAACAATGCTGATTATCATGTACAACCCTATTCCTTCATAGGTACTCCACCACTCTTATCCTGATAATTTTCGCCAATTACTTTGCATACTCTATATGTTAGTGACATTAGTCTGTAGTTTTGCTGTGTGTGTGTGTGTGTGTGTGTACTCTCCTAATTGTACTCACCTAATTGTGGTTGCAGGGGTAGAGAGACAGCTCCTGGTCCGCTACGAGGTCCTCCCTCTCCCTGCTCCATGAGGGTTATCATACCTCGTCTTAAAACTATGTATGGTTCCTGCCTCCACTACATCACTTGCCAGACTATTCCACTTCCTAGCAACTCTGTGGCTGAAGAAATACTTCCTAACATCCCTTTGGCTCATCTGAGTCTTCAACTTCCAACTGTAACTTATTGTTTCTGTGTCCGATCTCTAGAACATCCTGTCTCTGTCCACATTAGCTATTCCACGCAGTATTTTGTATGTCGCTCTCATGTCTCCCCTGACCCTCCTGTCCTCCTATTTTCCTTAAACTTTCTTCGTAGAACATTCCCTTTAACTCTGGAACCAGCCTTGTTGAAAACCTTTGCACTTTCTCTAATTTCTTGACGTGCTTGACCAGGTGTGGCTTCCAATCTGGTGCTGCATACTCCAGTATGGGTCTGACATACACAGTGTATAGAGTCTTGAACGATTCCTTACTGAGGTATCGGAACGCTATTCTCAGGTTTGCCAAGCGCCCAAATGCCGCAGCAGTTATCTGGTTAATGTGTGTTTCCGGTAACGTGCTCGGTATTATACTCACCCCTAGATCTTTCTCCTTGATTGAGGTTTGCAGTCTTTGGCCACCTAGCTTATACTCTGTCTGGGCTCTTCTTTGCCTTCTACGATCTTCATAACTTTGCATTTGGCGAGGTTAAATTCAAAGACCCAGTTGCTGGACCCTGCGTCCAGCCTGTTCAGGTCTCTTTGTAGACCTGTCTGTTCCGCATCTGATTTAATTCTGCTCCTTAATTTCACATCATCTGCAAACAGGGACACCTCTGTGTCTATCCCTTCCGTCATGTCATTCACATATACCAAGATTAGCACTGGTCTTAGGACTGACCCCTGTGGGATCCCGCTCGTCAAAGCGCCCGCTGTGATACCTCATCGTGTATCATAACTCGTTGTTGCCTCCCTGTCAGGAATTCTCTGATCCATTGCAGTGCCCGTCCTCCAGCTTCTGCACTAATCTCTTGTGAGGAACTGTGTCAAAGGCCTTCTTGCAGTCCACGAAAATGCAATCTACTCACCCCTCTCTCTCATGTCTTACTTCTGTTACTTTGTCATAAAACTCTAGAAGGTTTGTGACACAGGATTCGCCTTTCATGAATCCTTACTGGTTGTCGGTTATAATCTTGTTCCGTTACAGGTGCTACACCACTCTCCTCCTGATAAGCTTCTCCATGACTTTGCGTACTATACAATCAGTGACAATGGTCTGTAGTTTTGTGCCTCGTTTCTGTATCCTTTCTTAAAAATGGGGACTACATTTGCCGTCTTCCATACCTCAGGTAGTTGCCCAGTTTCAAGAGATATGTTGAAAATTGTGGTTAGTGGCACACACAGCATTTATGCTCCGTCTCTAAGGACCCACTGGGAGATGTCCGGTCCCATCGCCTTTGATGTAACAAGGTCACTTAGCAGCTTCTTCACCTCCTCCTCAGTTTTGTGTATGTTATCCAACACTTGTTGGTATATTCCTAGCTGATATTCCCCTCTGTGCTGTCTTACCAGAGTCCTTCCTATCTCAACTGTAAATACTTCCTTAAATCTCGTGATGAGCTCCAAGCATACCTCTTGATCGTTTCTTGTGAGTTCCCCACCTTCTTTCCTCAGCCTGATCACCTGGTCTTTGTTGTCTTCCTCCTGATGTGGCTATGCAGCAGTTTCGGGTCAGACTTGACTTTTGATGCTATGTTGTTTTCGTACTGTCTTTGGCCTCCCTCCTAATCTGTGCATACTCGTTTCTGGCTCTTCGACTAATCTCCTTATTTTCCTGGGTTCTTTGCCTCCTGTAGTTTTTACATTCTCTAGTGCACTTAGTTTTTGCCTCCCTATACCTTCGGGTAAACCAGGGGCTCGTTCTGGTCTTCCCATTATTTCTTTTGCCCTTGGGAACAAACCTTTCCTCTGCCTCCTTGCATTTTGTTGTTACGCATTCCATCATTTCGTTTACTGATTTTCCTACCAATTCCCTGTCCCACTGAACCTCCTGAAGGAAGTTCCTCATACCTGTGTAGTCCCCCCTTTTATAGTTTGGCTTTTCCCATTCAACTTCTGTTACCCTCTCCACTTCTAACTCTACTATGTATTCAAAGCACAGAACACTTAATCACTAGCTCCAAGCGGCCTCTCACATGTAATGTCCTCAATGTCTGAACTGCTCAGGGTGAACAAGAGGTCCAGTCATGCTGGTTCATCCTCCCCTCTCTCTCTGGTGGTGTCATTAACATGTTGATGCACTTAGCTCTCCAGTACTACATCCATCATCTTGGCTCTCCATGTTTCGGGACCCCCGTGTTGCTCCAGATTTTCCCAGTCACTCTCTCTGTGGTTGAATTCGCCCATAACCAGTAACTTTGCTCTGCTCGATTGAGCTCTTCATGCCACCTCAGCCAGTGTGTTCACTATTGCTCTTCTGCTCTCTACATATTCCTCTCGTGGCCTCCTACAGTTCTGTAGTGGATTATACATCACTACAATGACTACCTTGTGTTCCCCAGACTGTAGTGTACCTTCTATGTAATCCCTTTCTCCAATCTCGTCCGTGCCGTGTGTGTGTGTGTGTGTGTGTGTGTGTGTGTGTGTGTGTGGTGTGTGTGTGTGTGTGTGTGTGTGTGTGTGTGGTGTGTATCTGTGTCTCTCTGTATGAGAGATGGTGTGTTTGTATTCGGAATTATGGGTAAACTTATAAGTGTTCAAGCATGAGTCCTTGACGTTCATGTCTGAGGTCATGTACTGTGTGCATCCAAATGTATCTTTTGTTTGTTTTCCACGCCATCTGTGATCGGCTTTTGTTCTACGATCATCCTAATGTCCTATATGTATCTTCTCTTCCTATCTGTTATGTACCCCTCTTAATGTAGATATTTTTAATAGATCTGTGTATACACATATCAAATGTATTTGTAGTCATGAACCTTACCTAACAAGGCATCAATTACTTTACCAGAGCTTCCGTCCATCTATTACCTAGTTGTCGAAGAAGTTGTTCTTTATGACTCCCAGCTAAATTTTAGACAATAAAAACCAAGACATCTGAATAAATTGCTCCGCATACTGGTGAGTATAGTTCTCCAGATGAGCGTTCCGATGCCGGCTCATTACTGACGTTTAGTGTTTTCTGTCGCTCAGCAGGTTAGGTAAGATTAGCTCCAGTAACGGGTTATCATAATGACTAAGATCCGCGTCAGGAAACACTTGTCCTGAATCCTTACGAATTCTCCCAATCCGTCGTGTAGCAGGGTTTCGCTCGTGACTAAGTATAAGACAGCATGAGCGTGTTTTTTTTTTTCGTGCCTCTGCCAGTTTGCGTGCCACTAGCTTGACAGGTAGGCGCGTTATCGTGCTTCAATGTTGTCTGTCATGTGTCGTGTGTGTGTACTCATCTGGGTTGTGAGTATACACACAGGTAATTGGTATATGTGTGTGTACTCACCTAATTTTGGTTGCAGGAGTCGAGACTCAGCTCCTGGCCCAGCCTCTTCACTGATCGCTACTCTCTCTGCTCCCTGAGCTTTGTAATACCTCATCTTAAAGCTATATCACTTGCTAGACTATTCCACTTCCTGACAACTCTATGACTGAAGAAATACTTCCTAACGTCCCTGTGACTCGTTTGAGTCTTAAGCTTCCACTTCTGATCCCTTGTTTCTGTGTCCTCTCTCTGGAACATCCTCTCTTTGTCCACCTTATCTATTCCACGTAGTATTTTGTATGTCGTTATCATGTCTCCCCTGACCCTCCTGTCCTTCAATGTCATCAGGCCGATTTCCCTCACCCTTTCATCGTAGGGCATTTCCCTGAGCTCCGGATCTAACGTTGTTGCAAACCTTTGTACTTTCTCTAATTTCTTGACGTGCTTGACCACGTGTGGGTTCCAATCTGGTGCTGCATACTCCAGTATGGGCCTGACGTACGTAGTGTACAGTGTCTTGAACGATTCCTTACTTAGGTATCGGAACGCTGTTCTCAGGTTTACCAGGCGCCCATATGCTGCAGCAGTTATGTGGTTGATGTGTGCTTCCGGAGACGTGCTCGGTGTTATGCTCACCCCGAGATTTTTCTCCTTGAGTGATGTTTGCAGTCTTTGTCCACCAAGCCTATACTCTGTCTGAGGTCTTCTTTGCCCTTCCCCTATCTTCATGACTTTGCATTTGGCAGGGTTGAAATCGAGAAGCCAGTTGCTGGACCACGCGTCCAGCCTGTCCAGTTCTCTGTAGTCCTGCGTGATCCTCATCTGACTTAATTCTCATTAACTTCACATCATCTGCGAACAGGGGCACTTTGAGTCAATCCCTTCTATCGTGTCATTCATATATAGCAAAAATAGCACTGGTCCTAGGACTGACTCCTTTGGAACCCTCTCGTCATAGGCGCCCACTGTGATATCTCATCACGAACCATGACTAGCTATTGCCTCCCTGTTAGGTATTCTGATCCAGTGCAGTGCTTTTCCTGTTATACGTGCCTTATCCTCTAGCTTCTGTACTAATGTCTTGTGAGGAACTGTATCGAAGGCCTTCCTGCAGTCCAGGAAAATGCAATCAATCCACCCCTCTCTCTCGTGTCTTACTTCTTTTACTGTGTGTGTGTGTGTGTGTGTGTGTGTGTGTGTGTGTGTGTGTGTGTGTGTGTACGCAGATGTGTTTATATATACTCCTAAGTAGTGTACATGTATACAACTGGCCTGGGTGCACATAGTATACTTCTGGGTATCATAGTAGTCTGTATGTAGTCATCTGCGTAATGTGAATGTACAAAACTAATTTCTATATACACATTTCGCTAGCGTGGATGTATGCATTTGGGTTGAGTGTAAATAAGTAAGTTTTATTCAGGTATTCACAAATACAGTTACATAGATTATATATTATCATACACAGCAGCATATGTGCAGAGTAGCTGGGATAACCCAAAGATGTCAGACACACGGACTTATTTCCATTGTGTCCTTACTTTGGTAGTCGATGTGCTCATCTGGGTTTAGTGGACACATGCGTCTGGGATGAATGTATATTTTAAGGAAACGTATATTTATGTATATATATTCGCAGTGTATGTGATTAACGTACCTTATTTGTATAGAAGTATGAGTCTGAGAAGCGTGTTTTATGTCTCCGTGTTCTGTTAATTAATTCATCCGAGTTGTTTTAGTGAAAGTATCTGGGTTGCGTTAATAAAAGTATCTGGGTTGTGTTAATAAAAGTATCTGGGTTGTGTTAATAAAAGCACATAGGTTTTGTTAATAAACGTAAATGAGTTGTTTTAGTGAAAGTATCTGGGTTGTGTTAATAAAAGTATCTGTGTTGTGTTAATAAAAGTATCTGGGTTGTGTTAATAAAAGTATCTGGGTTGTGTTAATAAAAGTATCTGGGTTGTGTTAATAAAAGTATCTGGGTTGTGTTAATAAAAGTATCTGGGTTGTGTTAATAAAAGTATCTGGGTTGTGTTAATAAAAGTATCTGGGTTGTGTTAAAAAGTATCTGGGTTGTGTTAATAAAAGTATCTGGGTTGTGTTAATAAAAGTATCTGGGTTGTGTTAACAAAAGTATCTGGGTTGTGTTAATAAAAGTTTCTGAGTTGCGTTAATAAAAGTATCTGGGCTGTGTGAACAAAACTATCAGGGATGTGTGATGTGTACGCAACACGACAGTGTTTTTGCTCGAAGTATTAACTCTACCATGTTTACGATGACCTCTGAACAACTTTTCAGGGTATAAAAGAAACTTAAACTTTTACGTTTGCAAGCAATTTGAACTATTTTAATGTGTTCAAGCAAGTTGAGTCTACCCTTCTATATGTGCCAGCAACTTGTTTTCAAAATTCCATGTGTTCAGCCAATATGAACTTACTCTTCTATATCTGAACGCAACTTCAATATACTTTTAATGTGTTCATGCAATAAACTTAGTCCTAAATGAATATATGTCGTGTCGAATAGGCAAAACTAGTCAGTTATCAAGAACGCATTTAAATTTAAATCCTTTCTAAAATTTTCTCTTATACCTTTAAAAATATATTTTTTCCATTTATGTTAAAGTAAAAATTAATAATTTTGTTACAAAAGAACATTAGAAAACTTAACAAGTCTTATTATATCAAGCGCAATTCAATATAGCATAATTTAAGTAAATATATTTTAGAAATTTCATTGTGTTTGTTTATTATTAAATTAATGTAAACTTATCTGAAATACATTTAGTTGCATTAGGCTGAATTAAATTGCGCTTGTTATAATATGGTTAGGTATGTTTTCTAAGGTTTTTTGTTACAAAATTATTAATTTTTAGTTTAACATATATAAAAAAAAATTTCAACGTATAAGAGAAGATTTTAGAAAGGATTTAATTTTAAATGAATTCTTGATAATTGACCAGTTTTACCTATTCTGCACGGCAAATATATAGGTATATATCGTGCCGAATAAGTAAAACTGGTCAATTACCAAGAACTCGTATAAAATGAAGTCCTTTCTAAAATTTTCTGTTAATCATTTAAAAATATAGATTTTTTAATTGCTGTTAATATAAGAATTAACTTTTTTTTACCAAAAGCACTTTAGGAAACTTACCTAACCTTATTATGAAAAGCTCAATTTAATTTAGCTTAATTTAACTAAATATACTTGATATAAGTTTACAACAATTTAATAATAAACAATGAAATTTCATAAATATATTTAGTTAGATTATGGTAAATTAAATTGCGCCTGATATAATAAGGTTTGGTAAGTTTTAATAAACAATCAGCTTAGAGGCGTCCACACCACCATATGTCCTTCGACGGTGGGTACAACATCTAGCATGGCTGGATGCACCATTCTTAAGGATTGTGTGGTCGAATGGTCTAAAGCGTCATGCGTTTGCGCTCACCATGAGGCGGGCCAAAACAGCATGGGTGCGACGCCTGGGCTAGTGCAGTGTTGTATATATATATATATATATATATATATATATATATATATATATATATATATATATATATATATATATATATATATATTATATATATATATAAATCAAATGGTGACAATCCGAATGCGCGAGTTTGGGCTAAAAATCAAAGGTCATTTCCGACTAATTAACAGAGTTTATTTTTGTAGAAAATCTGCGGAAATCATCCTGAGCCTAACGTAAAGTGTATATTGTTGATGTAAAGTAATATTAACTTAATGTAAATTATCTGTGTATGTTTCGTAGAGTTAGGCTTAAATATATTAAGTTAGGTTACGTTGGTTTAGGTGAGGTCTCTACGTTAGTTTAAGTGAGATCTCTACGTTAGTTTAGGTGAGGTCTCTACGTTAGGTTAGGTGAAGTCTCTACGTTAGTTTAGGTGAAGTCTCTACGTTAGTTTAGGTGAGGTCTCTACGTTAGTTTAGGTGAGGTCTTACGTTAGTTTAGGTGAGGTCTCTACGTTAGTTTAGGTGAAGTCTCTACGTTAGTTTAGGTGAAGTCTCTACGTTAGTTTAGGTGAAGTCTCTACGTTAGTTTAGGTGAGGTCTCTACGTTAGTTTAGGTGAGGTCTCTACGTTAGTTTAGGTGAAGTCTCTACGTTAGTTTAGGTGAAGTCTCTACATTAGTTTAAGTGAAGTCTCTACGTTAGTTTAGGTGAGGTCTCTACGTTAGTTTAGGTGAGGTCTCTACGTTAGTTTAGGTGAAGTCTCTACGTTAGTTTAGGTGAAGTCTCTACGTTAGTTTAGGTGAAGTCTCTACGTTAGTTTAGATGAAGTCTCTACGTTAGTTTAGGTGATATCTCTACGATAGTTTAGGTGATATCTCTACGATAGTTTAGGTGATATCTCTACGTTAGTTTAGGTGAAGTCTCTACCTTAGGTTTGGTGAAAAAAAATTTTTTTGATACCATTTTCTATGAACATTATATCCTTTAACTCCTTAAAATAAATTTTAGGAAAGTTCGATATTTAAGGCAGCTCTGCCTTACTGACCATTGTGGCTTCTCAGGCACGACATATATATTTATGTTGTGCCTAATATGAAGAATTGATCAATTTATCCCAAATGAAATTCAAACTGGACTTCTCCAATGACAGTTACATTGATACAGATTAATGCAATTAAAGCTTGTCAAAGCTCCACTTCAACATGGAGATTGGGTTTTAACACTTTTACTGAGGCTTATATTATAAAAATGTCTGATATTGCATTCGTGTCGCAATGAAACCTCTTCAAGCTTGCAAGATTGGTAGAAAGCTTGGTAATTAATGACTCAGAATATCTGAGGTAATTCTTGGCTGTCCCGTTGACAAGGAGAAAAATAACAGAAAGTCTCATGATATATATTTTCCCAAATCACCTATGGAGATAGGATACAAAAAAGATGCCATCTCAGGTGCATTCTCGATTTCTTAAACTTCATTAGTGATTACTCTTGTAGACAAGCATCAGCAACTTGTATATTTAGCTTACAGGTAGAACACTGTCCATGCAACTTGTTGCTTCTCCGAGAAATGAGTTATTTTTTGGATGTTCTGCAGAGTTGGACGAGATCGTCATCGCGAATTCGTCTCCGTGATGACGGAAGTCAGAGGTCTGATCGTTATCTCACCATCATCATCCACTGTTCTCTGTCCTTTTTCAATATCCTTTACTTTTATCTTTCCTTTATCTTCAATACATTTTTGTTACTCCTGCTTTCTCCCTTTTTTCTCACAGCTTTCCCAAGCCTCCGCCCAGATCTCTCTTTCTCAGTGGGTGCCCCTCGTCACTTCCCTTCCTCAAGACGCCCTCCTGACACTCGCCAGAATTATTCACTTTAAGTAACACGAGACACACGAAAATTCTATTTCGGAGAACGTAATAAATATTTTTCTCGACAACTGAGGAGATTTCTTTTTATTTTCTCATTTGTTCCAATGTTTTCGTTCCCTTTCCATTTGCTTAAGTATCTTAACGAAATTTAGTGGGTTTGAACAGATTTTTTTGCTCATACCATATGTTTACTCTATAGTTTATTTTACTAAAGAAAACATTGCTTTTATCGAATTTTTCAATATTTAAAACATTTGTATACAAACTTCCGTCATATTTTCGTAAATTTCCTGTATTCGTACAGATATACATTCCTGGCAGATTTTTTTTTCGTTTTAGTTGTGCACAAAATAACGTTGACACTTTTATCTATTACTGTGAGAGAGAAATATTGTTTCTTTTTTCTGATTTAGTTGTAACTGACACTTCTGTCATTAAAATAAATATTTTTTTGTCTTCATTTTACTTCTAATTTTGTCGAATGTTCAAATGAATAACGGGGAAATATTAAGAGAAGTGACTGATAATGATATGAATGAAAATGGTGGAAAAAATTAAATGCTTAGGTAATTATGAGCCAAACAGAAGAATGTTATTTAAGGAGGTGCTCTTTGATTGAAAATGTCACATAATGTAAATTGTTGACACCGTGGGAAAGGTTTGACAGCCAGGATAAGAAAAGAGGTCAATTATGTGAACCAGATAAGAGGATATATACAACTACAACGGATTCTTAGGACAAATTAGTACCGGTAGATGTATTGTTAAAGGAAAACATTTTCAGATACAGTTGATTACGTGGGAACCTCTGACAGACTAGGATCATGACACAAGACGTGTTAACTTTTCTCTGTCAACATCAGTTTTATGCCAATCCGATGATTCCATTTATATGTCTCATGTCATGACCCTCATATCTGATTATTATTGAACAGCCGGAAGAGTAAAATTGAGAAAATGGAATCGCAAAAGAATAATGACGTCAATGAGTAAAAAAGAATTGAAATCGAATTAAAGTAGGAAATGGTTAGAGAATGATATAAAGACCTGTTAGAAGAAAGTCAGGGTAGTGTGGGGAGAAAGTGCTATGGCTGAAAAAAGACAGAGTTAAGTTAGGAAAGCAGCGCTTGAGATTGAAGATAATGATGGCTTTACTTATTAGACAGTAGGTCAAAAAAGGGAAAAATAATGGATTAGTTAAACGATGAGGAAGAAAAGATGCTTTAATGAGAAGGTCGGCAAATATATGTTTCTTACTATGCAGCAAAATACACAAAAATTAAGAATATGTTGCAAAATGAGCTCGTAGAGAAGTGAATATGAAGTAGAACTGAGTGAGTCAGTCTCTATCAGATGTTTCCTGATCAAACACAGGATAGTCAAAAGGTGAGGTTGTAAAATATGAGGGATTAAAAAAAATGAAGGTTTGAGAAGATGTGGGTGAATTATAAAAAAAAAAAAAAAAAAAAAGCGAAAACTAAAGACAATCCAAAGAATCTTTTTTGTTAAACTGTCTTCATATAGGCATTTCAGGTCTAGTTTCATGATTTTTTTTTTAAATTATTGCAAATGAGTTAGTTATCCACAGTTTAATCTGAAAAAAAATATCTCAATTTTTTAAATATTGGCAGTCATTGTAGTGACAAGTGTCAAATTCTAGAGCATTTATGATCAAATATCATTAATCACATAACTTGTTAAAACTGCATTTCCATTTAAATAGAATTTTTGTTTTTAAATTCCAACCTAGATATGCTAGCATAGAGTAACATCATAAGTAACTAAATTTCCACATCTCTACAAAAGTCTACTTTCTGAGACTAAAACGTATATACAGACATAATTTTAATAATAGTCATTCAGCTGTAGGATTGTAACATACTTTATTCACTATTTTATAATTTTTAGTCTATTTTTTACTTTCATTACTATTTTAACCTGGAAAATGCCTATTCCTTGATATTTTGCATAATGATGATACTTTACAGACGCTGATGAAGGGGAAACTTCATGGAAACTTCGAATTTTAACAAAAATGACAATGAAGGCTCATTTTATATACACGGTGAGGCAAAAGTCTCTTAGGACACGCCCAACAGGTCTTACTCACCTACCTTCCAGACAGTAACTCATTCTCTCCTTACTGTCGGTTATGCGTTCATCCATTATAGTGCGTCCTCTGTTATTCCTGCCTGTTCCTCCAGCTTTTATCCTAGTGTTTTGTTATGACCAGAACTAAACACCTATTTACTGTCTAAAAATATGTGATCTGCCCTTCTGTCTCTCTCTCATGCCTAACTTTCGATACCTTCTTATAGAAAATTTATGAGTAAGTATTTCCTTTTCTTACCACCATGCTCTCTCTTTCTGATTATCTTCTTTCTACATAACACGCAATGCATGTCAGTGACGCTGGCCTGTAACTTAATGATACAGCGTAATACACAACCTCAGGCAGTTGCCCTGTTTAATTTGACTTCCTATCCGTTTTTTCATCGGTGTTGTTGAGATCTTTACGTATTTGTAGTCCAGAGTTCATAGATAAAGAAATATCCAAAATTTATGAAATACCTGATTATCTAAAATACTCAAGAAACTTGGATAAATCCTTTAAAATAGCCAGAAATACTTTTACAATTTAAAAAGGGACAACCAACCCCATTCATCTAAAAATATGTTGGTTCTCCCTTACGTAAAAACTTGGTTGATATGCCTTCTCTTCTTAAAGAATTTTAATATCAAAGATATATTTAAAAATCTTGACACAGATATAAAAAAATCTCGAAAAAAAGTTCCCCCCAAAATGTATCTGTAAGATTCCTTGTTAAATATGTGATAGTTTATTACAGTCATGTTGGTAAAAGTCTTGAACTTAGGTTAAAACAACATAAATATAGCTTTAGAAGTGGATAAGATTCTAATGCTTTGTTTATTCATGTGAGAGATTTTAACCATCCAATTGATTTTCAAAAGGGTGAGAAAGTTATATCAGCAAGTCTATGGTCGACAGGACTATAATATAATATATAATATATAATCATGAAAAGTAGTATTGAAAATAATATGAATATTACTTTTGGTTTGTATTAATTGGATTCATTTATAATTAACAAAATTTTGGAAGAACTTGAGGTACATTAGACAAATTTTTGGGCAGAATATAAGCTGTGCTTCACGAATCACTGACTACCTACGTACGTGATCAGAAAATGTCAGGTAATGTGGGGAGGCAGCGAGTTGAAGTCTCGTCCTTATATGACTTCTTGTTATCCTTTTATTTTTATAGTTCCTTGATAATGTAAGAAATCACGAAAGTGCTTGGATTTTCGCCATTTTTTTCACATAGAGCTATATACCATCCCTTTACTAATATTAATTTTATCAGTAGATAAATCAGAAGATTTTTCAAAGTTACGAAAAGGATTTTGCAGTTTCAACATCCGTCCAGGGTTCATAGATGAAGAAATATTCAACATTTATGAATCAGCTGATGGTCTGAAATACCCAAGAAACTTAATTTATAAATCTTTTAAAATTGCTAGCAATACTTTTTACGATTCAAAAAGGGACAACCAACCTTATTCAACTAAAAATATGTTGGTTCTCCCTTACCATGAAAACTTGGTTGATATGCCTTCTCTTCTTAAGACTTTTAATATCAGAGTTGTATTTAGAAATCTTGATACAGTAAAAAAGACTTTTGATGAAGAACTCCCTCCAAAATGCTGATGGATGTGTCTATCGCAAATTTTACAAGGAATCTTATAAAGTTTATTAAGGTCAAACAGGTAAAAGTCTCGAACTATGATTAAAACAACATAAATATAGTATTAGAACTGGACAAGATTCTAATGCTCTATTTATTCATGTGAGAGATTTTAACCATCCAATTGGTTTTCAAAAAGTTGAGAAAGTTGTATCAAGCAAGTCCATGGTTGACAGGAAAATAATTGAATTTTGTTTCATAAAAAGCAGTTTTGAAAATATGAGTATTTCCTTGGTTTATATAAATTAGATTCATTTATAATTAATAAAATTTAGGAAGAATTTAATAATAAATTGGACAAACAATAAATCTTAATTGTTGGGTAGAGCACTAGAATTCGTAACTTCTCACATTATCAAGGAAATATAAAAACAATACATCATAGGAAGGCATATAAAGGGTCGACACCACACCTCACCATCACATCCCACAACAAAGCAACACCTGACGTGCGACGACACCCGATTCATAAAAAAAGGAGGAACACTGCAGCAGGATGCTGTTGACCCAACTAACATCCCACTAACAAAATATTTTCCCAATTCTAGTACACTACCCAAGAATTAAGATTTATTGTTTGTCCAGTGTATTATTAAATTCTTCCCAAATTTTGTTAATTATAAATGAATCTAATTTATATAAACCAAAGGAAATATTCATATTATTGTCAAAACTGCTTTTTATGAAACAAGATTCAATTATATTCCTGTCGACAATGGACTTGCTTGATACTACTTTCTCAACTTTTTGAAAATCAATTGGATGGTTAAAATCTCACACATGAATAAATAGAGCATTAGAATCTTGTCCAGTTCTAATGCTATATTTATGATGTTTTAATCTTAGTTCGAGACTTTTACCAGTTTGACCTTAATAAACTTTATCGCAAATTTTACAAGGAATCGTAGACATATCCGTCAGCATTTTGGAGGGAGTTCATCAAAAGTTTTTTTTCCTGTATCAAGATTTTACTGTATATAATATATATATATATATATATATATATATATATATATATATATATATATATATATATATATATATATATATATATATATGTAGTAGGTTGGTAGACAGCAACCACCCAGGGAAGTACTACCGTCCTGCCAGATGACTGTGAAACAGAAACCTGTAACTGTTTTGCATGATGGTAGGATTGCTGGTTTCTTTTTCTGTCTCATAAACACGCTAGATAACAGGGATATCTTGCTACTCCTACTTACACTCTGGTCACACTTCACAGACACGCACATGCATATATATATATATATACATACATCTAGGTTTTTCTCCTTTTTCTACATAGCTCTTGTTCTTCTTTATTTCTTCTATTGTCCATGGGGAAGTGGAAAAGAATTTTTCCTCCGTAAGCCATGCGCGTCGTATGAGGCGACTAAAATGCCGGGAGCAATGGGCTAGTAACCCCTTCTCCTGTAGACGTTTACTAAAAAAGAGAAGAAGAAAAACTTTATAAAACTGGGATGCTTGAATGTGCGTGGATGTAGTGCGGATGACAAGAAACAGATGATTGCTGATGTTAAGAATGAAAAGAAGTTGGATGTCCTGGCCCTAAGCGAAGCAAAGCTGAAGGAGGTAGGGGAGTTTCGATGGGGGGAAATAAATGGGATTAAATCTGGAGTATCTGAGAGAGTTAGAGCAAAAGAAGGGGTAGCATTAATGTTGAATGATCAGTTATGGAAGGAGAAAAGAGAATATGAATGTGTAAATGCAAGAATTATGTGGATTAAATTAAAAGTTGGATGCGAGAAGTGGGTCATAATAAGCGTGTATGCACCTGGAGAAGAGAGGAATGCAGAGGAGAGAGATTTTGGGAGATGTTAAGTGAATGTATAGGAGCCTTTGAACCAAGTGAGAGAGAAATTGTGGTAGGGGACCTGAATGCTAAAGTAGGAGAAACTTTTAGAGAGGGTGTGGTAGGTAAGTTTGGGGTGCCAGGTGTAAATGATAATGGGAGCCCTTTGATTGAACTTTGTATAGAAAGGGGTTTAGTTATAGGTAATACATATTTTAAGAAAAAGAGGATAAATAAGTATACAAGATATGATGTAGGGCGAAATGACAGTAGTTTGTTGGATTATGTATTGGTAGCTAAAAGACTGTTGAGTAGACTTCAGGATGTACATGTTTATAGAGGGGCCACAGATATATCAGATCACTTTTGAGTTGTAGCTACACTGAGAGTAAAATGTAGATGGGATACAAAGAGAATAGAAGCATCAGGGAAGAGAGAGGTGAAGGTTTATAAACTAAAAGAGGAGGCAGTTAGGGTAACATATAAACAGCTATTGGAGGATAGATGGGCTAATGAGAGCATAGGCAATGGGGTCGAAGAGGTATGGGGTAGGTTTAAAAATGTAGTGTTAGAGTGTTCAGCAGAAGTTTGTGGTTACAGGAAAGTGGGTGCAGGAGG
The DNA here is from genome assembly GCF_026875155.1 of Cherax quadricarinatus. Lineage (NCBI taxonomy): Eukaryota > Metazoa > Arthropoda > Malacostraca > Decapoda > Parastacidae > Cherax > Cherax quadricarinatus. The sequence continues at coordinate 67,649,754 of NC_069407.1, forward strand.
GAAGAGGAGCGATTGGTGGAATGATGATGTAAAGAGAGTAGTAAGGGAGAAAAAGTTAGCATATGAGAAGTTTTTACAAAGTAGAAGTGATGCAAGGAGGGAAGAGTATATGGAGAAAAAGAGAGAGGTTAAGAGAGTGGTGAAGCAATGTATAAAGAGAGCAAATGAGAGAGTGGGTGAGATGTTATCAACAAATTTTGTTGAAAATAAGAAAAAGTTTTGAAGTGAGATAAACAAGTTAAGGAAGCCTAGAGAACAAATGGATTTGCCAGTTAAAAATAGGAGAGGAGAGTTATTAAATGGAGAGTTAGAGGTATTGGGAAGATGGAGGGAATATTTTGAGGAATTGTTAAATGTTGATGAAGATAGGGAAGCTGTGATTTCGTGTATAGGGCAAGGAGGAATAACATCTTGTAGGAGTGAGAAAGAGCCAGTTGTGAGTGTGGGGGAAGTTCGTGAGGCAGTAGGTAAAATGAAAGGGGGTAAGGCAGCTGGGATTGATGGGATAAAGATAGAAATGTTAAAAGCAGGTTGGGATATAGTTTTGGAGTGGTTGGTACAATTATTTAATAAATGTTTGGAAGAGGGTAAGGTACCTAGGGATTGGCAGAGAGCATGCATAGTTCCTTTGTATAAAGGCAAAGGGGACAAAAGAGAGTGCAAAAATTATAGGGGGATAAGTCTGTTGAGTATACCTGGTAAAGTGTATGGTAGAGTTATTATTGAAAGAATTAAGAGTAAGACGGAGAATAGGATAGCAGATGAACAAGGAGGCTTTAGGAAAGATAGGGGGTGTGTGGACCAGGTGTTTACAGTGAAACATATAAGTGAACAGTATTTAGATAAGGCTAAAGAGGTCTTTGTGGCATTTATGGATTTGGAAAAGGCGTATGACGGGGTGGATAGGGGGGCAATGTGGCAGATGTTGCAGGTGTTTGGTGTAAGAGGTAGGTTACTGAAAGCAGTGAAGAGTTTTTACGAGGATAGTGAGGCTCAAGTTAGAGTATGTAGGAAAGAGGGAAATTATTTCCCAGTAAAAGTAGGCCTTAGGCTAGGATGTGTAATGTCACCGTGGTTGTTTAATATATTTATAGATGGGGTTGTAAGAGAAGTAAATGCGAGGGTCTTGACAAGAGGCGTGGAGTTAAAAGATAAAGAATTACACATAAAGTGGGATTTGTCACAGTTGCTCTTTGCTGATGACACTGTGCTCTTGGGAGATACTGAAGAGAAGTTGCAGAGATTGGTGGATGAATTTGGTAGGGTGTGCAAAGGAAGAAAATTAAAAGTGAATACAGGAAAGAGTAAGGTTATGAGGATAAAAATATTAGGTGATGAAAGATTGGATATCAGATTGGAGGGAGAGAGTATGGAGGAGGTGAATGTATTCAGATATTTGGGAGTGGACGTGTCAGCGGAAGGGTCTGTGAAGGATGAGGTGAATCATAGAATTGATGAGGGGAAAAGGGTGAGTGGTGCACTTAGGAGTCTGTGGAGACAAAGAACTTTGTCCTTGGAGGCAAAGAGGGGAATGTATGAGAGTATAGTTTTACCAACGCTCTTATATGGGTGTGAAGCATGGGTGATGAATGTTGCAGCGAGGAGAAGGCTGGAGGCAGTGGAGATATCATGTCTGAGACCAATGTGTGGTGTGAATATAATGCAGAGAATTCGTAGTTTGAAAGTTAGGAGGAGGTGCGGGATTACCAAAACTGTTGTCCAGAGGGCTGAGGAAGGGTTGTTAAAGTGGTTCGGACATGTGGAGAGAATGGAGCGAAACAGAATAACTTCAAGAGTGTATCAGTCTGTAGTGGAAGGAAGGCGGGGTAGGGGTCGGGCTAGGAAAGGTTGGAGAGAGGTGGTAAAGGAGGTTTTGTGTGCGAGGGGCTTGGACTTCCAGCAGGCATGCGTGAGCGTGTTTGATAGGAGTGAATGGAGACAAATAGTTTTTAATACTTGACATGCTGTTGGAGTGTGAGCAAAGTACCATTTATGAAGGGGTTCAGGGAAACCGCTAGGCCGGACTTGAGTCCTGGAGATGGGAAGTACAGTGCCTGCACTCTGAAGGAGGGGTGTTAATGTTGCAGTTTAAAAACTGTAGTGTAAAGCACCCTTCTGGCAAGACAGTGATGGAGTGAATGATGTTGAAAGTTTTTCTTTTTCGGGTCACCCTGCCTTGGTGGGAATCGGCCAGTGTGATAATAAATATATATATATATATATATATATATTATATATATATATATATATATATATATATATATATATATATATATATATATATATATATATATATAGTATATATATATATATATATATATATATATATATATATATATATATATATATATATATATATATATATATTATTATTATTATTATCACACTGGCTGATTCCCACCAAGGCAGGGTGGCCCGAAAAAGAAAAACTTTCACCATCATTCACTCCATCACTGTCTTGCCAGAAGGGTGCTTTACACTACAGTTTTTAAACTGCAACATTAACACCCCTCCTTCAGAGTGCAGGCACTGTACTTCCCATCTCCAGGACTCAAGTCCGGCCTGCCGGTTTCCCTGAACCCCTTCATAAATGTTACTTTGCTCACACTCCAACAGCACGTCAAGTATTAAAAAGCATTTGTCTCCATTCACTCCTATCAAACACGCTCATGCATACCTGCTGGTTTCAGGGAGGGAAAATCCTATATCACAAACCTCCTGGAGTTTTACGAAACGTTAACAGAAGTAAGACAGGAGAGAGAGGGGTGGGTATACTGCATTTTCTTAGAGGGAAAGAAGACTTTCAATACAGTTCCGTACAAGAGATTAGTGCAAAATCAAGAGCGCAGGTAGGAATACCAGGAAAGGCATTGCAATCGATCAGGGAGTACCTGACGGGAAGGAAACAACGAGTGATTGTACGCGCCAGGTGTCGGGGGAGAGGAGGGGCGCATGTTGCAAGTTGGTTTACAAGTGTAAGTCCTTGGACTGGTGCTGCTTTTGGTATGACATAATGAATGACATACCTGAAGGGATAGATTCAGAGATGTACCAGTTTGCAGAATATATGAAGCGAATGAGGAGAATTCAAGTGGACGAGGATCAGGAAGGACTTCAAAGGGATCTGGACAAGCTGTGAATATGCTCCAACAAATGGATCTTGGAGTTAACCCCACCAAGTGCAAAGTCATGAAGGCTGAGGAAGGTCAAAGAAGGAGTAAAAGGCTGGAAACCTAACTCAAGGAAAAGGATTTTGCAGTATCATACCAAGCGTATCCCCTGATGTGCACATCGACAAGTTAAGGGAAATCAATTTGACGACACTGGAGGACAGTAGGGATAGGAAAGACATGATATCGACGCATGAAATACTGACAGGAATTGACAAGATGGACAGAGACAAAATGTTTCAGAGATGGCACACAGCAACATGCTGTCACAGTTGTAAGATGAAAACTCAGATGAGCCACGGGGATGTTAGGAAGTATTTCTTCAATAACAGAGTTGTCAGGTAGTGGAACAATCTAGAGAGTGATGTAATGGAGGCAGGATCCATATATAGCTTTAAGAAGAGGCACGATAAGGCTCTTGGAATACGTCCTAGTAGCGATCAGTGAAGAGGCGGGGGCAGGAGCTGTCTCTCGACCCCTGAAACCACAAATAGTTGAGTACGTACACACACATACACACACACACACACACACACACACACACACACACACACACACACACACACACACACACACACACACACACACACACACACACACATACACACTGACACACACGGGAAGGAGGGGAGAAACCATACTTCAAAAGAGAGGACTACTCAGGCATGAGGCAATTCCTGTATGAAGTGTAGTGGGGATGAGAACTAGAGGGAAAGACAGTAAATGAAATGATGGAAAACGTGGCTAGAAAATGTGGGGAGGCAGAGAGAAATTTCGTAACCAGGGGCAACAGAAAGAATGGAAAGACCAGAGTGAACTGATGGTTTTCCTGGAGGTGTAAAGAGGCCAAAGACAAGTGTGCTATAGAATGGAAAAATTATAGAGGGGAAAGGACTGTGGAAAAAAAAGAAGCTGAGCCACTGAACCAGAAACTAATATGCATGGATAGGGAGGGTGGCCCAGCCGCAATTGGAGATTGACAGAGCATCGAAAGCTAAATCTGACCCAGTGATATTATACAGCAACATCAGGAGGCACCAGCTATTCAGTCTGAGGAAGGATGGAATGGACCTCATATAGAATGACAAGGGGGGTATGTGAAGAGCTTAGGGCGAGATATAGGGTGGTATTCTCAGAGAAGACAGAAAGGCCACCGGTAACCCGAGGCGGTAGTGTACAGCAAGTGCTGGGCACACTACACACAACTGAGGAAGAGATAAAGAAACTGTGTTAACTAGATACCTCGAGGACGGTGGACCCAGATAACATCTCTCCATAGATAAAGAGAAAGGGAGCAGAGACACTGTGAGTGTCTTTTAAAACAATCTTTAACAGATATATCGAAACAGGGCAACTGCAAAAGGCGTTGGGAAGACAGCAAATGTAGTTCCAATTTTTAAGAAATAAGACAGACAGGGAGCATTAAACTACAGACCAGTGTCACTGACATGTATAGTAAATAAAATAATGGACAAAATTATCAGGAAAAGAGTGGTGGTGTACCTAGAAAGGAACGGGTTAATGCAGGACAACGAGAACGGCTTTAGATATTGGAATTCCTGTGTCACAAACATACTAGAGCTTTACTACAAGGTAACAGAAGTAAAACAGGAGAGAGACGGGTTTGTAGATTGCATTTTCTTGGACTGTATGCAGTTCCGCAAAAGAGATTGGTACAAAAGCTAGAGGCGCTGCCAGGAATAGCAGGAAAAACACTGCAACTGATCAGGAAATATCTGACAGAAAGAAAACAACAAGTGATGGTACGTAAGGTTGTAACAGAGTGGGCACATGTGTCGTGTGAGATTCCACAAAGGTAAGTTTTACTGCCGGTGTTTTTTCTTGTATATATGAAGTACATGACGGAAGGGATAGATTCGTAGGTATCCCTGTTCACAAACAAAGTGAAACTAATGAAGAGAATACAGGCAGACAAGTATCAGGAAAGGCTTCGAAGGGATCTGGACAGGCTGCAAGCCTGGTCTCACAAACGGCTCCTCACCAACCATAAAGTCATTAAGCTCAAAGTACAAACATGACCGCAGACGGAGGATAGACTAGGGGTCAAAGGCGGCAAAGCTCACTCAAGGAAAAGAATCTTGTGGTATCTTACCTAGCACATTCCTGGAGGTGCACATTAAATAACTGTTGCAACATGTATGTCCACCTGGCAAACTGTTCACCGTGTAAGTCAAGCCCATACTGGAGTAAGGGCTTGAGTAAGTGTAAATGTTTGCACCAAGATTAGTCCCGCAGCTAAGGGTATGTTCTACGAGGAGACTTTAATTAAGGGAAATCAACTTGACGACACTGGAGGGCAGGAGAGATAGAGGGACACGTGATGAAGATGCATGAAATACTTTTCTCATTATATATATATATATATATATATATATATATATATATATATATATATATATATATATATATATGTGTGTGTGTGTGTGTGTGTGTGTGTGTGTGTGTGTGTGTGTGTGTGTGTGTGTGTGTGTGTGTGTATGTGTGTGTATGGTATATGTTACAATAGTAATAATACCAGTACTGCAACTAATCCCAGCCAGGCGGAAAGCTAGTCAAATATTCGATGTCTTAGTCCACTACGATTCTTCAGTTGCATGCTTCAAACGTTAGGTACCAAGTTAGCTTCCCGGGAGGGTAGCTAAATAACTCAGGTTCAATTTCTTGCTGGTCTCATTATTGGTATTTGCTTAAAACTACTGGTTTCCGTGAACGCATTCATATGTGTACTGCTCGTGAGACTGTTGTCCAAACGAGAGAACAAACTCAGTTCCTTTATTTATCTACAACCACGAATGTGTTAGCTTTCTGGCTAGCATGTCTTGTGTACTTGCTGAAGAATGGTAGTGTAATGAACTAACAGGTTCGATCCACGGCTGGTAAGTGTACTCACATATTTTTACTCACCTATGTATGGTCACAGGGGTTGAATCACAGCTGTCTCTTGCCTTTTCGCTCGTCGCTACTAAGTCCGCTCTCTTCCTGCTCCAAGTGCTTTATCTTACCTCTTCTTAAAGCTATATATGGATCCTGCCTCCACTTCCTAACAACTCCATGGCTGAAGAACTTCTTTATAACATCCCTGTGATTCATGTGAGTTTTCAATTTCCAGCTGTTACCCATTGTTGCTGTGTCCTGTCTCTGAAACATTATGTCTCTGTCCACCTAGTCTTTTCATCTCAGTATTTTATATATCGTAATCATTTCTCCTCAATCCGTTTTTTTCTCCAGTTTTGTCAAGTTGATTTTCTTTAACCTTTCCTCATAGGACATACCCCTTAAGGGGTATGTCTCATGGGTATGTCTCATGACGACACTGGAGGACAGGGTTGATAGTGGGACCTGATAACGACGTAAAAAAAATTCTGACAGGAATTGACAAGGTGGACAGGTCTAGAATATTTCAGAGATTCGACACAGAAACAAAGGGACACAACTGGAAGTTAAAAACTCAGATGAGTCATAGGGATTTTAGTAAGTATTTATTTAGCCTTAGAATTGTCTGGAAGTGGAACAGTCTATAAAGCGAAGTAGTGGAGGCAGGATCCATACATAGCTTAAAGATGAGACATGATAAGGCTCTTGGAGTAGGAAGAGAGTGACCTAGTAGTGATTAGTGAAGAGGCAGGACCATGAGCTGTGACTCTACCCCTGCAACCACATGTAAATGAGTACATACAGGTGAGTACACAAACACACACACACATACACACCAGTGGCCAGGAGCTATGAATCGACCATCAGCAACCACAACTAGGTAAGTACACACAACCATGCTCATAAATACACATACACAATCACATCACGTACAAGCACGCACACACACACACACACACACACACACACACACACACACACACACACACACACACAGGAGCCGAGTCTCTACCCTTACAACCACAATTAGGTGAGTACACACACATGTTCAGAGACATAAACACACACATACACACACACTCCAAACACACACACACACACACACACACACACACACACACACACACACACACAAACACACACACACACACACACACACACACACACACACACACACACACACACACACACACACACACACACACACACACGTCCAAAACGCTTTACATTTAGGGGTAACTAGTGCATCCTAACTGAAATAAAATTGGATACAAAAGAGAGTGGGATGAAGAGGCAGGAGAACCGATAAAAACTGGTCTTGGAAGGATGAATAGGTAGCAGAGCTCAGGAGGATGATAGAACAAGATTGGAAAACAAGGCTAAATGAGTTTAGTGATTAAATGGAGATGATGATGGCTGCATAGAGCAAGAAGTGGGAGATACAAGGTGCAGAGGCTAGGATATAAAGCATAGAGGAGGAACTGAAATGATATATGGAACCTAAGATCAGCATGAGCATGGCATCAGGAAACAGAACATCAGAGACCAGTGAATGGAACAGAGGAAGGGAATGAGATAAGTCCTATGCAGTGGCCTTATCAGGTCACTGGGGAGCCCAGGAAATGTTGAGGATGAAAAGGGGCATGCTGTTGGGTACATGAATAACAGTCAGTGAAAGGGCTGAAGGAAGGGAAGGAGAAAAGACCCTGCAGAGGTTCTATCAGGCCTCCAGCAGTCCCAGAACGCTTAAGGAAAGCAGCAATGGAAATGTTTAAATTGGACCCAGAGATATAGAGAAAAATTATGTGGGAAAAGGAGAGGGAAAGGTTAAGTTTTATTCATGGGCTTCAGGTCGAAATTACGACATACAAAAAATACAAAAAGGGCAACAGGGGGAGAAGGAAGAGATTAAAAATAATATCTAAGAAACTGGAAAAGAGGGCAAATTTTAATACGGGAATATTCAAGTGGAAAAAATGGTTCAGACTGATTTTCAATATATAAACGGTACAAAAGAAGATCCTGCAGCAGAAACCATTGCTAAAGAATTCATCAAAATAAAAGCAGGTGTACTTCAACAGCAACAGAACACACAAAATATTGATTGACTCTGAGATAGAGGATCCTAAAACACAAACGGCAGAAAAGGGAGACAAGGCAAAGAAACCCAGACTTGGGAGAAACAGCAAACACAACCAACTGCAGAACCACCAACAGAACAACCTCATCCTCCACCCCTTACTGCAAAGAAACACAATAACCAAAAACAAAGCCACTCCTTCACATCAGCCTCTCACAGTATCTTGCCTGGTCTCACACTTCCCCAGCCCAACAAACCCCCAGAATATTGAAAAAGAAGCAGAAGGTATTGTGCACATACACAGACAGAATAATAAATAAGTGAGAGTGGCACTAGAGAGTCATGGAGGCATTAGCAGGCATCATATTACTCATGGCAACAAAGCTCATGGGGATAGCAGATGTGATCTTTGCAACTGGATATCAGATCGTGAGGAAAGATAGAGTGAACAGAGGCAGAGGATTTGCGCTGTTTATCAAAAACCAGTGGAATTTAGAGGAGCTGAGAGGAATGGACAGAGGGAAAGCAAGGGACTACATTGTAGGAGCACTTTAGACTGAGGGTCCCAATGTGGTGATTGAAGTGATATACAACCCGCCACAGAATAGCAGGGGGCCGAAACAAAGGCACAATGAGAGCAACAGATCCATGGTGGACACACTAGCTGAGATGGCCAGAAGGCCCCCAGTGGGTAGGGCAAAATTACTAGTTGTGAGTCATTTAAATCACAAGGAGATTAACTGGGTAAACCTGGAGCCACATATGGAACAAGAAACGTGGAAGGCTAAGATGATGGAGGTGAAATTTGAAATCCTCATGCATTAACACGTTAAGGACACTACCATAGTTAGGAGAGGACAAAGCAGCAAGGATGTACTTCAGTGGTACATACATTGTGGATATCACATATGAAATGCCCCTCAGAGCCAGTAACCACGTGGTCATGAGCTTCGAATACATTGTAGAGCTAACAATGGAAATCAAATCACCACGAGAAGGTCGGGATAAGCCAAAAAAGAGGGGACTATACAGGCATGAGTCAATACCTGCATGAGGGGCGGTAGGAAAGAGGACTGGTAGGAAAGATAGTGAAGGACCTCTGAGTGCAGGAAGGCACAGAAGTTTATACCCAAGAACAACAGAAACAAAGGGTAGACCAGAACGAGGCCTTGGTTCACCCGAAGGTGTGGAGAGTCAGAAACTAAGTGTGCTAAAGCATGGATAAAGTATAGAAAATAAAGTACCCAAAAAAATTAGATGAGCCAAAGAGTCACAAACATATATTCATGGATAAGGAAGGAGGCTCAACGGCAACACGAGAATGACATAGCATCGGAAATCAGGCTCAGGAAGGAGTTCACAGAAAATGACTAAGAAGAATGAGAGGTGCTAAACAAGAGACTGCGCGATGTATTTTCAGGGGAGACAGAAAGGTTTCCAGTAAACCGAGATGGCAGGGTACACCAACAAATGCTGGACACACCACACACAACCGAGGAAGTGAAGAGATTGCTAAGCAAACAAGATACCTCAAATGCGATGGGCCCAGACATCTCTCCCTGGGTCCTGAGAGAAGCGAACAAAAATTTTAAACACATCTGTGGTAATAGGCAAATACCTGAGGTGTGACAGACAGCAAATGTAATCCCAATTTTTAGAAAATGAGCTAGACAGGTAGCATTAAACTACAGATCAGTGTCACTGACATGTACAGTATGAAAGATTAGAAGAGTAGTGGAACACCTAGAGGGGAATGAGCTTATACACGATAACCAGCACGGATTCAGTTAGGGGAAGTCCTGTGTCACAAACCTACTGGAATTTCATGATAAGACAACAGAAGTAAACAGGAGAGAGCCCCTCTGTCTCTGTCTCTGTCTCTGTCTCTGTCTCTCTCTCTCTCTCTCTCTCTCTCTCTCTCTCTCTCTCTCTCTCTCTCTCTCTCTCTCTCTCTCTCTCTCTCTCTCTCTCTCTCTCTCTCTCTCTCTCTCTCTCTCTCTCTCTCTCTCTCTCTCTCTCTCTCTCTCTGGGTAGGCTGCATATTCTTGGAATGTAAGAAGGCTTTCAACACAGTTAAGAACAAGAGATTAGTGAAAAATCTAGAGAAGCAGGAAGGAATAAAAGGGGAGTCAGTGCAATGGATCTGGGAATACCTGACAGTGAGGACACAAAGAATGATAGTATGCAACGAGGTGTCACAGTGACAGGCAGGTTTCCACAAGGGTCAGTCCTTGGGCCGGTGGTGTTTCTGATATATGTGAAGGGAGAGATTCAGAGTGTCCCTGATTGCAGACGATATGAAGCCAATGAGGAGAATTCAAGTGAACGAGGATCAGGTAGAACTTAAAATGGACCCGGACAGGCTCCAAACCTGGTCCAACAAATGGCTCCTGGAATTCAACCCCACCAAATGCAAAGTCATGAAGATTTGGGAACGTCTCAGAAGACCGCCGATGAAGTACATGCTAGATGGTCAAAGGCTGCAAATCTCACTCAAGGAAAAGGATCATGGAATGAGTGCCATACCTAGCAAATCTCCTCAGACACGCTTCAACCAAATAACTGCTTCAGGATACGGGTACCTGGCAAACATAAGAATAGCATTTCTACACCTAACTTAGGAGTATTCAAGATTCTGTACACCCTGTACATCAGGCCCATATTGGAGAATGAAGCACCAGTATGGTATTAGCATTTAGTCATGCACATAAAAAATAGAGAAAGTGCAAAGGTTTACAACAAGACTAGTGCGTGAGTTAATTCCGTGGCTAGTCTTGTTGCAAATTTTTGTACCTTCTCCAATTTCATGATGTTTTAGGGCATGTGTGGATTCCATACTGACTCTACACACTCGAAAATGATCCTGACGTGCACGGTGTATATGTCATGAATGACTCTTTACTGAAACGTTTAAACACAATTCTCAGGTTTGTCAGCACCCATATAGTACATTCGTTATTTGTCTGATGTGCACCTCATGGGATGTGATCGGTATAATGCTTACCCCAAGATAGTTTTCCTTTCGTGAAGTTTGCAGCCTTTAATTCCCTACCCTGTACTCCGTCTGCGGTGTTCTTTGTCTTTTCCCAAGCTTCATGACTATGCAGTTTCTGGGGTTAAACTTCCGTAGCCATTTATCAGACAACCCCTGAAGCCTATCCAGATCCTCTTGTAATCTTACCTGTATTTTCCTCATTAGTTTCGTATTATCTACGAACAGAAACACCTCTGAATCCATCCCTTCCTTCATATCATTCACCTCTACAAGAAAAAGTAAGACCTAGGACTGACCCTTGCGAATCCCCACTCGACATGTGCACCAATCACGACACCTCGTCACGTACCGTCACTTGTTGTTTCCATCCTGTCAGGTAATCACTGACCCATTGGAATGCTTTCCCTGATATTCTTGCTTGTCGGTACAGCCTTCTTACAATCTTTGTTGGACTGTAAGTATTCTGTATCGATAACCTTCTTAAAGTCCGAAGTGTAGTCTACCCATCCCTCTCTCTCTCCTGTCTTCTGTTACCTTGTAGTAGAGCTCTAGTATCTTTTTGACACAGGGTTTCCCATCCCTGAAGCCGTGTTGGTTGTCTTGTATGAACCCATCCCTTTCTAGGTGTACCACCACAATTCTGATGATCTTCTCCCCGACTTTACATACTATACATGTCAGTAACACTAGTTTGTAGTTAATACTTCTTGTCAGTCTCCTTTCTCAAAAATTGGGACCACATTTTCTGTTTTCCACATCTCAACCAGTTGAACTATTCCGATAGTTATATTGAAGATTGTTTTTAGTTGCCAATACAGTGCCTGTGTGTGTACACTCACATAATTCACCTAACTGTCGTTGCAGGGATCGAGACTCAGCTCCTGGCCCCGCCTCTTCGCTGATTGCTACTAGGTCCTCTCTCTCCCTGCTCTATGAGCTTTCTCGTACCTCGCCTTAAAGCTATGTATGGTTCCTGCCTCCACTACATCACTTGCTAGACTATTCCACTTCCTGACAACTCTATGACTGAAGAAATACTTAATAACATCCCTTTGAATCATCTGAGTCTTCAACTTCCAATTGTGACCCCTTGTTTCTGTGTCCCCCCTCTGGAACATCCTGTCTCTGTCCACCTTATCTATTCCTCACAGTACTTTGAATGTCGTTATCATGTCTCCCCTAACCCTCCTGTCCTCCAGTGTCGTCAGGCCGATTTCCCTTAACCTTTCTTTGTAGGACATTCCCCTTAGCTGTGGAACTATTCTTGTTTCAAACCTTTTCACTTTCTCTAATTTCTTGACGTGCTTAATTAGGTGTGGGTTCCAAACTGGCGCTGCATTCTCCAGTATGGGCTTGACGTACACGGTGTACAGTGTCTTGAACGATTCCTTACTACGGTATCGGAGCGCTATTCTCAGGTTTGCCAGGTGCCCATATGCTGCAGCAGTTATCTGGTTGATGTGTGCTTCCGATGTGTTCGGTGTTATACTCACCCCAAGATCTTTCTCCTTGAGAGAGGTTTGTAGTCTTTGGCCATCTCTTCCGTCATGTTATTCACATAAACTAAGAACAGCAATGGTCCTAGGACTGACCCTTGTGGGACCCCGCTCGTCATAGGCGCCCACTGTAATACCTCATTACGCATCACGAATCGTTGTTGCCTCCCTGTCAGGTATTCTTTGATCCATTGCAGTGCCTTCCTGTTATACGTGCCTGATTCTCTGGCTTCTGCCCTCATCTCCTGTGAGGAACTGTGTCAAAGGCATTCTTGCAGTCCAAGAAAATACAGTCAACCCACCCCTCTCTCTCGTGTCTTACTTCCGTTACCTTGTTTGTGACACAGGATTTCCCACCCATGAATCTGTGCTGGTTGTCGTTTGTAATCTTGTTCCATGCTAGGTGCTCCACCACTCTCCTCCTGATAATTTTCTCCATGACTTTGCATACTATACACGTTTCTGTCTCCTTTCTTAATAATGGGGACTACATTTGCCGTCTTCCATACCTTAGGTAATTGCTCAGTTTCAGGGTGTGTGTGTGTGTGTGTGTGTGTGTGTACTCACCTAATTGTACTCACCTAATTGTGGGGTCGAGACTCAGCTCCTGGCCCCGCCTCTTCACTGATCGCTACTGGGTCCTCTCTCTCTCTGCTTCCTGAGCTTTGTCATACCTCTTAAAACTATGTATGGTTCCTGCCTCCACTACTTCACTTGCTAGGCTATTCCACTTGCTGACAACTCTATGACTGAAGAAATACTTCCTAACGTCCCTGTGACTCGTCTGAGTCTTCAGCTTCCAGTTGTGACCCCTCGTCCCCTGTGTCCCCTCTCTGGAACATCCTATCTCTGTCCACCTTGTCTATTCCCCGCAGTATCTTGTATGTCGTTATCATGTCTCCCCAGACCCTTCTGTCCTCCAGTGTCGTCAGTCCGATTTCCCTTAACGTTTCCTAGTACGACATTCCCTTGAGCTCTGGGACTAGCCTTGTTGCAAACCTTTGTACTTTCTCTAACTTCTTGACGTGCTTGACCAGGTGTGGGTTCCAGACTGGTGCTGCATACTCCAGTATGGGCCTAACATACACAGTGTACAGTGTCTTGAACGATTCCTTATTAAGGTATCGGAACGCTATTCTCAGGTTTGCCAGGCGCCCGTATGCTGCAGCGGTTATTTGGTTGATGTGTGCCTCTGGTGATGTGCTCGGTGTTATGGTCACCCCAAGGTCTTTCTCAATGAGTGAGGTCTGTAGTCTTTGTCCACCTAGCCTATACTCTGTCTGCGGTCTTCTTTGCCCCTCCGCATTCTTCATGACTTTGCATTTGGCTGGATTGAATTCGAGAAGCCAGTTACTGGACCACATGTCCAGCCTGTCCAGGTCTCTTTGCAGTCCTGCCTCATCCTCGTCCGATTTAATTCTTCTCATCAACTTCACGTCATCTGCGAACAGGGACACTTCAGAGTCTATTCCTTCCATCATGTCGTTCACATATATCAAAAATAGCACTGGTCCTAGAACTGACCCCAGTGGGACCCCGCTCGTAACAGGCGCCCACTGTGATACCTCTTCACGTACCATGACTCGTTGCTGCCTCCCTGTCAGGTATTCCCTTATCCATTGCAGTGCCCTCCCTTTTACATACGCCTGATCCTCCAGCTTCTGCACTAATCTCTTGTGGGGAACTGTGTCAAACGCCTTCCTGCAGTCTAGGAAAACGCAATCTACCCACCCCTCTCTCTCGTGTCTCACTTCCGTTACCTTGTCATAAAACTCCAGGAGGTTTGTGATACAAGATCTGCCTTCCATGAACCCATGCTGGTTTTCATTTATAATCTTGTTCCTTTCCAGGTGTTCGACCACTCTCCTCCTGATAATCTTCTCCATGACTTTGCACACAATACATGTCAGAGACACAGGTCTGTAGTTTAGTGCCTCGTTTCTGTTTCCTTTCTTAAATATGGGGACTACATTAGCTGCTTTCCATTTCTCAGGTAGTTGCCCAGTTTCAAGGGATGTGTTGAAGATTGTGGTTATAGGCACGCACAGCATCTCTGCTCCTTCTCTAAGGACCCATGGGGAGATGTTGTCCGGTCCCATCGCCTTTGAGGTGTCAAGGTCACTTAAGAGCTTCTTCACCTCCTCCTCAGTTGTTCGTATGCCATCCAACACTTGTTGGTATATTCCCTCTTGATGTTCCCTTCTGTGCTGTCTTACCACAGCCATTCCTGTCTCTACTGTAAAAACTTCCTTAAATCTCCTGTTCAGCTCCTCACATACCTCCTGATCATTTCTTGTGAGTTCTCCACCTTCTGTCCTTAATCTGATCACCTGGTCTTTGACTGTTGTCTTCCTCCTGATGTGGCTATACAACAGTTTCGGGTCAGTCTTGATTCCCGATGCTATGTCATTTTCATACTGTCGCTGAGCCTCCCTCCTTACCTGTGCGTACTCATTCCTGGCTTTGCGACTGATCTTCCTATTTTCGTGTGTTCTCTGCCTTCTGTACATTTTCCATTCTCTATTGCACTTTGTTTTTGCCTCCTTACACCGTCGGGTAAACCAGGGGCTCGTTCTGGTCTTCCTGTTGTTACTGTTGCCCTTGGGAATAAACCTTTCCACTGCCTCTTTGCATTTTGTTGTTACATATTCCATCATTTCATTTACTGGCTTTCCTGCCAGTTCTCTCTCCCACTGGACCTCCCGCAGGAAGTTCTTCAACCCTATGTAGTCCCCTCTTTTATAGTCAGGCTTTTCCCATTCAACTCCTGTTATTCTCTCCACTTGCAGCTCTACTATGTATTCAAAGCACAGAACCACGTGGTCGCTTGCTCCTAGGGGACTCTCATACTTGATGTCCTCAATGTCTGAGCTGCCCAGGGTGAACACAAGGTCCAATCTTGCTGGTTCATCCTCCCCTCTTACTCTGGTAGTGTCATTAACATGTTGGTGCATGAGGTTTTCCAGCACCACGTCCAACATCCTGGCTCTCCATGTTTCGGGACCCCCATGTGGCTCCAGGTTTTCCCAGTCAATCTCCCTGTGGTTGAAATCCCCCATAACCAGCAACTTTGCTCTGCTGGAGTGAACTCTTCTTGCCACCTCAGGAAGTGTGTCCACCATTGCTCTGTTGCTCTCTTCATATTCCTCTCTTGGCCTCCTGCAGTTCTGTGGTGGATTATACATCACTGCAATGACCACTTTGTGTTCCCCAGACTGAAGTGTACCTGCTATGTAGTCTCTTTCTCCCGTCTCATCTATGCCTTCCATTATCTCGAATTTCCATCGTGTGTGTGTGTGTGTGTGTGTGTGTGTGTGTGTGTGTGTACTCACCTAGTTGTACTCACCTAGTTGAGGTTGCGGGGGTCGAGTCCGAGCTCCTGGCCCCGCCTCTTCACTGATCGCTACTAGGTCACTCTCCCTGAGCCATGAGCTTTATCATACCTCTGCTTAAAGCTATGTATGGATCCTGCCTCCACTACATCGCTTCCCAAACTATTCCACTTACTGACTACTCTGTGGCTGAAGAAATACTTCCTAACATCCCTGTGATTCATCTGTGTCTTCAGCTTCCAACTGTGTCCCCTTGTTACTGTGTCCAATCTCTGGAACATCCTGTCTTTGTCCACCTTGTCAATTCCTCTCAGTATTTTGTATGTCGTTATCATGTCCCCCCTATCTCTCCTGTCCTCCAGTGTCGTCAGCTTGATTTCCCTTAACCTCTCCTCGTAGGACATACCTCTTAGCTCTGGGACTAGTCTTGTTGCAAACCTTTGCACTTTCTCTAGTTTCTTTACGTGCTTGGCTAGGTGTGGGTTCCAAACTGGTGCCGCATACTCCAATATGGGCCTAACGTATACGGTGTACAGGGTCCTGAACGATTCCTTATTAAGATGTCGGAATGCTGTTCTGAGGTTTGCTAGGCGCCCATATGCTGCAGCAGTTATTTGGTTGATGTGCGCTTCAGGAGATGTGCCTGGTGTTATACTCACCCCAAGATCTTTTTCCTTGAGTGAGGTTTGTAGTCTCTGACCCCCTAGACTGTAATCCGTCTGCGGCCTTCTTTGCCCTTCCCCAATCTTCATGACTTTGCACTTGGTGGGATTGAACTCCAGGAGCCAATTGCTGGACCAGGTCTGCAGCCTGTCCAGATCCCTTTGTAGTTCTGCCTGGTCTTCGATCGAGTGTATTCTTCTCATCAACTTCACGTCATCTGCAAACAGGGACACCTCAGAGTCTATTCCTTCCGTCATGTCGTTCACAAATACCAGAAACAGCACTGGTCCTAGGACTGACCCCAGCGGGACCCCGCTGGTCACAAGTGCCCACTCTGACACCTCGCCACGTACCATGACTCGCTGCTGTCTTCCTGACAAGTATTCCCTGATCCATTGTAGTGCCTTCCCTGTTATCCCTGCTTGGTCCTCCAGTTTTTGCACCAATCTCTTGTGTGGAACTGTGTCAAACGCCTTCTTGCAGTCCAAGAAAATGCAATCCACCCACCCCTCTCTCTCTTGTCTTACTGCTGTCACCATGTCATAGAACTCCAGTAGGTTTGTGACACAGGATTTCCCGTCCCTGAAACCATGCTGGCTGCTGTTGATGAGATCATTCCTTTCTAGGTGTTCCACCACTCTTCTCCTGATAATCTTCTCCATGATTTGGCATACTATACATGTCAGTGACACTGGTCTGTAGTTTAATGCTTCATGTCTGTCTCCTTTTTTAAAGATTGGGACTACATTTGCTGTCTTCCATGCCTCAGGCAATCTCCCTGTTTCGATAGATGTATTGAATATTGTTGTTAGGGGTACACATAGTGCCTCTGCTCCCTCTCTCAATACCCATGGGGAGATGTTATCTGGCCCCATTGCTTTTGAGGTATCTAGCTCACTCAGAAGCCTCTTCACTTCTTCCTCGGTTGTGTGCACTGTGTCCAGCACTTGGTGGTGTGCCCCACCTCTCCGTCTTTCTGGAGTCCCTTCTGTCTCCTCTGTGAACACTTCTTTGAATCTCTTGTTGAGTTCTTCACATACTTCACGGTCATTTCCTGTTGTCTCTCTCCTTCCTTCCTTAGCCTGATTACCTGGTCCTTGACTGTTGTTTTCCTCCTGATGTGGCTGTACAACAGTTTCGGGTCAGATTTGGCTTTCGCTGCTATGTCATTTTCATATTGTCTTTGGGCCTCCCTTCTTATCTGTGCATATTCGTTTCTGGCTCTACGACTGTTCTCCTTATTCTCCTGGGTCCTTTGCCTTCTGTATTTCTTCCATTCCCTAGCACACTTGGTTTTTGCCTCCCTGCACCTTTGGGTAAACCATGGGCTCACCTGGCTTTTTCATTACTCCTGTTACCCTTGGGTACAAACCTCTCCTCAGCCTCCTTGCATTTTGTTGCTACATATTCCATCATCTCATTAACTGGCTTCCCTGCCAGTTCTCTGTCCCACTGAACCCCGTTCAGGTAGTTCCTCATTCCTGTGTAGTCCCCTTTCTTGTAGTTTGGCTTCATTCGTCCTGGCCTTCCTGCTTCTCCCTCCACTTGTAGCTCTACTGTGTATTCGAAGCTTAAAACCACATGGTCACTGGCCCCAAGGGGTCTTTCATATGTGATGTCCTCGATATCTGCACTACTGAAGGTGAATACTAAGTCCAGCCTTGCTGGTTCATCCTCTCCTCTCTCTCTTGTAGTGTCCCTTACGTGTTGGTACATGAAGTTCTCCAGTACCACCTCCATCATCTTAGCCCTCCATGTACTCTTGGCCCCCATGTGGGTCCAAGTTCTCCCAATCGATCTCCTTGTGGTTAAAGTCACCCATGATCAGGAGCTTTGCTCTGCATGCATGAGCTCTTCTGGCCACTCTAGCCAGTGTGTCAACCATCGCTCTATTGCTCTCGTCGTACTCTTGCCTTGGCCTCCTGCTGTTCTGTGGTGGGTTATACATCACTGCTATTACCACCTTGGGACCTCCAGAGTGAAGTGTTCCCACTATGTAATCACTTTCTTCTCCGCTATCTCCTCTCTCCAGCTCATCAAAATTCCAGCGATTTTTGATCAGCAACGCCACTCCTCCACCCCCCTGTTCCCTCTGTCTTTCCTCAGGATTTTGGTATCCGTTGGAAAGATGGCATCTGTTATCATACCTGTAAGCTTGGTTTCTGTGAGAGCTATGATGTCCGGTGATGCTTCTTTGACTCTTTTGTGCCACTCCTCCCACTTATTTGTTATTCCATCAGCGTTTGTGTACCATACCTTCAGTTTCCTTTCCAACACTGTGGTTTGGGGGGCCTGTGAGGGTGGGAGACCTGGTGGCAAACTGTGGGATTCTATAGCTCTCTGTTGGGTGGAGGCTGTGGGTATGGATTGTAGTGTGTGTTGGGATGGTGTGATAGGTTGTATGGTTCTGAGAGTAGTTGTGTGTGTGCTTGCCCTTGCTGTTCTGTCCTGCTCTGACTGACCTCTGCTGGTTCCCTCCTTGTCTCTTTTCCTAGCTCCTTTCGCTTTTTTGTCCTCTCCCTCAGCTGCTGTCGTTCTGATTTTGTTCTGTCTCTGTCTAGGAACACCCTCTTGTACTCTTCGAGTATTTCAATCGTGGTTTCTCTTGGAGGATCCTGTTCCGCACTGTTTCCGTCCTGAGAATCAGCTTGATTGGTCGGTTTCTCCCCTTCGAGTACCCCCTATTCTCTGAAAATTTACAATCTCGTCCATCTCTTCACCTATTTCCGTGATGATTTTCTCAATCTCCTTTCTTTCTTCCTGCTTCCTTTCAGTGTGTGTCCTTTCCTCTCTCTCCTGAAGCCCATGGATAAACACTGATTTTGCCCTTTCTTCCTCCCATTGCCTCACCCTCTGTGACTCTGGATCCTGCCTGTATGTGGTCAGTTTTCTCCCTTGATTTTTCCAGTGGCTCTTGATAGCCTTGTTGTGCCTCAGCATTCGACCTATCACCCTCTCCATCTGCAAACCAGCTGATCTTCCCTTTCACTCCTTGGTCCTCCTTGGCAGATTGATGTGACCTTAGCATAATTCATAATTCCTTCCTTCCTGTTCAGCCTCGCAGCTTCATATGCTGTGTCTTCTCTGGTCACTGCCCCTGTAACTCGCTTCAGCCTATTTATCTCAACTTCTAGGACCCTTATCTTGGCTACTGCAGTTTCGACTTGTGCCTCCCAATTCTTTGTCTCCTTCTCCAACCTCCTTTCCAATTTCACAGAGAGCTCTTTCTCCATTTTTTCAGAAAGCTCTCCTAATTTTCTCTACCACTCTTGTTCCATCCTTTTCCACTGCTCCTCCATCCACTCCTCCCTACCCGAACCATTCTCATCTGATCCTTGGTTCCTGCGAGTCCCCACCATTTTTTTTTTTTTTTTTTTTTTTTTTTTTTTTTTTTTTTTTTTTTTTGTGAGAGAAGAGAGAAGGGAAAGGTAGAGGGGGAGAGAGAGTGAAGGGAAGAGTAGGAGAGGGGAGAGTTAGAA
>NC_069407.1:67672363-67798575 GCF_026875155.1 Cherax quadricarinatus
TTCTTGTCACCGAGTTATGTTTGGTAAAGGTTGAGACACTGCTTCTGGGCCACGTCTCTTAGTTATTTTCACCGGAGTCATTGATTTCATTCTATTTGGGACGTTTCATATCCTCTCTTGTAGCTGTGTGTTAAGTTGCTTCGTTCGCTGCCTCAGCCAAGTCATGCAACATTTCATTTGCCCTGAGAATAAATAGTTAATTATTTACACACCTATGTTTTTTCTGTGTTCAGCTGTGATCATGGTCGTATCATTTCAAGCAATCGATCACTAGCTTCTCTATTTGTTCTGCTAATTATTTCATCTCCTGCGGTTACCTTTTAACATGATTCTCCTCTCCAGCAAGGTCATCCTTCTCCCTCTCGTCACTGTGCATCCCTCTTATCTGTGGCACGAGTCTGGTTGCAAACCTTTGGATCTTATCGATTTTCTGTGCCAATATGACCAGGCGTGTTCTTCAAGCTCTGAATTATTATTATTATTATAATCATGGGGAACGCTAAACCCATAGGATTATACAGCGCCTGGGGGTGGGTAATGGAAGGCATTCAGGCTCAGTTCAGGGAACCGGAGCCCAGATCCAATTCCCTAGATCAAGAGCCCTTCATCAGCATCAAGGACCCTCCCTCGAGAGGATGCTCTGACTAACATGACCAGGTGTGTTCTTTATGCTCTGACTAATATGACCAGGTGTTGTCTTCATGCTCTGGCTAACATGACCAGGTGTATTCTTTATGCTCTGACTAATATGACCAGGCGTGTTCTTTATGCTCTGACTAATATGACCAGGTGTGTTCTTTATGCTCTGACTAATATGACCAGGCGTGTTCTTTATGCTCTGACTAATATGACCACGTGTGTTCTTTATGCTCTGACTAATATGACCAGGTGTGTTCTTTATGCTCTGACTAATATGACCAGGTGTGTTCTTTATGCTCTGACTAATATGACCAGGTGTGTTCTTTATGCTCTGACTAATATGACCAGGTGTGTTCTTTATGCTCTGACTAATATGACCAGGCGTGTTCTTTATGCTCTGACTAATATGACCAGGTGTGTTCTTTATGCTCTGACTAATATGACCAGGTGTGTTCTTTATGCTCTGACTAATATGACCAGGTGTGTTCTTTATGCTCTGACTTATCATTTGTTCTAATTCATCAGGTTTTTTAATTTTAATTTTGTCTGTGACGTTATATAATTTATCTGTAATTATGGCGAAATTAAAGGACCCCAATGGAAATAAGTCACTCTGTCCGACTTTTTTGGGTTATCCTAGGTTCTCTACACATATGCTGCTATGTATGATAATTCTGTGTAACTGTACGTATTTGTGTATACCTGAATAAACTTACTTATACGCCGGCTCGTTGCACTTTCTGATACTTGAAACTTCTTTTCGTTCATGCTGTACTCTGTGTCCAGTCTCCTTCACCTTCTCCATCTGTCATGACCTTCCATGTATTTTGGTTTCACTCTAGAAGCCAATAGTTTGACCACTTCTGCAGTCTTATATATATATATATATATATATATATATATATATATATATATATATATATATATATATATATATATATATATATATATATATACTGAAGCTTTTTACTCCCTCTTTTGGCCTTATTCCTCTCATTATTTTTGCATCTCCAGCAAAAGTGACACATAAGACTTAGTAACAGCAACATTCCTAATTCTAAGCCCAATAAGACAACCATTCATTACTCTCACCCATTCTGAAGTCTTATTCCTTATTGCTACTCTCTGATTTCTGTCATTCACGTTTCCATGACCCTGAAGTGCACCTTCTTTTTACCGTGACTGTTCTTCTAATTTCCAGATTAATCTCAGGTGTTGCTCTGGTTTAATTTTTTTTTTGCAGTTCAAAAAATGTCATTATTACGTACACTGGTGTAAATATGGCCTGCACACCTTGCCGTAATGCAATAACCACTTAGGAACGACCGAGAAGACAGTAGAGAATAAATGAATGTATTTCCTTCACCAAAATAATTTGGTATTTACAGTGTATATAACCTATGTACAGTATTTACAGCTATGTACAGTGAGGCAAAAATGCAAACACAAGACACAGTGAACAGTGGCGACCAGCAGTGAAGGCGAGTTTGCTGAAGCTCCTTCACCAACGTCCCACTTCGCGTCACAGCTTTGGCGAGGTTCATTGTGATAGGCTGGTTGAACCAAGGTACAGGTATAACGACTGGTCACCAGATCGTTAAATCCTTAACAATTGACTCGCTGGTCGGGAGGCATGCCCATATGGGCTTGTGACATAAGCCGAATAAAATGTAACACACTCTTAGCATGACACAGTTATGAACCCAAATCTTTCTTATTTTATATTTTTATATTTTTCACTCCAAGGACTCCATGAAAACTTCCCGTGCAATCTTCCTCAGAACTTATGGCAATCTTCCTCAGGACTTATGACAATGCATGTTACAGATTCTGGACTTACCAGTTTGTTCCACGGGAATCTTTCCGGAAAGGTTTCCGTCAGTAAGCTGAACAATGAAGTCACCTTTATCCATATAATGATGAATGTTATTATGTGTTTGAGATAATCAAGTCATCTGACAATACTACTGTTCTGCTTATTACTGGCAAAGAACTGATACGTACCTGCTCGAGAAGAAAGTATCAGTCCCAGCAAAATTTCATCCATGTACACGAATGGCATCGAGAAAGCAGCCAGTGAGTCATGATCTGATCGAAGGTGTTCAAGGTATTCACTGAACCCCTGTAGAATGTCAGACAGGTTCTCAAATAAATCCAAATTTTCCTTTTAAACATCATCGTGGGGACACATGATGGCATTAGTGCCAAGTAACAAACATCATTTGTGTGACGTTCCTTTCGCTACTGGTCAGATCTTTACTATGCTAATTTCAGCAACGCTTCGTATACTAATTAACACATTCAACCTCCTAACATCGATCCTTCAGCAAAAGTGGTGGATTCGGAAGCTAAGTCACTCAAACTTGTCGGATCCAAGCGTGATCGTCAGGCTCCAGAGAGTTTGCAACACACCCATTCGATGAACAGGCTGCTTGTAAATATCTTAGTGCCTTTCCATTCAGGGACTGATCAAAGACGGATTTCTTCAACATTCAGGTTCTCAATGATCTTAAGAGCCTGTTTGAGTATTTGAAACAAGTATTCTTGTTGACTTCCATACCGTTGCATATCATTATACTGAAACCAGTCCATGAAATAAAAGACTGTCGAGGACTCTCTGACATTTTCCCAAAGTGCCAGATAAAATTGTTAGAGAGTGCAGTATTTTTACTAATTCAAAGTCTAATGACTGGTGAGGCCAGTGGCGGACATTTTTTTATGTGACATTTTCTTTGACTATAGACAGATTGACTGGAGCAATTTGACAGGAAATTTAGAGTCGGGTGACTTTCTTGATACGATCCAGGATTGTTTTTTAAAACAGTTTGTGACAGAGCCAACTAGGGGAAATAACCTCCTTGACTTGCTTCTTGCCAGTAGGGAAACACTAATTAATAATCTTGAGGTTAATGATGAGCTTGGGGAAAGTGATCACAAATCACTCAGTTTTAATATATCATGGAATTCCCCTAATAATGGCAATCAAGTCTCCGTCCCTGACTTTCGCTTGGCTGATTTCATAGGACTGAAAAATTACTTAGGTGGGCTGAACTGGAATGACCTGACTAAGGGTCAGGTAGGTGGTGATGGTTGCCGATATGATGCTTTCCAGGGCATAGTTCTAGCTGCTCAGTCAAATTATGTTCCAAATAGGGAAATCAGATCAAACAAAAATGATCCTAAATGGACGAACAATAGATTAAAATATCTGATTGGTCAAAAGAGAGGCATATATATAGGCAAATCAAAAGAGGAGAGGGGCAATTAAGAAATCGATATATTCAGTTCAAGAGAGAAATAAAAAAGGGAATTAGAAAAGCAAAAAGAGATTATGAGGTTAAAGTTGCAAAAGAATCGAAGACTAACCCAAAAGGATTCTTTCAGGTATACAGAAGTAAGATCAGGGACAAGATAGGCCCACTCAAAAGTTCCTCGGGTCAGCTCACGGACAGTGGTAAGGAAATGTGTAGAATTTTTAACACATACTTCCTCTCAGTTTTTACACAGGAGGATACCAGCGATATTCCAGTAATGATAAATTATGTAGAACAGGACGATAATAAACTGTGCACGATTAGGGTCACAAGTGACATGGTCCTTAGGCAAATAGATAAATTAAAACCTAACAAATCCCCAGGCCCTGATGAACTGTATGCAAGGGTTCTAAAGGAATGTAAAGAGGAGCTTAGCACACCTTTCGCTAATCTTTTCAACATATCACTACAAACTGGCATGATGCCAGATAAGTGGAAAATGGCAAATGTGATACCTATTTTCAAAACAGGTGACAGGTCCTTAGCTTCGAACTATAGACCAATAAGCCTAACTTCCATAGTGGGA
Organism: Cherax quadricarinatus; assembly: GCF_026875155.1. Taxonomy (NCBI): domain Eukaryota; kingdom Metazoa; phylum Arthropoda; class Malacostraca; order Decapoda; family Parastacidae; genus Cherax; species Cherax quadricarinatus. The sequence goes on from NC_069407.1 coordinate 67,676,843, forward strand.
AAATTTATGGAATCAATAATTGCCGAGGCAGTTCGTAGCCACCTTGAAAAGCATAAATTAATCAACGAATCTCAGCATGGTTTTACAAAGGGGCGTTCATGCCTTACGAATTTATTAACTTTTTTCACTAAGGTATTTGAGGAGGTAGATCATGGTAATGAATATGATATTGTGTATATGGACTTCAGTAAGGCTTTTGACAGGGTCCCACATCAGAGACTATTGAGGAAAATTAAAGCACATGGAATAGGAGGAGAAATTTTTTCCTGGATAGAGGCATGGTTGACAAATAGGCAGCAGAGAGTTTGCATAAATGGGGAGAAATCAGAGTGGGGAAGCGTCACGAGCGGTGTTCCACAGGGGTCAGTGTTGGGCCCCCTGCTGTTCACAATCTACATAAACGACATAGATGAGGGCATAAAGAGCGACATCGGCAAGTTTGCCGATGACACCAAAATAGGCCGTCGAATTCATTCTGACGAGGACATTCGAGCACTCCAGGAAGATTTGAATAGACTGATGCAGTGGTCGGAGAAGTGGCAGATGCAGTTTAATATAGACAAATGCAAAGTTCTAAATGTTGGACAGGACAATAACCATGCCACATATAAACTAAATAATGTAGATCTTAATATTACGGATTGCGAAAAAGATTTAGGAGTTCTGGTTAGCAGTAATCTGAAACCAAGACAACAGTGCATAAGTGTTCGCAATAAAGCTAATAGAATCCTTGGCTTCATATCAAGAAGCATAAATAATAGGAGTCCTCAGGTTGTTCTTCAACTCTATACATCATTGGTTAGGCCTCATTTAGATTATGCTGCACAGTTTTGGTCACCGTATTACAGAATGGATATAAATTCTCTGGAAAATGTACAAAGGAGGATGACAAAGTTGATCCCATGTATCAGAAACCTTCCCTATGAGGATAGACTAAGGACCCTGAATCTGCACTCTCTAGAAAGACGTAGAATTAGGGGGGATATGATTGAGGTGTATAAATGGAAGACAAGAATAAATAAAGGGGATGTAAATAGTGTGCTGAAAATATCTAGCCTAGACAGGACTCGCAGCAATGGTTTTAAGTTGGAAAAATTCAGATTCAGGAAGGATATAGGAAAGTACTGGTTTGGTAATAGAGTTGTGGATGAGTGGAACAAACTCCCGAGTACAGTTTATGAGGCCAGAACGTTGTGTAGCTTTAAAAATAGGTTGGATAAATACATGAGTGGATGTGGGTGGGTGTGAGTTGGACCTGATAGCTTGAGCTACCAGGTCGGTTGCCGTGTTCCTCCCTTAATTCAATGTGACCTGACCTGACTAGGTTGGGTGCATTGGCTTAAGCCGGTAGGTGACTTGGACCTGCCTCGCATGGGCCAGTAGGCCTTCTGCAGTGTTCCTTCGTTCTTATGTTCTTATGTTGTAGATGGTAGAAAACATGCTTCACAGGTTCAGTCGTTTGTTTCTACAGGAAAGAGCAGTACCCGTTCCTCCCTTTTTGGATAAGACGTACCATGATCTAGTACATAAAAGATTTTGACAACTTTCACAATTTCCACATTTCCTGTCTATGATAACAGTACATGCTTGTAGGAAATATTGACCAATACTGACAAATAAAACTCAATTCATACCAGTTGAATGTGAGTGCTGCATTCTATCTCAGCTTATTCGAAATCCATGGCATAGATAAGGTATACATACACCACCTCGGGTGAGGCCCCACAACAGTCGACTAAAACCCAGCTACCCACCTACTCCTAAATGATCAGGGGCAGTAGGTGTAAGGAAACATGCCAATGTTTCCATCCGTTCCAGGGATCGAAACATGGACATTTTTATGCGCAATGAGAAACAGGATGAAGTTGATGTTAGCCTGGAAAGTCTACCAGCCGTTCTTGTATCTGTTCTAGTGGGTAGGACTTTATCACCTCTTGAAAGTATCTGAAGAATTTTCTTAAAGGTAAATGTTGCATAGTAGTTTTTGTGATAATTGAGTTTGTCATGATATTCATCTTCGAAAAGGCGTAGAACTGAATGAAAGTTATGAATGTTGGCTGCTTTCTGCAATGTTTGTAATGAGTGATCATCTATCGGTTTGGTGAATTTATCTTATCATTGAACAAAACTGGATTCATCAGCAGTATGCTGCGCTACGCCGTTTCATATAACATCACAAAGGATGGGGCTGATGCAAGGTACATTTTGTTTGCCTAAGTAAGACTCTTCAATAGGACAATGAAGATATTGTCCAACATTCAACTGATAAAGGACTGCTGATCACAAAAGATATACGGTCGCTTTCTTCAACGACGAATGAAAAAAGAATGCGATTTCCTTTCTAAGTCATATTAGCGAAGTTTGAGAATAAGTTAACCATAACGTAATTGGGTATAGCATTTCAAATATTTACCAAGTATACTAAATTTTTTTTTTTTCAGAATTAAATTTGCTCGTTTCACAGTTTTGCATACCATATCACATATTCAGAAGAATAACACTTGAAATACATAAAAATAGCGAATGACGGTTTCCTTGCAACCACCATAACTTTGATTGCACCTTAATATAGCTACTCAACAGAAATGTCCATCAAGTGAGGAGTTAATAAAGAAAATATTTTGTGTGATACCCTGAGTTCTTACCTAAATCTCACCTGGTTCACGGTCCGTCTGGGTAACACAGTGGTTCTACTCCTTTCAGCACATTTGGAGACTGATCTCATTGTTTCTGTAACAGTAAGCTCCAAAAGGAGTCTCAATTCTTCTTATTTTGTTGTGTTGATGTTTTTCGGCAGGTGTTTGTTTATTCTGACTCTAAAACAAATGACTTCTTTAACTCTTTCACAATGTTCTTCGCATATTTCTCTGATATTCTTAGGCCAACTCTCCTTCGTCCTCCTTCAGCCATGTCACTTGATCATTCAGTCTACTTTTTTATCCTTATGTGGCTATGAAGCAATTTAGGCTCTCTTTTGCCCTTCACTACTATATCACTTTTAGGCTGTCTGACAGCTTCCCTTTTTTTCCTACTTGTTTCCAATTTTCCTGAAGTTTGATTTGATTACTAGTTGATCAAACCATCTATCAGATCACCTTGGCTTCTCTTTATTCCTGATTAATCCATTAACTCTGTCTCTATATGTTGTGTTTCTCATCTTGATGCCTCATTTGAGTCTTTTGTAACTCTCATGTAACTTTTATTTCTTAATTACAATGTTTTTGAGCAGGTTTGCCCTCCATTTCTCTTTCCCATTGTATGTATCCCAGAAAATTTATTATGCTATAATATTATAGTTGCCACCTTCTCTGGTCTTTTTCCTCTTAACCCAATTCCCTCATCTCTCTTTACTCCCATTTCCACAAGGTGCTCAAAACTTGTATTACATGATCGACGGCGTTCAGTGGTTTCCTGTAAATAATTTCAGGTGTAACATATTAATTTTGTGTGAAAAAACAGATTAAGTCTCGCTGGTTCATCTCCCCCACCTCTCTCTTTGACCCCTTGCTCTATTATGTGAATTATTTTACTTTTATTCTTTTGTTCGATGATGCATTATTCAGTACTGTCCTTATTACCTTTGTCTATCCAGGCATTGTAATTGCTGCCATATAATCCCAGAGATCCTTCGTTTCACACAATACTCTACCCATGTCTACCCACACACTATCTTCACTCCTTCAGTTCACCCACACACATCTAATTCCACTATCATTCCACCTAAACTTCATCCTTTCACGCGCACGCGCGTACATACACACCCAAACACACACACACACACACACACACACACACACACACACACACACACACACACACACACACACACACCAGTACTATTTTTGAAATATGTGAACGACATGATGGAAGGAATAGACTCTGAAGTGTCCCTGTTCGCAGATGACGTGAAGTTGATGAGAAGAATTAAATCGGACGAGGATGAGGCAGGACTGCAAAGAGACCTGGACAGGCTGGGCATGTGGTCCAAAAACTGGCTTCTCGAATTCAATCTAGCCAAATGCAAAGCCATGAAGATTGGGGAGGGGCAAAGAAGACCGCAGACAGAGTATAGGCTAGGTGGACAAAGACTACAGACCTCACTCAGGGAGAAAGACCTTGGGGTGACCATAACACTGAGCACATCACCAGAGGCACGCATCAACCAAATAACTGCTGCAGCATACGGGAGCTTGGCAAACCTGAGAATAGCGTTCCGATACCTTAATAAGGAATCGTTCAAGACACTGTACACTGTGTATGTTAGGCCCATACTGGAGTATGCAGCACCAGTCTGGAACCCACACCTGGTCAAGCACGTCAAGAAGTTAGAGAAAGTACAAAGGTTTGCAACAAGGCTAGTCCCAGAGCTCAAGGGAATGTCGTACGAGGAAAGGTTAAGGGAAATCGGACTGACGACACTGGAGGACAGAAGGGTCAGGGGAGACATGATAACGACATACAAGATACTGCGGGGAATAGACAAGGTGGACAGAGATAGGATGTTCCAGAGAGGGGACACAGGGACAAGGGGTCACAACTGGAAGCTGAAGACTCAGACGAGTCACAGGGACGTTAGGAAGTATTTCTTCAGTCATAGAGTTGTCAGCAAGTGGAATAGCCTAGCAAGTGAAGTAATGGAGGCAGGAACCATACATAGTTTTAAGAAGAGGTATGACAAAGCTCAGGAAGCAGAGAGAGAGGGGACCCAGTAGCGATCAGTGAAGAGGCGGGGCCAGGAGCTGAGTCTCGATCCCTGCAACCACAATTAGGGGAGTACAATTAGGTGAGTACACACACACACACACATCTCCCACCGAAAGACTCCAACCGCGACAATCCCAACGCAACTGAGCAACCCAAACCACAACCCACTCACTGTTCCCTCTTCCAGAAACACTCACATTACAAACCTCACCCCAACAGCTGTCCCTAATGGGCATTCTGATCCCACCCCCATCATCACAAACCCCACCTACACCACAGCCCCCCATAGGCCCCCCCCAAGGCTCCTGCTCCCCCAACCCCAAAATTCTTGCAGGACCACAGTGATAGAAAAGAAGCTGAAAGTTTGGTACACAAACGCGAACGGAATAACGAATAAACATGAGGAGTGGCACGAAAGAATCAGTGAGAAATCCCCAGACATCATAGCAGTCACAGAAACAAAACTCGCTGAGACAATAACAGACGCAATCTTCCCACCGGGATATCAGATCCTGAGAAAAGATAGGAGTAGAGGGGGAGGAGGAGTTGCTCTGCTCATAAAAGCCGATGGGGATTTGAGGAAATGGAAGGCATGGACGTGATTGGAGAAAGAGACTACACAGTAGGTACAATTCAGTCCGAGAGAACATAAAGTAGTCATTGGAGTGATGTATAACCCACCACAGAACTGCAGGAGGCCAAGAAAGGAGTATGAAGAAAACAACAGGGCGATGGTGGACACCCTGGCTGAGGTGGCAAGAAGAGCTCACTCGAGCAGAGTAAAGTTACTGGCAATTGGAGATTTCAACCACAGGGAGATCGACTAGGAAAACCTGAGCCACATGGGGGTCCCGAAACATGGAGAGCCAAGATGATGGATGTGGCACTTGAAAACCTCATGCATCAATATGTCAGGGACACTACCAGAGAGAGAGGGGAGGATGAGCCAGCAAGACTGGATCTTGTGTTCACTCTGAGCAGTTCAGACATTGAGGACATCACTTACTAGAGGCCCCTTGGAGCTAGCGATCACGTGGTTCTGAGTTTTGATTATATAGTAGAGTTACAAGTGGAGAAAGTAACAGGAATTGAATGGGAAAAGCCAAACTACAAAAGGGGGGACTACACAGGTATGAGGAACTTCCTGCAGGAGGTTCAGTGGGACAGAGAACTGGTAGGAAAATCAGTAAACGAGATGATGGAATATGTAGCAACAAAGTGCAAGGAGGCAGAGGAAAGGTTTGTTCCCAGGGGAAACAGAAATAATAGGAAGACCAAAGCGAGTCCTTGGTTTACCTGAAGGTGTAGGGAGGCAAAAACTAAGTGCACCAGAGAATGGAAAAGGTACAGGAGGCAAAGGACCCAGGAAAATAAGGAGATTAGTAGAAGAGCCAGAAACGAGTACGCACAGATAAGGAGGGAGGCCCAGCGACAGTATGAAAACGACATAGCATCGAAAGTCAAGTCTGACCCGAAACTGCTGTATAGCCACATTAGGAGGAAGACAACAGTCAAAGACCAGGTGATAAGGCTGAGGAAAGAAGGTGGAGAACTCACAAGAAACGATCAAGAGGTAAGTGAGGAGCTCAACATGAGATTTAAGGTAGTATTTACAGTGGAGACAGGAAGGCCTCTCGGGGGACACCAGATGGGGACACCAGATGGGGACACCAGCAAGGAATATACCAACAAGTGTTGGATGACATACATACAGATGAGGAGGAGGTGAAGAAACTGCTAAAGGATATCGATACCTCAAAGGTAATGGGACCAGACAACATCTCCGCGTGGGTCCTTAGAGAGGGAGTGGATATGTTGTGTGTGCCACTTACTACAATCTTCATCACGTCCCTGGAAACTGGGCAACTACCTGAGGTATGGAAGACGGCAAATGTAGTTCCCATTTTTAAAAAAGGAGACAGGAAAGAGGCACTAAACTATAGACCTGTGTCACTGACGTGTATAGTGTGCAAAGTTATGGAGAAGATTATCAGGAGGAGAGTGGTGGAGCACCTGGAATGGAACAAGAGTATAAACGCCAACCATCATGGATTCATGAAAGGAAAATCTTGTGTCACAAACCTTCTGGAGTTTTATGCTAAAGTAACAGAAGTAAGACACGAGAGAGAGGGGTGGGTTGATTGCATCTTCTTGGACTTCAAGAAGGCCTTTGACATAGTTCCTCACAAGAGATTAGTGCAGAAGCTAGAGAATCAGGCTCATGTAACAGGAAGGGCACTGCAATGGATCAGAGAATACCTGACAGGGAAGCAACAACGAGTCATATTACGTAATGATGCATCACAGTGGGCACCTGTGACGAGCGGGGTCCCACAGGGGTCGGTCCTAGGGTCAGTGTTATTTTTGGTATATGTGAACGACATGATGGAAGGGTTAGACTCAGAAGTGTCCCTGTTCGCAGACAATGTGAAGTTCATGAGGAGAATTAAATCAGATGAGGACCGGGCAGGACTTCAAAGAAACCTGGACAGACTGGACACCTGGTCCAGCAACTGGCTTCTCGAATTTAAGCCCACCAAATGCAAAGTCATGAAGATAGGGGAAGGGCACAGAAGACCGCAGACAGAGTATAGGCTAGGTGGCCAAAGGCTGCAAACCTCGCTCAAGGAGAAAGATCTTGGAGTGAGTATAACACCGAGCATGTCTCCGGAAGCACACATCAACCAGGTAACTGCTGCAGCATATGGGCGCCTGGCAAACCTGAGAACAGCGTTCCGATACCTTAATAAGGAATCGTTCAAGACACTGTACACCGTGTACGTCAGGCCCATACTTTAGTATGCAGCACCTGTTTGGAACCTGCACTTGATAAAACACGTAAAGAAACTAGAAAATGTGCAAAGGTTTGCGACAAGGTTAGTTCCCGAGCTAAGGGGAATGTCTTATGAAGAAAGGTTAAGGGAAATCGGCCTGACGACACTAGAGGACAGGAGGGTCAGGGGAGACATGATAACAACATATAAAATACTGCGCAGAATAGACAAGGCGGACAAAGACAGGATGTTCCAGGGAGGGGACACAGAAACAAGAGGTCACAATTGGAAGTTGAAGACACAGATGAGTCAGAGAGATATTAGGAAGTATTTCTTCAGTCATAGAGTTGTCAGGCAGTGGAATAGCCTAGAAAGTGATGTAGTGGAGGCAGGAACTATACATAGTTTTAAGACGAGGTTTGATAAAGCTTATGGAGCGGGGAGAGAGAGGGCCCAGTAGCAACCGGTGAAGAGGCGGGGGCCAGGAGCTAAGACTCGACCCCTGCAATCACAAATAGGTGAGTACAAATAGGTGAGTACACACAAATACACAAACGCCACACTTCCACTATCACTTTCTCCCACCACACACAAGATTTTCCACCATCTCTCTACTTATACACATCATTCAAAGAAGCTCAAACCCATTATTTTGCACATCTCACTATGCCTGCGTCACATCCGACCTGCCATTGTTACATGCCACCATCCCTCTGCCACTTACCATACATAGCCCTTCCTCCCATTTATTCTCAACATCCCTCCAGTCCATGGCCATTTCCCTCCCTCTACACCTCCCAGTTCTGCTATGAAAAAATAAAAAAAAAATATATATATAACCTGGAAAAGAGTACAAAACGCAATCAAACGACTCGATGGAGTGGAAGTGAAATGTTATTGAGAGTTCTTGGGTTCGACGAACACAATATTGTTACCACCACAGAAGCCAGGGCAAATAATAGCCTGGATAAAAAGAACCTTTAGAACGTGAGTTACAAGCAAACAATGATACTTTCTAAGAGACTCGTGCAATGTAGAGGCGACTACTCTTTTACACCAACAGTGATACTTTCTAAGAGACTTATGCAATGTAGAGGCGACTACTCTTTTACACCAACAATGATACTTTCTAAGAGACTCGTGCAATGTAGAGGCGACTACTCTTTTACACCAACAATGATACTTTCTAAGAGACTCGTGCAATGTAGAGGCGACTACTCTTTTACACCAACAATGATACTTTCTAAGAGACTCGTGCAATGTAGAGGCGACTACTCTTTTACACCATATGAAAATTGAAGGAAGGAGTGACTGGAGATAAGAAAAATTACCAGAGTTGTCGCTGCCAAAATCATTTCAATAACAAAATTTATGGATACACTCAAAATCTCTCAAATTGTTAGAATGTGCACACGTGGAGAAAGTTGTATCACATACGTCTGCCTTGCAGGTAACTGGTTCACACACAAACATTGCCTCAAACATATTGGCTCAAACATCTGATTTCAATAACTCCCTTACACCCGTTTTCTTTACAAACTCATCTGCATAATACACATCTGCTTCTTATCCATCTAGCGCATTCGCACCTGTGTGTGTATACATATGTATATATATGCAAACAGTCACAGACGGGCGATCTTAACTATGCAAGACAAGCAGCGGGGTGGGTGGAAATCTTCAGCTCTAGTAATTTCACACTTCTCAGTGCGTCATCAGGAGATAGGTAATATTACATTGAGCAACTAAATCAAAGAGCGTTTTCTCAGAGTAGCGTAGTGCGGATGTGTTACGGCCAAGGTAACCGTGACTGGCCACGGTAACCGTGGCCGGTCACGGTTCAGAGGCATGGCTTCACTACGTATGTAAGTGTCAACATCATACTGAAGCAGTAATCCTCGAAATACTAACCTCCATCAGTTAACTTACAATTTCTTTAGTGTTTTGTGTCTGTTTAGAATCTTTTGTGATCTGTTTTGCTTTAAATTATTCCAACATGAGACATAAAAACTGTATGCTGTGATTTAATTTTGGCACCTTTGCAAATGTATCACACATATCAATCATTTTTGCACCTGAGGTGCATTTCCTCCATTTATGCATGTTGCTACATCAAAATTCATTGTTTTGCTACCTTTCAACGTAATCTCCCTCAAGGACAACCTGGGTACACCCGTCACCTGGGTTCTTACTTGATCAATCTAAAGTTTCTTTAATGGATCTGGTTGGACCGTTACATGGAATGGCTCAACACGTACGTCAAAACTATTGCACTAAATATTATGGTAACTTCTGCAGACTCTCTAGGTTTGTATCCACCTTTTGCTAATGTAAAATTGCTTGAAGTTTTCTTCAGCATGAGCTGGACTTAGTCATTCTGGTCTCTAATTCATCAAAGTTCTGTACGTCGGCCACATGGGGACTGACTTTGCTTTGATGTTTCTGAACACTGCCGTGAGCCATGTCACGCGATTTAAAAAATCATCAGTTTTTTCTCTATTTACCCTGACATGACAGAAAAGACACTTTCCTTGAAAATTGAAATTCACACAAATAAAAAGGAATCCTTCAAGTCTCCTGAGAAACGTATTGCAAGGGCCATTGTTATTCCCTAATCCGTTAATTTCTGGGAGCTAAATATAGCATGTCTGTAAACAACGAAAGTAGCAGAGAGAGAGAGAGAGTGAGAGAGAGAGAGAGAGAGAAAGAAAGAGAGAGAGACAGACAGAGACAGAGACAGAGAGCGCTGTAGTTATTTGCACTGCTATAATAATATTCCACAGTGGCTGTGGAGAAATATATTCACATATATCACAGAGAAGCTTGCCAATGTTGTGCCTCAGCTCAAGAAAAACAAAAGAGGGATAGGTTCCACAATTGCTTAGGAATCAGATGTTATTATTATTATTATTATTGTTATTAATTTTAAAAAATAATAATAATAAACATACTTTTTTTTAAATAAATTAATCTTATAGATAAAGAGCTTATCTTACCTTAGATCATTTCAAAGCCCTGCCCAATCTAAGGTATACTACCAACCCCCAAGGATGTGTCCCACTACAGTCTACTAATTCCACGTTTTCTGCATACTGCTAGGAAAACATGGGTTGCAGGCGTAAGGAAATATGCCCAGCGTTCTCATTCATGCCGGGGAACGAACCATGGACACTTAATTTTTGAGTTGAGTGCGTTGCCAACTGAGTAACGGGTCACCCTAAATTTTAATGATCAGTAATAATTTTTTATAATATAGTAATTATTACTAACAATCATTAGTATTATTTTTAGTAATACTAATTTTATTATTAATAATAATAATATTATTATTATTATTATTATTATATCTTGATAATAATAATAATAACAATGATAATATAATTATTAATAACGCTTAATAATAATAATAATAATAATAATAATAATATAATTTTGTAGTTATTATTAATAACTTATTATTATTATTTATTAATAACTTTATTTCATAAAAATTTTGATTATTATTAATTTTATTATCATGATAATTATTGGTTTTCATTATTATTATTCTTTTATTATTTACAATGCTTGAGTTTTTCTGGTGTCAAGAGAGAAAAATATTTCCTAAAGATATGTTTATATTTGCAAATATTACCAGTAAATGTTGTTAAGACTTCATAAGCAGGTGAAAGATGCTGATGAAGCGGGATATCCAGAAGATGTCAGCCATCAGACGAAGATGGATGATGCTGATGTATCAAAATGTGTGACGGAAGAAATCTCCTCTCAGAATTCATACTAAATTATCACTGAAACTAGAGACGCTTGCCTTAACTGTTGCTAATCCTCTACTTTAAATGACTGTGTAAGCTTTAACGGCAATTTACTGATATAATTAATACAGGTTTCTGTATTCTAGAGTGCAGATGATACCTTGAGTACATTTGAAAATTTATTTAATAATGAAGGCTAATGGTAGGTTGAGAGCAAGCCTTCCACATCACGGGCTTAGTGGCCCATGATGGGCCATAAAGAGCTGATTAGGAAGCTTCGTGATTCTTATACTTCTTGTGGACAACTTACATTAAGTTGTAAGAGTAATTACAGTTATATATTAAATTATGAAAAAGTGAGATAATCACAACAGTTTGAGCGACTGGAACTTGTTAATGAAAAGTGTCATCCTAGCCACCACACAGTCTCTCAACTATGCTTCAACTCTCTCTCTGAATTGTCCTGGATGGAGGGTCATGCACTGCAGGTATCCACCACACAATGTGGGCTCCATATCAACCTACCTCTGGGGGGCACACTCCTGTCTTCAGTGACTGACATTTCGAACTTGCCACCAATATCTCCTTCCAAACGAGCAGTGTGGCGACAGCCTAATCCGCATTATAATAACCATCAATACGCAAAGGTCAGCTGAGATTCAACAGGAAAAGAAAGGAAGAGAAATAGGAGACGTTGATAGTCCAACTAGCGGCAGCGTCTCAGCTCTGCATGGACTTACCACAATAAGAACAACAGTCGCTTAGTCTCGTGTGGTGTCCCAGCTTTGGTAAACTCTGCTTAGCTAAGGCAATTTCTCCGAGTAAAAAAAACAAAAACTATTCTGACCAGAGAAAAGATTTGATTGACTTTACAAAATTCGTTGGGTAATTAATATATATAAATATATATATATATATAAATTATAATTAATATATATAATAATATAAATATATAAATATATCTATATAAATTATAGTGATTTTATTATCACTCTGACCCCGATTCCCTCCAAGCAGGTGGCCCGAAAAGAGAAAAATTTCACCATCATTCACGTCCATCACTGTCTTGGCCAGAAGGGTGCTTTTTTCTTTACGACTACAGTTTTTAAACTGCAACCCATTAACACCCTACCTTCAGAGTGCAGGCAACATGTACTTCGCCATCTCAGACTCAAGTCCGGCCTGCCGGTTTCCCTGAACCCCTTCATAAATGATTACTTTGCTCACAAACTCCAACAGCACGTCCAAGTATTAAAAACCAGTCGTCTCCATTCACTCCTATCAAACACGCTCACGCACGCCTGTTGGAAGTCCAAGCCCCTCGCACACAAGAAATCTCCTTTACCCCCTCCCCCTCCAACTTTCCTAGCCGACCCCTACCCCGCCCTTCCTTCCACTAAAAAAACAGATAAAAACCCCCCTTTGATACACACTGAAGTCATACTGTTTCGCTTCCAATCTCTCTACAATGTCCGAACCACCTCAACAACCCTTCCTCACCCTCTGGACTACAGTTTAGGTAATCCTGCACCTCCTCCTAACTCCAAACTACGATTCTCTGCATTAATCTTCACACCACACATTGCCCTCAGACATACATCTCCACTGCCTCCAGTCCTTCTCCACGCTGCAACATTCATCACCCATGCTGCACACCCATATAAGAGCGTTGGTAAAACTATACTCCCATACATTCCCCGTCTTTGCCCCCAAGGACAAAAGTTCTTTGTCTCCACAAGACTCCTAAGTGCACCACTCAAACCTTTTCCCTCAATCAATTCTATGATTCACCTCATCCTTCATAGACCCATCACGCTAACACGTCCCCCTCCCAAATATCTGAATACATTCACTCCTCCATACTCTCCTCCCTCCAATCTGATTATCCAATCTTCCATCACCTAATAATTTTGTTATCATCATAACCTTACTCTTTCCTGTATTCACTTTTAATTTTTCTCTTTGCACAAACTACCAAATTCATCCACCAATCTCTGCAACTTCTCTTTCAGAATCTCCAAGAGCACAGAGTCCATCAGCAAAGAGCAGCTTACAACTCCCCAATGTGTGTGTGATTCTTTATCTTTTAACTCCACGCGCCTCTTGTCAAGACCCTCGCATTTACTTCTCTTACAACCCATCTATAAATAATAATAAACAACCACGTGAACATCACAATCCTTGTCTAAGGCCCTACTTTTACTGGAAATATTTTCCCTCTTCCTATGTACACTCTAACTTGAGCCTCACTATCCTCGTAAAAAAACTCTTCACTACATTCAGTAACCTACCTCCTTCCCATACACCTGCAACATCTGCCACCTTGCCCCCCTATCCAATCCACCCTGTCATACGGCCGTTTTCCAAATCCATAAATGCACAAAGACGCTCTGTTAGAGCCTTATCTAAAATACTGATCCTTATATGTTTCACTGTAACACACCTGGTCCACACACCCCTACCTTTCCTAAAGCCTCCTGTACACTGCTACCCAATTCTCAGTCTTACTTTTTAATTCCTTTCAATAATAACCCTACCATACACTTTACAGTATACTCAACACATCTTCCCCCTAAATTTTTTGCACTTTCTTTGTTCCCCTTTGCTTTATACAAAGGAACTATGCTTGCTTCTCTGCCCATCCCTAGGTACCTTACCCTTCTCCATAAATTATTAAATAATTGCACCAACCACTCAAAACTTATAAATCCCCACCTGCTTTAAACATTTCATCTTAACCATCAATCCCGCTGCCTAACCCCCCTTTCATTGTACTAACTGCCTTCCCACGAACTTCCCCCCCACACTCACAACTGGCTCTCCTCACTCTACAAGATGTTATTCCTCCTTGCCCTATACACAAATCACAGCTCCCAATCTCATCAACATTAGCAATTCCTCAAAATATTCCCTCCATCTTCCCAATAACCTCTAACTCTCCATTTAAAATAACTCCTCCCTCTCCTATTTTCTAACTGAACAAAACCATTTGTTCTCTAGGCTTCCTTAACTTGTTAATCTCACCCAAAACTTTTTCTTATTTTCAACAAAATTGTGAAACAATCTCACCCACTCTCTCATTGATCTCTATTTTACATTGCTTCACCACTCTCTGAAACCTCTCTCTTTTCCTCCAATATATTCTTCCCTCATTGCCATCACTTCTACCTTTGTAAAAACTCTCATATGCAACTTTTTCTCCCTACTACTCTCTTTTACATCATCAATTTCCACCAATCGCTCCTCTTCCTCCCCGCACCCTATTCCTGTAAACACAAACTTCTGCTGAACACTCTAACACACTACATTTTTAAACCTACCCCATACCTCTTCGACCCCAATTGCCTATCTCTCATTAGCCTATCTATCAACCAATAGCTGTTTATATCTTTCTCCTAACTGCCCTCTCTTTTATGTATAAACCTTCATACCTCTTCACTCTCATGTATCTATAAACAACTAAAAAGTGATCTGATATATCTGTGGCCCCTCTATAAACATGTACATCCTGAATCTACAGAACAGTCTTTTAACTACCAATACAGAATCCACAAACTACAGTCATTTCGCCCTGCATCATATCCTTGGAATACTTAATTAATCCTCTTTTTCTTAAAATATTGTATTACCACCTATACCTAACCCCTTTTCTAAACAAAGTTCAGTCAAAGGGCTCCCATTATCATTTACACCTGGCACCCCAAACTTACCTACCTACTCCCTCTCTTAAAGTTTTTCCTACTTTTCATTCAGGTCCCCTACAGAAAGGGGGGGGGGGGGGGGGGGGGGTGGGGGGAATATAAAATATATATAAATATGGGGGGGGGGGGGGGTGGGTGTTAAAAATAGGGTAAATATATTTATTGGGGGGAATGTATCTCTCACTGGTCATAGCTCTAGACAGTCACTTAACATCTCCCAAAATCCGCTCTCTCTCCTCTGCATTCTCTCTTCTCCAGGGGCTACACCTGTAGTATGAACCCTCTTCTCGCATCCATCCTTTACTTTTAATTTAATCCACATATTCTTGCATTTACACTTGCATATTCTCTTTTTCTCTTCCATAACTCATCATTCAAATTACTGCTACCTGCCCTTTGCGCTAAACTCTCTCAGATACTCCAGATTTAATCCCATTTATTTCCCCCACCGAAACTCCCCTACCCCCTTCAGCTTTGTTTCGCTTAGGGCCAGGACACCACTTCTATTTCATTCATAACATCAGCAATCCATCTGTTTCTTGTCATCTGCACTACATCCACGCACATATCCAAGCATCCCAGTTTTATAAAAGTTTTTCTCTTCTCTTTTTAGTAAATGTCTACGGGAAAGGGTACTAGCCCACATTTGCTCCCGCATTTTAGTCGCTTCATACGACAAACGCATGGTTACGGGGGAAAGATTCTTTTCCACTTCCCCATGAACAAGTATAAGAAATAAAGATAGAACACGAGCTATATAGAGAAAGGAGAAAAACCTAGATGTATGTAAATATATATGCATGTGCATGTCTGTGAAGTGTACCAAAGTTAAGTTGAGTAGCAAGATTACCCGTTTGTCGAGCGTGATTAGAGACAGAAAAAGAGACACCAGCAATCCTACCATCATGCAAAACAGTTTACAGGTTTCTTTCTGTGTATCACATTCATCTGGCAGGACGGTAAGTACTTCCCAGGGTGGTTGCAGTCTACCAATCCTACTACCTATAGTATATATATATATAAATATATATATATATATATATATAATATATATCTAAAAATATATATATATAGTTAATATATATATATATAAGTCGTGCCGAATATGTAAAACTGTCCAATTTAGACATGAACCATTGAAAATTCATGTCCTTTCTAAAATTTTCCTTATACATTTAAATGTATCTTATTTCATTAATGATAATGTAAAAATTTTTTACTTTTGCATCAAAAGTATCTTAGAAAACATACCTAACCTTAATTACAACCAAGAACAAATTATTTTAGCCTAACCTAACCAAATATATTTTAGATTTGTTTCAGTAATTTCATACTAAACAAACACTTTGAAATCTATTTTTTTCGTTAGGTTCTAGAATGATTTTGGCGAAATTATTGCTTCATACATATTCCTTGTCCTATATGGCAAGATAAGCGTTGCTATTTAAAGCCAAGATCGCAAGTTCTGCCTATTCGCACGACATACTATATATAATATATATATATATATATATATATAATATATATATAAATATAATATATATTAATATATATAATATTGTATTATTAAATAGTATGGGGAAGTACCACCTCTATAGCCTTCGGACTAGGGACCCTCAACCTCAGAGAAAGACAAAAAACGTACCTCAGGGAAAACTCAAAGGTTCTCCCCGAGCTGTTTGAGATATTTTCTCTCCTACCACCACCTATATATTTTATATTCTATGTGAACATTTATTAATAAACAGAATACATTAACAAAAAAAAAACATAAACAAGAATACAAAAGGGCACAATGTATCAAAGATCATGAAGTTTTCCTCCAGCTCCGCCGAGCTGGAACACGAGCCCAAGTATGCCGCAAGCCATTTCTTTTCCCCTCTGGATGGCTACGCTGAGGCGTGGAACACATGAAAGTGGCTGCCCTTGGTCCCAGGAGGTGCCGATAGTCCTGGAACCCAATTCTTTAAGGAAACGTGTGGCATTTTTTTTTCCCAAGATCCCAAGGTCCTGATCCCACCTGGAATAGGTTAGAACGTGATTTTTGTTTCAATTGCAGCGATCTTGCTGAATAATGCAACTGAAAATTGTTTTTGTTATGAAGACATTCTCAAAATCGTTTTTAACCTAACGAAAAAGTTTCATTGTGTGTGTTTCTTAACAAATTATTGTAAATTAAGTAAAATATATAATTAGTTGATAAAGTAATTTAAAAACTGCGCTTGTTTCAGCAAAGTTTACGTAAGTCTTCACAGGTTCCTTTGTACAAAATTATATTAATTTTTACAATAATATAAACGAAAAAAATACATCTTCACACGTATTGGAGGAAAATTTTAAAGAACGGCCCTTCATATAAATAAGTTCTTGCTAATTAGTAATTAGCCGCATACCTATTCGGCACATTATATATATATATATATCTATATATATACATATATATATAATATATATATATATATTATATATATATATATATATATAACTTCTTCTTTTCAACGTACAGCCGTATCCCACCGAGGTGGGTGCCCAAAAGAAAAACTGAAGTTTTCTCCTTTTAAATTTAGTAATATAACATAGAAGGGGTTACTAGCCCCTTGCTCCCGGCATTTTTAGTCGCCTCTTACGAACACGCATGGCTTACAGAGAAGAATATATAAATCTATATATATATATATATATATATATATATATATAACTATATATATAATATATATATTCATTTATATATAATATATATATATATATATATATATATATATATATATATAATATAATATATGTGTGTGTGTGTGTGTAAGTATATAAGCAATAAGATCACAGTAAACCGGTGATTTCAGATATGCAAATCAACCACTCTGAAAGAATAAGAAATTCCAAGCGCTTCGTGACTACTCACATTATCAGGAACTATGAAAGTAAAACATCCAAGGAAGGTATATAAGGGTCTGGGCCAACACCTCACTACAATCCCACAACGTTAAACCACCTGACGGCGAGCCGGCTCAAATGGACAGGGGTCCTTTGTGCACAACCCCCAAGAACTATTCCACCCAGAGAATATTTTAAAAATTTCATTATTTTGTCCAGTGTATTATTAAATTCTTCCCAAAATTCTATTAATTAAAAAGATCTAATTACATAAACAAAGGAAATATTCAAATTATTGTCAAACTGCTTTATGAAACAAATTCAATTAAATCCTGTCGTAGACCATGACTTGCTTGATACTACTTTCCTCAACTTTTTGAAAATCAATTGGAAGGTTAAAACTCTTACTTGAATAAAATAGAGCATTGGAAATCTAGTCCAGTTCTAATGCATATTTATGATGTTTTAATCTTAGTTCGAGATTTTTACCATTTGACCGTAATAAACTTTGTCGCAAAATTTCAAGGAATCTTATAGACACATCCATCAGCATTTGGGGATTCTTTATCAAAGTTTTTTACTGTATCTAGGTTTTCGAATACAACTTTAATAATAAAAGTCCTAAGAAATAGGAAGGCATACCAAACCAAGTTTTCATGGTAAGGAGAACCAACATATTTTTAGTGAATAAGGCTGGTTCCCTTTTTGGATTGTAAAAAGTATTTCTTTCCTAGACAATTTTAAAAGTTTTATCAATTACATTTCTTGGGTATTTTAAATCATTACCTGTTTCATAAAAATTTTGGGATATTTCCTCATCTATGAACTCTGGACTACAAATTCGTAAAGCTCCTCAAAAACATTGATGAAAAACAACATTTGGGACTCTATCTTGATGCCCCCCCCGAAAAAGAATAAAAGTGACATAGGAACAGTTATAAGTAGGTTCTGTAAATTTTAAAATTTGAATTCATTATTACCCTTAAAAATTAAAACAGCTAGAAAAGGCAATGCGATTATTTTCTTCAAACTCAACAGTAAAGTTTATAGAATGGGCTAAGCATTTAATTTTTCCAAGAAATGGTGTATATCTACTTTTTGGGCATAAGAACACAAATATACATATCTGACATTTAGCTCTATTAGGGAGGATGTGTTAAGCAACCTTGTTTTCAAAAAATTCCCATGTATAGGTTACTAAGACAGTGAAAGAGGATTTCCCATTGCCATACAAACTTCTGAGTGTAAAACTTTATCATTAAATACAAATTTTTGCATCAACAATGCAAAGTTAATAAGTGTTAATGATAGTAGGAACTGGCAATGCCAAAAAATCATAGTTAACGAGTTCTTCAGAGAAGAAACTTAATAAATCCTCAACAGAAACTTTCGTAACAAAGAAGTAACATCGCAAAACTAACCATGTTAAAATCCATTTAAGTCAGTCAAGGAGCTTAATTTTTATCAAACTCAGTCTCGTTGTTTTTAACATTAAGTTAGAAAATTTTGGCCCAAACAATAGGGCTCCAAAATATCAACAAAGCATTTCGATAATTTATATGAAACTGACCCTATGGAGCTAAATAATTCGTCTGACTGGATTCCCTTGTTTGTGTGTGTTTTTTATTAGTCCATGCATGTAAGGCAAGAGGGATTAGTGGAAGTAAATTGTTTGACTAATTCATCTTTGCCTTTCAGTAGAAGTTTTTTTATTGTTTTATTGAAATTGCTGTTAACGGTTTCTAGGGGATTTTTCCTAAGTTAAGAATAGGTCAGTATCCTCTAAGAGATTATTCTTTTTTCTTGTATTCATTTTCTTTCATAAATACTTATTGCATTTATTTTGTCTGCTTTCGTAAGGCGCAAATTTTTAGTGTTATTATGTGTAATCATAAGACTAAAAGAATCTTTGACGGCAATTGGGAATGTTTGGTTTTAACTGAGCTATATACCATTCCTTACTAATATTAAATTCAATCAGAGAATAAATCATAAAATTTTTCAAAGTTTTACAGATCACGTCTTTATTGTAAGCTACAGCAAGAGTAAGAAGGTAGATGGGGATACAGGTAAAAAGGAAGAATCAAGGTAAGAGAGGTGAAGTTATATAAGCTAAAGAGGAGGCAGTTAGGGTAAGCTATAAACAACTATTGGAGAATAGATGTCCTAGAGAGAGTAAGCAATGGGGATTAAATGTATGCGGTAAGTTTAAAAATATAATGTTAGAGTGTTCAGACAGAAGTTTGTGGTTTACAGGAAAGAGGGTGCGGGAGGGAAGAAGAGCGATTGGCGGAATGATGATGAAGAGAGGGTAGTCATAGATGAAAAAGTTTAGCATACATGAAGTTTTGCAATTTAAGAATGATGCAAGGAGGAAGGAGTAGATGGATAGGAAAAGAAAGATTAAGAGATTGGCGAAACAATTAAGAAGACAGCAAATGAGAGGAGTAGGTGAGAATGTTCAGCAACAAATTTTCATTGAAAATAAAAAAAAAAATTGGAGAGTAACAGTTTGGGAAGCCTAAATAACAAATGGCTTTAATTGTTTAAAAATTGGAGAGGCGAAGTTATTAAAAGGAAGTTAGAGGTATCAGAAGAATGAGGGTAAATTTTGGGGAATAGTTTAATGTTGGTGAAGATAGGGAAGCTGTGATTTCGTGTATAGTAATAGAGGCATAGCATCTTGTAAAGTGAAGAGTAGAAGTTAAGCTGTGAGTGTGGGGTTACTTCGTGTGGAAGTGGGTAAACGAAAGGGGTGAAGCAGCCGGATTGATTGGAATAAAGAGAAATGTAAAAGCAGGTGGTGTATATAATCTTGAAGTGGTTGGTGCTTTTATTTACAAAAATGTATGGAAGAGGGAAAGGTACCTATGACGAGAGAGACCAATGCATAGATCTTTTGTATGAAGTCAAAAGGACAAAAGAGAATGCCAAAAATTATAGCGAAGAGATCTGTTGAGTATACCCGGTAAAGAAAATGGTAGAATTATATTGAAAGAATTAAGAAGTATGACGGAGAATAGATAACCAATGAGCAAGGAGCTCCTAGGGAAAGGAAGAGGGTGTGTAGACCCAAGTGTTTACAGTGAAACATATTGGATGACATCATTTAGATAAGGTTCTAGTATTTTTATGGCATTTATTGATTTGAAAAGGCGTATGACAGGGTGGATAGGGAGGCAATGTGGCAGAATTTGCAGATGTAATGGAATAGGATGTAGTTAATGAATACAGTGAAAAGTTTTTACGGATAATGAGGCTCAGTTTAGAGAATGTAGGAGAGAGAGAATTATTTACCATAAAAGTTAGTCTTTAGACCAGAATGGTGTCATATCACTATGGTAGTTCAATAATTTATAGATGGGGGTTGCAAGAGAAACGAAGGCTTGGGTGCTGACAAGAGGTTGGGTTAAAAAGAATAAAGAATCTAACACAAAGTAGGAGTTGTCCACGTTTGTTAAGTGCTGATGGTACTGTGCTTTTGGGAGACCGCAAAGAGAAGTTTGAGAGCAGGTGGATAGTTTGAAGTAGATATGTAAAAGAAGACAATTGAAAGTGAATTTAAGGAAAGAGTAAAGGTGAAGAGAATAACAAAAAAATAAGTAACAATCGATTGGATATGTTGGAGGGGAGAGAGTATGTAGGAGGTGAATGTAGTCAGATATTTAAAGACTGGCCAGGTCCAGCAGATGGGTCTATAGAAAGATGAGGTGAATCATAGAATTGACGGGGATGAAGTCAGTGGTGCACTGATGGAGTCTGTGAAAGACAAAGGGCATATATGAAGCTATAGTTATCCCAACATACGTATCTTTGCGTGAAGCAAAGGTGGTGAATGTTGCAACAAAAAGAAGGCTGAAAACAACGAGATGACCTTGTCTGAGGCAATGTGTGGCATGAATTTAATGCCCAGAATTCGTAGTTTGGAATTAGGAATGCGGGATTACAAAATATATATCCAGAAGCTGAGGGGGGTTCATGAGGTTGTTCGGGCATGTACAAAGTAATGGAACTAATAGAATGAATATCGAGAGTGCATCAATTTGTAGTGGACGTGTTGAGGCCTCCTAAGCAAACTGTCGGTTAGATCGATAACCTGCTGGCCTGCAGTAACACGGAACTTCATCTCACTCATGTTGTAAGAGACAACCATGATTTGTAATAGGAGGGAAGGTGGGGTAGAGGTCGCCTAGGAAAGATTAGAGGTAAGAGGGAGAGGAGTTTGAAAGAGCGAGAGGTTGTACTTCCCAGAAAGCAAGCGTGAGCGTGATAGAAAGAACGAAAAGAGACAAATGATTTTAGACTTGAACGGAACTGTTGGAGAGTGAGCATGGCAGGGGTAATATTTTAAGAGGGAGGCAAGAAAACCAGCAAGCCGACTTGAATCCTGGAGTTGAGCAATATGAATTTTATACACTGTATTTAGTGCGCCTCAGGCAAGACGGTGATGGATTGAATATATCTATAGATATATATATATATATATATATATATATATATATATATATATATCTTATATATATATTATATAAATAGATATAAAATATATATTTAACATATATAAAATATATATATATATATATAATATATATAAATATATAAATAAATATATATATGAAATATAAATATATATATATATAATATTATATATAATAATAAAAAATATAAATAATGTATATATTATATTGTTTATTATTATAATTTATTAACACATCGCCGAATTCCCACCAAGGCAGGGTGGCCCAAAAAGAAAACCTTTCATCCCCATCACGTTTCCATCCTGTCTTGGCCAAGGGGTACATTACACTACAGTTTTTAAAACTTGCAGCATACAACTCCCTTCCGTCAGAGGCAGGCATTGTACCTTCCCATCTCCAGGACTCAAGTCCGCCTGAACGGTTTTCCCTGAATCCCTTCATAAAATGTTACTTTGCTCACACTCCAACAGCATGTCAAGTATAAAGACCATTTGTCACCATTCACTCCATCAAAATATGCTCACGCATGCTTGCGAAAGTCCAAGCCCCTCGCACTCAAAACCTCCTTTACCCCCTCCCTCCATTCCCTAATTTGGCCGACCCCACCCCGCCTTCCCACCACACTGATTTATACCACTGTCGAGGTCATTCTGTTTCATTCCTTCCATTCCTCTACATGTCGCGAATCCATCTCAACAACTCCTCCTCACCCTCTGGATAATAGTTTTGGTAATCCCACACCTTCTCCTAATTCCAAGCTACGAATTCTTTGCATTATAGTCACACCAACACACCGGCCCCTCAAACATAACATCCCCACTGCCTCCAGCCTCCTCTCGTTGCAACATACATGACCCATGCTTACACCCATACAAAAGGTTTGTTGGTACAACTATGCAATCTGCATTCCCTTGTTTGCTTCCACGGACAGTATTTTATATTATTGGGGACCACGACGAGTGTCGGATCAATAACAACACTGCACAGCCAAGGACCGAACCCATGCTGCTTTGGCCAGCCTCATGGTGACGAAAACACATGACGCCCTAATCCACTGGACATTCGATCCTTAAGAGTAGCGCAATCAACGGAACTGATTGTTATACTCGCTACCAAGGACACAGCATGGTTCGAGTCATTGGCTAGTGCAGTGTTGCAATATGAATCAATACCACTCCTTCGTGTCACAATAATAAAAATACTGTTCGTTGTGTACTAGTTACACACAACCAAACAGGAACTAGATAGAAATTAGCCTAGAGTCATCCACACCATCGTGTGTCCATTGGGTAGCGAGTACAACATCCATTCCGCGGGATGCCTACTCGTTAAGGAAGTAATGGTCCCAGTGGATTAGGGCGTCACGTGTTTTCGCCCACCATGAGACAGGGCCAAAGCAGCATTGGTTCGAGTCCTTGGCTAGTGCAGTCTATATTATATTTAATATATAAGATAGATAAAACTATATATAAATATATATATATATATATATATATATGCAGTCTCATCCCTGATTAGTGTACTAGCCCTCACTAGCAGCATTTACGTATTATTGTAACCACGAACGAGTGGTATTCCCATCAATAACAACAACTGCTAGCCAAGTTCGAACCCATGTTTGTACTGGCCTGCCTCACGGAAAGCGCGAACCACATGGACGCTTTAAACCACAGGACCAACCATCCCTACAAGAATGGCGCAGCCAGTCACACTGCAAGCTGTGTGCTTGCTGCGCATTCTCCGTAGGGTTGGGTGGTCATTGTGATCATATATATATATAATATATAGATATATATATATATATATATATAATATATATATAATTATATATATAATATATATTTTTTTATTAATATTATTATCACACTGGCCGATTCCCAACAAGGCAGGTGGCCCGAAAAAAGGAAAAACTTTCACCATCATTAACTCCATCACTGTCTTGCCAGAAGGGTGCTTTACACACAGTTTTTAAACTGCAACATTAACACCCTCCTTCAGATGCAGGCACTGTACTTCCATCTCCAGGACTCAAGTCGGCCTGCCCGGGTTTTCCCCGAATCCCTTCATAAATGTTACTTTGCTCACACTCCAACAGCAGTCAAGTATTAAAAACCATTTGTTTTCCATTCACTCCTATCAAAACGCTCACGCATGCTGCTGGAAGTCCAAGCCCCTCGCACACAAACCTCCTTTACCCCCTCCCTCCAACCCTTCCTAGGCCGACCCCTACCCGCCTTCCTTCCACTACCGACTGATACACTCTTGAAGTCATTCTGTTTCGCTTCATTCTCTCTACATGTCCGAACCACTCAACAACCCCCCCTCAGTCCCTGGACAACAGTTTTGGTAATCCCCCACCTCCTCCTAATTCCAACTACGAATTCTTGCATTATATTCACACCACACATTGCCCCCAGAACGACATCTCCACTGCCTCCAGCCTCTCCTCGCTGCAACATTCATCACCACGCTTCACACCCATATAAGAGCGTTGGTAAACTATTCTTTTCATACATTCCCCTCTTTTCCTCCAAGGACAAAGTTCTTTGTCCCACAACTCTAAGTGTACCACTCACTCTTTTCCCTCATCAATCTATGATTCACCTCATCTTTCATAGACCCATCCGCTGACAAAAACATCCCAAATATCTGAATACGTTCACCTCCTCCTAAATTCTCCTCCAACTGATATTCAATCTTTCATCACCTAATTTTTTGTTATCCCCTAAACCTTACTCTTTCCGTATTCACCTTTAATTTCTTTTTTGCACACCCTACCAAATTTCATCACCAATCTCTGCAACTTCTCTCAGATTCCCAGGAGCACAGTGTCATCAAAAAGAGCAGCTGTGACAACTCCCCTTTGTGTGTGATTTTTTTATCTTTTAACTCCACCCCTCTTGCCAAGACCCCGCATTTTATTCTCTTACACCCATCTTAAATATTTTAAAAAACCCACGGTGACATCACACACCCCTTGCAAAGGGCCTATTTTACGGGAAATAATTCCCCTTTCCTACATCTCTAACTTGAGCCCATTTTCCTCGTAAAAACTCTTCACTGCTTTCAGTAACTACCCCCTACCCATAACTTGCAAATCTCCCACGCCCCCCTATCCACCCGTCATACCCCTTTCCCCAAATCCATAAATCCCACAAAGACCTCTTTAGCCTTATCAAAATATGTTCCTTTTTAAGTTTCCTTAAACACCTGGTCCACACCCCCCCCTACCTTTCCAAAGCCCCCTTGTTCACGTACCCTATTCTCCTCTTATCTTAAATTCTTCAATTTAACTTACCATACCTTTACCGGTACACTAAACGATTTTTCCCCCCTAAAATTTTTGCACTCTCTTTTGCCCCTTTCCTTTTTACAAAGGAACATGCATGCCTTGCCAATCCCTAGGTACCTTACCCTCTTCCATACATTTATTAAAAAAATTTGCACCAACCACTCCAAAACTTATCCCCCCCCTGTTTTTAAACATTTTACTTTTTTCACCCAACCCGGCTCCCTTACCCCCTTTCATTTTATACTGTACGAATTCCCCCCATCAAACTGGTTTCCTAAATCCTACAAATTTTTTTTTCCCCTTGCCCTATAAAAAATCAAGCTTCCCTATTTTCATAACATTTAACTTTCCCCAAAAAAATTTTCCCCCCCTTTTCCCCAAATACCTCAACTCTCCATTTAATAACTCCCCTCTCCTTTTTTTTAATGACAACCCATTTGTCTCTGGGCTTTTTTAACTTTTTAAATCTCACCCAAAATTTTTTCTTTTTTTTCAAAAAAATTTGTTGATAACTTTCCACCCATCTTCTTTTGCCCTTTTTTTAATTGCTTCACCACTCTCTTAATTTCTCTCTTTTTCCCCATATACTCTTCCCCCTTTGCATCATTTTACTTTTTTAAAATTTCTCTAGCTAACTTTTTCCCCCTTTATACTCTCTTTACATCACATTCCCCCAATCCTCCTTTCCCCCCTGCACCCACTTTCCTGTAACCAAAACTTTGCTGAACCTCTAAATCATTTTTTAAAACCTCCCCCTACCTCTTCGCCCCCATTCCCTATGCTCTCATTACCCCATTATCCCCCAATAGCTGTTTTATTTTACCCTAACGCCTCCTCTTTTAGTTTTAAACCTTCACTCTCTCTTCCCTGTGCTTCTATTTCTTGTATCCCATTCCCTTTTTACTCTCAGTGTACTACAACTAGAAAGTGATTGATATTCTGTGGCCCCTCTAAAACAGTCATCCTGAAGTCTACTCAACAGTCTTTTTTTACCAATACATACCCAACAAACTACTGTCATTTCGCCTACACATTGTGTATACTATTTATCCTCTTTTCTTAAAATATGTTACCTATAACTAAACCCCCTTTTCTTTACAATTTTCAATCAAAGGGCTTCATTATCATTTAACCTGGCCCCAAAAATTCCCAAACACACCCTCTCTAAAAGTTTCCCCCTACTTTAGCATTCAATCCCTACCACAATTACTCTCTCTTGGTTCAAGGCTCCTATACATTCCTTAACATCTCCCAAAATCTTCTCTCTCCTCTGCTTCCCTCTTTCCAGGGGCTTTCACGCTTTTTTGACCCCATATATATATATATTATATATTATTATATATATTATAACGTGTGCCGAATATGAAAAACCGGTCAATTAGCAAGAACTCTTTTAAAAATTTAAAGTCCTTTCTAAAATTTCTCTTATACGTTAAAGATATTTTTTTTTCATTAATGTAATGTAAAAAAATTTCTAATTTTGCCCAAAAGAATCTTAGAAAACTTAAAAAACCCTTTTATTATAACAAGAACAATTTATTTAGCCTAACCTAACTAAATATTTTTAGATTTGTTTACAAAAATTTTAAATTACTAAAAAACACAGTGAAATATATTTTTTTCCTAGGTTCAGAATGATTTTGGCGAAATTTTTGCATACACAAATTTTCACTTTTCTTATATGGCAAGATGAGCGTTTTTATTTAAACAAGATCGCAAGTTCTGCCTATTCGGCACGACATATTATATATATATATATATATATATATATTATATAAAATATATATATATATATATATATATATATATATATATATATATATTATGGAAAGCAGAAATTTCCTCTGATTTCACAAGTTGCCGCACATTGGCAAAACCACTTGCCATACTCCGTATGGAAGGGGTGGAGTGCCAGCCACAGGAGACCATAAGATTCGCAAATATGAGGACCTTCCCCCTTGCTATAATTCATCCCAATGGGGCGGAGACCCATGGAGCATGGGTCAAGTGTGCTCTAAGTCCTAATAGAGGGTGAAAAGCTCCCATAGAAACCAGGACCACAATGGAACAGCTTCCTCTTTCAGAGGTCAGTGTTGACAATCAGAGGGAAAAAGCCCGCCCGCAATCTGGGCCCGGCCACCGCCGGGGAGCCCGGACAAGTATTCGAGATGTAGCTCAGTAACTATGTTGTTTTACTTTCTATCGATTTTTGTGAATGTTTTGTCATGTATTTTGGGCTTTAAGTAAAATTTACATAAAATATAGGGGGTGGTAGGAGAAATTCTCCAACAGCTTCGGGAGAACCCTGAGTTTTCCCGAAGCAAGTTTATTCATTCTTGAGGATGAGGGTCCCTATAAAAAGTTCTAGAGGTGGTACCTCCCTATATTTTATTTTTTAAAAATTTTTTTATAATATATTTTATAATACTATATATTATAATATATATATATATATATTAAATAATATATATATTAAATATATAATATATATTTATATATATATAAATTTTATATAATATATATATATTATATATATATATAAGAATAACAGGTGGTTGAGTACTGAGAGAGTCATGCTGTAGACTCACTGCTACAAAGTCACAGTCTCTTTGTCTGGTATAGGCCAGATTCGGCGAGGGACAGGAAACTTTATAGTGGACGCCATACTTACGAGGACAGTTAAAGGAGGTGGGCTTTTATCTACATATAGCAAGATGAGGTGTGTGTGGTGGTGTGTGTTGGGTGTGTTGGTGTGTGTGGTGTGGGGTGTGTGTGTGTGTGTGTTTTGTGTGAGTGTGTGTGTGTGTGTGTGTTTTGTGGTGTTTGTGTGTGTGTGGTGTGTGCGCGTGTGAGTGTACTCACCTAGTTGTACTCACCTAGTTGGGTTGCGGTGAGGTGTGTGTGTGTGTGTGTGTGTGTGTGTGTTACTCACCTTTTGTACTACCATTTGGGTTGCAGGGGTCGGTCCTTAGCTTCTGGCCCGCCTCTTCACCGGTTGTATTGGGCCCTCTCTCTCCCCGCCCATGACTTTACAACCTCGTCTTAAAATGTTAGGTCCTGCCTCCACTACGCATTTCTAGGCTTTCCACTGCTTACAACTCTATGACTGAAGAAAATATTCCTATTATCTCTCTGATCATTTGTGTCTTCAACTTCCAATTTGTGGCCTCTTCTTTCTGTGTCCCCTCCCTGGAAAATCCTGTCTTTTCCACCTTGTCTATTCCACGCAGTATTTTATAGTCGTTATCGTCTCCCCTGGCCTCCTGTCCTCCAGTTCTCAGGCCGATTTCCCTTAATCTTTCTTCTAGGAATTCCCCTAGCTCTGGAAATACCTTGTGGCAAACCTTGTACTTTTTCTAGTTTCTTGACGTGCTTTATTTAAGTGCGGGTTCCAAAAGGTGCTGCATACTCCAGTTTTGGGTCTGACTAACGTTACAGTGTCTTGAACATCTTACTAGGTTTTCGGAATGGTTCTAGGTTTGCAGGCGCCCCAAAAGCTGCAAGCAGTTTTCTGATTGAGTGTGCTTTCCGGAGACATGCTCGGTGTTTACTACCCAGATCTTTCTCCTTGATGAAAGGGTTTTCAGTCTTTGGCCACCTAGCCTTACTCTGCTGTGGTCTTCTGGCCCTTCCCCTTTCTTTATGACTTTGCAATTTTGGGAGGATTAAATTCGAGAAGCCATTGCTGGACCAGGTTGTCAGTCTGTCCAGGTTCTTTGAAGTCCTGCCTGGTCCTCACAATAAATTCCCTCCATTAACTTACTCATCTGCAACGGACACTTCTAGCTTAACCCTTTTTCCCTATTGTAGTTTCAATTTTACAAAAATAGCACTGTCCTAGGACCCCTGTGGACCCCGGGGCCCTGTGATCTCATTACGTACATGATTCGTTTTTGCTCCCTGTCAGGTATTCTTGATCCATTGCAGTGCCTTCCTGGGATATGCGCCTAAGCTCTTAGGCTCTGCATAATCTCTTGTGAGGAACTGTGTCAAAGCCTTCTTGCAGTCCAAGAAGTTGCAATTCAACCCACCCCTCTCTCTCGTGTTTTACTTTGTTATTTTATCATAAACTCCAAGGTTTGTGACCAGGATTTTGCCTTCCGGAATCTGTGGGTTGGCATTTAACTATTGTTCCGTTTCCCGGTGCTCCACCACTCTCCTCCTATAATCTTCTCATAATTTTGCATACTATACACTCAAGACCGGTCTATAGTTTAGTGCCTCTTTTCGTCTCCTTTTTTAAAAAATGGAACTACATTTGCGTCTTCCATACTTCGGGTAGTTGCCAGTTTCCAGGGACGTGTTGGATTGTTGGTAAGTGGCACGCACAACATATCTGCTCCCTCTCTAAGGACCCACGGGGAGATGTTGTCCGGTCCCATTGCCTTTGAGGTATCGATGTCCCTTAGCAGTTTCTTCACCTCCTCCTCATCTGTATGCATGTCGTCCAACACTTGTTGGTGTATTCCTTGCTGGTGTCCCCATCTGTCTGTCCCCCCAGAGTCCTTCCTGTCTCTACTGTAAATACTTCCTTAAATCTCGTGTTGAGCTCCTCACATACCTCTTGATCGTTTCTTGTGAGTTTCTTCACCTTCTTTCCTCAGCCTTATCACCTGGTCCGGACTGTTGTCTTCCTCCTAATGTGGCTATACATCAGTTTCGGGTCAGATTTGACTTTCGATGCTATGTCGTTTTCATACTGTCGCGGGCTCCCTCCTTATTCTGTGCATAACTCATTTTGGGCTCTTTCTACTATTCTCCTGGTTTTCTTGGGTTCCTATGGCCTCCTGTACCTTTTCCATTCTCTGTTGCACTTAGTTTTTTGCGCCCTACACCTTCGGTAAACCAAGGACTCGTTGTGGTCGTCCTCCCCCCCCTCCTATTATTTCTCTTTCCCTTGGAACAAAACTTTCCTCTGCCTCCTTGCACTTTGTATCGCCAATATTACATATTGTTTAATGATTTTCCTACCTTTTTCTCTGTCCCACTGAAACCTCCTGCAGAAAGTTTCTTCATACCTGTGGAGTCCCCCCTATTATTCGTTTGGCCTGTCCCTTTCAGTTCCTGGGTGTGTGTGTGTGTGTGTGTGTGGTGTGGTGTGTTGTGTGTGTGGGTCGTGTGTGTGTGTGGTGTGTGGGGGTGTGTGGGTGTTGTGTGTGTGGTTGTTGTGTGTTTGTGTACTCACCTAGTCGTAATCACCTAGTGTGGTGCAGGGGTCGAGTAACACTCTGGCCCCTAGTATTTCACTCTTCCAGCTCCAAGAGGTTCAAAATCATATTTGTTCTATTGCTACGTATGGTTCCTGCCTCCACTAAATCACTTCCCGGACTATCCACTTCCTAACAACTTACTAACATCCCTGTGATTCATCTGAGTCTTAAACTTTCAGCTGTGACTCCTTGTTGCTGTGTCCCATCTCTGGAACATTCTGTATCTTTCCACCTTGTCGATTCGTCTCAGCATTTTATATGTCGTTATCATTTCCCCCCTATCTCTCTCCTCTCTCAGTGTCGTCAGGTTGATTTCGCTTAACCTTTCCTGGTAGGACATACTCCATAGCTTCAAGACTATTCTTGCTGCAAACCTTTGCACTTTCTCTAGCTTCCTTGCATGCTTGGCTAGGTGAGGGTTCCAAACTGGTGCTGCATACTCCGATATGGGCCTAACGTACACAGTGCACAGGGTCTTGAACGATTCCTTATTAAGATGACGGGATGCTGTTCTTATGTTTGCCAGGCACCTGTATGCTGCAGCAGTTATTTGGTTCATGTGCGCCTCACGAGATATGCCTGGTGTTATACTCACCCCAAGAACCTTTTCCTTGAGTGACGTTTGTAGTCTTTGGCCCCCTAGACTTTACTCCGTATGCGGTCTTCTTTGCCCTTCCCCAATCTTCATGACTTTGCATTTGGTGAGGCTGAACTCGAGGAGCCAGTTGCTGGACCAGGCCTGCAGCCTGTCCAGAGCCCTTTGTAGTTCTGCCTGGTACTCGTCCAATTTAATTCTTGTGTGTGTGTGTGTGTACTCACCTAACTGCACTCACCTAAGTGCGGTTTCAGGGGTCGAGACTCAGCTTCCAATTGTGACCCCTTGTTTCTGTGTTCCCCCTCTGGAACATCCTGTCTCAATCCACCTTATCAATTTCACGCAGTATTTTGTTACGTGGTTATCATGATTCCCCTGACCTTCCTGCTCTCCAGCGTCGTCACCTAGTTGTGGTTACAGGGGACGAGTCACAGCTCCTGGCTCAGCTTATTCAATGGCCGCTACTCGGTCAAGCTTCCCACTCTATGAGCCTTATCATACCTCCTCTTGAAGCTATGGATGGATCCTACCTCCACTACATCACTTCCCAGACTATTCCACTTTCTGACAACTCTGTGACTGAAGAAATACTTCCT
The DNA here is from genome assembly GCF_026875155.1 of Cherax quadricarinatus. NCBI lineage: Eukaryota > Metazoa > Arthropoda > Malacostraca > Decapoda > Parastacidae > Cherax > Cherax quadricarinatus. The sequence continues at coordinate 67,708,816 of NC_069407.1, forward strand.
AACATCCCTGTGATTCATCTGAGTCTTCAGCTTCCAACTGTGACCCCTTCTTGCTATGTTCCATCTCTGGAACATCCTGTTGATTCCTCTCAGTATTTTATAAGTCGTTATAATATCCCCCTATCCTATCTTCCAGTGTCGTCAAGTCGATTTCCCTTAACCTCTAGTCGTAGGACATACCACTTAGCTCCGGGACTAGTCATGTTGCAAACCTCTGCACTCTCACTAATTTCTTTACATGCTTGGCAAAGTGTGGGTTCCAAACTGGCGCTGAATACTCCAATATGGACCTAGCGTACACAGTGTGTAGGGTCCTGAATAATTTCTTATTGAGATGTCGGAGTGCTGTTCTTAGGTGTGCTAGGCGCCCGTATGCTGCAGCAGTTATTTGGGTGATGTGCGCCTCAGGAGATATGCCTGGTGTTATACTCGCCCCCAAGATCCTTTTCCTTGAGTGAGATTTGTAATCTCTGGCCCCCTAGTCTGTACTCTGTGATCTTCTTCGCAGTTGCCATGTTCTTTAATTTGGAACTTGGTGGGCGGTTTATAACTCTAGGAAGCCATTTGCTGGACCTGGCCTGCAGCCTGTCAGATTCCTGTTGTAGTTCTGCTGGTCCTCGTTCTATTGTATTTTCTATCAACTTCACATATCTACTAACGAGAGCGACATTGACGCCTATTCCCTTCTGTCATGGCATTCGCAAATAACAGATACAGATCGGGCATTGGGACTAATCGTGTGGCACTACGGCACGTTACAAGCGCCCACTCTGACAACTTGCCACGTATCATTGACTCGTCCGGTGTCTGCATTACAGGTATTCTTGATCCTTTGCAGTGCCTTCATGTGATACCCTCCCTGCCTGGTCCTCCATCTTTTGCACTAAAATTCTTGTGAGTGGAACTTTGGTCAAACGCCTTCTTACAGTCCCAAGAAAACACATCTACCACTCCCTCTCTCTCTTGTTCTTACTGCCGTCACCCTGTCATAGAACCTCGTAGGTTTTGTGATGCAGGATTCCTGTCGCTGAAACTTATGGCTGCCTTTGATAAGTACCCCCCCCCCCCCCCCCCCCCCCTGCTTTTAGGAGTGCCAACACTTGTCGAGATAATCTTCTCCTGACTTGCATGGTGTAACATGTTCAGTGACTTGGCCTGTTGTTTAATGTTTTGTGTCTTTCCCTTTTTTCAAAATTGGATGCAGTTGCTGTCTTACATTTAGTTAGTCGCCCGTTTCGATAGATTTAGTGAAGATTGTTTTTAGTGGTCACCTAGAGCCTCTCTCCCTCTCTCAGGACCATGGAGACCTGTTCATCGGCCCATTGTTCTTTGAGGTATCTAGTTTGCTTAGCGGCCTCTTCACTTACTTCTCGGTGGTATGCATGTGTCAGCATTGGAGAGGACTCACCTTCCGTTGCTTCTGGAGTTCCTTCTGTTTCTTCTTCTTTGAATCTCATGTTGAGCTCCTCGCATACTTCGCGGTCATTTTTGTGACCTGCCCTCCTTCCTTCCTCAGCATGATTACCTGGTCCTTGACTTTTGTCTTCCTCCTTATCTGGTTGTACAACAGCTTTGGGTAGGATTTGGCTTTCGCTGCTATGTCATTCTTGCATTGTCTTTGGGCCTCCCTTCTTACCTATGCATATTCATTTCTGGCTCTACGACTGCTCTCCTTATTCTCCTGGGTCCTTTGCCTTCTATACTTCTTCCGTTCTTTAGCCCACTTTGTTTTGGCCTCCCTGCACCTTTGGGTGAACCAAGAGCTCGTCCTCGCTTTCTCGTTATTCTTTTTAACCTTGGTTACAAACCTTTGCTTCGTTGCTTATATTGTTGTTACATATTGCATAAACTCGTTTACTGACTTCCTTGCCAGTTCTCTGTCCCACTGAACCCCGTGCAGAAAATTCTTCATGCCCGCATATCCCCCTTTCCAGTAGTTGGACTTCATTCGTCTGGCCCTTCCTGCTTCTCTCTCCACTTGTAACTCGACTATGTATTCGAAGCCCAGAACTTAGCCCTCATCATCTTAGCTCTCCACGTGTCTGGGCCCCCATGTGGCTCCAGGTTCTCCCAATCGATTTCTTGTTGGTTGAGTCACCCATAATCAGTAGCTTTGCCCTTCTGACAAGAGGGCCCATCTGGCCACTTTACGCCATTTGTGTCTTTTGATATTTTCAGGGTTGGAATTCCAGGAGCCAGTTGCTGGATCAGGCTTGTTAACTGGTCATGTTCTTTGTAGTCCTGATGATCCTCGACGATTTGTTTCCTCATTAACTTCACATCATCTGCAAACAAGGTCACTTCTGTGTCTAGCCTTCCGTTTTGTCATTTCACTTGTACCAAAAATCAGCGCACAGGTCCTAGGACTGACCCAGGTAGGAACCCGCTTGTCACAGGCGCCCATTCTGACACCTCGTCACGTACCATGACTGGTTGCTGCCTCGGTCAGATATCTCTGATCCATTGCAGTGCCTTTCCTGTTTTGTGTGCTTGAGCCTCCAGCTTTTGCACCTAACCTCTTGTGTGGAAACTCTGTCGAAGGCCTTCTTGCAATCCAGATAAATGCAGTCTATTCACCCCTCTCTTGTCATATTTCTGTGACCTTGTCATAACACTCCAGTAGGTTTGTGATGCAGGATTTTTCTTCCCTGAAATCGTGCTGGTTGTCGATTATATGCTTGTTTCTTTCCATGTGCTCCAACACACGCCTCTTGATATCTTCTCCATGACTTTGCATGCTATACACATTAGTGACACAAGTCTGTAGTTTAAGGCCTCATGTCTGCCTCTTTTTTTAAAAATTGGGACTACATTTTCCATCTTCCATACCTCAGGTAGTTGCCCAGTTTCAGTAGATGGGTTGAAGATCTTTATTAGTGGCACACACAGCATCTCTGCTCCCTCTCTTAGATCTCACAGAGAGGTGTTGTCTGGTCCCGCCGCCTTTCAGGTATCAAGTTCACATAGCAGCTTCTTCTCCTCCACCTCGATTATGTGTACCTCATCCGGCACTTGGTGGTGTACTCCCCCGTTCTGAATTCCTGGAGTCCTACCTGTTTCCACTGTAAATACTTCTTTAAATCTCATGTTGAGCTCTTCACATACCTCTTGGTCATTTCTTGTGAACTCCCTACAATCCTTCCTCAGCCTGGTCCTTGATTGTTGTTTTCCTCCTGATATGACTATACAACAGCTTCGGGTCAGACTTTACTTTCGATGCTATGTCGTTTCCGTATTATCGTTGAGCCTCCCTTCTTATCTGTGCATATTCGTTTCTGGTTCCTCGGCTGATCTCTCTATTTTCCTGTGTCTTTTGTCTTTTGTACCTTTTCCATTCTCTAGTGCACCTAGTTTTTGCCTCTCTAAACCTCTGGGTGAACCAACGACTCGTTCTGGTCTTCCCATTATTTCTGTTTCCCTTGGGAACAAACCTCTCCTCTGCTTCCTTGCATTTTGTTGTCACATCGTTCATCATTTCTTTTAGTGGTTTTCCTGCCAGTTCTCTCTCCCACTGAATGTCTTACAGGAAGTCCTTCATGCCTTTGTAGTTCCATCGTTTTGTATTTTGGGTTTTTTCCCACCCTTTTCGCACTCTCCCCATTTGAGTTACTATGTAATCAAAGCACGAACCCACTGACCACTAGCACAAAGGGGGGCCTTTCATACATTTATCTCGATGTCCGAATTACTCAAGGGACAAAAGGTTCAGTCTTGCGGGGATCTTCCTACCTCTTGGTAGGTCTCCAACTGTTGATTCATGGGTTTCCCCAGTCGCATCCATCATTTTGGGGATCTCCTGTTTTGGGACCCCTTGAGGCCCCGGTTTTCCCAGTCAGTCTCCTTGTGATCGAAACATCATAATGAAATTTGTTTCCCCCCATGTGAGCCTTGTGGCCCCCTCGGTAGTGTGTCAACCATTGTTTGCTTCTTTTGTTTTTTTTTGGCCCTGCATTTCTTTGCGGGAAATTTCTGAAAATTCACCTTATGGCCCTAGATTGGACTTTCCCTTTTCCCTTCCCATTTCCCTTTTTTCCCATGGTTTTTAATGGCAGTGAATCCCCCCCTTTCCCTTCTCTATCTTTTTTGAGATTTTTATATCTGGGTGGAAGATTGCATCTGTTTTTATTGGTGAGTTTTTGTTTTGTGAGTGCTATTTTGTCTGGGGATGTCTCCTTAATTCTTTATGTCATTTCCCCGCACTTATTTGTTATTTTGTTGCTTTGTATAACAAACCCTTTTAAATTTTTTAAAAAAGGGGATTTGGAGGGTACGTTGGGGGTTGGGGGGGTGGGGGACCCGATAAGGAAAATGGTGATTTTGTGAGGGTGGAGTTTTTATGAGGTGGTGGGACATGGATAGGATTTTGTTTTTGGGTTGGTAGGTGATTATGGGGAGGTGATTTGATCTTCCCTGGGTTGGTTTTTTGCCCATCTTCACCTTCCTTTTCTTTGTCCACTTTCCAATTTTTTATTTTTCTTTTGTTCTATTGGTCGAGAACCCCTTCTGGTTGCCGGCATGTCCCCTTGTCTTGTTTCTTCTGGGATCCTGTTTCAAGTCGATTTTGCCCTTTAAAGTCACTTTGACTGGCCCGGGGTTTTTTTCTTGCAAACCCCCATTCTTGATAATTTTCCCGGAGTCTGTCGTGGTGTGTTGTCCGGTGTGTGCGTTTGGGGAGAGGGGAAAGGGGAAGAGGAAGGGAGGAACTGGGAAAAGGGGGGGGGTGGGGAGGGGGAAAAGAGGGGGGGAATTAAAAAAAACCAAAAAAAAAAAAAAAAAAAAAAAAAAAAAAAAAAAAAAAAAAAAAAAAAAAAAAAAAAAAAGGGGGAGGGGAGAGGGGGGTAGGGGAAAGGGGAAAGGGGAGAAAGTTGCTGGAGGGGTGCAGGAGGGAGTGTGTGTGTTTATGTGAGAATGTGTGTGTGTGTGTGGTGTGTGTGTGTGTGTGTGTGTGTGTGTGTTGGGGTGTGTGGTGGGGGTTGGTGTGGTGTGGTGTATAATTATGAATGGAGTGCAATTATTTATAAAACACTTAGTTTCCAGTCATGATCTAATGCTCTACTGGCAGGACAAAATTTTTCTGGCGAATAAAATTTAATCCCCCACGTATTTTCCCTTTTTTTTTTACTTTTGAAAAAACGATTATGGTCCATGGCAAGAAGAATGGGCTGTAAATTATTTGGATTCCCCTTTTTACGCTTTGCTCGATGCATTAATTTTTTTTATTAGTCTCCCGGATTTTTTTGGGGGCGTGCAGAGCGGGGGAATAAGGCACCACAAATATTACTGCTGGAGCCTGTGTTTCTTTTTAATTTTGTCTTAGGAAATGTTTCGTCATAATTAAAATTGCGATAATAAAAATAAATAATAAAAATAAAAATAAAAAAATAATAATATAATAAAAATTTTAATTTAATTAACTTATTATTCCCTTAAAAAAACTATTTTTAGAAACAGTTAAGCTAATGAGGGCCCGGGTTACCCCATGGCAAACTAGGCATTTGCCCAGGGCCCCGGCATTTTGGGGGCCCCCCGGTCCAGGGGTTCAGGTGCTCATCCCAAAATTGACTGGGGCAGTGCAAAGGGGGGGCCCTACTAAAAAATTCTAGTGGTTGGAGAGTAAAAAATTTTTTTAAAAATTAATCAAACAAAAAAAAAATAATGAAATAAAATAAAATCAAGCAAATAAACCCCCTTGTGTTTTTGTGCCCCGGTGCCCTTCTCTTATCTTGTGGGGATGTGCTGCGGGTGTTGTGTCGCTGCGTTTCATTTTTTTGGGCTTTTTCAAAACTTTTTAAATTTTTTTTTGCTTCAAAGCATCGGTGGGTTACTCAAGTCAACATTCATGGAGAGTCATCAAATTATTTCAACAAAGGGGTAAGCGCGCATGATGCACACATGCTTTGAAGAACAGCTTTGCTGAAATACTTTCTGCTTTGATCCAAATGCAGAGGATGAAGACCAGACAGCAACACAAGAAGCGAAGCACCACTTAGAAATCAAAATGGAAGTTTTGAATTTGGCCTTATCTGTGTGCTTTGGGACTGTTTACTGGACGGTTAAATGCCACGAACAAGACACTTCAGAAAATTGAAATTGAAATGGCTACTTGTGCTAACCTCTATGCAGGCTTAGGGGAAATTTTGTAAGCTCACTTCGCAATGATGAAGCTTTTGAAATGTTTGAAGAGAAAGCTAAACTGCTGGTGAAAGACTACATTTTACCGGACTGATCATCAGCGGTCAAGGAAGAGGAAACGCAATTTTGAAGAGCCAGACAATGAAATTGTGTTGCTACCAAGGCAGAAATGTAAGACAGCTACATATTTTGTCATTCTGGATTCACTGATTACAGAATTGGTGAAAGAAAAGAAATCTACCAGATCTCAATGACAAGTTTGGATTTCTGTTCAAAATTATACTATGCCAGATGCAGAATTGAGAGAAGTTGCATTAAGTTGCAACAACCTTTCAGCAGATGTTCAGGAACATTTGTTGAAGAAATAGTTCATTTTTCTGGGTATATGAATCAGTTTTAAGCTCCACTAAAAAATGTGCGCCCTCAGTGCTTTGAAACTTTTAAAGAAAGGGCGGTTATCTCAAAAATCTTCCCTAATGTTGACATAGTGTATCGCCTTTACCTAACATTTCCCAGCTACTAACTGTGAAGGGGGAACGTTCATTTTTTTGTTTTGAAAAGAGGTGAAAAACCAGCTTTCCCTTCAACAATGAGCCCAAGCAAATTGTGTAACCTGCCTTGTTGACCATTGTGCTGATCTAACAAGAAATATTGATTTCAGAATATAATTGATGATTTTGCCAAAATGAAATCCCGAAAAAAGTTATTTAAGAAGTGCCTGTGAATATAAGCAATTCTTTACTTTCTTTAGTTTATTTTGATTTGATAGTCTTATGCATGATGCAATGATAACAATATGGTCAGTGATTTATAAAAGGGAATAATAGGCTGTAGTGGTTATGCTGAATATAATAGGTACATGATGTCACTCTTAATAGCTAATCTAGTAATACTATGCTGTCTTGAGTTTATTCTCTTTAAAATGCATGATTTAACAAGATAGTTATAATGGCTGTTGGTAATTTGGTTTTGGTTGTTCTTGAGGGACTTTTTCCCCATTAAATTTAATCTAATAGCCCGAATGTATTTAATTGACCTTAAACAGGCTCACACCGACCCCCCTCCCACCCCCAAGCTGGAAGGGGTAGTTTCGTTTACCGTAACTCAAAGGGGGCCCCCCCAATCTGAATAGCCTAGGGCCCGGAGACTTCTTAATCCGGCCCTGCCCATATGCTACTCTCTTATATATCCATTCCTCACACTTGGATGAATAACCATTACCCAACACACACACACACACACACACACTCACAACACACACACATACTATATAATATATATATATATATATATATAATATATATATATATATTAGATATAAATATATATTATACATATTACATGTAGATAGAAAGATCGCAGTCAGGAGGACTCGATTCCGCTACTGAGACAAGATTCCCAGGCAGTGCTCTTATCCATTCGGCCATAAATGTCACATAAGTTGGGCAGCCTGGTTCACAGGCCATGTTTCTTTTCCAGCCCGGGCAAGTCCAGTGAGCTGACAAGCGATTTTTATATCAATGCACCACGCAGAAACAAGCGAGTATGTACAGAGAACGATCGCAGTCAGGAGGACTCGATACTGCTAGTGATATGGACAAGATTCCCAGGCATCACTCTTAATCTTGAACCCACAAATGCCACATAAGCTGGGCAGCCTAGATCAAAAGCAATATTTCATTCCAGCCCAGCACGTCAGTGAGCCTCAGAATGGATTCAAGCTACCTAGTTAACACCATTAGCAGTATCGTTTCCTGCTGAACTGCGATCTTCAGTAAATTACCCCTTGTTTTTGCTTGGTGCATTGATATATATATATATATATATATATATATATAAATATATAAAATAAAAATATATATATATATATATAAATATCTATACATATATTAAAACTATATAATTAAAATATAGGGAAGTACCACTCTATAGCTGGAATGGGGACCCTCATCCTCAGTGAAGACAATAAACGTATCTCAGAGAAAACCACAAGGTTTCTCCCCGAGCTGTATGATATTTTCTTCTCCTATCACCCCCTATATTTGTTTTAATCTATGTGAACATTTATTAATAAACAAAATAACATTTACAGAAAAAAACATAAACATAATACAAATGGCACAATGTAATCAAAGATGATGAATTTCCTCCAGCTCCTCCGAGCTGGACTGACCAAGTATGCAGCAAGCATTTTCCCCTCTGGATGCGACGCAGAGGAGGCGCAGGAAAACATGAAAGTGCTGCCCTTGGGTCCGCTGGTGGTGTCGATGGTCGGGAACCCAAATCTTTAAGGAAACGTGTGGCATTTTTTCCCCAATGATCCCAGGTCTCTGATCCCACTGGAACAAATGGATACTGTTGGCTAATTCCCTGTACTTGCAGACTTTGTACTCCTCCCTGTGGTCAGCAGCTCTCTTCCTGTCGCCCCACACTGGATGGATATAGGTGTCAGCCAGTGTGGACACACAGGTAATAGTCCCATGCTAAGTAGCTTGCCATTTCTTATCCAAGGATATATGGTGATCCGTCGGGCGGTTTGCTGGGTTTGGGTATTGTTTGCTGCAAGTGATCGTGGCTCCCTCTCGCAGGGCACCAGCTGTGAGCAAGGGTCTCATTAATGATTCGTTGACCTCAATTGTCCTTGCATGCCAGCCCTTTGTTTGGATCAGTTAAGACCAATGTAGACCGTATTGGTCCTTGCTTGCACATCGCCGCCGCAAATACCCATATATTCTGTGTGAAATTGGGGCAGCAAGGGCGCAGAGCCACTGCAAATACGGAGGTCTTAGGTCGAGTCGCGTTCCCATGCCGATATGGGAACTGTTGGAGGAAGTCCCCCCCGGAGTGAGGTGCACTCACCAGCCTGGAGACGGCAATCTCCTCTCCCTATCTGATGTGGATCAGCCCTGAGCATGTTGGGCAATCACCTTTTCCAGCAATTGGGCTATCCCAGCTTGACTGTTTGGAGCCAGTGCTGCACTAGGGTTTGGTGCTGGAGCAGCAAGAGTCACCCATTCGGTGATGCACTGACATAGCTAGGTTCCTTCTATTCCCTGCTAGATCCACTGGGGTGTCAGGAAGAATTTGTCTTATCAACTCTTTTGATGCAATGGAAAGGATAGAAAGCTGGTAGAGCAATCTGGGAGGATCTGCGTACTCCTAGCCCTCCAAGCCTGACCGAAGTGAGGCTTGCAACCACTGTCCATCGTAAGGTAAAGATCAATACACTCTCTAGCATTGGCCTTCAGAGAGAGTCAAATTCCTTGATTTTGGACTGCTGAAGGCTGGGGAGCATTCAGAAATAGGTAAGTATTTGGGTTGACAGGCACCTGGTGATAGTCAAGCATCGTGTGTGTCAATGTCTTTCATCCTGCTTTCCATCGTCCCGAGGCCTGAGACTTTTTTTCCTAGGACCAGATCGATGCATGGACCCCAAGAGGATACCCGAGGAAGAGTGCAATTGCTGGATCAATGGCACGTGCTCCTGGTAAAAACGGTACTAATATCTGGATCACCTGTTGATGGTAAAAACCTATTTCCATTTGGTGGGGTGTACAGAAAGCCCAAGCTTTCTTTCTCCCATGTCTTTAATTTTACTGATGTCCTCCAGAGCGATTCTGTTGTGCCAGCTAGGGTACCGTCGTCCAGAACCAAATATTTGAGCTCGCTGGAGAGTGCCTCCGTGACTTCTGATGACACAAGGACAAAATCGAAAGGGGCGAGAGGGTCCGCCCTGTATGCACGCCCTCCACTCGAGTCAATTTCATGGTCCCCAAACTATAGTTTGGAAGTCACACTATAACACGAATTCTGTGAAGGGATACAGGGAAGGGAAGTTTTCTATAAACTGCTGAGAGGCATCATCCCTTCTGACTGAGTTGAAAGCATTGGCAAAGTCCATTTGACAAGGCTTTTTCATAGGACAGTTCTTTGATAATATACTCGTGCTGCGTGGGCAGCTGCTTCGCAGCCCTGTTTGAACGCCGAAACCGAGCTGAGTTGGTTTCAGCTTTGCAAGCAAGCCTCTTGACTCACCCTTCTTACTGCAACCTTGGCGACTAGGGCGCCGAAGGGAGTTACCCACTGCAATGGGCCTGATTCCGCCATCCTTTTTCCGAGGGCACACAATGAGGCCCCAAAGAAAAAGGGTCTGATGGCCTCTGGACACCGCCGCCAGGCACAGGTTGGAAAATTTGGTGAGTTCAGACAGCAGTCCTCTCTGAAACCTCACCAAGTGCGGGATTGAGTATTTGTTTTTAAGTGTTTTTGAGGCCTTAATCCGGTGAAAACCGCCTGCTGAACCCGTGAAATCACAAAGCAGCTTTTACATAACAACAGCCATGCCCTGTAAGGTTAGATGTTCTTCGCTTGCTGTCAATGTCAGGGAGGTCAATGTTGGTACTGGAGCCTGGGTGGATGTATGTCCTACAGAGCTTGCGCCGTGCTGACGTCCTTGGAGCGATGGATCCTCACTGGTTATAAGTCTCAAAGGCTCCAATATATTACCCTCTTCTATTTTTTTTTGCTAATTTGGGCTCTGAATTTTGAGGTGTCGGTTCCTTGTTGTGGCATTGCCCAGGCGAGAGTTGTCTGCCCTAGGGGGGGAGACGGACGAGGTTGTCATTCCCTTGAAAGCAATTAAAGCCCTAATAACATGTGTTTGCTAGTGACTTGTCCCTCCTTGGTGGGACAGCCAAACAGGCATTGCCAAAAAGCAGCAAGTTGTGCCAGGATCTGTTGTTTGAAGGAGCATCGTTGACTTTCTTCAGAAGGTCAGTGAATTTGCTAGCAGCTTGAGGGCGAGCTGCTTTGGGGATGTGTGTCAGAGTCCTGGTGGATGTTAATTTGATTGCAGATTTGAGGTCCTCTGTAGAGGTGAAGTCACGGTAGCTGTCATCCCTATATTTTTCCTTCTATTTCATTAGTTAGAAGGTTGTCAATGAAGGAATGCAATGATCCACTATTTTAATTTAACTTTGTACGTCACATAACTTGTTCTCAGCGGTTAGAACCTTAGGGCTGGCTATTAACTATCTTCTAGAATTTTTCCTCATGGTATCTGCAAACTGTAAGACCTTCTCCACCCGACCCCATATGGGGTGGGATGTGGGCGGGACCGGTAGGTGGTGCATCCCCGATTTGTCTTCCTCAGAGACCGGCTGTGCCCTCCACACTAACATCTCTGAAAAACTTACGCTACTTCTCTTGTGGTTCGATTTGCAACATTGCACAGCACCTGATGACGCACTGAGAAATGTGAAAGTACTAGAGCTAAAGATTTCCATAATATATAAATATATATATATATAATATAAATATATATATATATATATATATATAACATATATAAATAAATATATATATATAATATATATATATATATGCAAAACAACAACTTCTGAAAGAATAGAGAAATTCCGACCGCTTTCGTGACTACTCACAAAAGTTCTTGATAATGTTAGTAGTCACGAAAGCGCATGGAATTACGCTATTCATTCAGAGTGTGTTGTTTGCATATTCGGAAATCACCTGTTTACTGTGATCTTATTGCATATATATATATATATTATATAATATATATATATATATATATATATAATATATATATATATATATATAAAATATATAGTATAGATATATATATATATATATATATAATATCCACGGAAACAAGTGTATTTATCAATAACACCACTGCTCTAGCCAAGAGAAAACGCATGACGCATTAGTAATCTAGTAGTTTAAAGCGTCATGCTTTTCTCTTTCACCATGAAGGAGGGCCAAAACAGCATGGTTAGACTCTCGGCTAGTGCATGTTGTTGATGATCAATACCACTTGTTCCATGGGGATACATAATATACATAAAAATATATAAATATAATATATATATATATATATATATAATTATAAATATATATATAATATATATAAATATATATGCAATAAGAATCACAGTAAACAGGTGATTTTTCAGAATATGCAAATTTAACCTCTGAAAGAATAGAGAAATTCCAAAGCGCTTTCGTGGCACTACTCACATTATCAAGGAACTATAATGTGAGTATACACGCAAGCGCTTGGAATTTCTAATTCTTTCAGATTGTTGTTTTTGCATATATATATATAATATATATATATATATATATAAATATATATATAATATAAATATATATATATATATATATATAATATATATATATAATATATATATATATATATATCTATAATATATATTATGGAAATCTTTAGCGTATCTGCACAGGAACATAGTCACATTTCTCATGCGTCATCAGGTGCTGTGGCAATGTTGCAAATGAACCACAAAGAGAAGTAGCGTAAGTTTCAGAGCATGGCAGGGTGGAGGCCAAACCGGTCTCTGAGACAGACAATGGGATGCCACCTACATACCGGTCCCCCGCCCACTCCACCCCATATGGTCGGGTGGAGAAGGTCCCTTACAGTTTGCAGATACCATGAGGAAAAATTCTAGAAGATAGTTAATAGCCAGCCCTAAGGTTCTAACCGCTGAGAACAAGTTATGTGACGTACAAAGTTAAATTAAAATATTGGATCATTGCATTCTTCTTGACAACCTTCTAACGGCAATGAAATAGAAAGGAAAAAATCTCTCCATTTGTCAACGGTGTCTCACAACCTTCCAGAATATTCAGGAAATAATCTCAGTGTCAGTTAATATGCCTACGCGAATTCTCAAGTTCCATCATGGAAAGAAACATAATAGAATCCTCCTTGAAACATGATAAAAAGGCAGTATATTGTGTACAGCCTTTAACAAGAATGTAACACAAAAGTGCAGGATTGCTCCTTATGCCAGGGGGAGTTTCGTGATGTTTCGGTTATGTTTGACCAGAGTCTGCAAACTAAATATCATGGCACGCCCGTACGTCGATATATTATATGACACCTTGTTAAGTCCGTCGCGAACGTCGATATTTAATATGTTAGGTCTGCCGCCGGTATAACTCACTCAGCTGCTACTGCATACAGGTGTCGTAATGCGACAGGTGCTCTAGGTAGTGTGCGGCAATACAGGCTGCAACCTGAGCGATATAACTATACATTTGAGCTATTGTATGATAGCCCAAAAGCAATGTAATTGACCTAGTGAATTCCCTAATCCGTTAGGTGCAGTGGTACAAGTACACATAGGTGTTTGCAACATGGTGGATAGTAAGCGTAGTTTAGTATTTTATGAATCAATTGTTGGTAAAATTATAATGAAATGAATTAAAACTAGATGATAGTAGATAATAATGACAGATATGGCATTCAAAAATTAAATAATAGACTAGTTAGATAAAAGAAAGCAATGAATAGAGAATTCCAAAGAGGCATATAACTAACACTAAAAGTATTTCCTGAATATTCTGGCTATTAACTATCTCTAGTGTTTTTCCTAAAGCATCTCACACTGTGAAGCCCACTCCACCCGAACGCAATGTGGGGGTGGGGTGATGGGGGACCTGTATGTAATGCATCCCACTTGCCTGTTCAGAGAGACCGGCTGAACCTCAACACACTACCACCTGAAAACTCTGTGAAAACTTACCCTACTACTGCTCTTATTGTTGCCATTTGCAATATTGCAACAGCTCCTGATGAGCATGAGAAGTGTAAATGTTGCTTGACTAAAGAATTTCCACCCAGTGTGTTTGTCTGGCATGGTTAATGTCGCCTCTCTGTGATTTGCTTTCCAAATATAAATATAGAATTATATAATATATATATATATAATATATATATATATATGAAATATATATAATATATATATATATATGTGTGTGTGTGTGTGTGGTCGTGCCGATAGCAGACTGCAATCTTGGCTTAAATAGCCAAACGCTCATCATCCATATAGGACAAGTGAAAATTTGTGTAAGCAATAATTTCGCCAAAATCATTCAGAACCTAACGAAAAAAATAATATTCACTGTGTTTATTTAGTATATCTTAGTGAAAACCAATCAAAAATATATTTTAGTTAGTTAAGGCTACAATAAATTGTTCTTGTTATAAATTCGGTATGTAAGTTTTCAAAGTTCCTTTGGAAGCAAAATTATAAATTTTTACATAATATTAAATGAAAAAATATATCTTTAAAATGTATGAGAAAATTCTAGAAAGGACTTAATTTTAAATGAGTTCTTGCTAATTGACCAGTGTTTACATAATCGGCAACGACACACACACACATATATAAATATATATATAATATATAAATATGTATATATATATATATATATAATAAATATAAATCTATATATATATATATATTTATATATAAATATAATATATATATATATATATATATATATATATATATAATAATAATATATCTAAATATATATATATATGTATGTATATATATATATATATATATATATATGAAACAATAATAACACTGTGACTAGCCAAGGTTTGAACAGATGTTCTTTTAGCATGCCTCATAGTGAACGCAAATTCTATTATTAGAATTGATCTAATTTATATAAACCAAAGAAATATTCATATTTATTGTCAAAAACTGCTTTTTAATGAAACAAGATTCAATTAAATTCTATGTCGACCAACGGACTTGTTTGATACAACTTTCTCAACTTTTTGAAAATCAATTGGATGGTTAAAATCTTTCACATCAATAAATAGAGTATTGGAATCTTGTACCAGTTCGTAATGCTGTATTTATGTGTTTTTAATCTTAGTATACGAGACTTTTCCCAGTTGGACTGTAATAAACTTTATCGCAAATTTTACAAGGAATCTTATAGACACATCCGTCAGCACTTTACTGGGGACCCTCTTCCTCAGAGAGGACAAAAATGCCTCAGCGAAAACTCAAGGTTCTCTCCAGAGCTGTTTGAATATTTTCTTCTCTTACCCCACCCCTATATTTTATATTCAATGTGAAATTTTATTAATAGACAGAATACAGTGACAGAAAACACAAACATGAATACATTGGTACAATATATCTTCCTCATTTACGCCAATGACCTACTGAATGTATCCCAACTACTAAAACCCATATTATTAGCAGATGATACAACATACGTTGTTTCTCACCCAAACCCAGTCATACTGGCCAACACTGTTATGCTAATTGCAGAAAAAAAAAATCTTCCTGGATGATGACTCACAAGCTTACTCAATTACTGAGAAAAACCTATTTCAATCCAGTTTCGAAACAGAGGCCAACAATTGTATCACTAACATATCGCAAAACGGACCACACATCGCCAAGACGCACAGAGAGAAAATTCATA
The DNA here is from genome assembly GCF_026875155.1 of Cherax quadricarinatus. Lineage (NCBI taxonomy): Eukaryota > Metazoa > Arthropoda > Malacostraca > Decapoda > Parastacidae > Cherax > Cherax quadricarinatus. Next base: position 67,724,230 of record NC_069407.1, read on the forward strand.
AGGTATCCAACCTAGGCAGTAGCTTAAATTCCAGACCCATATTGCAACAAATTTCCAAGAAATTTCCTGAGACAGTAGGCATTCTATCAGAGATACGGTACAATGGTTCCACAATCAGCACTCCTTGCACTGTATTACTTCACTCATAGACCCTTATCTCACCAATGGAATTTTGTGCATGGGAATCAACAACATTATGTCAACCCTAAAGCACTAAAAACCCACAGCAAAAGGGTCTGCAGTCAGAATGATAAAATTTTTTTCCCAACTCCAACAGCCTACTCCACCAAATACAAAAGTCTAAACTACTCACCGTAAAGAACATCTATACTTAATTCTTTGCCCTACTATAAGGACGCACGACCAAAACACAAGACACAGTTCACTTATGATGTACCCCCTTTGTCCACATCACACTAAGTGAGAACATCATGCACATAAAGGGCCCCAATCATTTGACCTATTACCAGTAAATACTAAAATCACCCGGTCTGAACATCAGTTTTAAGACCTCCCTCAAAAAACCACTACTCACCCTCAACTAAATAAATAATACTCAACACTTAATTACCAAAAAACCTCCCTAATATTACCTAAATCTTAACCATTTCCAAAATTTTAGTTACCCATGTTCATGCATAACTTAATACTACACTGAAGAATAAATACTTGTACAAAACTATACTGCCTTACACCATATTGTATCATTCTTATACTGTAAACTACTTTCACTAATACTCAATATTATATTCCGATATTATAACTTAAATATATCCTATTGATATACACAACCTACAAAATACTCTCAAATTGTCCCAATGTAATATCCCCAGATTATAACTTGATTATAACTTGACTGTAACGTACTATGATCAATTTATCTAGTAATAAGTAGTAGTCTACCCATAATGCCATAGCATGATAGTGACTCTGCACTGCAACTCATTACTGTAACTACAGAATCTCTAGCAAAGAAACAAAATTGCATTGCATTGCATTATGTTGTATTGTATTAGGTGATGACACGGGGACAGGAAATGGGTCTCATCCTGAATCCATCCAAATGTGAAATCATCTCAGTCAACAAGTGATAAATGCAGTGAGATCCAAACTACCAGGAACATCAGTCATTGCCCTTACAAATAGCATCTTGCTTGGAGCACCTCTGGGAGGCGATGCCATTGACACAGTCCTTAGGAAGAAATTGGAAGAACTGAGAAGAATGGAACAACGAATAGGCATTCTTGACACACACGATGCCTTGTACCTTCTCACAAAGTGCTTGAGTCTGCTCAGATCGACATATTTCCTAAGATGTGAACCTTCATATGATAACCCTATACTGCAGGAATATGACAGTATCCATGCAGATTTTTATACGAAAGTATCTTAAACCTTACTCTATAAGAACGGGCACAGTGCAACCAAGCCTACACCTTCCAGTCTGACTAGTAGGCCATTGGTGTCCGCAAGTCATCACAGATTACGCTACCTGCTTTTCTGTCGTCATGCACTGCATCCAGAGGGCTTGTAGCAGCGTTTCTCCCTGAACATCTTAGGGACAAGACTGGAGTCCAGGACCAAAAGTTCATTACGGAGCCATGATCCTGGATAATGTATGGGCTTCTGAAACCCAGGCCTGCTTCCTCACTACAACTACAAACAGTCGCACTGGGATGCCCCGGCAGTGGAGAAAATAGCCTCAACATTGCTTCAGAGTGTGTCAGGGAAGGATAAAGCCCGCCTCCTGGCAGTGAGAGCTCCTCATAGCTGTTCCCAACTACAGCCTTGGCACACGCCTCGACCCACAGACCATCCGCATTGGTGTTGCCTGTCGATTTGTCGCCCCTATTCTCACCGAATACAGGTGTATTTGTGGCAGTGAAGCAGCAGACCGATTCGGGTACCATGGTCTTGTGTGCTGTAAATCCGAGGAAAAGATTGCAAGACATGAGGAGGTTAATAACATTATCAAGAGGAGCCTCACAACAGCCGGATGCCCAGCAGTAAGGGAGCCATCCCAACTATGCAGATCTGATGGCAGCAAGAAGAGTCCAGATGGTATCACATTTCAAGCCTGGACAGACGGTAAGCAGGTGGTGTGGGACTACACATGTGCATCTACCTTGGCTGATTCTCCAATACACCAGGGAGGAAGGAGGGGCAGCCGCCGGCTTCAGGGAGTCCCAAAATTCTAGAAAATATGAAGAACTTGCCCATCATTATATGTTCGTTCCCATAGGCTGATTGACCCTTGGCTCATGGGGAAAGAGTGCATCTAAGTTCCTTAAGGAGCTGGGCAAAAGACTCATTAGGGTAACTAGGGATCCCAGGGAAGCTAGTTTTCTGTTCCAGTAACTCAGTGCTAGTGTTCAGAGGGGTAATGTCTGCTGTATTTTGGGCACGCGCCCCAGTTCTGAAGAACTGGATGAGATTTTCGCATTATAATCAATGACAGAGCGTAACAATGTGTACTAGACATGTATCTCTCACTACAGACCACTACCCTACCTTCCTCTTGACAAACATTAGTAAACCACCACTTGAATACAACAAAGTCTCATTTAGACTCCATGATGAGGCCTCAATAAGGAAGTTCACAGCTGACCTAGAGACTGTTGACTGGCCTACAGAATTCTCCAAGGCCAATGGTATTGACGACTGGACAGACATTTTTCTTAACAAACTACTTAGACTATACAAACAAACATTGCCCCTATAAAAACGAAAACAGATCACAAACAAACGGTTTGGTTGCCCATGGCTAACCAGCACCATTCTGAAATCCATTGATAAGAAACACCAATATGAAAAGCAATATAGACAGGGCTTAATACAAAAATATATTCTTAAACACTATTCTCAGTCCTCACCAAAGTAATAAGAAAGCCAAACAACTATACTACCCAGTAGATTCACTGACACAAGAGGAGATATAAAAAAGACCTGGAAAACACTCTCTCATATTCTAGGGACCCACAAACTGAAAAAACAAGAATATTGTCCTAACTAAACCTAATGAAACCCACTGCAACCTACCAACACAGCTAACAAAAATAAACGACTTCTTCTCAACCATAGGTTCTAATCTCGCCAATAAAATCCCACTACCATTGCCCTGCGGGGACTACCTAGATGGAATTTCCCAAATTCCTTCTATCTTGCTCCAACTGAGCCCACGGAAGTCACCGAATTTTTAAAGTCACTTAAAAATAACTCAGGGAATCTGTCTCATGTCCCACCATTATTGTACAAGAGAGTGGCCCATGTTTCCTCTCGCATACTATCTCATTGCTTTTTAACAAGTCACTAGAAGCTAGCACCTTCCCGAAACTACTCAAGACGGCAAGGGTTTTCACCCCAAAACATAAAGGGGGTGACCGTACAGATTTAAACAACTATAGGCCAATATCAAACTTAACCATTGCTATCCAAAATCTTTGAGAAACTCGTGCACAGGAGACTGTTTCATTTATAACGTCAAAAAACATACTCAACCCCTGCTAATTTTGGGTTCAGGAAAAATAAAAGCCTAACGATGCAATTATAAAAAATTCTAGATCTGCTTTACATAGCATTGGAAAATAAGGAATATCCACTAGGAATTTTTATTGACCTAAGAAAAGCTTTTGACACAGTAGACCACGGCCCTCCTACTCCACAAACTTGACCATTATGGTATAAGAGGCCATTTCGCTTGCATATTTCAAATCTTACCTTTCTAATAGGTATCAGTATGTCACCATTAAAGACACAGCATCAAACAACAAAAGCCACTTGATACTGGAGTTCCGCAGGGAAGTGTTTCCCTTTGGGCCCCTGCTCTTCCTCATATACCATCAATGATCTTCCAAATGTATCTCGACACCTGAACCCCATTCTCTTTGCTGACGACACGACTTATGTCACTCTCACCCTAATCTTGCAACCCTCAACACCATTGTTTAATGAGGAGCTGATCAAAATATCGACTTGGATGACAGCCAATAAACTACGCTTAACGTTTACAAAACCTACTACATTATGTTTTGGTAGCAGAGCAGGAGATGCGCAAATTAACATTAAGATCGACACACTCTAATTACCAGGCATAATGAAAGGGCAAATTCCTAGGCCTATACCTCGACAACAACCTGAAAATTCAGCACCCATATCCAACCATAACCAAAAAGTATCCAAAACGGTTGGGATCCTCTCCAAGATACGATACTACTGCCGCAAACTGCCCTTCTCACACTATACCATTCACTTATATATCCATAACCTCACCTATGCTATCTGTGCTTGGGGTTCAACTGCAGCAACACACCCAAAGCCAATAATAACCCAACAAAAAGCCGCAGTAAGAATAATCACTAAATCCCATCCCTGGCAAAACACCCCCCCCCACTCTTCATAGATCTAAACTTACCTTTCCCCGTTCAGTACATCCATACTTACTACTTTTGCAATCTACATCTACAGGACCTTAAATTTCCAAAATTAACCTTGACCTAAAACGCTTTCTTGATAGTTGTTTACAGAAGCCACAGGCACAACACCAGACACAACATCTCTATGACATTCCCGTGTCCGACTAAAACCTTTACAAAAATTCCCAAAGTATGTCAAAAGGCCCTAAAATCTGGAAAAACCCTACCCGAAAATTCCAAAACTGCAGACACATTCATCACCTTCAAAATACCATCAGAAAAAATCTTTTTCTCCCTGATACACCCCTGTCAACTAATAATTTCGAATACCACCTGGTGGTTCACACTTACACTTACTCACCCATTTGACCATAAACAGAAATATCAATCTCAATCTCAAAATAATGAATATTAACTAGTCATAAGTTGGCCTGTGATACTCCAATACTGAAACTACGTATAGTGCCAAAACAAAAGCATTCACATTGCTAAACTCACAACTAGTATTTAGTCACTTAGCCATAATACCAACTTATCTCATAATTTTGTAACATTTTAAACCTAAGATTTAATATAAGTCTGCCCGAAATGCCTAGCCATGCTAGGTGTTCTAGTGGTACACTCTGTAATTATTATTTTACTACATGTAAACCACACAATAACCAAATTCTGTAAACTCAGCATTGTAATAATTATAGAGAATAAACTTTGAATCTAATGTATTGTATATGCTATCTTTATATCAACAGTGTATCTCTTAAACCTTTTGTACCATATTATTTAATAAAATATACCTAGTGGTGAAAAAGAATGAAAGGGCGGGGTGGTTGGGGAAGTGGATTATTACACAAATAACCCGCACATAAAAGACAGAAGCTTACGACGACGTTTCGGTCCGACTTGGACCATTGACAAAGTCACACTAACAGAGGTGGAGCAGGACGGCTATATATAGGCAGGAAGAGGTGGAGGTAGTAGTAGTGGTAGTAGTAGTAGTAGTAGTAGTGCAAGAATTGTATATAATACCGACAGGATGAAATGACACATGCACAACAAGTCGGACCGAAACGTCGTCGTAAGCTTCTGTCTTTTATGTGCGGGTTATTTGTGTATCGTTCCAGTCACGGTATTGTGCCTTTTTGTTATTTATTAGTGGATTATTATTATTATAATTAAGGGGGAAGCGCTAAACCCAGAGGATTATACAGCGCCTGGGGGGGGATGTGGAAGGCATTCAGGTTTAATTTGGGAAACTGGAGCGCAGATCCAATTCCCTAAATCAAGAGCCCCTCACCAACATCAAGGAACCTTCCTTGAGGGGTTGGGGAAGGGGAACATTCAAACGGCTTCAGGAAGAAATCCAAATATCCTTCCTTGAAGCCATTTTATCCACTTCTCCGAGACTATGGGTACCACAATTTACACCATAGGTGGACTCTATTATATATATATATATATATATATATATATATATTATATATATATATTATATATATATATATATATATATATATATATATATATATATAATATATATATATATATATATGTCGTGCCGAATATGTAAAACTGGTCAATTAGCAAGAACTCACCTAACCTTATTATAACAATAACAATTTATTTTAGCCTAACCCAACTAAAATATATTTTAGATTTGTTTACAATAATTTAATACTAAACAAACTCAGTGAAAAGTATTTTTTTCGTTAGGTTCAGAATGATTTTGGGCGAAATTATTGCATACACAAATTTTCACTTGTCCTATATGGCAAGATGAGCGTTGCTATTTAAGCCAAGATCGCAAGTTCTGCCTATTCGGCACGACATATATATATATATATATATATATATATATATATATATTATATATATATATATATATATATATATAATATATATATATATATATATAATATATTATATTATATAAGGGACGCCAAGCCCATGATTCTCTTCAAATCGCTTGTGCTCTCTACGCTGGAATACTGCTATAAACTAACGGCTCCCTTCAAGACTGGCGACATTGCAGACCTGGAGAGTGTACAAAGAACTTTCATGACACACATAAGTGCGACAAGGCACCTAAACTACTGGGAACGGTTGAAGATCCTTGACCTGTATTCCCTCGAATGCAGGCGAGAGAGATACATGATAATATACGCTTGGAAGGTCCTGGAGGTATATATATATATATACATATGCAAAACAACCACTCTGAAAGAATAGAGAAATTCCAAGCGCTTTCGTGACTACTCACATTATCAAGGAACTATGAAAGTGAAGCATCGAAGGAAGCTATATAAGGGGTCCGGCCAGCACCTCACTATCAGATCCCACAACGGTTAAACATGTGACGCGCGGCGAGCCAACTTGGATAGGTCCTTTGCACAACTCACCCCCAAGCTATTCTACCCAAGAAAATTTAAAAATTATTTGTCCAGTGTATTATTAAATTCTTTCCAAATTCTATTAATTATAAGTGGATCTAATTTATATAAACCAAAGGAAATATTCATATTATTGTCAAAACTGCTTTTTATGAAACAAGATTCAATTATATTCCTGTCGACCATGGACTTGCTAGATACCACTTTCTCAACTTTTTGAAAATCAATTGGATGGTTAAAATCTCTTATATGAATAAATAGAGCATTGGAATCTTGTCCAGTTCTAATGCTATATTTATGTTGTTTTAATCTTAGTTTGAGATTTTTACCAGTTTGACCGTAATAAACTTTATCGCAAATTATATAAGGAATCTTATAGACACATCCATCAGCATTTTGGGGGGAATTCTTTATCAAAAGTTTTTTTACTGTATCAAGATTTTTGAATACAACTTTAATATTAAAAGTCTTAAGAAGAGAAGGCATATCAACCAAGTTTTCATGGTAAGGGAGAACCAACATATTTTTAGTTGAATAAGGCTGGTTGCCCCTTTTTGGATTATAAAAAGTGTTTCTAGCAACTTTAAAAGATTTATCAATTACATTTCTTGGGTATTTTAAATCATTACCTATTTCATAAAATTTGGATATTTCCTCATCTATGAACTCAGGACTACAAATTCGTAAAGCTCTCAAAAACATTGATGAGAAAACAGACAGTTTGACTCTATCTTGATGCGAGGAATAATAGTGGACATAGGAACAGTTATTTGTAGGTTTTCTGTAAATATTAAATTTGAATTCATTATTATCCTTAATAATTAAAGCATCTAGAAAAGGCAATGAGTTATTTTCTTCAAATTCAACAGTAAAGTTTATAGAATGGGCTAAGCTATTTAATTTGCAAAGGAAATGGTGTATATCTACATTTTTGGGCATAAGACACAAAATATCATCAACATATCTGAACCATTTAGCTCTATTAGGGAGGAGTGTGTTAAGCAACCTTGTTTCAAAAAAATCCATGTATAGGTTACTAAGAACAGGTGAAAGAGGATTTCCCATTGCCATACCAAACTTCTGAGTGTAAAGCTTATCATTAAATACAAATTTTGCATCAACAATGCAAAGTTTGTATTTAATAAGTAAAATGGAAACACAGTATGTTGAATCATTGCTATAATAAACTCGGAAGAATTTGTAATGAACTCAAAAACAAACTACAAAGAAAATTAGACATTTTAATTGAAAATAGTGATTGGACAAAGCATGCTAATAACAATTTTGTAATTAACTTATCAGATGAAATTTTACACAAAAATACAACTGCTGCTCTAGGTTTTGGCCTAAGTTTTGCAACTTCAAAAAAACTTAAAATTGCAAAAGCCTTTTGTAACTTTGAAAAATTTTCTGATTTATCCACTGATGAAATTAATATTAGTAAAGGAATGGTATATAGCTCTATGTTAAAACAAAACATTCCCAATTGCCCTCAAGGATTCTTTAAGTCTTATGATACACTTAATAACAATAAAAATTTACTCTTTACTAAAGCAGATAAAATAAATGCAATATTAATTATGAAAGAAAATGATTACCAAGAAAAAATTAATAATCTCTTAGATGATACTGAAACCTATTCTAAACTTAGGAAAAATCCCCTAGAAAAACCGTTAACAGCAATTTCAATAAAACAAAACTTCTACTTAAAGGCAAAGATGAATTTAAATCAAACAATTTACTTCCACTAATCCATCTTTACCTTACATGTATGGACTAAAAAAAAACACACAAACCAGGGAATCCAGTCAGACCAATTATTAGCTCCATAGGATCATTTTTCATATAAATATCCAAATGGCTTTTTGATATTTTGAGCCCTATTGTTGGCAAAATTTCTAATTTTAATGTTAAAAACAACATAGATTAGTTGATAAATTAACTCCTTGACTGACTTAAATGATTTTAACATGGTTATTTTTGATGTTACTTCCTTGTTTACGAAAGTTCCTGTTGATGATTTATTAAGTTTCTTATCTGAAGAACTCGTTAACTATGATTTACCATTGCCAGTTCCTACTATAATTAAACTTATTAAATTTTGCATTGTTGATGCAAAATTTGTATTTAATGATAAGTTTTACACTCAGAAAGTTCGGTATGGCAATGGGAAATCCTCTTTCACCTGTTCTTAGTAACCTATACATGGATTTTTTTGAAACAAGGCTGCTTAACACAGTCCTCCCTAATAGAGCTAAATGGTTCCGATCTGTTGATATTTTGTGTCTTATGCCCAAAAATGTAGATATACACCATTTCCTTGGCAAATTAAATAGCTTAGCCCATTCTATAAACTTTACTGTTGAGTTTGAAGAAAATAACTCATTGATTTTTTTAGATGTTTTAATTATTAAGGGTAATAATGAATTCAAATTTAAAATTTACAGAAAACCTTCAAATAACTGTTCCTATGTCCGCTATCATTCATCGCATCAAGATAGAGTTAAACTGTCTGTTTTCTCATCAATGTTTTTGAGAGCTTTACAAATTTGTAGTCCAGAGTTCATAGATGAGGAAATAAATATCCAAAATTTATGAAATAGGTAATGATTAGAAATACCCAAGAAAAGTAATTGATAAATCTTTTAAAGTTGCTAGAAATACTTTTTACAATCCAAAAAGGGACAACCAGCCTTATTCAACTAAAAATATGTTGGTTCTCCCTTACCATGAAAACTTGGTTGATATGCCTTCTCTTCTTAAGACTTTTAATATTAAAGTTGTATTAAAAAATCTTGATACAGTAAAAAAAACTTTTTGATAACGAATTCCCCCCAAAATGCTGATGGATTTTGTCTACAAGATTCCTTGTAAAATTTGCGATAAAGTTTATTACGGTCAAACTGGTAAAAAACTCGAACTAAGATTAAAACAACATAAATATAGCATTAGAAAATGGGCAAGATTCCAATGCTCTATTTATTCATGTAAGAGATTTTAACCATCCAATTGATTTTCAAAAAGGTGAGAAAGTAGTATCAAGCAAGTCCATGGTCGACAGGAATATAATTGAATCTTGTTTCATAAAAAGCAGTTTTGACAATAATATGAATATTTCCTTTGGTTTATATCAATTAGATCCATTTATAATTAATAGAATTTGGGAAGAATTTAATAATACACTGGACAAATAATAATTTTTAAAATTTCTTATTTCTTGGGTAGAATAGTTTGTTGGTGGGTTGTGTGAAGGACCTGTCTAGTTGGGCCGGCGGGCCTGCTGCAGTGTTCCCTTTTTTATGAGTCGCACGTCAGGTGTTTAACTGTTGTGGGATCTGATAGTGAGGTGTTGGCTAGACCCCTTATATACCTTCCTTTGATGCTTTACTTTCATAGTTCCTTGATAATGTGAGTAGTCACGAAAGGGCTTGGAATTTCTCTATTCTTTGACAGTGGTTGTTTTGCATATATATATATATATATTATATATATATATATATATATATATATATATATATATATATATATATATATATATATATATATATATGTATGTCGTGCCGAATAGGCAGAACTTGCGATCTTGGCTTAAATAGCAACGCTCATCTTGCCATATAAGACAAGTGAAAATTTGTGTATGCAATAATTTCGCCAAAATCATTCTGAACCTAACTAAAAAAATATGTTTCGCTGTGTTTGTTTAGCATTAAATTATTGTAAACAAATCTAAAATATGTTTAGTTGGGTTAGGCTAAAATAAATTGTTCTTGTTATAATAAGGGTAGGTAAGTTTTCTAAGTTCCTTTTGGTGCAAAATTATATATTTTTACATCAACATTAATGAAAAATATATATCTTTAAACATATAAGAGAAAATTTTAGAAAGGACTTAATTTTTAATGAGTTCTTGCTAATTGACCAGTTTTACATATTCGGCACGACATATATATATATATATATATATATATATATATATATATATATATATATATATATATATATATATATATATATATATATGTGTATATATATACATACATAATGAATATTTATTATTTTATTTTCAACAAGTCTGCCGTCTCCCACCGAGGCAGTATGACCCAAAAAGAAAGAAAAGATACCAAAAAAAGAAAATACTTTGATCATTCAACACTTTCACTACACTCACACACAATCACTCTCTTTGCAGAAGCGTCCACATACAATAGTTTAGAAGCATATATAAAGAGATATAACCTACCCCTCCAAACTGCCAATATCACAAACCTCTCCTTTGACCCTTAAACTGTCCAAACGTAGATCTACGTTTTTTCAACATTTGAAAGTATGTAAAAAAAACGTAGATCTTCTTTTGTTTTTTACTTTTGAAAACGTGTAAAAAAACTTTGATCTACTTTTTTTTGTTATGTTTGAAAATATGTAAAGAAAGTAGATCTACTTATGGAGCACTACGCATGTGAATGTAGATCTGTTTGGACAGCTTAAGGGTTAAAGTGCAGGCATTATACTTCCCATTTTCAGTACTCAAGTCCGGCTATATAAAAATAACAGATTTCCCTCAATCTCTTCACTAAATATTGCTCTGCTCACACTAACTGTGACTAACAGCTCGTCAGGACCCAGAAACCATTCGTCGCTATTCATTCCTAACACGCTCACACATGCTTGCTGGAAGCCCAAGCCCCTCGTCCACAAAACCTCCTTTACCCCCTCCCTCCAACTTTTTAGATGACATCCCCAACCTCGTCTTCCTTCCTTTACAGATTTATAGGTTCTCCAAGTAATTGAACTTTGTTCCATTCTCTCTTGATGACTAAACCACCTCAACAACCCCTCGTCAGCCCTCTGACTAGTACTTTTATTAACTCCACACCTTCTCCTAATTTTCACACACCGAATTCTCTGCATAATGTTTACACCACACATTGCCCTTGGACAGGACATTTCCACTGCCTCCAGCCACCTCAAACAATCGCACTACAAACAATCGCACTGGGATGGTCCAATAGTGGAAAATATAGCCTCAACGATGCTTCAGAGTGTGTCAGGGAAGGATAGAGCCCGCCTGCTGGCAGTGAGAGCCCCTCATGCTGGGGACTTTCTGTTGGCTGTTCCCAACTCCAGCCTTGGCACACGCCTCGACCCACAGACCATCCGCATCGGTGTTGCCCTTCGACTTGCCGCCCCTATTCTCGCCGAACACAGGTGTATTTGTGGCAGTGAAGCAGCAGACCGATTCGGGTACCATGGTCTTGTGTGCCGTAAATCCGAGGGAAAGATTGCAAGACATGAGGAGGTTAATAACATTATCAAGAGGAGCCTCACAACAGCTGGATGCCCAGCAGTAAGGGAGCCACCCCAACTATGCAGATCTGATGGCAGCCAGAAGCGTCCAGATGGTATCACCCTTCAAGCCTGGACAGATGGGAAGCAGGTGGTGTGGGACTATACATGTGCATCTACCTTGGCTGATACCTATCTCCAATACACCAGGGAGGAAGGAGGGGCAGCTGCCAGCTTTAGGGAGTCCCAAAAGTCTAGAAAATATGGAGAACTTGCCCATCATTATATGTTTGTTCCCATAGGCTCAGAGACCCTTGGCTCATGGGGAAAGAGTGCATCTAATTTCCTTAAGGAGCTGGGAAAAAGACTCATCAGGGTAACTAGGGATCCCAGGGCAGCTAGTTTTCTGTTCCAGCGGCTCAGTGCGGCTGTTCAAAGGGGTAATGCATGCTGCATTTTGGGCACACGCCCCAGCTCTGAGGAGCTGGATGAGATTTTCGCCTTATAATCGGTGATACACACGTAACAACATGTACCGTATATGCCACCTTTATATCAACAATGTATCTCTTAAATCTTCTGTGCCATATTATGTAATAAAATATTCCTATTGGTAAAAAAAAAATAGTTTAAAAGATGGGGTGGTAGGGGAAGTGGAATATTCAAATGGCTTCAGGAAGAAATCCAAATATTCTTCCTTGAAGCCTTTTTATCCACTTCTCCGAGGCTATGGGTTCCATAATTTACACCAGAGGTGGACCCCATCTCTTATATATATATATATATATATATATATATATATATATATATATATATATATATATATATATATATGTCGTGCCGAATAGGCAGAACTTGCGATCTTGGCTTAAATAGCAACGCTCATCTTGCCATATAGGACAAGTGAAAATTTGTGTATGCAATAATTTCGCCAAAATCATCCTAAACCTAATGAAAAGAATATATTTCACTGTTTGTTTAGTATTAAATTATTGTAAACAAATCTAAAATATATTTAGTTGGGTTAGGGTAAAATAAATTGATCTTGTTATAATAAGGTTAGGTAAGTTTTCTAAGATTCTTTTGGTGCAAAATTAAAAATTTTTACATTAACATTAATGAAAAAAATATATCTTTAAATGTATAAGAGAAAATTTCAGAAAGGACTTAATTTTAAATGAGTTCTTGCTAATTGACCAGTTTTACATATTCGGCAAGACATATATATATAATATATATATATATATATATATATATATATATATATATATATATATATATATATATATTTTATATATATATATATATATATATATATATATATATATAATGTGTGTGTGTGACAGAGTGAACATTAAAATGGTATAAAATACGGCATTTTATACCATTTGAACGTTCATAATGATGTTCTCACTATCACCAATATATTAACATTAATATTTATGTAGTTATTATCAGAAGTATAGTAACATTCATACTGATGTTCTCACTATCACCAATATATTAACATTAATATTTATGTAGTTATTATCAGAAGTATAGTAACATTCATACTGATGTTCTCACTATCACCAGTATATTAACATTGTTACTAAAGTTATGACTGTCACCAGTATATCAACCAGTATATTAATCACCAGTATATCATAGCCACTAGTATATTATCAATCCTTCCTATTTTCTCAGTATCATCAATATATTTCAACATACGTAACAACACAAAATATGCTCTATTTCAGTATTCTCCTCTATATATACCAAATTTTTATGAATAATCTCAGAATTTTATAAAGTATGAGACAACTGTTTTTATACAATACCAAAGATTACAAACTTTAGCATTTTATTAAATTAACCTTTTTGTTTTTTAAATATACAAGTCTTCCGAGCCGGAAATGCTCACCATAAACAACGATTTTCTGTAATGTATGCTAATGAATGTGTATTGTATTTATAAATAAATTATGATCATTACCATCACAACAATTGGTTACTTAGTAGCTTCAGGTATATTAAATCCAAGCATCACAGCTTCCTTAACAATTTCCGTTAAAAGAATTTTCATTAAATTCCCTGGTCTACCTGGAGTTTACCTGGATGGTATTCCGGTGATCAACGCCCCCGCGGCCCGGTCCACGACCAGGCCTCCCGATGGATCAGGGCTTGATCAACCAGGCTGTTACTGCTGGCCGCACGTAGTCCAACGTACGAACCACAGCCCGGCTGATCCGGCACCGACTTTAAATATCTGTCCAGCAACCTCTTGAAGGCAGCCAGGAGCCTATTGGTAATTCCCCTTATGCATGGTGGGAGATTGTTGAACAGTCTTGGGCCCCGGACACTTACGTTGTTTTCTCTTAGTGTACCAATCGCTCCCCAACGTAAAGATTCTCTGTACACTCTCTAGGTCTGCAATTTCACCTGATTTGAACAGACATGCTAATGTACAAAAATATTCCAGCATAGAGAGAACAAGTGATTTGAAAAGGATTATCATTACCTTGGCATCTCTTGTTTTGAACCTTCTCATTATCCTTCCTATCGTTTTTTCTTGCAGTTGTGATCGTGGCACTGTTGTGATCCTTGAAAGTGAGATCCTCAGACATTACCACTCCCAGGTCCCTCATTATTTTTCCGTATTATTGTGTGATCAAAGTTTGTAGTACACTCAGTTCTAGATATTATCTCCTCCAATTTTCCTAAACGGAGTGGTTGGAATTTATCTTCATTGAACATCATATTGTTTTCTGTTGCCCATTGGAAAACTTGGTTTATATCTTCTTGGAGGTTATCCGCTTCCTTAGTAAATGACAGTCTCATGCCGATCCTAATACCGTCTGCAATGGATGACACGGTGCTGTAGAATACATCTCTATGTCTGATATGAGGATGAGGAACAGGATGGGGGCGAGTTCTGTGCCTTGTGGAACAGAGCTTTTCACTATGGCAGCTTCCGATTTCACTCTGTTGACCACTACTCTTTGTGTTCGATTGGTTATAAGGTTGAAGATCCATTTCCTCACTTTGCCACTTATTCCTTTAGCACGTATTTTGTGCGTTATTACGCCATGATCGCACATGTCAAAGGCTTTTGTAAAGTCTGTGTATAATACATCTGCATTCTATTTTTCTTCCAGTGCATCCAAGACCATACCATAGTGATCCAGTAGTTGCAAGAGGCAGGAGCGACCTGCTTTGACCCCATGTGGCCCTGGATTGTGCAGGTTCTGGAATCCAAGTGATTTTTTATGATGTGGAACGTTAAGAACTATTAGTATATAGTTCTCGGCTAATGTTTTGCTGCCACCTTTATGGGGTGGGGCTATATTTATTATTTTTAGTGACTGGAATTTCACGCATGTCTAAGCTCCTTCTCTATAGTATACTTCGGGCACGCGAAAAGGTTTTCTTGCAGTTCTTAATGAGAGCATGGGCATGTTGTCAATGACTTTCTCAAAGTCTATCGGAGTTAGGGTAATGTTGGAAATCTGGCATACATTGGAGTTTTGAGGCTCATTCATGAACAAAATCATTTGGATTGTCAATCTTTAGGCTGATTAGTGACTCGCTAAACACAGCCGTATTGGGATTTCTGTATCTCACTCATTTCTTTGTTGTCATTTGTGTAAGTCTCATCTCATCTGAACAAGGACCCGATACTAGATGTGGTATCTGCCTTGCTTTTGGCATATGTTAAAAAATATTTCGAATTTCCTTCAATTTCACAAATCGCTTTTAACTCCTGTCTCTGCTGGGTCTTGTAAGAGGCCTCTAACTTAAGTTCGATACTTTCCACTTCCCTGGTCAGCAGTTCTTTCTGTGTATCAGATAATCAAGCGTTCTTGAGGAGCTCAGAAAGTCTTCATCGACTTCTGTGGAGGTAGCATCTTTCTCTCTCCAGTGTACTTCTTCTCTCCTACTTTCGTAGGGGAATATGCCTTGAACATACTTCGGCTGCCAGGAAGTTGATCCTTTCAAGGCACTGGTTTGGATCTATGTCTTCCCAACATGTTTCATTTAAGACAATGTTCACCTGGTCCCAGTTGATGTTCTTGGTGTTGAAGTTGTATATGGTGAAGACACCTTTACAGCTATGTGCATTTTGCTGATCAGGGCCCTCATGCTTTTAAGTCTGAATTTTTGGTACTGTTATGTCTCTTACCAGGTCCTCATTATCTGTGAAGATAAGGTCAAGTGTTTTTTCCAGTCTTGTTGACTCCACTGTCTGCTGAGTTAGGGTGTGTTTATAGCAGAGATTTAGTAGCTCATGTGTGTGTGACCTTTCATCTGCGCTGCTTCAGGGATTGTTTATGCTATAACATTATTTGCTACATTCTTCTCTTTTATATGCCTTAGGTTGAAATCAGCAAGCAGTATGGTGTTTGGGGATGGAGCTGGAACACTGTTCCTTGAACTGTTGGAAGGTTGCATCTGGTTTTTTATAAACAACCACCTTGACAAGGTTTTGGTTATCGATCTTTATCGTTCAGCATTTCCATGCAGATGAGCGACTCTGACATACAGACTAAGCATTCCTTTTTGCCTGTTCTTTATGTCACATTAAAAGAAGGTTGTACCGATTTATCCAAATTTCGTTGGCAAAGTGATCTTTTGTGTGCGTCTCTGTGAAAGCTGCAAACATCACACCTGACTCCTCTAGAAGTCCACTGATGAAGATATTTTGTTGGTGGTGGATGGACAAAGACCCTGTATAATAGCAAATGTAAACAAGGTTGTATTTTGTGTTTGTTGCGGGGACTGTGTCACTGGTATCAATAGTTGCACTTCTGGAGGGCCACTGGCTGTGCCTCCAGTCCAACAAGGCTCCAAGGTGGTGGACTATTTTCTCGTTTCCCGCCACAAAAAAAAAATCACTTGGAATGGGGTTGTCTGAACTACTATTGTTTGTCTTGTGAGGTCTGTACCTTTTGGTCCCTTTTAGATGGTATGCTTGGCAGCTGGTGTTGTAGCACTGTTTTTGGAATACCGAAGAGTGGCACATTTCTGGTGAAAGAATTTACAGGAAGGAGAACGACACACTCCTTTAGACAGGAGGTCACTACATTTTTTGGGATGCTCAAAGTTGCATGTCCCATTTGTTTTTCATGATATTCCATGCTTACAGATGCCCCAAACATAGAATTTACACAACAGCGCTTTTGTTTAGTTGGAATTTTTGGTAGAGTCCCTAGCAGAGTCTGGGCTGGCATTAAGGCTGGGGGCTGAGTCTGAGTCAGCACTGGGGCTGGGACTGAGCCTGATCCAGCACCAGCACTGTGGGCAATAGTGATAGGTCTGGGAGATGGATCTGGGTTAGCACTATGTGTAGGGGTTGGGTTAATTGACATTTATGTTTCCAGTGCTTTTTTTCGATGGGTTACAATTTAGTTTCTAGTCATCTGTTGTGGTATGGGTTGCGGTATGTGCATTCTGCATTTCTTGGTTCATTCCTCCTATCTCTTCCTCCCATGTTGTATGTATCTTTGGTAGACTGCCCAAGAGTTCATCTTTATTTTTCTTGCTTATTTTTATTATTTATTACCCTCCTTAGTACCTTTCTGATACCTACTCAAAGTTTTGTATCTTTATTGCACAACCAGAAACACAATGCTAGTTTGAGGTCATTTTCTGAGGCAGTATTTATTCTTGCACAAGAGATATGATGCTTGGAAAAACACAGGTTGCATGTGATCTTGGATTTCCTTCCAAGGATTTTTTAACATGTCCCACAGGTATGCTGTACTGACATCCTGCCTGTATGCTGCTTCACTGTGTTTGTCAAGAAGAATAAACTGATTTCCACTTTACCTTTCTCTGTACTGGTGACAGTAATATGTGAGATGCATTTATAGAAACCGAGGCTTTCGACACGTTGGTAGTGAGTGAATTTTGGGAGGTGGGGGTTACTATATTACTGCATTTAATTTTGTTTGGTTCACTGTATAAATCTTTCCAGATTCATTCCTCACTGATCTCTCATATATATTTAAATTTACTGATATTATTGAGTTCCTCACGCTGATCTAGACTGGGTTATTGCGGCATGGGGTATATGGTGTTATATGGTTGTTATATTATTAGTCTTATGGATTATACAGCATCTGCATAATGATTTTTAATCCGGTTTGATCCCATGTAGGTATGCATATATTATATACGTATATATACCGTAAATAGTTCCCTGATATTCTGCATGACTGATTATGGTGAATGAATAGGATAAATAAGACTCCTAATTTTGCCCTGTTCGTGCATCAGTTTGGTATTTGTGATGAAGCAATGCCTACGTTCGTTGGTTCTAGACAATAATATGTGCTCTTCTAGTATCGATTTGAGTTACGTCAGAACCTTAGTATAGGTTGTGGTTAATGTTGGGGTCCACTCCGCGGGAGCCTGAAGGTCCTTCATTATTCTTCAATCTATAGTTAAGGTTCAGGTAACGGGGATCCGAGCAGCAGAGACCTCAAGGCCCCATATTACCATAATGGGTGGCCTGGGACATTTCCAGGTAGCAATTCCCATCTTTTTTGTGTTCCTGGGAATTCTTGGAGTGAAGTCCTGAATACTTACGTATTGTTATCACTTGTCTAAGCTTTAAATTTCTGCTAACCATAACTTCTGAATCTTTGGGGTATTCACTTTGACATTTAGATTTTTTATTATGCTAGGATTGAAACTTGTGCTCTATGGCAGTGAATTGCAAATAAGTATGATGTCCTTATCCACTTCTTCGACCATAATACCATATAACATTCCAAAATTCTAGTGTCCCTATTTATTCTTTCATATATGTTCAGTGTGAACATATATGAACAAGAAGGGTCACAAATATGAACAAGAAGGGTCACAAATATAAACAAGAAGGGTCACAATTATTAACAAGAAGGGTCACAATTATTAACAAGAAGGGTTACAATTATGAACAAGAAGGGTCACAATTATGAACAAGAAGGGTCACAATTATGAACAAGAAGGGTCACAATTATGAACAAGAAGGGTCACCATTATGAACAAGAAGGGTCACCATTATGAACAAGAAGGGTCACCATTATGAACAAAGGTCACCATTATGAACAAGAAGGGTCACCATTATGAACAAGAAGGGTCACCATTATGAACAAGAAGGGTCACCATTATGAACAAGAAGGGTCACCATTATGAACAAGAAGGGTCACCATTATGAACAAGAAGGGTCGCCTCTGTGGCACACCGCTCGCAACGCGTCCTCATTCTGATTTTTTCCACTGTAAAGAAACTAGTGTTTATCGGTCAGCCATTACTCGACCCAGGAAATAATTTCATCTATTCCACATACAGCTGCATTATTAATGTCTCCTACGTTGAACTCTGTCAAAGTCTTAACTGAAATCCATATACCCAATATAGTATTCTATATCTTGGTCAATCACTTTAAATATCATATTGAAAAAAGGTTAGTAAATTCGTAAGGCATGAATATCCGTTTGTAAAGTCGTTCTCAGATTCGTACACATTTCACCACTCACTATTATACCAACTTTAACATTTTGGCAAATCCTCATTTAAATCCTTAAATTTTCATATCTACTGCAATTTGCAATAGCCATATCATCATGAAACCTTTCCCGGTGTTCAGGGAAATGTTTTACCAGATATTTATTAATTTATAATCCTTGCGTAAATAAATAAGGCAGGTTAACCGGATGTTAACATTACGTCTGATACAAAAAAAAAGAAATAGACATAACAGCTGCTACCGCTTCGCCGAGGTTCGCCAAGTAAACACAGATAATTAGCTAATACCTTAGTATTTATTAATAAAGTAACTCACAATTACACTTATACACATTACTATAATTATTACTTAATTACTTTTATTTTTAACTTATTACAAATAACATATTATCAGTACTTCAAGAATACAAATGCACATTAATATCCAGACTCTTTAATTATTCTCTCACTAATTTTGTAATATGGAGACAACAATTAAGCAAGAAAAAATAAAGATTAAAAAATATAGTGTGAGTGTTTTAAGAGCTCCTGTAACAAGGAAGAATTACATTTGTTCTATACTTATTAGGCTAATCAATTTTTTTTTTTTGAAAAGCCTAGCTGGTTTCGATAAAAATTTGAAAAAAAAAATCAATATTATGTGAAATGTGAAATCTACACCCATGTATAATCTTTGTAGATGAATGGTTCAGAGAACCCATGTATACTCGTAGAGAACAACATAACACACAGACTCACAGTGTAAATACAAACACGCTCGCTAGGTGGACAAAGACTGCAAACCTCACTCAAGGAAAAGGATCTTGGGGAGATCTGGAGATCTGGAGATCTGGAGAGAGTTCCGGGGGTCAACGCCCCCGCGGCCCGGTCTGTGACCAGGCCTCCTTAGGTCAGTGTCCCAGGATGCGACCCACACCAGTCGACTAACACCCAGGTACCCATTTTACTGATGGGGAACATAGACAACAGGTGGAAAGAAACACGTCCAATGTTTCTACTCTGGCTGGGAATCGAACCCAGGCCCTCACCGTGTGAAGCGAGAGCGTTAACCACAAGGTCACCAGAGTATAATACTAAGCACATCTCCTGAGGCGCACATCAACCAGATAATGGCTGCAGCATATGACTCTGTAAATCTTGTACGTCACGCCCATACTGGAGTATGCAACACCAGTTTGGAACCCACACCTGGTTAAGCAAGTCAAGAAATTAGAGAAAGGGCAAAGGTTTGCAACAAGGCTAGTTCCAGAGTTAAGGGAAATGTCCTATGAGGAAAGGTTAAGGGCAATCGGCCTGACGACACTGGAGGACAGGAGGGCTAGGGGAGACATGATAGTGACATACAAGATATTGCAAGGAATTGTCAAGGTGCACATAGACAGGATGTTCCAGCGATGGGACTCAGAAACAAGGGGTCATAATTGGAAGTTGATGGGATGTTAGGAAGCATTTCTTTAGTCATAGAGATGTCGGTAAGTGGAATAGTCTGGTAAATGACGTAATGGTGGCAGGAACCATACATAATTTTAAGACGAGGTTAGATAAAGCTCATGGAGTAGGGAGAGAGCATACCTAGTGGCGGTCAGTGAAGAGGCGGGGCCAGGAGCTATGTCTCGACGCCTGCAACCACAAATAGGTGAGTACAAATATGTGAGTGTACACACACCGACACACACACACACACACACACACACACACACACACACACACACACACACCACGCACACACACACACACACACACACACACACACACACACACACGCACGCACACACACACACACACACACACACACACACACACACACACACACACACACGCACACACACACATACACAAACAAGTTGAGAAGAATTCAATCGAATGGGGACCAGGCAGAACTACTAAGGGATCTTGACAGGTTGCAGGCCTGGTCCAGCAACTGGCTCATGGAATTCAACCCCACCAAATGAAAAGTCATGAAGATTGGGGAAGGTCAAAGAAGACCGCAGACGGAGAACAGTCTAGGGTACCAGAGACTACAACCCTCACTGAAGGAAAAGGATCTTAGGGTGAGTATAACACTGGGCACATCGACCAAATAACTGCTGCAGCATACGAGAGCATAGTAACCCTAAGAACAGCATTCCAATCTCAATAAGGAATCGTTCAGAACCCTGTACACCGTGTACGCGAGGCCTGTTTTGGAGTAAGCAGCGCCAGTCTGAAACCCACACATAGCCAAGCACATAAGAACACTAGAGAAAGTGCAATGGTTTGCATCAAGAATAGTTCCGAAGCTAAGGGGCATGTCCTACGAGGAGAGTTTAAGGGAAATCGACCTGAGGACACTGGAGGACAGGAGAGATAGAGGGATATGATAACGACATAATATACTGAGAGGAATCGACAAGGTGGACAGAGACTGGATGTTCCAGAGATGGGACACAGCAACAAGGGTTCACATTTATCAGTTGAAGACTCAGCTGAATCACAGGGATGTTAGCAAGTATTTCTTCAGTCACAAAGTTGTCAGCAAGTGGAATAGTCTGTGAAGTTATGTAGTGGAGGCAGGATCTGTACATAGCTTTAAGAAGAGGCATAATAAAGCTCAAGGAGCAGGAAGAGTGATCTAGTGGCTACCAGTGAAGAGGCGGGGACAGAAGCTGTGACTCAACCCCTGCAACCACAACTAGGTGAGTACACACACACACACACACATTAATATATATATATATATATATATATATATATATATATATATATATATATATATATATATATATATATATATATGTATATATATTATATATATATATATATATTTATATTATATATATATATATATATATATATATGTGTGTGTGTGTGTGTGTGTGTGTGTGTGTGTGTATATAATATATATATATATATATATAATATATATATATATATATATATATATATATATATATATATATATATATTATATATATATACACACAAAAAAAATATACACACACATCTCAGCAGACTGTACGAACTGTCGATACACAGGCAATGGAAGGGACCGAAGAGTCGACCATCAGTAAACTACAATCTGAGGAAGTTATTGTACTTAACCTCGGAAACCTGAGGAGCGCAGAAAGACAAATGCAAGAGAAAAGGAAGCCAAGGAAGGAGAATCAGAGCATGAATGAACTGAATGGAACTGATGGTAGAAGAGTTTAGTTGCAAGATGGATCAGTAGTGTAAACTTTAGCTTAATGATTTTCGATAAATATAAGAACATAAGAAAGAAGGAATACTGCTACGGTTCTACTGGCCCATACAAGGCAGGTCCTTGTCAAACCCAAACTAACAAAAATATTTGCCCAACCCATTATCAGTTTTACCTAAGGAATAAAGTTTGATAACCCTATTAGCTTAATTGCAAGTTCCACTCACATCCAACCCTTCTCACTCATAAGAGTGAGAAGGCAGAGAAGATATCTGAAGAGAACATGGAACAAAAGAGAAGAGCTACATGTGCTGAGGCAAAGGTACAAAGACTGGCAGAGGATCTGAAGGAACTGTGGAGGGAACTGAAGGAGGTAAAGGTAAGGGCTAGAAAGTATGAAGCTTGAATAGTAGCAGCAGGTGAGGGGAAAGAAAGAAGGTGGATCAACTAAGATCTTTGCAAGCAAGGTATAGGTAACTGCTAAAAACAAACACAGAAATCTGGAGGGAAAGGAAGGAAGAGGAGAGAGAGTGGTCTCTGATAGGCTTCAGGAGGCTCAAGTGAACTCATGATATATGGCAGGCAGAGAAACAGGAGATGGAATGTTTCATCAGATATACTGGCGGGGTGGCCGAAGTGACACAGATGAGAAATTTTCTGAGAATGGAAAGTACACGAGGGGGGGGGGGGGAAATATGCCAGCCAAATTGAATCTCTTTACAGAAATGGCAGAAGACTAAATGATGCAACGGAAACCACGTACAAAGCAGACAGGGTATGTACTGATTGAGACAGAACTGGGAGAGAACACAAACATGCCTGAGGCAAGCATCGACTGGTGTGGAACGTCAGCCTCCGAAGGAACGCAAGGCACACTCATACAAAGACTTCCCTCTCAAGCCTTAGCCCCTCACCTCCCATCAAAACACACTAAATCAAAACAATCACACCCCGCCCCTTCCCACACTTCCAACCGTCACCCATACCGCCAAGTACATTCTTCACAAAGGACCCTCACCCCTACTCTCCAGAACTTATGTTCCCATACACCCCAACCCCCACACCCAATGTTCCCCTATTCCCTAACCTCCTCATTCACCCCATCTGCATCCAAGATACCGACCCTTCCCAGTATAAAAAAAAATAAACTCATACCCCAACCCACACTAACCTCTCCTAGCCATCCTGAGGCCTGTGCAAGAACCTGGAATTTAGGAATCCATGAACTAGAGCACAGTAATGGAAAGGAATCTGAAAGTATGGTGCACTTTTGCAGATGGAATAATAAATAAAAGTGATGTGTGAGGTGCCTCCACTATTCGTTGAGGCATCCCAGATATTAAAGCACTCAGAGACAAAGCTCATGAAGTTAACAGACGTGATCTTCCAAGTTTAATACCAGGTTATGAGGACATACTGATGGAATAGAGGAAATGGAGGAGTAACATTGCTAATCAGAAAACAAAGGAGTTTTGAAGTGAATAGAGGAATAGACAGAGGGGAAGCAGATGACTACATAGGCACAGTGAAGACTGTGGAGGGTCCCAGGTTGGTAATAAAAGTAATATGCAGTTCTTCACCACACATCAAGAGGCCAAGACAAAAATACTACAAAACCAACAAAGCGATGGTGAATACTTAAGCTGAAGTAGCCAGAATAACCCACATGAGCAAAGCAACCTGCTCTTTATGGGTAATTTCAACCACAAGATGTACTGGGAGACCCTAGAGCCACATAAGGGACTTGAAATGTTGAGGGCTAAGATGCTAGAGGTGGTAATAAAGACTTTCATTCACCAATATGTTAAGGGTACATCCAGAAAGACAGAGAGAGATGATGATGAACAAGCAAGGCTGGACCTTGAATTCACCCAGAGTGTTCCTGACAAAGGGATATTTCATATAAGCCTCTCGGTGCTAGTGAAAACATGGGCCTAAGTTACAAATACCACGTAGAATTAAATTTGGAGAAACTAACAGTACGGGAATGACGCGGGAAGCCAGACTTCAAAAGAGTACAGTATACAGGCATAAGGCAATTCCTGACTAAGGTGCAGTGGAAAGGAAATTTAAGGAAAAGTCAGTGAATGAGATGGAGTGTGTAACCAGAAAGTGTAGGGAGGCAGAGTAGAGATTCACAACCAGGACAAAAAATATATGAAGAGAGTGAGCCTATGGTTAACCCGTCGGTGTAGAGAGGCCAGTGATTTATGTGCTAAAGTATGGAAAATGTACAGATGGCAAAAATTTAAGAAAACGAAGAACTGAGGAGAAAAGTCAGAAATGAATATGCATGCATAAGAAGAGGCTCAGCTACCATTTGTGAAAGACAGCTTCCACAGCCAAAGCAGCCAAAGCAGCCAAAGCCGCCGAATGTTTGTATATAACCCCAACACAAGAAAGACAACAGTAAAGAACCAATCAATATGGCTAATGAAAGACGGGGGAGAGCTCACGGGAAATGATCAGGAAGTCCTTGTAGAGATAGACAAGAAATTTAAGGAGATATTCTGAAAGAAAACAGGAAGGCTACCAGTGAACCGTAGCAGTAGATTTCATCGGCTGGATACAATACATACATACATACAGGAGAAGAGGTGAAGAAGTTATTGTGTGAGCTAGAAAAATACTTCAAAGGCAGTTGGAACAGATATCTCTCTGTGGATCCTGAGAAAGGGAGAAGAGGTACTGTGGTTGTCACTAGCAACACTTTTCAACAAATCAGTAGACACTGGTAACTCACGAAAGTGTGGAAGAGAGCAAATGTTGCCCTAGCTTTAAGAGGGGAGGCACAGAGGCATTGTTAACTTCAGAACAATGTTATTGAAAGAATAGTATGCAAGGATATGGAAAAGATTATGAGTTGAAGAGCAGAGAAACACCTAAAAATCATAACCTTTTACACAAATAACAAGCACACAGGAGAGAAGCTTAGGACGACGTTTCGGTCCGACTTCGACTATTTACAAGTCAGAGTAACAGTGAAGGAGCCAGTGTATATAGGCGAGGGGGAAAGCGATATGACGAACAGAGGAAAAGGAACAGTAGGAGTGGCAGTGCTGGTAGTGGAAGTAGTAGTAGAAGTAGTACAGGCAGTAAAAATGTGGGGAAGTAGTTTTAGTGGCCCAATAGACAGAAAGGGGAGTGAAGGGTGACGAGAGGCAACAGTAGTGATAATAGCAACAGGATGATTTGAATAGACTGATGCGGTGGTCGGAGAAGTGGCAAATGCAGTTTAATATAGACAAATGCAAAATTCTAAATCTTAGAAAGGATAATAACCATGCAACATATAAACTAAATAATGAAGATCTTAATATTACTGATTGGGAAAAGGATTTAGGAGTTCTGGTTAGCAGTAATCTGAAACCAAGACAACAGTGCATAAGCGTATGCAATAAAGCTAACAGAATTCTTGGATTCATATCAAGAAGAATAAATAATAGAAATCCTCAGGTTGTTCTTCAACTGTATATATTCTTGGTTAGGCCTCATTTAGATTATGCTGCGCAGTTCTGGCTACCGTATTACAGAATGGATATAAATGCACTGGAAAACGTACAGAGGAGGATGACACAGTTGATCCCATGTATCAGAAATCTTCCCTATGAGGATAGGCTGAGGGGCCCTGAATCTGCACTCTCTAGAAAGGCGTAGAATTAGGGGGAATGTGATTGAGGTGTATAAATGGAAAACAGGAATGAATAAAGGGGATGTAAATATCGTGCTAAAAATATCTAGCCTAGACAGGAGTCGCAGCAATGGTTTTAAGCTGGAAAAATTCAGATTCAGGAATAATATAGGAAAGCATCGGTTTGGTAATAGAGTTGTGGAAGATTGGAACAAACTCCCGAGTACCGTTATAGAAGCTAAGACGTTGTGTAATTTTAAAAATAGGTTAGATAAATACATGAGTAGGTGTGGATGGGTGCGAGTTAGACCTGACTAGCTGGTGCTACTTGGTCAGATGCCGTGCTCCTTAAGTGGAGGTGACCTCACTGGGTAGGCCATTGGTCTAAGCCGGGGATTGACATGGCCCTGCCTCGCATGGGCCAGTAGGCCTGCTGCAGTGTTCCTTCTTTCTTATGTTCTTATGTGCAGGAGAGCTAAAGGGCCCACAAGGGGTAGGACTAAAAATGCAGGGGCGATAACTGAAGGACAGAACACACTTAGGCAGAAGAAAGGAAACCGATCGAAAAAAATAGGAAAGGAAAAGAGGTAGGGAGAAGAAAGGATTAGGTCAAGTCATGAGTGTTCTGAAGTATGGAGCATTTGACAGCATAATGAAAAAGGAAGGCATCTACAGAGACAAAGCCAGGACAAAGATTCGTACTAGGAAAATTGTGTATAAGAGATGCTTCAACAAGACGGTGTCTATGAAGGCTACAAGTAGGGTAGACAGTTTTAACAGTGGACCAGTTAATAGGATGACTGTGATCTCTAATATGACAGAAACGAACATTACTGTCAGGGCGAGATTAACGCCCTGACAACCAGTATGGCTTAAGAGATGGCAATTCCTGTCTTATAAACCCACTTGAATTCTGCAAGGTAACAGAAGTAAAGAGAGAGAGAGAGAGAGAGAGAGAGAGAGAGAGAGAGAGAGAGAGAGAGAGAGAGAGAGAGAGAGAGAGAGAGAGAGAGAGAGAGAGAGAAAGAGAGAGAGAGAGAAAGAGATTGCATATTCTTGGACTGTAGGAAGGCTTTTCAAACAGTATCACACAGGAGACTGGGATAAAAGACAGAAGAGCAGGCAGGAAAAATAGGAAAGCCATGCAATGGATAAAAGCATACCTAACAGGAAGAAAACAACGAACCATTGGCCGAGAAGAGGGGGTAAGATTGGGTGCATGTGATGAGTGGGGCTGTACTTTATAATTAGCAATACTACTGGTACGTGAATGACATGATGGAAGGGATAGAATCAGATTAGTACCTATTCGCAGGTGGTGTAAAACTAATAACTGATGAGAATACAAGCAGTGAGGACCAGGAAATACTCTAAATGAATCTAAACAGGCTGCATGCCTGGTCTGGCAAATGGCTCTTGGAGTTTAACCCCACAAAGTGCAAAGTTATGAAGTTTGGGGGATGACAAAAACCACAGACAGAGTACAGGCATGGAAGGGAAAGACGCAAAAGACTGCAAACTTCACACAAGAAGGACCTCTGGGTGAGTATTGTACCGTGCATATCATCTGAGGCGCACATCAACAGAATAACTGATGCAGTAAATGGTCGTCTGGCAAATCTGAGATAAGCTTTCATGACACTGTATACTGTGTATGTCAGGTCTATATTGGAATATGCCGTAGGCCTATACTGGAGTATGAAACCAACACCTAATCAAGCACGCAAGAAATTGGAGAAAGTGGAGAGAGCTAAGAGGTACATCCTACAAGAGGTAAGGGAACTCAACCAGAAGACATTATAGGAAAGAACAACTTGGGGTGGTATGATAACGTCCAAAATACATAAGCTAGGTAATTGAGAAAAATAAATAGGACGAATAGCGATAGATTGAGAGATGCAAAACATGAACACTAGTGCAGAACTGGAAGTTGAAAACACAGATAAGTCACAGGGATGTTAGGAAGGTTTTCTTTCGTCTTTGAAAGATCATGAGAATAAAGTTGAACGATGAGGAACGCAGCAAGTTTAATGAGGAAAATTGTGCTAAAAAAAAATCGAAAAACTTTGAAAAAAAAAAAATTCTTAAAAGAAAATTAGTGCATAAATCTGGCAACCTTCTTAGTGCAATCTGTTTGCTTCTATAATTTTTCTAAGTGACTTTATAGCTATTTTATCATAATATTCGATGACGTCATCAAAATGACGCATTAAAGCCAAGTGTGTTATTTTCGTTATATTTGTATTTTTTCCATATATTATAGTTTTGTGTTAGTGTTCACAAAATACACTACATGACATCGTGTCAAGGTACGACAGAGTGAAGAGCTTCTGAGGACTCACTTATATAATCCCAATAAGTTTGTACGTCACTCACCTATCATCTTAATTTTATTGATTTAAGGATTGTTCTCAGCCGAGGAAGAGATGCAGAGATGAGAAGAATTAGTGGAGTATGGTTGTTATAAACTGGGGAGAGACTGAATAACGAGAGAACATTGATTCTTGATGTTTTGTGTCCATAAATAACATTTTATTGTTATTCTTGAAAGTAAGTTATTCTTTTATTAGTAAAATTGTCTTCATTATTTAGTGTATAGGTTGTTATGAACTGTAAAAACATTCAGGAATCATGGTTATACAATCCTATGGAAGGAATTTATAACAGACTTTACCGCTTATGGTTTATTTATTTAAAAATACCAAAAAAAAAAAAATAAGAATTTTGGGGGGATACAGTATAACGATATGTCATTCAATTTCTTCTGTACAATTTTTCTCTATCCTTGTTTATGTAACGTCAACTACATTATACAAATTATTAAAAATATGACAAATTTTATCAAGGTGTTGCCTTATCAAAATCATTATTTTATTTTTTATCTCTTCCTATTTTTAGGCAAATTTCAGAAAGCTTCTAGCATACAGTTTTTACCACCTTCTTAACTTATTATAAAAAATTATTGAAATCGGACTATTATTAAAAATTTGAATCCTGCTCTCGAAGCAATGGAAGAGTGAAGGTAGTAGCGACCAGCTAAGATCAAGGTCCAGGAGCTGAAACTCATCTCTTGCAATCATATATAAATAAGTACACATAGGTGGGTACACACACACACACACATACACACACACACACACATACATACATACATCCGTAGTATCTAGAGGTAAATGGGAGTAGGGTCACAAACAAGGAATTAAGAAGAGTGAGCAGAGGGATACCAGACAGGACTAAGAAGGGAAATCCATTGTAATGATGCTGTCCAAAGATGGTAGGGTTAAGGAGAGAAAACATGGGACGTAGCTGAAATAAGAGAAATATACAACGAATGGAGATGACATGAAAGAAGAGGAAGGACACTGGATGTTTATGAACTTCATGAAGATTACTGGTTGTTTATGAACTTCATGAAGGACACTGGTTGTTTATGAACTTCATGAAGGACACTGGTTGTTTATGAACTTCATGAAGGACACTGGTTGTTTATGAACTTCATGAAGGACACTGGTTGTTTATGAACTTCATGAAAGACATGGTTGTTTATGAACTTCATGAAGGACACTGGTTGTTTATGAACTTCATGAAGGACACTGGTTGTTTATGAACTTCGTGAAGGTTACTGGATGTTTATGAACTTCATGAAGGTTACTGGTTGTTTATGAACTTCATGAAAGACACTGGTTGTTTATGAACTTCATGAAGGTTACTGGATGTTTATGAACTTCATGAAGGTTACTGGATGTTTATGAACTTCATGAAGGTTACTGGTTGTTTATGAACTTCATGAAAGACACTGGTTGTTTATGAACTTCATGAAGGACACTGGTTGTTTATGAACTTCGTGAAGGTTACTGGTTGTTTATGAACTTCATGAAAGACACTGGTTGTTCATGTACTTCATGAAGGACACTTGTTGTTTATGAACTTCATGAAAGACACTGGTTGTTCATGAACTTCATGAAGGACACTTGTTGTTTATGAACTTCATGAAGGATACTGGTTGTTTATGAACTTCATGAAGGACACTGGTTGTTTATGAACTTCATGAAAGACACTGGTTGTTTATGAACTTCATGAAGGATACTGGTTGTTTATGAACTTCATGAAGGACACTGGTTGTTTATGAACTTCATGAAGGACACTGGTTGTTTATGAACTTCATGAAGGATACTGGTTGTTTATGAACTTCATGAAAGACACTGGTTGTTCATGAACTTCATGAAAGACACTGGTTGTTTATGAACTTCATGAAGGATACTGGTTGTTTATGAACTTCATGAAGGACACTGGTTGTTTATGAACTTCATGAAAGACACTGGTTGTTCATGAACTTCATGAAGGACACTTGTTGTTTATGAACTTCATGAAAGACACTGGTTGTTTATGAACTTCATGAAGGTTACTGGTTGTTTATGAACTTCATGAAGGACACTGGTTGTTCATGAACTTCATGAAGGACACTGGTTGTTCATGAACTTCATGAAGGACACTGATTTATGAACTTCATGAAGGACACTGGTAGTTAATGAACTTCATGAAGGACATTGGTTTATGAACTTCATGAAGGTTACTGGTTGTTTTTGAACTTCATGAAGGACACTGGTTTATGAACTTCATGAAGGACACTGGTTGTTAATGAGCTTTATGAAGGACACTGGTTGTTTACGAACTTCATGAAGGATACTGGTTGTTTATGAACTTCATGAAGGACACTGGTTGTTCATGAACTTCACGAAGGATACTGGTTGTTTATGAACTTCATGAAAGACACTGGTTGTTTATGAACTTCATGAAGGACACTGGTTGTTCATGAACTTCACGAAGGACACTGGTTGTTCATGAACTTCATGAAGGACACTGGTTGTTCATGAACTTCATGAAGGACACTGGTTGTTCATGAACTTCATGAAGGACACTGGTTGTTCATGAACTTCATGAAGGACACTGGTTGTTCATGAACTTCATGAAGGACACTGGTTGTTCATGAACTTCATGAAGGACACTGGTTGTTCATGAACTTCATGAAGGATACTGGTTGTTTATGAACTTCATGAAGGATACTGGTTGTTTATGAACTTCATGAAGGACACTGGTTGTTTATGAACTTCATGAAGGACACTGGTTGTTCATGAACTTCACGAAGGATACTGGTTGTTTATGAACTTCATGAGGCTAAATCCCAAACACTCCGTCTTTTCCTTCCCTACTCACAACATTACTCATGATACATATCCTGTAATGATGCACACGTCATCTCCAGCCTTAACTTCCCCCCGTCCTCCCCCACTCTTACCTGGTAAGCTACCCGCAGGAAGACTAGGCAGCATAACCCATTGTATTACAAGAGTAATTAAGCTCAAAGGGTAGTACAGACAGACTGTTAAGCAAGAGTGATGAGCTAAAAGAAAGAATAGCGAAGATAACCTCGGAAATCATAACAATCACATGGACAAAGCTGAATTGAGTGATATCACATGATTATACACCGGACTTTTTTAAGAGTCAGGGACCCGAGGTAATAGTTAAGAGTTATAGAATCTGCTGACTGACGGTAGGAGGCTGAGGCAGGAATATGAGGACACCAACAAGGTAATAATTGGCACTATAGTAAAATAATCTAAGAGTGAACATGTGGCTAATTAGCCACAAATAAATAGATTGGGGGTATTGAGAGTCACTTGGGGAGATAAGAAACATACAGAGCTAAGTTGATGGAGGTGGTACAAGTTTACGTATTAGAATGATAAGAAGATGACAACAGAGAGAGAGAGAGAGAGAGAGAGAGAGAGAGAGAGAGAGAGAGAGAGAGAGAGAGAGAGAGAGAGAGAGAGAGAAATTCTTATTGAATGAATTCTAGCAGAATTTTCGGTGTATATACTCTGTGCAAGGACGACGTCTGCTACATTAGGTATATATATGACCCTTCAAGGAGGTCGGAGTGGGGGAGATAACAATTTCCTGTGTCTAGACTATACTAATTCTCTTCTTAATGAACTATTGGCGTATGTCTAGAAGTAAAAGTCGGGGCTCCACAGTGACTTTCTGCAGTTGCTACCACACTAATTAAGCTCATTTACTCGTACATTCGTAAAAACATCGAAGATTTTATTATTATTATTATTATTATTATTATTATTATTATTATTATTATTATTATTATTATTATTATTATTATTATTATTATTATTATTATTATTATTATCATTAGTATTAACATTATCAATTTATTATATTAGTAAAATTAATATTAAAATGACAAAAGAATTCTAATAAAAATATGATATAATAATAATAATAATAATAATAATAATAATAATAATAATAATAATAAAATTATATACCGATAGAGCATTAAAATACTTCCTTGTCATTCAGGTTAGATATGATTACCGCTTGTGCTGCTCTGTCTTCTTGGATCAAGTCTTTCTCCAATATCAAATCAATACGCAAGTTAATCAGGGGTCGTCAACTTGGACTACCTTAGTCGTAATAATTTAGATATCTCCCTGAGGGAAGATAAGGTTGGAGACGAAGACCTTGTTATTACATCTAAGTAATTAAGAACCACTGGGTAATTAAGAACCTCCTACGTAATTAAGAACCACCTAGGTAATTAAGGGACTTGAGACTCTAATCAACTTGCTAAAAATCTTTAACGATGATTTAATAACTTAAAATGGGGACTACAGTCTTGATTTATTATACATTCCTAATTGACTACGTTGCCCCAGGCTTCAGGCTTTTCACGTCACAGTAAAAACTGGACGAATATTCATATTGGAACCGGTGAGAGGTTCAGCCAGCTTAAACACTGAGTATCATTATAAACTCTCAGACATATGTATGACTGAGCAAGTTGAGATTTTAAGACCTCGCTAACATGGGCCAGAAAGCTTCAGCAGTGCTCCATTTAGTTCCTGTGTGGGAAATGATACTGACATCAGAGCGTACATATTTCTTTCCTGGTAAAACATTCACATTTCCCTGAAAGTATTACATCTCTGTGCGGTTGAAAAGACACAAGTGACAGCACATAGGACATTTTCATTAGATATATTTTGGTCCTGGGATTAAATGACCGAATGAGGACACAGTACTTGTCATAAAAAAAAGTATGACACTGGTGAAGACTAGGCCAGAGCATCAGGAAATAAATATAACTGCCTTGTCAAGTGCAGGAGAGAATCAGTTTGGAGTAGTATATTTGCCGGCAAAGAGATCATCGAACGCCATTACCTGATCCTCCCCAGCAACATGCCTTCTCTACTTACATCTACCATGTTCTCGCATTCTCTTGAATCGTTCAGTGTGACAAAGGTCCCAGCACAGAAACATTTCCAATAAAGATCTCCCACTGTAAGTGTATACAATAGTAAACACGCACACACACACACACACCGACTGTGAACACAACAAGAGAACATTGTATCAACATTCGTGGCTCCAGACTGTTTAACATCTTACCAGAGGATATCAGAAACACTGCTGGGACAAGTGTAGAAGTCTTTAAGAGGAAACTGGCCATCATCCTCCGCCAAGTGCTGGATCAACCAGGCTGTGATGGTTATCTGGGCCAGCGGGCCACCAGCCTGGTTGACAAGGCAAGCACTAAGTAATCCTGGTCCAGGGAGGATCGTGCCTCTATTGCTTCTATAGTTGAATGGCCCACACGGATTTAGCGCTTCACGCTATTATATCGCATACACTGGATGTTTCTCGCCCTCACTCAGTTTCTTTCCGATGAACAGGGCTTTTCTTGCTGGCAACGTGCACGTAGATACAACAGATTTTCTCGTTTTCATATGTCTGTTGGTCCAGCATCATTATCTTCACCTTCCGTCATTATCATCATATTCAAGCATTATCATCAATCATTATCTTCATTTTCAAACAGTATCATCATTTTTAAACATTATCATCACCAGTTATCTTCACTATCATCTTCATTATCATCAATCATTGTCAGCTTCAGTCATCATCTATGTTAAATACACGTTCAACTTTTTTTACAACACCTGATATTAACACTGAGCATTGAGAGGCAGAAACCCACATGGACATGTACACACACACGGGCCCAAGAGCTGTAATTCAACTCTTACAACCACATATAGGTGAGCACACACACACACACACACACACACACGCACACACACACACAAAAGGCCAAGTGTCTAATTGACATGTGCCTAGGACAGAATGGTAACTTGGGTGACTTCAACCACATAGAAATCGACCGGGAAAACCTGGCGCCACATGTGGATCCCAGAAACGTGAAGGGCAAAGATGCTGGAGGTGTTACTGGAAAACCACATGCATCAGCACGTTAGGGACACTACCAGAGAGAGAGGAGAAGACGATCCAGCAAGACTGGATCTAGTATTTACTTTAAGTAGTGCAGATGTAATGGACATCACGTATGAAAGGCCCATCAGAGCTAGTGGAGAAGGAAGCAGGAGGGGCAGAGCGGAGGAAGCCAGACTACAAGAGAGGGGACTAAACAGGCTTGAGGAACTTCCTGCACGAGGTTCAGTAGAACAGAGAACTAGCAGGGAAATAAGTAAATGAGATGATGGAAAGTGTGACAACAACATTCAAGGCAGCAGAGGAGAGATTTGTACCCAAAGGCAACAGGAATACTGAGAAGGCCAGAACGAGTCCTTGGTTCACCCAGAAGTGTACAGAGGTCAAAAATAAATGCACTAGAAATGAAAGAAGTATAGGAGGCAAAGGACCCAGGAGAATAAGGAGAGCAGCCGAAGAACCAGAAATGAATATGTACGGGTGAGGAGGGAGGCCCAACGATAATACGAAAGCCAAGTCAGACCCAAAACTGTTGTATAGTCACATCAGGAGGAAAACAGTCAATGACGAGGTAATCAGGCTGAGGAAAGGAGGAGGCGAGATCACAAGAAATGACCGAGAAGTATGTGAGGAGCTCAACGTGTGATAAAAAGAAATATTCACATTGGAGGCAGAAAGGACTCCTGGAACACGGAAGGGTGGGGTACCCCACCAAGTGCTAGGCACAATA
Organism: Cherax quadricarinatus; assembly: GCF_026875155.1. Lineage (NCBI taxonomy): Eukaryota > Metazoa > Arthropoda > Malacostraca > Decapoda > Parastacidae > Cherax > Cherax quadricarinatus. The sequence goes on from NC_069407.1 coordinate 67,759,652, forward strand.
CATACAACCGAGGAAGAGGTGAAGAGGCTGCTAGACGAACTAGATACCTCAAAGGCGATAGGGCCGGATAACTTCTCTCCATGGGTCCTGACTGAGGGAGCAGAGGCACTCTGTGTACCATTAAGAACAATCTTCAACACATGTATCGAAGCAGGGCAGTTCCCTGAGGTATGGAAGACTGCAAATGTAGTCCCAATTTTTAAAAAAAAACAGAGACAGACACGCAGCACTAAACTACAGATCAGTACCACTGACATTTATAGTATGCAAAGTCATGGAGAAGATTATCAGGAGAAGAGTGATGGAACACCTAGAAAAGAATGAGTTTATCAACGACAACCATCACCAATTCAGGGACGGGAAATCCTGTATCACAGACCTACTGGAGTTCTATGACAAAGTGACAACATTAAGACGAGAGAGAGAGAGAGGTGGGTACGTTGTGCTTTCTTGTGTGTATACTGTAGTGTGCATATTAACTGAGACAATGATTAAGACATTTATTTAGAAAATTAATGTTTATTTGAAAAATGCACAGCAATGATGTGACAGATAATTGATTTAATAAGGGATATGAATACCCTTTGCTTTTATAGGCATTGCTACACGCTTTGGCATAGAATCGACCAATGATGAATACATTTTGGCAAGTTCTTCGTCCTGGTACCAGGTACTAATAACTGCAGCAATTAGCTTCTCCTCTTTCGCGATTCTCCATTTGGCTATTACTCAAATATTATCAATTTAGTTGAGATCAGAAGAGTTCCCTGGCCAGTTTAGAACGCTTAGCACACTCTATTCGAAGAATGTCAACATTTTTCTAGAAGTGTGGCACAGAGCAGGATCCTACTGGAAAATGTCTTCTCCATCAAAGAAGTCTATTTACACAGTTCGAACCAAATGAGTTGCCAGGATTTCCTTGTATTTGTCACTATGGCTCTTTCCGAAGAGGTTCGCCTTTCCTCCGTCTCACTACCTCTGATCAGTGCCCATGCACTTCATAATGCGCCTCATCTGAAATATAACTTTTCTCCATTCATCTGTCATCCATCTTTAATGATCGAGTGTCCACAGCTGCCGTTTCTTTACCTGCTTTCGGTAGTTATGCCAACTTCATCGAGCCTTCGTCGAACGGTTGAATCCAAATCTCTGTTGATTTTTGCTGGTTTCCATGGGATCCTTCTCATTATTTCTTATGATAACTTTGTCAACGTGAGGTGTTGTCTTGCGTTTTCTTCCACATCGTTCTCGGCGAAGCGTTCCACAATCACCTGTTTCATCAGTTCTCTTCAGAATCCAATCAGCAGTTGAAAGTAATTGGCTCAAATTTTCGGCGACTTGTCTGATACTCAAATCAGCATGTTTTCTAAGAGTTACAATACTTGCACGCTTCCTAGATGACGGAGCACGCATGCAGGAATAACCTTACAGAACAACACCTGTTGTAGCACTGAAGAGAATCGCAGGGTAACATCACAGCTGGATGGTTGCCAGAAGTCGGTAGCAAACTTTTCTACAACGAAAAGAACCCAACGTACATTAATTAATCCGAAAACTAAGACATATTACGATATAATCACAAAATTTACTCGTGTCCCAGTTAATTTGAGACAGGAGTACTCGTGACATCACACGTATCTCAACAGTCATTGGGAATAATGAAGGTTCAGTTCTTAGAACTTCAAGGGAATTAGTTTACACGCTGGAATTATCTAAATCCCGACGTTCTATAGTAATCTTAGATTTTCCCTTTATATTATTTTCTATTAGCAGTTCAACATCATTCACTGGAAATTCTCCTGCAGTTCTAAAAGCTTATTCATCCAGAATAGTAGCTGAGTGACATTAAGAGGAGGAAAAATAACTGTGGCTGTGATAGTGTTCCTTGTAGGTGCATTGCTATAATGTTGATGACTTACTTTGACGAGCCAAGAAGGAGAATATTACAAGCGGCTCCGGACTATGTTCGATTCTTCCCCAAAGCATAGCAATATTCTCTTGAATTCCCTCGCTTTTTACCATTCAGGAAAACATCTGATATTTCTTCTATTTTTTTTTCCATATTTCTGTGGCTCCTCAGGAACTGACTTAGAATTACGCGAACTTTCCAGACTGGGATATGAGAGGTAGAGGATAATGCTGAGGTGAAGTGCTGCGTAAATCTTTCACCTGTGTGTGTGTGGAGCATTTGCCTTTCACCTTACTTTTACTTATAGGAAGTTGAGTTAGTTGTTTCTCATGAGTTGCTATATAAGTACGAGCTACTGTAACCATTTCATACATTTCATATACATATGAATGTCAGTATGACGGCGATTATAGAATTCCTACTTCAGTATGAATTTAAATAACTTATCAATTTGTGCTTGGAGTGAGGTATACATCCTTTGGAAGGCAACTTGTTTTTTTCTTATCAAGGTGTGAGTATAGCTGTACTCGTTTTCGCCTCAGTGCAGTAACTGTAACCTGATAACTAACAGGAATTTCTCAACATCAATATACATCTCACTTGGCAGTGGTGCTGTACGTTCATGGTAAGGCTGTGTGCAACAATACATTCCTCTGCAAGGCACGAGCTTGGCCATCGAGTACTTCAAAGTTTCTTCGTTATGTTCCAAGAAATTTGGAAGTAATGACACACCTTCCTTTATGCTAAAATCTTAGACTGTATATGTGTTGCTTAGCGTTAGCCTTCGATCTCTGATAACCTATTTCTTTTCAGTTCCACTCTTCTTTATTCAAAAGGCAGTGGGCATCAATACACTACATCTGTACCTCAAATAGACGTTCCACCATTTAATACTGCTCTATAAAGAAGGGAGCAGACCACAAGTCAGTAGAGAAAGTGAGAGAGGAAGTTGTACACCAATATGTTCTCTTGGACAAGTTCAGGAATGTGAGATGAGAGGAGAATCTAGGATCTAAGGAGGATGTGCTCTAAGAGTTGCAGGCAAGAATTACTCTTGACTTCCAAGCGACTGCCTGTCTCAGTGAACTTTTTCAACAAGTCAGAAAATTGTGGGGGGGGGGGGGAAAGAGCCTGAATCATGATACGAGTTGTGGTAGAGGATGAGTGTTGAGGATCCCTCTTCAGCTAGATCCTCTTACAACGGTTCTGGTAAGCTCGGTCAACAGTATTTCCAAAAAAAAAAAAAAAAAATCTGATTTATCCTCTTATAAGGCAGTTAATTTGTGGCTGAAAGGCGCACTGTAGGTGCACTGCAACCTGCCAACACATATGAAGTTTAAAGTCTCTTAATGTACTTAGAGTTTTTGCTTTATGGACATGTACCATAGATAGTCATTTACAATGTTTTCAATTACTTGGACTCTGTGATTTTTGCACAACAGAATGCTGCTTTAATTAACCATATGAACTTAAGCTTCGAATTAAAATTGTTGGACAAATAAGTTCTAACTCTTGGCTACTTCTGGACAGTTAAACTTTAGCTTCCAGCCTCTAAATCTCAATAAGTTATAACAATGCAACCCTTCCTAATCTTAATGACTGATATTATGATTGTCGATGCTTAACTTCCTCTGTATGATTTTACCACTAAAAATATGCCTCTGAATCATTCTTGTAATATTTATTAATGAAGGCATGTTCATAAAATTTTCCAAATATTTAAAAATGTTTAATGTTTATCGGGAACAAGAAATTTTTGTATGGGTAAATATGGGCTCAAAAAAAGTGGACTACAAAATGAGGACAGCAAATTGTTAAGAGAGGAAAATCAGACTGAAGATAACAGCAACATGTCCGTCCACAACGAAAGTTAGACTCCAACCTTGTAGGACAGAGCAGGAAGACTAATTTAGATGACCATCTAGAAGCATCTTTATTTAGATGATGAACTGATAACCTAGAATACAACCGAATCATCACTCACACTTAGTCATCCTGTCATTTACAAGTATATGAATTAGGTGATGAGTTACAACAGAGAGACAGATAAGGAGGCCTCTGTTACCAGGTCACTAGCCAATTACCACGAGTGTGGGAACTGAGTAAGCAAGTAGAGTCGTCCATGAGGACTGCATTATGTCAACGCTCTCATGTCCTTCACAATAACGATGTCTTCAGAAAACACCAGAATATCATAAACTATAATTGTGTCATCTCATCTGAGAAAAACAATAAATATGTTTCATGACATATAGTAAAGATAGTATACTGTGCGTAATTTAAAACATTAGAAATGCAAAACATCGACATCGCAATAATTAGAACACACATAATTTATAAACAAAATAACTGAAATACCTAAAACACTGTAGAAGTCTCTTAATTTGTACATGTCGTGCCGAATAGGCAGAACTTGCGATCTTGGCTTAAATAGCAAAGCTCATCTTGCCATATAGGACAAGCGAAAATTTGTGTATGCAGTAATTTCTCCAAAATCATTCTGAACCTAACGAAGAAAATATATTTCACTGTGTTAGTTAAGTATTAAATTATTGTAAACAAATCTCAAATATATATAGTTGGGTTAGGCTAAAATAAATTGCGCTTGTTATAATAAGGTTAGGTAAGTTTTCTAAGATTCTTTTGGTGCGAAATTAAAAATTTTTACATTAACATTAATGAAAAAAATATATCTTAATTTCTAATGAATTCTTGCTAATTGACCAGTTTTACATATTCGGCACGACATACACATATCACAGGTGATGAATACCTTTTGAGTGAAAGAAGAAAATGGGATCGACTGAACACCCAAGATTTAGCATGAATTAAAATTTCATCCAATGGCTTCGGCCAATGTTACATTGTTAATTTACCTAATCTAATTAAACTTAACCTAACCGAACCCAACCCAACCTAATCTAATATAAATTAACCAAGCTTATTCTAAACTAACCTAGCCTTACCCAACCCAACTAACATTAAGCTAACTTAATCTTACGTAGTGAAGAGGTATAAAATTCCGATATAATGGAGAAAAGAGGGACAAAAGCAGTATAATGCAATTCTTCTTTGACAATATGTCACCCACATAGTCGACTTCATCAAGTCACAAATAGATCTGACTTCATGAACGTCACTCCATGGGTGAAATCTTGCCAATAAATAATCGCATTGTAAACCATTCGTGTGTCTTTTTCCATCTTACTAAATTACTCTGAAATTAATGTGGAAAATACTGTATATATTTTCCAGAAATACAGTAGTTATATGTAAATAGATGACCATACTGCATTTAATAAAAATTTTTATAAAAAAATGGGAAACTGCGCCTGCGCAGAAGAGACTCACCATTGTTATATGAATTGGACACGAACGTTAGTGAATAAGGGGAAGAATTTTAGTGCTCTAGAGGTAAAATTGGGCTGACACCTCTCAAATAGGAGCCGAAATTGTTGGATGTGCATTCCTGCATAACTTGAGATATCAGGCGACTGGACAAGACAGCTCCAGGAACCTCAGATAAGTCTTATGTTGTAACTCTGGCCAGTGTTATTTTCATATAGACAGTGAGGTTTTCTGAGTATGACACACATTAATCTCCAGTCAAATTGGTGAGTGATATTAAGATATTCTCCTTCTGTTATGTAAATTGTATATATATAATCGTTTATTAATTTTAATGTACAGTCCACAAATTTATATATTTACCAGAATTCCTGGTGATACATATTTCATTTGTAATTAATAGGTCTAGAGCAACTTGTGGATATGGCAGTTGTAGGTATCGAAGGGGGACATTTTTGCGACCTAGGTGTCCCAAATTCCTACTTGTCTATGTAACTTTGATAAATAATAATTATCTTTTTTATCATTTACTGTTATGTACATAATGAGTTACATTCAGATAAATACAATTTTCCACAATTAAAATAAAATGGACAATTTTTGTTACGATACAAGAACAACACCCAACCTACACCAGATACTCTGCTAGTGCAAAAATATACGATCTTTCTACGAATGTACAAGTAAATGAGCTTAATTAGTGTGGTAGCAACATGCATTAAGTCACTGTGGAGCCCCGACCTTTACTTTTAGACACACGTCAATGTTCATTAAGAAGCGAATTAGTATAGTCTAGACAGAGGAAATCGTTATCTCCCCCACTCCGACCTCCTTGAAGGGTTATGTAGATATACTTACTGTAGCAGGCATTGTCCTTGCACAGAGTATATACACCGAAAATTCTCTTGAAATTCATTTAATTAAACACACACCACACACACACACACACACACACACACACACACACACCACACACACACACACACACACACACACACACACACACACACACACACAAACACACGCACACACACACACACACACACACACACACACACATACATCAGCAATACATATGTTGTGAAGAATAGTTAAAATATGCGATTTAGACTTAAATAGCAACGCCTTTCTTGCCAAATGTGGAAAGCAAAAGTTTGCGTATGCAGTACTTTCGTAAAAATCATTCTGAACCTAACGAGAAAAATATATTTCATTCCGTTTGTTTATTTTTAAATTGTAAGCTAATCTAAAATATATTTAGCTGGATTAGGCTAAATTAAATTGCGCTTGTTATAATAAGGTTAGGTAAATTTTCTAAGGTTCTTTGGTGCACAATTATTAACTTTTACATTAACATAAATGATAAAAAAATATTTAAATGTATAAGAGAAAATTTTCGAAAAGACATAATTTAAAATGAGTTCTTGCTAATTGACCAGTTTTACCTCTACGGTAGATTATATGTGTATATATATAATATATTATATATATATATATATATATAATATATATATATATATATATATATATATATATATATATATATATATATATATATATATATATATATATATATATATATATATTATATATATATGTAACACATGTTTTATGAAAAAAAGGATAAGTATACAAAATATAATATAGGGCGTAATGATGGTAATTAGTTGGAATACTTATTGGTAGCTAAAAGACTGTTGGATAGACTTCAGGATGTACATGTTTATAGAGGGGCCACAGATAGATCACTTTTTAGTTGTAGCTACAGCAAGAGTAAAAGGTAGATGGGATGCAAGGAAAATGGAAGCAGCAAGTAAGAGAAAGATGAAGGTTTATAAACTACAGGGGGAGGCAATTACGGTAAGATATAAACAACTTTTGGAGGACACATGGGCTAGAGAGAATACAGGCAATGCGATAGAAGATGTATGGGGTAAGTTTAATTAAGAATATAGTGTTAGAGTGCTCAGCAGAAGTTTATGGTTACAGGCAAGTGGATGCGGGAGAGAAGAGCGATTAATGGAATGATGACGTAAAGAGAGTAGTAAGAGAGAAAAAGTTAGCATATGAGAGGTTTTTACAGAGTAGAAGTCATGAGAGGAGGGAGGAGTATATGGAGAGGAAAAAGAGAGGATAAGAGTAAGGTGAAGCAATGTGAAAAAAAAAAAGATGAGTGGGTGAGATGTTATCAACAAATTTTGTGGAGAATGAGAAAAAGTTTTGGATTAAGATTAATAAGTTGAGAAAGCCTAGGGAACGAATGGAATTTTTAAATAAAAATAGGAGAGGAGAGTTATTAAACAGAGTTAGAGATATCAGGAAGATGGATGGAATACTTGGAGGAATTGTTAAATGTTGATGAATATAGGGAAGCTGTGATTTCGTGCATAGGGCAAGGAGGAATAACATTTTGTAGGAGTGAGGAAGAACCAGTTGTGAATGTGGGGGACGTTCGTGAGGCAGTAGGTAAAATGAAAGGGGGTAAGGCAGCTGGAATTGATGGGATAAAGATAGAAATGTTAAAAGCAGGTGGGGATATACTTTTGGAGTGGTTGGTGCTTTTATTTAATAAATGTATGGAAGATGGTAAGGTACCTAGGGATTGGCTGAAAGCATACCTGCTACCTGGAAGGTATTCCGAGGATCAACGCCCCCACCGCCCGGTCCACGACCAGGCCGCCTGGTGGATCAGGGCCTGATCAACGAGGTTGTTACTGCTTGCCGGAAGTAGTCCAACATATGAATCACAGCCCGGCTGATCCTTGACAGACTTAAGGGATCTGTCCAGCTCCCTCTTGAAGGCAACCAGGGATCTATTGGTAATCCCCCTTATGGCTGGTGGGAAACTGTTGAACAGTCTTGGGCCCCGATATTGACTGCGTTTTCTCTTAATGTATTGCTGGCGCCCCTGCTTTTCACTGGCGGTATATTGCATCGCCTGCCCAGGCTTTTGCTTTCGTAGGGAGTGATTTCTTTGTGTAGATTAGGGACGAGTCCCTCCAAGATCTTCCAGGTGTAGATTATGATGCCTCTCTCTCTCCTGAGCTCCAGTGAGTATAAGTAAGTGTCCCAAAGGAAACAGTTTTTAAAGGTGTTTGATGAAACTTGTTGTGCAGTAAATTCTTGTACATTTCTAGATCTGAAATTTCAATTCCCTTTGAATGGAGATTTAAATGTCGAGTATTCCACCCTAGAGAGAACGTGAATTAAAAAGGATCATCAATAGTTGGGCCCATCTCCTCTTGAATGTTCTTTATCCTCCTATAGTTTCCTCGCTGATGGATAGGGCACTGTTTTGCCCTTTGAAGGTGAGACCCTCGACATTACCACTCCAGGTCCTTAATTACTTTTCCCCCTTGTTGTGTGATTAGAGTTTGTAGTATACTCAGTTCTAGCTTTATTTCCCCCTTTTCCCATAACGGAGTAGTTGGAATTTGTTTTATGAGCATATATTGTTCTCCGTTGCCTTTGGGAAAAAAGTTGTTTATATTTCTTGGAGATTTTCGTTTCCCAATGGATCCCCCCTTCTTATGAGACCCTAGTAGCGTTGAAAGAATGATGGGGTGTTTGGGTTTAATTCTGAAATGAGGAAAAGGCAGTACGGGGGCGGTACTGTGCCTCGTGGAAAGAGCTTTTATTTTGGGCGCTTCGTTTGACTCTTTTGAAACTATGTGCTCGATTGGTTAGAAAATTGAAGAACATCTTTTTACTTTTCCGTTATCCTTCAGCATCATTTTGTGTGCTATTGACAAAAATGCATTCTAAAAAGGCTTTTGCAAAATTGTGTATACTACATCTGAATCTGTTTGTTTGTGCCGTTTTTAATTGGACTTAGGGAACATTGTCTAATCTTGTTTGGGGTTATTAGCTAATGTTTTTATTGACGATAATCATACTTAGAATATGAAGGGATTGCTTTTTTGATTGTTTTTTAAAAATGTACACAGTCCCCGGGTATATCACCCCCAGGGAAATTGGGTTTAAATTAAAACGATCCCAAAGGGTAACAGGAGGTTAAAGATCTTTAGGGGGAAAAGGGGAATTTTTGGCGCATCGAAAGGAGAGGTTAACCCTTACTGACCAATATGTTCTTTTAAAAGGAAGTAAAAAGGCTATTAGAAAGGCTAAACGTGATATAAAATTAGAGTTGCTAAGAATAAAAGACTAACCCAAAAGGGGTTCTTTAAAGTGTATAGGACGAGGTGAAGGGAAAAAAGAGGACCTTGAAATCTGGGAATGGACAGTGACGGAAAATGAACGGGGAAATGTTTCCCTTTTTTAAATGACTATTTTTTGTCAGTTTTTACACAGGAAGATGTAAATGAGATTCCAGTAATTAACTTTTATTTAGTTCCTGATGAATTTAAGTTAACTAATTTACTTTTCACGGGGACGGGGTTATTAAAGATAGAAAAAACTAAAAACAAAATAAGCCCCCGGGCCCCGATGATTTGTTTTCAAGGGTATTAAGGAATGCAAGATGGGCTTGTAGCCATTAAAACGAGTGTATTCAATGGTCCCTCCTTAACGTGTTGTGCCCGGATGTGGAAAATGGTAATGTGGTTTCCATATTCAAAAACAGGGGGTAAAATCCCTCTTCAAAAATTCCTCCCTAAGCCTGACTTTATAGTGGGCAAATTATTAGAATCAATTTTAGTGAATTATAGAAGTCACCTTGAAGAGTAAAATTGATAAATGAAATTCCGCATTGATTCCGAGGGTCGTTCCTGCCTGACAAACTTACTGGTTCTTCAAAAGAACATTTGGGCAGTTGACGTGTAAGGATATGATATTGTTTATTTGGTTTTGTAAAGCCTTTGACGAGTACCCCCAAGGACTCTTAAGAAAAGTGGCAGCTCATGGTATAGGGGGTAAAGTTCTGCATGGGTTGAGGCATGGCTTCCAAAAGAAAGCAGAGGTTACCATTAATGGAGTGAAAAACTGAATGGGGATTAGACTAGTGGGGTTCCACAAGGATCAGTTTTGGCCCCCTCTTGTTCTATTTTTTTTAATGGGCCCCTTTTGAAGGGATTACTAGGACATGGGTAAGTTTGTGATGATACAAAGATAGGCCGTATAATTCATTGAGGAGGGGGATCAATGAATCCCAGGACGATTTGAACAAATTAAGTCTTGGTCTGGAAAAGGCAGATGAAGTTTAATGGGATAAGTGTAAGGTACGCCCCTTTGGGAATGAAAATAACCCTCGAAGCTATAAACTAGGTGAAGTAAGGGGTTGGTCATACAGAATTGAAAAAGACTTGGGGGTATGGTAAGCAGAAATCTAAGCCAAGCAGCAGTGCCCCAGTTGGGGGCAACAAGGCAAATTACTTGGATTTATCACAAGAGTATAGAACGAAGTCCAAAGTTTTTTTACAGTTATAATCCCCTGTGGGCCCCATTTAATTATGCTGCTCAGTTTTGGTCCCCTTTCTACGGGGGACATAGACTCATTAGGAAATACAGAGAGAAAACTAAAATGATTTACTGTGTAAGGAAACCCCGTATAAGATAGACTTAAAGCCCTTTAAAACTCCCCTCTCTGGAGAGGCGTTGAATGAGGGGAGATTATTTAAGTGTATAAGTGGATGACGGGTAAACAAGGGAGACTTAATAAGTTGGGGTGTCGAACAGGGAAGAACCCGGGGGAATAATGGTTTAAGTTGGATAAATTTAGATTTTGAAAAAGGGCATAGGTAAGTACTGGTTTTTTTTCAGAGTTGTAGATGCGTGGAACGTTTCCCGTGGTTGATGAGGTTTGGGGCCTTGGGTGCTTTAAGAAGAGACTGGACAAATTTTGAGTGGGAGGGGTGGGTTTTATTGGGGTCAAGGGGGGGAGGGGTTTTTTTTCTTGGTGCTTTAGGTAGATGCGTTTTTTATAAAGGGCCTGCCTCGTATGGGGGAGTAGGGCCCTTTTGCAGTGTTCCTAATTCTTATGTTCTTTTTTCTTATATGACCAGTAGTTGCGAGAGGCAGGAGCGACTGCTCTGAGCCATTTGACCGGGATTGACAATTGTTGGGATCCAAGTGGTTTGAGGCGGTTTTTTTAGAACTCTTTAAAAGTTTTTTATATGGGGTAGTCAAAACTATTGGTATATTTTTTCTTAGCTATTACTTTCCCTCTCCTTTATGGAGTGGATCTTATCCTTTGTTTTTAGTAACTGGAATCTTCCCTGTGCTTTTTGTCCTTTTTCATAGAAACTTGGGCCCGTGAGGGGGGGTTTTTTTGCGTTTTTAACGAACACAGAGTTCCCAAGGGGCCCGGGGGCGAGTAAAAGGCATTTGTCAATGGCTTTTCATCTGTGGAGTTAGGGTTATGTCAGAAATTTGGCTACATTGGGGGGTTTTTGAGGCTCTTTCATGAAAAAATTATTATTATTGCTCGCGAAACATTTCATATTGAAATTCAGATCTCTCATTTCTTGTTGTCTCTGTGTAGGACTTTTTGTCTAGGGGGCCCTATACTAGATTGGTTTTTTTCCCTTTTTTTGGCATGTGAAAAAAAATAAATTTTTCTCAATTTCACAAATCGCTTTTGTTTCTTTGTTTCTCTTTTGATCCTGTATGAGTTCTTTAAATAATTTAAAATAATTTCACCTTCTCTTGTTAGCGTTTCCCTTTCCGTGTTTCAGAAAATTAGCATTTTTGGGGAGCTCAGTGATTATGCATACTCCTTCCGGTTAAATTCATCTCTTCTTTTCTTAGATGAAATGCATTGAAACATACTTCAGCTCCAGAAAATTTATTTTTCAGGCACTGTTTGGGTCCCTAAATTTGAGATATTACCCCAAAATGTTTCATTTTGGACATGGTTTACCTGGGCCCAGTTTATTTTTTGTTGTTGAAGTTGAATTTGGTGAAGGCACCCCATATTATATTATATATATTTAATATAATATAATTAGTCGTGCCGAATAGTAAAACTGGTCGTTTGCAAGAACTCATTTAAAATTAAGTCCTTTCTAAAATTTTCTCTTATAAGTTTAAAGATATGTTTTTTGATTAATGTTAACGTAAAAAAATTTAATTTTGCACCAAAAGAAACTTAGAAAACTTACCTAACCTGATTATAACAAGAACAATTCTTTTAGCCTAACCCAACTAAATATATTTTAGATTTGTTTACAATAATTTAATACTAAACAAACACAGTGAAATATATTTTTTTTCGTTAGGTTCAGAATGATTTTGGCGAAATTATTGCATACACAAATTTTCGCTTGTCCTATATGGCAAGATGAGCGTTGTTATTTAAGCCAAGATCGCAAGTTCTGCCTATTCGGCACGACATACATATATATATATAATATTATATATATATATATATATATATATATTTTATATATATATATATGTCGTGCCGAATATGTAAAACTGGTCAATTAGCAAGAACTCATTTAAAATTAAGTCTTTTCTAAAATTTTCTCTTATACGTTTAAAGATATATTTTTTTCATTAATGTTAATGTAAAAAATTTTAATTTTGCACCAAAAGAATCTTAGAAAACTTACCTAACCTTATTATAACAAGAACAATTTATTTTTGCCTAACCCAACTAAATATATTTTAGATTTGTTTACAATAATTTAATAATAAGCAAACACAGTGAAATATATTTTTTTCGTTAGGTTCAGAAAGATTTTGGCGAAATTATTGCATACACAAATTTTCACTTGCCCTATATGGCAAGATGAGCGTTGCTATTTAAGCCAAGATCGCAAGTTCTGCCTATTCGGCACGACATATACATATATATATATATATATATATATATATATATATATATATATATATATATATATATATATATATTTTTTTTTTTTTTTTTTCAACAAGTCAGCCGTCTCCCACCGAGGCAGGGTGACCCAAAAAAGAAAGAAAATCCCCAAAAAGAAAATACTTTCATCATCATTCAACACTTTCACCACACTCGCACATTATCACTGTTTTTGCAGAGGTGCTCAGAACACAACAGTTTAGAAGCATACACATATAAAGATACACAACATATCCCTCCAAACTGCCAATATCCCAAACCCCTCCTTTAAAGTGCAGGCATTGTACTTCCCATTTCCAGGACTCAAGTCCGACTATATGAAAATAACCGGTTTACCTGAATCCCTTCACTAAATATTACCCTGCTCACACTCCAACAGATCGTCAGGTCCCAAGTACCATTCGTCTCCATTCACTCCTATCTAACACGCTCATGCACGCCCGCTGGAAGTCCAAGCCCCTTACCCACAAAACCTTCTTTACCCCCTCTCTACAACCCTTTCGAGGACGACCCCTACCCCGCCTTCCTTCCCCTATAGATTTATGTGCTTTCCATGTCATTCTACTTTGATCCATTCTCTCTAAATGACCAAACCACCTCAACAACCCCTCTTCTGCCCTCTGACTAATACTTTTATTAACTCCACACCTTCCCCTAATTTCCACACTCCGAATTTTCTGCATAATATTTACACCACACATTGCCCTTAAACAGGACATCTCCTCTGCCTCCAACCGTCTCCTCGCTGCTGCATTTACCACCCAAGCTTCACACCCATATAAGAGTGTTGGTACTACTATACTTTCATACATTCCCTTCTTTGCCTCCATAGATAACGTTTTTTGACTCCACATATACCTCAACGCACCACTCACCTTTTTTCCCTCATCAATTCTATGATTAACCTCATCCTTCATAAATCCATCCGCCGACACGTCAACTCCCAAGTATCTGAAACATTCACTTCTTCCATATCCTCCTCCCCAATTTGATATCCAATTTTTCTTTATCTAAATCTTTGACACCCTCATCACCTTACTCTTTTCTATGTTCACTTTCAGCTTTCTACCTTTACACACATTCCCAAACTCATCCACTAACCTTTGCAATTTTTCTTAGAATCTCCCCTAAGCACAGTATCATCAGCAAAAGTAACTGTGTCAATTCCCATTTTGAATTTGATTCCCCATAATTTAATCCCACCCTCTCCAAACACCCTAGCATTTACTTCCTTTAAAACCCCATCTATAAATATATTAAACAACCATGGTGACATTACACATCCCTGTCTAAGACCTAACTTTTACCGGAAAGTAGTCTCCCTCTCTTCTACACATCCTAACCTGAGCCTCACTATCCTCATAAAAACTCTTTACAGCATTTAATAACTTACCACCTATTCCATATACTTGCAACATCTGCCACATTGCTCCTCTATCCACTCTATCATATGCTTTTCTAAATCCATAAATGCAATAAAAACTTCCCTATCTTTATCTAAATACTGTTCACATATATGCTTCAATGTAAACACCTGATCTACACATCCCCTACCCACTCTAAAAACCTCCTTGCTCATCGCATCCTACATTCTGTCTTACCTCTAATTCTTTCAATTATAACCCTACCGTACACTTTTCCTGGTATACTCAGTAAGCTTATTCCTCTATAATTTTTTACAGTCTCTTTTTTTCCCCTTTCCCTTTATATAAAAGGGACTTATACATGCTCTCTGCCAATCCCTAGGTACCTTCCCCTCTTTCATACATTTATTAAACAAAAGTACCAACCACTCCAACACTATATCCCCCCTGCTTTTAACATTTCTGTCATGATCCCATCAGTTCCAGCTGCTTTACCCCCTTTCATTTTACGTAATGCCTCACGTACCTCCCCCACACCTACATTTCTGCTCTTCTTCACTCCTAAAAGATGGTATACCTCCCTGACCAGTGCATGAATATACTGCCTCTGTTTCTTCCTTAACATTTAAAGTTCCTCAAAATATTCTCGCCATCTACCCAATACCTCCATCTCCCCATCTACTAAACTCCCTACTCTGTTTTTAACTGACAAATCCATATTTTCCCTAGGCTTTCTTAACTTGTTTAACTCACTCCAAAATTTTTTCTTATTTTCATTAAAATTTCTTGACAGTGCCTCTCCCACTCTATCATCTGCTCTCCTTTTGCACTCTCTCACCACTCTCTTTACTTTCTTTTACTCTCCATATACTCTGCTCTTCTTATAACACTTCTGCTTTGTAAAAACCTCTCATAAGCTACCTTTTTCTCTTTTATCACACCCTTTACTTCATCATTCCACCAATCACTCCTCTTTCCTCCTGCCCCCACCCTCCTATAACCACAAACTTCTGCCCCACATTCTAATACTGCATTTTTAAAACTATTCCAACCCTCTTCAACCCCCCCCACTACTCATCTTTGCACTAGCCCACCTTTCTGCCAATAGTCGCTTATATCTCACCCGAACTTCCTCCTCCCTTAGTTTATACACTTTCCCCCTCCTCTTATATATATATATATATATATATATATATATATATATATATATATAAAATATATATATATATATATATATATATATATATATATAAACACTGATCTCTGGCTGAAGGAGACTCGAACCTACGAACCTTAGGACAAGGTACGCAGTGCTTTACCAATCTACCCACACTGGACCAATACCTTGCGTGTAGCATGCGCTACACGTTTGATCCAAGGCAGCCAGCTTTCAGGGAGAAGGCTTACAGCTTTTCATCTCATCCCTGCATGCATCAGCCTAACTAGAGATTTGAACAATGCATTGTTCAAATCTCTAGTAAGGCTGATGCATGCAGGGATGAGATGAAAAGCTGTAAGCCTTCCCCCTGAAAGCTGGCTGCCTTGGATCAAACGTGTAGCGCATGCTACACGCCAAGGTATTGGTCAGTGTGGGTAGATTGGTAAAGCACTGCGTACCTTGTCCTAAGGTTCGTAGGTTCGAGTCTCCTTCAGCCAGAGATCAGTGTTTGTGTATATTCGCATGCTCTCGCGAATTCCTTGCATATATATATATATATATATATATATATATAAAAATATATATAATATATATATATATATATTATATATATATATTTGTTTTGTGTTATGTGTGCGTGCTTAGAATTCACAGAACAGGTCGAAGGTCGAAGGAGACTCGAACCTACGAACCTTGGAATAAGATATTCAGTGCTTTGTCAGCGTACCACACTGGTCCAACACGCTTGGCACCAGTGTATTAGACCCGTGAGGTACGATGGCAGAGCACTTCGTACCTTGTTCCAAGGTTCGTAGGTTCGAGTCTCCATCGACCTAAGGTTTGTGTATGTGAATATTTCACCTTTTCTGAGACTTCAACACACACACACACACACACACACACACACACACACACACACACACACACACTCACACACATAGATAGAGGCGGGCTGCTGGCTAATCCCTCATTGCACTGATAGAGAACATTGTAGGTGACATGCTGGACAACCCTGTAAGACATTCTTGGGGATCATTGGTTGTCTGATGGATAATTCTTCATTATACAGAGTAGGATCATTGTAGCTGACTACATTAACCCCACATTCTGTGGATCATTAAAATAAAAATTCTAATTTCTCCAGCACAACTCGCGCTTATGGTAAAATTATATCATTTGCTATACACTCAGTCAAAGCTTATCCGCTTCTTTCTTCAATTTTTCTTCGAATCAAAGTTTCGAGCTCTTATTCCCATTTCTTGTTCTCATAACCATACTTTTTCCTGCATTCACTTTCATAAGTTGCTTTTTACACATATTTTTCAAAATATTTATGTGGGTATATATTATTTTTGCAGGTGAGCTGTGAAGCAGTCTTCGCGTCTGAGATGATTCTGTTCACAGGAACAGTGGGTGAGTCAGTACTTGTGTAATTAAATGATCACATCTGTGTACCCAACACACATCCCGAGTGATTTTAAGTCAGTACAGGAAATGAGTGAGGGAAGAATCAATAAAGGATAAACATGTACATGGAGTGTTAGTTGAGACGGTCAGTGTGAAGGCTTACTCGGCCCTGTAACAACTTCAGTATTACCAAAGCTGGCTCCTCCTCAAGAAAATTAATGAATAGAAAAAGAAATAATAATATACTAATATAAACACTGTTGTTATAATTGAAAAATGAAAAATGAAATATAAAAATGATATCTGAATTCAACGCTAATATGGACAATTAGACTGGAGTGTCTGGTTGATGTTGTTGACATCGCGTATTGTAGAAATTGTAGCCGTTGCTGATGATGTGGGGGGAGGTCACAGCTGTTGAGTGACAACCCAACGACTAGTTCGTCACAGTCTCCAGCCTTGAATAATCTGTCAAGATAATATGAACGCAGGTCTTTCACCACTGCAAAGATGAGAGGTAGTTGCCTGGGGTTGACTACACTTATCAGGTATGTAGATAAAAAGTGACGTCCCAGAACTCATGTGAAGTTCGTCTCCTTCAACACTATTTCTTTGGTTGCCAGATGACCCAGGCTGACATTCCAAGCTAGAAAGAGACAAAGGTTACCCACTGCCTAAGAAATCACTCTCCATGATAAGCAAAGTATTTAAAAAACATGGTGATTATCTAAAAGCACATGAAAATCAAGGCAGAATGAACTACGTCTTAAAACTGGTTAAAAGTGAAGCTTTTAACTAATATATCCACTGGAATTGGAGCAGAGGCTTTTACTTACAGTTGTGCTGGGAGCTGCGAGTCAAGTGATTATCCATTTGGTCGGAGCCCCACACGTCACCTTTCCGGGTGGAAAAAGGGGGAGGGGGATAGCGGGAGCTAGACACTGACCCTACCTTAACAAGCAGACTGGCAATCAAACTATCGTCACTATATACTCGCTTGCTACTCCTATCTGTTGAACTTTTCCTTCACAGCCAGCAACACCATGCAAGAAGCTCAGATATGTTTGTTTCAACTGAATCATTTGCTATATAGCTAAGATATCAGATGTCACCATATTTCTCTCAAGATTCAGTGTACAGCCAAATGAAGTCAACGGAACCAACAGAAAAGTCAGTGTAGAGTCAGTATCACCAACACTAGAGTCATAGATGATGGAGATTAGTCCACATGGAAACAATGGAGATGCTAAACTTGTTCTTCAGCTTTGTTATGACAGTCAAACTATGTTAAAGGACACATGTGTAACTAATTTGGTAATTTATTTGACAACGTTTCGCTCTTCAGGAACTTTGTCAAGCCATTACAAATAATATGGGAATACAGAGGGTGTCCGTTTGTTGTTTTTAACTCCATGACAAAGCTCCTAGAGAAAAATAAAATACTGCATTAGTTGCAGATATGTGTTCTTTTATTTAACATTATGTCAGCAATTCCACCAACATTATTTCAGGAATCAAATTCACTATTAAACATGGTATTCCAATGCGAAATGTAAGGGATAAAGTATAACTACCCAGGTTGATATGAATACCTAATTGAAACAAGTTTGATATTTATTTCACCTTGATTTGCTTTAATTCCTCCAAACATTTCTCAGTCTGTAGAGAGTTCACGGTGCACAGCGGTATGTGCTTCAACGAGAACTTACATGCTTGCCACAACAGCAACATCAACAACGCCTGTGTTATACACGATTGCGGGGGCTTAACACAATATATACGGGCCCCAAGACAGCAGGGTTTCATGGCAGTCAAGTTTAAAAAGAATTTTTCCCTTGAATCGCCACTCACTTTTTCCAACAGACGCAATTACTAAAAAACGGGGAAATTCCCCAAGGTAGGGGGACTCGTCTCCACTTGTTTCTCAGTACAAAAACCGACGTCCTGACATGACAAAATTTAACCGACAAAACAAAGGGAAAAAACAAAGTTTGGGGTAATCTTCCCTTCCCAATGGAGTCGATGTGACCTTTAAACATCTTAAAAAAAAGTTCGATGTAACGATTCTTCGTAACCCTTTTTCTTCCCAAATACCCCCTCTAAAGACATGAAAAAACAAGTATTTTGGTGACGAGTACAGGGTGACATAGTTTGATTGCCATTTTTGCTTTTTTTAAGGTAAGTCAGTGCTAGCTCCCGCAACCCCCCCAAACCCTTTTTCCCCATCCAAAAGGTGACTTTGTGGGGCCAAAGTACCCCAATGGGGTTAACCCCTTAAAACTCCCCACCCCCTTCCCAACCCACAACCCAATAAATTCTCCCTATTTTTTCTAAATAAAGGGAAAAACCTTATTTTAAAACCCAAAGAAACGAAAGTTAAAAGGCCTTGTTTTATGGGGTTTAGGATAAAAGTTTTTTAAAAAACCCTTTTTAAGAGTATTTCAACGGGGGCCTTTTTTTTCATTTTTGGCCCCTTTTGGAAAAAAACAGGTTTTTTAAAAAACTATTAATTTTTTCGGGGAGATAATTTTTCCCCCGGGGGAAACCCCTTTTGTCCCTTTCAGGGGGGAAAAGACCTGGGCCCCACCCTTTTGGCAACTAAAAAACCCTTTGAAGAAAAGCGGGGGTTTTAAAAATTCGGGGCCCCCCCCTAAACCAAAATTATTTTTTCTAAAAAACCCGGGTGTACAACCCCAACAACAAACCTTCCATTTTGCGTTGAAAAAATTTTTTTTTTTCTTTTTCTTTTCCTTTCAAGGGTTAAAAAATTAATAAAAATTTGGTTTTTTTTTTTTCAAATTAATTTTGAAGGCGAAATTTTCTTTTTCTACAAAAACGCGGGAACCCCCCTTTAAAAAAACCTTCCCAAAAAAGGCTAACTTACATATTTTCCCTTTGGAAATTAAAAATTTTTCAAATATTTTTCAATACTGCACGTTTAAAAATTTTTTCAATTTTTTTCTTTTTTTAAAAAAAATTTTTCTTAATTTTTTAAAAAACCAGTTTTTTTAAAAAAGATTTTTAATTTTACTTTTTTTTCTTTTTTCTTAAAAAATTAATTTTTCCTAAGGAGGACCCAAAACCCTTGGTAATTTTTCTAAGGACGGGGTCTGGAAGGGGTTCACATACCCTTTTTTCCCTTTTTGGCCATGTTAAAAACGGGGTTTTTCCAGCCACCCTTTTTCATAATGTAATTCAGGAAGGGATTTCCCGGGGCCCCAAAATTGTTTTTTTAAAAACCCCTTTGGGGATTTTTAACCCCTGGTAAATTTAAAAGAAATTTTCCAAAATTTAAAAAAGGGAACCACTTTTCCCCTTTTTTATTAAACGATTCACCACAATATCAAAAAATTTTTACTTCAAAAAGGAAATTTTTAAAAGGGGTTAGTTGGGGGGGGGGGAGGTTCCTCCAATTGTTCAAAAAAAGGGTGTTTTAACTTTTTGCCCCCCGGTTTGTCCTTCCCGGGACAGGGAAAACTTATACGATTCAACCCTTCCCAAATTTTAATTTTTCTTGTTTTCCCAATTGAAAAATTTTCCAACAACTTAATTTAGGGAATAAAGGTTTTTCGAAAAGTTGAAGTATTTTTTTTACGGTTTGGAAAACAAGGGGAAAATTAAAGTGTTTTTTTGGGGCCTACCCCTTTTGGGGAAAATAAATTCCCAATAAATGCTAACCCAGGGTTTTTTGGGGAATGAACTTTAAAAAAACCTAAAAAAAAAATTTGGCCCCCATTTACCAGGTCCAATTTCCTCCCCAAAAGAAAAGTTAATCCAGGCCGGGTTTTTTCCTTTGCAAATAAGATCTTTATTTTCTTTTCCCTCCAAAAGGGGTTCTTGAAAGAAAAAAAGGTTGATGGGAAAATTTTAAAAGGGGGGTAAAGGGGTTCCCTTGGGGTTCATTTAAGGGAAAATTTTTTGAGGGAAACAAAGGGTGTGAAGAAATTTTTAATGCCCAAAATTTAAACCCTTTGGCCCTAAAAAGGGGTTTGAATTTTGCTTATTTTCTATTTCCCCTGTCGGAAATTTTAAACCTTTTAATTTCGTTTTCAACACTCAAAAAAGGGAAGGTACAAATTTCAATTTTTCCAACACCACAGGGGCCGGGTTAGGGGAACCTTTTTCAAAATTTTATTTTTGCCAAGTAAATTTGGGAAAAATTTCTATTTTTCTAAAATTTTTTTTAAACTAAATGGAAAAAGGGCTTTCTAAGACATGGATGCCCCTCCAAATTTAAATATAAGATTACATCTCTTCAAAAACCCTGATTTAAAATTTTTCTTAGGAAAAAAAAAAAGGCCACTGGGGGCAAACGGCCCATTAAAGATCCAAATTTCCAAAAGGCAATAACCAACCCTTTTTAACCAAAAATTTTTCAGGCGGGTTTATGTTCACTTAAGGTAGGAGCACGGAAACTGACCAAAGGGCAGCACAACTAGTCGGGGTCCAACTCAAACCCACCCAAAACCCACTCGTGTTTTAAATCCAACCATTTTTAAAACAAACTAACGTCTTGGGCTTCTATAACAGCCCGGGGAGTTTTTCCACTCATCCAAAACCCTCATTCCCAAAAACCAATGCCCCCCTATACCCCTTCCTGAACCCTAAATTTTTTTCCAGTTTAAAAAACCTTTCCCTGGGAGAGATGAAGGCCATTAAGTAGAGATTTCATAACAATTGGACCTTTGCAAAATTTTCCCCCCGGGGGAACTCGGGGAAAAAGTTTTGGTATCTTGTAGACTCTGCCACTGAAACCCCATTTTTGGGTTTTCACCCTGAAGGTAATTACTAAGGAATGTATTGCAGAGCCCCCCAGAGACTCCAAGTGCTAGCAGATTTCCCAAACAGCCCTCTTGGCCAACCCCTCTCGAAAACACCAAAAATGGGGGCTCCTACTAGCTGTTTGGGGGATTAAAATTCAGTTTTTTGGTTTTAACATAAAGAAATTTTTGAAAAAAGGGGGTCAGCTGCACAGACCCCTTTTTTTTGAAACCAACGGGACGATCACAAAGAAATAAATGATGGTAAAAAATTCTATCATTTTCATTGAAAATTATTATCTCAAGGATTTTCCCAATGACTGCAAAGGTCCCCAAATATTTTAGTTTTTTGTTTTATATTTTTATAATTACTACCATGTACCAAATATAACTTTTCTACACAAGTAGCAAAAACACGTTTTTAATAGCCCATTTTAAAAACCGATTTTGTGACGCATCCACAAGACCCCTCGGGGCAGTAGTATTTTTTTATAAAAAAAATAGCCCAAAATTCCCAGACTCAAAAGCAATTTTTTTTGCTTTTAAAAAAAGGGAACGAACTTTTAACCGCAACTTGAACTGACGGCTTTAAAACGTATGAGTAAAATTTTAGTGTACAGACATAACGCAATCCACAATATGACAGACACTTTTTCCCTGAGTTTAATAACAAAACAAAGTAATGTTCTTAAAAACAAGGCTGCTGCAGCCCCTTTTTTTTAACTACAAATTCCCTTTTTAAATCCCAACAAAGTACTATCCCTTTTTAAAAAATATCCCGGGGTCAGTTGTTTTAGGAGAACAAACTTAATATGCCCGGGAAGGGAAGCTAGCATGGGTTAAGGGGCCGAGATGAAAAGGGGAAACAAATTAAAATTGCCAACAAAGATTATTTTTTCACCTAAGGCAGTTGTAGGGGTTTCTGTAGTTTCTGCAAAGCTGAGGTACCTGAACCAATTTCTGATTTAAATTTGCTTTTTTTTTTACTTTAAATTTAAACAGAGAACAGCTTTTGGTATTTTAAAATTTTTTTTAAAAAAATGGGTATCATTCATAATTTCCCACAACCCCCCTTAAGAACTAAAAACAAAGAATCCACAAAAAGGTATTTATAAATGAATCTAAAGAAGCATACGGGAAAAACCCAAAATTTATTGTAAAAAACAAGGTTTAGGACATTGATAATGTCCTCAAAAGAAGAGGGAAACCTAAAAAGACTTTTTAGAAGCCCCTTACAAAGGAAAAACCATTTTTCCTACCAGGAGCCCCTTTCCCCCTAACTTTAAATTTAAAAGTATAAAATGTCCATTTGGAAAAAGGGCGCACTGGGAAAACAGGAGCACTAAAACATTATACAAAGTTTTTTGGAAACCCTCTGAGAGAAATTGATGTAGAAAAATTTTTTAAATTTTTTTCGTAAATCTATCATCCAATTGACTTCAAGTATATTTTGGACTACTAATTTTTGGGCCCCCAAAAACTCGAAGTATTAGTCAAACCTTTAGGGGGACACTAGCAGACTACAGTGGTCCCCTTTTAAATTTTAATTAGACCCAGAGACAATATCCCGATCAAGGTGTACTTCCGCCTTTTCTGCACGACGTCAAAAGGGGGACAAACCGGAGATCGTCACTAATTTTTAAAACTCGGGGTGCCCCCAAAATATTTAAACTCGGACAAAAAAACAAACTTCGTGGCGACACCAGTTTTTTATTTACTGAACGTTTTTCAACATTATGGGGGCCAAAAAACCCCCCTCATACCCCGGAAGTGGGAACTGGGGAAAATTCCCTTACTTCCCGGGCACTATGGGAAAAGGAAAAAAATTTTGCAAGTGAAGGCTCGATGAAAAACTCAAGGTTCAGTAAAAAATCCCCAGGAAAACTTGTAAACCCAGAAAAGTTTAGTCTAGAATTATTAAAAAATAAGGTAAGCCAGAGTGTGGGCTTTTTAAAGGCCAAGCGGACCGGGAAAAGTTGTTTTAAACTCCTCTCCTCCTATGTGCGGGTTTTTTTTGGGATTTTTCTTTTTAAAGGGCAGTAGGTTTAAAAACGTTTCCCAAGATGGGAAAAAAAAAGGGGGGGTTTAAATTTTTTTCAAGGAGGGAAAAAAATACCCTGGATACAAACACAAAAAAAAAACTACTAAGAGTAATTACTTAATATTTGTCCCCCCAAACTGACAGTGAGGGGTTTTTTTCATATGCTACTAGTCATTAGGGGTCTGCACCTGGGGGGTTTTTCAGCTGAGCCCGCCAGGTGAATAATTAAAACCTTTTTCTTGGGAAATGGTTTTTAAAAGGAATGTAGTCAGAAACTGGGAAAAGATCTTTACCATTTTTTGGGTAAAGAGTTTAAAAAAATATTTCCGTTAAATTAAAGGAGGTCCAATTTTCTAAACTCTTTTCCAGCATAATATGAATTCATTTTAGAGACCAGAGTCCCCGTTTAAAAATGCATTTAAATAAGGGAAAACACTATCAAAGTTTTTTGCCAGTATTTTATTTAAGTTTTTATGAAAAAAGGGAAGGGTTAGTCAAGGTTTTCCTAGTGATTTTTAAAGGGGGATTTCTGCACCCACAGAAGAAAGGGCAGGGCAAGAGCTCGAAACTCCCACTTTAGTTGTGAAGTTTTGGATCACCTATTCCCAAATTAATCGAAAACATTTTTAAAAATTTTCCATTTGTTTCTTTTGTTTGGGTTGTGAAATCAAGGGCTTTCCTTTGGGAGAAACCTTTTCAACAGAAAAGTACCCCAAAAACGTCTCACGTAGAAATTGATTGAAAAACCAAAAAAAAAAAAAAAAGAAAAAAAATCCCCGTTTGCATTCGTATGTACATAATTTGAGCTTTTGGTCGCCCGGGAACCCTTTAACCCCAAACCTCCCCCCCCAAAAAATTAAACTAGTAAAACAAATCCCTAAGAGTGGGTATGTGAAAATTGGGGGGCAGATGTTTGGGGCCCTAATATTATGTTAAATTTCGTAAAAGACTGGACTTTAGTTGTAACTAGCAAACCCAACCAATAGAGGGTAGAGGGTGGTAGAGGACTGATGTTTTTTTTGGAAAAAGCCCGCAGTCGGGTTTAAAACTCAGTGACTAGGGGCTCAGTGCCACGCTGTCTTCCTAACCCCCGCCTTTGGGGAAACCAGGCCCTATTTTGGGGCAAAATCTCTTCCCAGGGCCCTTTAATTTTTAAAATATTCTTAAATAAACAAAAGGTGGCTTTGATCACAGGAACGATCTCACAATGGGAAAAAAAAAAATTTAAAAAAATTTCAAAACCCATTTGTGATAGAGAATCCAATTTATTTAAAATTTTTCAAAGGGACGCAAGGGAAAAGCCCCGGGGAAGTGCCGGGAAAATTTTTAGGAAAAATTTTTCCCAAAAATTTGAAGGTACATGCTATGATATTTGGGTCGAATGTTTGCCCCCCTGTTGATCGAACATAATAGTTTTTCCCCCTCTTCTGGGCCAAGAGAAATTTTAATTAATTTTCTTCGGGATAGATTTCACTTTTTTTTTAAAGGGGAAAAATTTCCCTTTAAAATTTTGGCACATAATGTACTACCAAAATTTTGATGTCATTACTATATTCAGGAAAATATACGGGCCCAGGTGGGAAAACCTTTCCCCAATTACCGAAATATAACTTAAGGCAATAAAAATGTCAAATGATTTTTTTGTCTGGAAAAAACCCCCCACTTTCTCTCCTATCCCTGCAGAGTCCCAGTGAACATGCAAAATCATGGTTTTTAAATATATGCTGGCAACTTTTTCATTAACCCCCTTCAATATTTATGCCCCAGCTAATCAATTTCAACCTTTAAAAAATTCTAGATTTACAAACAATGTGAACCTTCCCTAAATTTTTCAGATTTTAAAGGAAAAGGGTAATGAATATTAAAGGAATTAAAAATAATCACATTCTAAATAAGAACGATAATACAGAATTTTTGGGGACATTGAGTGGCTTATGTTAGGGGGCATATTAAAAAAATGGGTTTTTAGACTTAAAATATCATAAGTTGTTTCACGAATTATAGCTGATGAAACTTCCCAACCCGACCACTTTTTCCAAAACTCACAACTATCAATCTGGATCATATTTCCAGGGATAAAGGAGGTAAATACAAAAGGTAACACTTTTACAAAAAAAAATCATGGGGGGGGGGGAAGACAAATTAACTGGGTTGTATTCTACAATTTTTTTTCAGGGGATTTTGGCTAAAATTTTCAAACCTTTTCGTGAAGGAATAATTCATGTGTGATTTGGGAAACCCATAAAAAAAAAAAAACTTTCCGTTTCCCTGATTTTTGAATTTTCCCTTTTGTGGCCCTTCCCCCAAGGGAAATTTTTTCAGTCATAGTGGAGGGCGAGAGCCCTTCCCGTGGGGACCGTTCACTAATAACCAAAAAAATCAAAACCCAGTGTCCAAAAATTTTTCTTTTGGGGTGGCAAACAAAATTTACTTTTGGGAGTTTAGACCCTTTCCCGTTTTTTAATTCTCCCGGCATTTCCCTCATGGTGTTTTAAAAAGAAAGAATTCCAATTGGGGACCACGGGGTAAGGGTTTTCAATTAATAAAAAAAATTTTAAAACCGGTGTTCCCCCAAGGAATTTAAGGAAAAAATTTCCCCCTTTCCTAGGGGAAGGGGTTTTGAAGAATTGGGAGGTTTAAGGGGGGGGTAATAATGAGTTATAAAACCCTTTCAAAGGGGTAATTGGGGTTTAAAAAAAGTAAACAATGAGTTACGGGCCCTTTTTCAAATTTTTTTTTTTTTTTTTTTTTTTTTTTTTTTTTTTTTTTTTTTTTTTTTAAAAAATACCAATATATTGTTATTGCAAAATCGGGGTCAACTATACTAGGCCACCTACCCCTTTCCTCATTTTAAAGACCTTGGTATTTTCAATACAGTAAAAAACCCAATTTTTGGAGGGAAAAGTTTTGCTTGGGACTCCACCCAAGGGGGAGACTTTTTCATAGCAAATATTAACAGGGCCTTTTCATAATTAGTAAAGGTTTTTAAATAAGACTATTTTAATCCTGGCACTTTTTTTTCATTAAAACCTTAGTAGGTTTATGTTTAAAAAAATTTTAGGAAAAAACTTTTTAGGGGGGCTTTAAAAAAAAACCCCCATTAAAACGAAAGGACTGAAAAATCCCCCATTTACGTCCCCTTCCCGGGCATTTTTAAAATACTTTTTCAAAAAACCCTTAACAGGAAAAAGAGGTTTCTTTCGAAAGATAACCTACTACCCAAACCCGAGCAGGTTACCCCCGGGTTTATTCAATTTTTATCAAAATTTTATATCAAAAAAATATAAAAAAGCTTTTAAAAATTTTTAAGGGGAAAAGGCAAAGCTTTTAGTACCATTCAGAACATTTTCCTTTAAACAAGCCCAATAAAGACGAGGGGGGAAATTTAGGTCTGATTTTTACAGTAAAACTTGTAAGGACCCTTTCTTAAAATTTTACAAAGGGCCCTTCCAGTTAAAAGCCCTGATTTTTTTTAAACAAATTGTCAATTTTTTAATTTTTGATAAAACGGGAACTTTTGGGCCCGGGAAATAGGAGGGACCCCCTTTGATGAAACTAAGTTACAACCTAAAAAAGGGAAAATTATCAGGGACTTATCTAAAACTTCTGAAGACATGCTATTCATCTTAGTAGGGGCAATGATGGGCCTTTTATTTAATAAAAGTAGTTTAAAATCGGTGACGGGGGAAAAATCCCTTCATCAATATTTACGTTCTTTACAGTAAATCAGATTCAACATTCCCTGGGAAACATTTTTTTGGTTTGTTGAAATATGAGATGAAAAGATTCTCATGAATCTCTTTTTTTTTCGCCCAATTTGTTTGCAAAGGGTCATTTGTTTTTTTCAGGGGGAGAAAGATTAAACTTTTAAAATGGTTTTAAAATACCGAAGGTTGTTGGGAAAGAACAAAAGCAACAGTTAGGTTTTTTATTATGAAACGTTTCCCCTACACATACTACTTAAATGAAAAAAGCCTACGTGAAGGGAAACGTTTCATAATAAAGCCCCCTAACTGTTCCCATTTGTGTCTTACCGGGGAAAAGATGAGGGAACATTGACACTCATTTTTCTTGTGTTCGCAAAAAAGCAAACAAACCTTTGGGGCTTCTTTTTCAAAAAGTATAAATAATTGAAGTCCTCAGGTTGTTCTTAAAAAATCTATTTATCCTTTTGGTTTTAGGCCCTTTAGATTTGTCCCACATTTTTTTGGTCCCCAAAATTTTACGAAGGGGATATAAAGCTCGGGAAAACGTGCAGAGGAGGATAAACAAATTTGGACCCAAAGTATCAAAAATTTCCCTATGAGGATAGACTGGGGGCCCTGATCTCGCTCTCTAAAAGGCGTAGAATTGGGGGGGAAAATGATTGAGATGTAAAGGGAAAAAACAGGAATAAAAAAAAAGGGGATGTAAATGGCGTGCTGAAAATATAAACCCGGACAGGACTGGCAGCAAGGGTTTTTAAAGGGTTGGAAAATTTTGGGATTTGGAAGGACATGGGAAAGCAAGGTTTGGAAATAGATTTGGGGATGTGGAAAAAAAACTCCCGGGGTACCGTATAAAGAAGCCTTGTTTTTTTAAAAATGGGTTTGGGAAAAATACATGAGTGGGTGTGAGTTGGCCCCGCTAGCTTGTGCTCCCGGGTCGGGTTGCCTTTGCCCCCTTCATTAATTTAAAAGTGCCCTACAGGTGGTCATTTTTTTTAGGCCGGGGGGGCGTGGCCCTGGTTCGCCTGTTGAAAGAAATTCCTTCTTTCTTAGTTTTATGTTTAAATTTAAAGGGACACATTGAAACATCGGGGTATTTTTAATTGGGAGGGCATCCCCCACCCAGTGGCTTTATCAATTACAAATTCCGGGAAAACCCATAATTTTGGACAGTAAAAATATGTCGAAATGAGGAAATTTCAGCCCCTAACCTGGAGTGGGTGCGAAGGAAAACCTTTGTCGGGGAAGATTCTGTAGCAAAAAGAAAGGGCGCCTGACTTTATTTACCAACGTCAGGGGGGAAGGGGGACGGAAGCGACGAGGGCATAGTCATTGGTAGGGGGGTTTCCCCCCAGGGAAAATTTGGTCCTTCCCAAAGAGAGGGGTTAGTTTTTAGTATATTGTCGTAGTCGTAAAGGGTTATGTAAATTCCCCCCAAAATTTCAAGTTTCCCAAAGATGTTGCAGTTGGGAAAACCCTTTTTTCCCGGGGTAATCCGCCTACCAGTGCCTATCCCCTTCCGTCGCTAAAAACTTCCCATTCCCCTGACTTTTTGTATATAAGGTCAGGCCCTTGCTTCTCCCTCAAAAACCCACGAATGGTGCTTTTCGCACCTACTCCTATTTGGGGACTGTTTCCCTAATCTTTGTACTTAGTTTTTAACTGTCTTCAAGTTATGTCCGGGGAATTTGTATTGTTTAAAGCCGGGAGGGGCGAAAAGTCTACAAAAAAGGATACCCAAAAGTTCCATGTTCTTAATTTCTTCTTGTCGGTATTTTTTTTTCCATTTTTGTAAACTTATGTTCTTAGGGGTCATTTTTTTTTAAAAATTTTCTAGTTCAGCTCGAGGTTTTAAACATTTTCCCAATACAAAAAAATTTGGGCCCCTACTCCCTGTTCCCTTTAAATTGTTGTTTTGTTTTTCCCATGCATTTGTTAAGGGAGCTTGTATACTTCTGAGTAATTTCTGGGGTGGGAATTTTCACAGCTACTTTCCCCAGTCCACCCCACCCTATAAAAAATCTTAAGTTACCAATTTGTGGGATCATTATAAAACTCCTGAGGGGGGTTCTTTTTCTATTTACATGATATGTGATCAAGTTCTCAAAGGCAACAACTAAATCAAAATTTTACGGGACCCCAAAGGGCCCCGAAAATTTAAACTATTTGATCCAAAAAAGTTAATTAAGTTTTCATTTTTATTTATTCCTTTCTGCTTTAAATAAGATTTAAGATTAAAGAGTCTGGGAAAATTTTCAAAAGAAAATTTATTGGTTTTCGAACACAGGGGTAGTCTTGTTCCTGTGTACCCGGTTTTAAAACGAGTCAGCGCCATAATCAATAACAAACAAAGTTTGGTAGGGCAAAAAAATCGGAAAAGTAAACTTATATTATTTATCTTCACTAAAAAAAAGCATTTCATTATGTAAAAAATATTTACAGGAATATGTACTCATAACACTTTTGGGTAGCCAAAAACACTGTTTAAAAACATTTACGACTAGGGCATTGGGGCAAATCTACCAAATTTTCTCAAAGAAACCCCTTTACTTCGCTGCCAGGATTGGGGGTTTTTCGGGTTGGCGGTTAACAGAGCTCTTAGAATAAAGGGGGGGGGGACCTGTTATACTTTTCAATAGATGGCCATTGGGCAGGAGGGGGTTTCCCATATGGGTGGGTTTTTACATACGTCGAAATAAAAATTTTAAGGTTTCTCCTTTGCTTTCCACAATTATCAACAAATCTTGTGTATGTATGTTAGTGGAAAATTTTAGACACAGGTCTAAATTCCTTTATTTACAAGTAGAGTGGGAAAAGTCTCCACAAAATTTTGACCCTTATCTTGCTTTTTAGAAATCTGAGTATTTTTTAAATTTCTCCAATTTCTTTTTGCCCGGCACAACAGTCTCCAAGAATTTGGGAAGGGTTTTTTATTATGGGATGTGGTAAAAATATCAATTTAAACTTTATTAATTAGCTTCGGGAAAAAATAATGAAAGGGATATTGAAAAGTTGCCCGCATTTTAAAATTTAGCACCTTTATATTGCATGGTCATCGATCGGCGGGGCCAGGGGAAAAAGTGGAAAGTAATTTTTTGACATCAAACACATAACAATTTTATTGACCTTAAGGGAAAATTTAGAAAATTAACGAAAAAATTTTCCAAATTCGAACTCTGTTCCTGAAAGCAAATGACATAAAAATTCTTGGTAGCACAACGTCATGCAAAAAGGGGGAACCCTTTTTCCCGGGGGGGAATTTCGGTTTGGGAAAAAAATGTAAACTAATTTTAAAAGAAAATAATTAAAAAATGGGGGTTTTAAGAAAGTAAATGCGAGGGTCTTGGCAAGAGGGTGGAGTTTAAAAATAAAGAAACACAACAAATGGGAGGGGGGGGGGGGCACATGCTCTTTGCTGATGACACTGTGCTTTTTGGGGGAATTTTGAAGAGAAGTTGCAGAACGGGGTTTGGGGGATGAATTTGGTTTGGGGGTGCAAAAGAAGAAAATTTAAAAGGGGAATACAGGAAAGAGGGAAGGTTATAAAGGGTAACAAAAAAAATTAGGGGATAAAGATTGATTTTTAATTTTGGGGGGAAAAGAGTATGGAGGAGGTGAACTTTTTCAGATAAATTTGGGAAAATGGGCGTGCCGCGGTGGGGGCCCATAAAGTGAGGTGAATCATAGAATTGATTTAGGGAAAAAAAGTGAGTGGTTTCACTTAGGATCTGGGAGACAAAAAAACTTTGCCCTTTGGGGGCAAAGAGGGGGAAAGTTTGAGAGTATAGTTTTTTCCAACCTCTTATATGGGTGTAAGCTGGGTGATGAAATTGGGGAGGGCAGGGGGGGGGGGGGGGGGGGGGGGGGGGGAGTTTTGGGGGGGGGCGGGAAACCCTGGGAGGGAGTGGGGAAGGGGTTTTTAGGGGCAATGTGGGGTGGGGAATAAATGCCAAAAGGAAATTTTGTAGTTTTTAAAAAGGGGGGTGGGGTTCCCAAAGGGGTTGGGGGAAGTTAAAGGAAAGGGTTTTTTTTGGGGGGGTTGGTTCCGGCATTTTTTATAGGAATGAAGGAAACAAAGGAATTTACTTTTGGGGGGTTCAAAATCTTTAATTGAAGGGGAAAAGGGGAAGGTGTCCCGGCCTTAGGGGGAAGGGGTTGGCCCCGGGGGGGGGGTTTTGTTGCAGGTTTGGATTAAAACACCCCCGGAAAACGTGTTTTGGGGGTGAAGGGGGAAAATTTTTTTTTAAGGGACCCTGCTGGTTGGGAAAAAGGGGGGTGAAAAAAAAAAAAAATAAAAAAACCGGGAACCCGGAGGGCCGGGAAAATTAGGCCCAAAATAAGTTTTTCCTCATTTTTGAAAGGGTTTTTAAAATGGTTTCCCGATTTACAAAACTGAGTTAAAAAAACCCTTCTCAAACGTTTTAAAAGGAAATTTTTTATGGTTTAAAGGCCCCTTTTTTTTTTCGGGTATCCTTGGTGGGAATTTTTTTCCCGGGGTTTTAAAAAAAAAAAAAAATAAAAAACTTTTTCTTTTTGGAGGGCTATGGGTTCCTTCTTCAGAGCTTAAAACATATTGGGGCATTCATTTCCTTTTTAAAACAATTTTCTTAAATTTTCTTTTGGACTTAACCAACATATTCCTAAGGGGGGTATCGAGTTTGAAACTTTCCCCCCCCCTTTTTCCCCTCAAAAACCCCCTTTGAAAATCGTAAAATTTTTCAAAACCTTTTTTTTAAAAACAACCCTTTTTAAAATTTTCCCAAAAATTTTTCTTACTTGATGGGAAAATTTTTGCACAAAAAGGTTTGGGGAAAAGGCCCCTTTTTTAAAACAGGAAATTTGGTTTTTTTTTGTTAAAGAGGAATTTTTAAGTTTGTCCCTTCCTTTTTAAATCTTTCCAAAAAATATAATTTTTTGGGATTCACTGGGCCCGGGCTTTGTAGGGGTTTAAAAAAATTTATCGTAAAGTTTAAAACTTCAGTAATATTTTTTTGTACCCAAAGTATTTACCTCGGTTATTTATAATTAACCTTCCCTTGTCTTCACTGTCGGACACTTTCTACAGATGTCAAATATTTCTTCTCCACCATGAAAATAATTTCTTATTGTAAGTTTGGAGAACACATATTAAGTGCATACTACTTACTAAGCATTTCTTTGTGATCGCTTCCGTAGGGAATTTCACCACATTATTATTTTTCCCAGGTGTAGACC
Organism: Cherax quadricarinatus; assembly: GCF_026875155.1. NCBI lineage: Eukaryota > Metazoa > Arthropoda > Malacostraca > Decapoda > Parastacidae > Cherax > Cherax quadricarinatus. The sequence goes on from NC_069407.1 coordinate 67,792,338, forward strand.
TCTTCTTAATAACTAGTGGCACAGGCCAATAACCCGTAACTGTCAGTGTGGAGATAACTGATCATTTCAGTTTGTTCTCTTTCGGAAAAATTTATCATATTAAGGTCTTTAGCTAAAAAAAATTGAAAAACAATATAAAAAATAGGGGCGTGACTTATTTTCACAAAACTGCATGAGCTGTCCGCCAAGACAGTGGATTTAAAGAAGTGACACAATCCACAACTAAAGGTATAACGTGTCCGGCATAAATAGGACTCATAACACAAACCCATTTGTTGTCACGGTACCAACAGTGAGAGTGAAGTGCCCGAGAGTTTCAAAAAGACTGCAAGAGTAACTTAATTACCAGGAAGCTAGTGAAAGGCGACTTGGTTATCCAACATTTTCATTGGTTCCTTTATTTCACTCAGACAGAGCCTTCATAAAACAGGTCTTTGAATATCATAGCTCTGTTAATTATGGCTCGTAAAGGCTGGTCAAGGCTAAAAATTTTTTATTGCTGGTGTATTTCTCCTGCTCAGCATGTATTGTTCAGTCGAATATAACTGTTACAAATGTATCTGAGACAGCAGAAGAATGGAGAGGCAATTTTGAGGTCTTTAGTCAATCATTAACTTATCAGTATTAAATATCATTAATATTATGAATACTTTCTGTCTCTGCAACACCATATCATCTTTGTACAGAGGATTTTTCCTCAGGTTTACTGCTGAACAACAATTTGGCAAGACTGATTTGCACTAGTGAGCACCACCAACCAGTAACGCTGGTACCATCTCACCTCTGTCTCTACTCTGTAAGTCACTCTCCATATGACTGTTCAAGGTTAAAAGACTGACCACCTACAATCAAGGTTAAGAGACTGATCACCTACAGTCAAGGTTAAGAGACTGACTAACTACAATCAAGGCTACAAGACTGATCACCAATAATCACTATGTAACATAATTTTTGTTCCTGGCAGTTGTTATTTTCCAACTCATTTTATTGTAAAACAATATAAAATGCCCATTATTACTTTTAAACTTTGTTTTTGTGTCTTGAAGGATGATTTAAAAAAAAGGTTAAATTTCAGTATTTTTGCTAGTTATGGATGTAAAACAAAAACATATAATAAAACAAATAAAATTTACATAAAATCAGTTTTAGAAAAATTTTATTTTAAGCTTTCTGAAACATATTTACAAAGTTAGAAATGAGCAGTTTTTCTAGATTTACGAGCATGCAACAAATCACTTTCCCGCTTAAGCCCCCAAATGTAGTCTCCCATCATGTATTCATTATAAGATCCCTGATATGTGTTCAAAGTTCATTATATATTGGTGGAAGCGCTTCCCTTACTCCTCTGAGTATGCTACCATATTCTCCTTGAAATTGTCAAGATACGGACATCCTACAGCCTATCTGAGCATAGCTTTCTCTCAAGGTCTCAGCAAGTTCCACATAATTGTCAGCCTTGTTGTCGCCCAGAAATCCCTTGGCTACAGCAACAAAACTCTCCCAGACTTCTTTTTCCTTCTCTGTAAACTTCTTTGGAAATTCTGAACACTCCATGATTTTCCTGACTTGTGGTCCAGTGAAGATGCCAGCCTTCACCTTTGCCTCTGATAGCTTGGGAACGAAGCCTTAAAAGATACCTGAAGGCTGCAGACTCGTTGTCAAGAGTTGCAACAAAGCTTTTTATTAGCTCTAGTTTGATGTGTAATGGAGGGAACAGAACATTTTGAGGATCCACCAATGGTTTATGTTTGTTATTATGTCTTCCTACTGAGAACTCAGTCCCAGTGCTTCCTCTGGTAATGTGCTGCTCTGTCTCTACTATCCCTATGACAGGGGTACTTGGTAAAACCTCTTTGGAGTCCCATCAAAAATGCCACCATTTTGAAGTCTCAATTAACCTCCCAGCCATATTTATCATAGTTCAAAGCTTCCGGTAGAAGTTTGACATTGTTGTAGTCCTCCTTAAGAGCATTGAATGAGCCAAGGGAAGAGATGGATACTTGTTCCCATTGTGCAGAAATACAGTTTTTAGGCTTCTGGAGGAGCTGTCAATGAAGAGTCTCCACTCATATGGATTGAGGTCATTGAGGTCTGTTTGGTTTGGGTAATAAGGATTCCTCCCAACAGCTGCGTCTGTGCTCTTCGTTTTCTGATTTGCTGCTTTCTTCTGACGGTTGACTTCCTTCTGGAGGTGTAGGTACAGGAAGATCTGCACTGGGTGGTACTGGTGCAATAGAAGAGGGAAGGTCTGGATAATAAATAGCAGGTGCAATATTTCCAGTTTGGCCTTTGAAAGGACCCGCCAGGCAGAAGTAGCAGTTGGTTGAGTGATCAGTGGGTTCATGCCATATTCTAGGAACAGCAAAAGTCTTGGCTCTTTTTTTCTTCTCTATACCATCCTGTAAAAGAACATAAGAATTAGTTTCTGTTACATACATTTAATTTAAAAAAGTTCCTGCTCAAGATTTTATCCATCAAATAACTAATGACTTTCTAACCTTCCAATGTTTTCTTACAATGTTCACAAGCAACATGAGGTGCCCAGGTCTTGTCTTGGTCCACAACTGGCATGCCAAAATATGCTTTGTAAGCTTCACTCATTTTTTAGATGCTGTTACAGAGAACGTCTTTGCTCTTGTCTTAATGAATTGACCACATATGTAGCAGAATGCATATAGTGAATGATTGCAGCCCCTTGATGCCATTCACTTCTTCCGATGTGTCATCTCAGGCAGCCAGAGCTGAACTGAATGCTGGTTTGTCAGCTCCTGTTTTTATATTTGCCAGGCAAATCGCTAGAGCATAATAGATTTACATCAGTCTTTCTTGAAAGTGTTCCAGAAGTGTCCTGACCACAAAAGCAAAGTTTTGGGATCAAAAGTGCTTTTTTTTCTTAAATTTTGTATAGCTATAAAGAATTGGGAAATGATGCTTAATTCCCAGGAAGACAATAAAAGTGAAATTTTGTTATATAGTGTATAATCAAGCCTAAGAAACTGACAACCTACAATCAAGGCTAAGAATTTAACCACCCACAATAAAGGCTAAGAGACTGATCTTCTACAATCAAGACTAAGGAACTGACTACCCATAATCAAGGCAAAGAGACCAGCCGCTTACTATAAAGGCTAAGGGACTAACCACCTACAATCAAGGGTAAGGATCTTACCACCTACATTCAATGTAAGTGGGACTGATCACCTACAATCAAGGTTAAGGGTCTGAACACAAACACTCAAGGCTAAGGGTTTGAACACCTAGAGTCAAAGCTAAGGGTATGACCACCAGCAGTCAAGGCTAAGAGTCTGACCACCTACAATCAAGGCTAAGGGTCTGACCACCTACAATCAAGGCTAACTGGCCACCAACAATCAAGGCTAAGGGTTTGACCACCTGCAATCAAGGCAAAGTGTATGACCACCTACAATCAAATCTAAGGGAATGAAATACTACAGTCAAAGCTAAGGGATTGACCCCCTTACAATCAAAGCTGAGGAATTGGTCCCCCCTACAATTAAAGCTAAGGGACTGACCACCTACAATCCCCTACATGAGTAACCATTGTACTGGAATGATGAAGCCTGCTGAGCAGGCGAAACTTTTCGGGAATGAAGTGACCTCAATGCTGTGTACACGTGTCTCTGGCATCAAAGGTATTATTATCTTTTAAATTATGTGTAGCATTAAAAGCAATGAAAAACATTACTAGACATAAGAAGGTTAAGAAAAGTGAATAACGTACAACAACTAAGTTAATATTGCCATAAGTTAGTAATAAGCAGAACTGACGAAATGAAAATTAGTACCGAATGATAAATATCGGATATAACAGGAGAGTGAAAAAGACATTTTTCAATCTAAAATTCACACAGTGAAAAAGAGGATATCAATGTTAGTCCGTCAGGACCATCCTCTCCTGACTATAAATAGAGTGGAACCTTAAAAATCGAACTGCTCCCAACACAACCAATTATGTAAGTGTATTTTTGTAAGTGCTTTTATAAGTGTATTTTTGAGGGTCTGAAATGGACTAACCTAATTTACATTATTCCTCATGGGAATAAATTCATTCGGTAAAGGCACTCAAACAGCCTTCTGGACCAAAGAAAGTTCGATATTTGAGGTTCCACTGTATCACTATAAAAGAGGACTAACCAAATTTGTGTATTTGTTTGTTTGTTTGAGAGAGAGAGTCTGTGTGTGTGTGTGTGTGTGTGTGTGTGTGTGTGTGTGTGTGTGTGTGTGTGTGTGTGTGCGTACTCACCTAGTTGTACTCACCTAGCTGTGGTTGCAGGAGTCGAGTTATAGCTCCTGGCACCCACCTCTTCACTGGCCGCTACTCAGTCACTCTTCCCGTTCCATGAGCTTTATCATACCTCTCTTTAAAGCTATGTATGAAGCCTGCCTCCACTACATCACTACCCAGACTATTCCACTTCCTGACAAGTCTGTGACTGAAGAAATATACTTCCTAACATTTCTGTGGTTCATCTGAGCCTTCAACTTCCAATTGTGACCCCATGTTCCTGTGTCTCGTCTCTGGTACAGCCTGTCTCTGTCCACATTCTCGAATCCTCTCAGTATTTTATATGTCGTTATCACATCCCTCCTAACTCTCCTGTCTTCAAGTGTCGTCAAGTCGATTTGCAAACCTTTGCACTTTCTCTAGTTTCCTCACATGCTTGGCTAGATGAGGGTTGCAAACTGGCTCTACATACTCCAATATGGGCCTAACATACACAGAGTACAGGGTCCTGAATCTCTCCTTATTAAGATGTCGAAATGCTGTTCTTAGGTTTGCTAGACACCCGTAAGCTGCAGCAGTTATTTGGATGATGTGCGCCTCAGATGTGCCTGATGTTATACTCACCCCAAGATCCTTTTCTTTGAGTGAGGTTTGTAGGCTCTGGCCCCCTAAATTGTACTCCGTCTGCGGTTTTCATTGTCCTTCCCAAATCTTCATGACTTTGCACTTGGTGGGGTTGAACTCCAGGAGCCAGTTGTTGGAACAGGCCTGCAGCCTGTCTAGATCTCTCTGTAGTTTTGCCTGGTCCTCGTCCGATTGAATTCTTCTCATCAACTTCACATCCGCGAACAGGGACACTGCGGTGTCTATTCCTTCCTTCATGTCGTTCACAAATACCAGAAAGAGCACCGGTCGTAGGACTGATGCTTCTGGCACCCTGGCGTCCAATCTGACACCTCGCCACATACAATGACTCGCTGTTGTTTTCCTGACAGGTATTCCCTGATCCATTGTAGTGCCTTCCTTGTTATCCCTGCTTTGTCTTCCAGCTTTTACACTAATCTCTTGTGTGGAACTGTGTCAAACGTCTTACTGTTCAAGAAAATACAATCTACTCACCTCTCTGTTGTATTAATGTCGTCACTATGTCATAGAACTTGAGTAGGTTTGAGACGCAGGATTTCCCAACCCTGAAATCGTGCTAGCTGTCATTGATAAGCTCATTCCTTTCTAAGTGCTCCACCACTCTTTTCCTGATAATTTTCTCCATAACCTCGCATACTATACACGTCAGTGACACTGGGCTGTAGTCTCCTTTTTTAAAAATTGGGACTACATTTGCTGTCTTCCATACTTCTGGTAGTTGCCTTGTTTCGATAGATGTGTTGAACATAGTTGTTAGTATTACACAAAGCACCTCTGCTCTATTAGCAGCCTCTTTACTTCTTCCTCAGTTTTATGTATTGTGTCCAACACTTGATGGTATACTCCACCTCTCCGTCTTTCTGGAGGCCCTTCTGTCTCCTCTTGGAGTCTCATGTTAAGCTCCTCACATACTTCGCAATCATTTTATGTGACCTCCCTCCTTCCTTCCTTAGCCTGATTACCTGGTTCTTGAGTGTTGTTTTCCTCCTGATGTTGCTGTACAACAGCTTTGGGTCAAAATTGTCTTTCGCTGCTATGTCATTCTCGTATTGTCTTTGGGCCTCCTTCTTACCTGTGCATATTCATTTCTGGCTCTACGACTGCTCTCCTTATTCTCCTAGGTCCTTTGCCTTCTATACTTCTTCTATTCCCTAGCACACTTGGTTTTTGCCTCCCTGCACCTTTGGGTGAACCACGGGGTTATCCTGGCATATTCGGTATTCCTATTACCCTTGGGTACAAACCTCTCATTAGCTTCCTTGCATATTTTTGTCATATATTCCATCCTATCGTTCACTGACTTCCTTGCCAGTTCTCTGTCCCACTGAACCCCATTCAGTGCCTGCA
>NC_069407.1:67799075-67839075 GCF_026875155.1 Cherax quadricarinatus
AAATTTGCAGACCATCTTGTAAAATTTAAGGAAACACTCGTGAATAATCTGGAGATCACTGAAGAGCTTGGCGCAAGTGATCACAAATCCATCACTTTTAGCATTAACTGGGAATGCAAGAATATTGATAATACAGTAAAAATCCCTGATTTTCGTTCTGCCGATTATAATGGACTTACGGAACATCTGTCTAATCTTGATTGGGGTTATCTAGCTGCGGTGTCTGCAGCCAGCACCACCCTACCGAGGAATGCATCACCAAGCTGAAAAATGCATCGCCACCCACTCCACAATGCCCGAACTGCAGGCAGAAACACCATGCCTGGAATCCTCGATGCCCCGAGAGGCTCGCCAGAATTCAAGAAGTCTGGAAGACGCCAAAAACTCGGCAACAGGCTACGACGGATCATCAAACGATGGGTGCAGAGAACCCTGCCATACCGCAGATCTCTCAGCAGCTAGACCAAGTCAATGCCCAGGAATTCCCAACCCTAGAAGCCTCAACCAGGCGTCAAGGTCAAGAACCTCCTGCACCCCTACCTCAACGAAGAAACAGAAATAAGAAGAACAGGAGGCGTCAACAGGGTGCATCGGGTCAATGCGATCAGCAGGCTGCACTAAACGAGCCCCCAACGGCCATAGCACGACAACGCAGGCACTCCTTACCCGGCACAGGCGCTTTGCAGACTCAACTGGCACCTCACCAGCAGATCCCGGCTACTCAACCTGGTATACAGCAACAGACCACGGTGCATACAATAAAGAAATCCAACCCTCAGCAGTCCCTACAGACCACAGCAGCCCAGATAATATCCACTGTTTCGAACCCATCTCCAAAGCAGGCCCTCACCAGGGAGGATCTCGTAGCACTCATCAAGTGTTTCACGGATCTATTTGCAACACAATCAACTGCACGGAACAACAGAGCGCATTCCGGCAGATGGTCAGTACTCTCCTGAGAGTGTGCTTTCTGACCGAAGAGGAGACAGTGGATGCCATGAATTTGCAGGTTCTCAGAGCGGGCAGGACTCAGTCTCCAGCTCAGGAAACAACAGCGATGGAATAGCCTCGGTACCAAATCACACCCTCAAGGTCCTACAATGGAACATTCAGGGCCTGAGGGGCAAACAGCACCTCTTGCTGGAGGCAGTAATTCGGGATCGGGTTGACATCGTCTTGCTACAAGAAACTCTGACTGTTCCGACTATGTACCCAAGACTACCCGGTTTTGCTGGGTATTTTCGGCACATGGACCCGGGCATTCACTGCAGAGGCACAGCTGTATTTGTATCCAATACAATACCTCACGAGGTTATAGCCAACCCTGTGGACTGTGGGGAGGATGTCGAGGTACAGGCCATCCTTGTGCACATACCTGGGGCGCCCATTACCATCTATAACATCTACAAGAACCCAAGACACACCCTCGACATTGCAGAGCTCCTCGCACTAGCACGTACTGAGTGTATTATTGTGGGTGGAGATTTCAACGCACATCACCCTATTCTGCACTCTCACTCAGCAACCAATGCTGCTGGCAGACATATAGCAATGCTCCTACACGATATTCCAGAGGTAAAGTTGCTAAACAATGGAGACCCCACACACCTGTTGGGTGGCTGCCTCGACCTTACCTTCGGGTCAAGACAACTCGCAGCAGGAGCCACATGGGAAAACTATCTCACCTTGTCAGTGAACCACTTTGCAGTGATCACCACCTTCAACATCAAACAGGCCTCCCACAGTTTGGCTCGCATCCTAGATGGGACTTAAAGAGGGCCAATGGAAGGTGTCCAGGATTATCTTCCATAACTGGTGGTCCACATACTTCCCTATCTGAAGACTGTGATACGGCTGAACAGGGAGCTAATCACGTACTTCATCAATGGCAGCAGAGTGCGCAATTCCAAAGAAGTCCGCAGGGGACGCACTCACAAAAGAGTAATGGTGGTTCTACAAACGACGAGGTGCGGGAGCAGTACCACGCATCAACTGCTTTTAGGAAGCTATAAAGCGTAACCTACGGCAGTGAACAGGAATCTCTGAGATCATTGAGCAGCATGCCGCAAAATCTCTCTCAGAGTAATTGGAAAAACTGAGAATATGGCTGGAGTGGTGACTCAACATTCGGGACAATCACACCACCTTTTCTGAGATATGGGGCAAAGCTCAACATAGCAAAATGGCCAAGAGCAAGCCGAGGCACCAGACACCCGGGAACCCCATCCCAGGAAGCAGTGAACTAGTGGAGGCTTTTCACTTCCAGGGAGGCCTCATCAGTCCCACAGGACATCCGGAATATACAGACGGATCTTCTGCCACAGGCCAGCTAACGATACAAGCTGCATGTGAGTCGGGAAGATGTGACTGATAGTAGACCTCACGACTTGGAACTCCGAGTGTCATTAAGAAACACAGGGACATCTGCCCCGGGCATTCGATGGTGTGACATACTCCATGATTGCACGGGGCTGGGCAGAGTGGATGGGAGGCCATTACTAGACGTCATTAACAAGTCGTGGAGGGCCAGGACCCTTCCCTGCAGCTTGGAAGAAAGCTACATCGTACCATTTCAAAAACGCCCAAGGACCAGGCAGTATGAGGGCCCATATCCGCTGCCAGCTGCTTAGTCAAGACTGTGAGGGGAGGATTGGTGTTTAAACCGCCCTCTATGGAAACGTGGGGGGAACCCTCTCATCATCACATATTTGGCTTACAAAGGTGTGGAACGCAGAGTGCATAACCACTCTTCTAAAGCCAGATTGCTGATAGCAACAAAAACTAGTATCGTCGTGTTCCTCGACCTTTAGAAGGCATTTGAGCTAGCCAGCCCCACAACAATTCTGGCAATTCTAGCTCGGAAGGGAATCAAAGGGACGCTCCTGGCCTGGATAGAGTCCTTACCTTAGGGGGCGGCAGGCCTGTGTCAGCTTTCAGGGACACTACTCTTCCTTTAAAATCCTGTGAAAACGGTATGACACAAGGAGGTTGTGCTCAATCCTACCCTGTTTAACATTCCTTTTGCAGGAACTTGTGAGCCTTCCCTTTCATAGTGGTACACAGCACCTCCGCTATGTGTTGTCTAGCACTAGTAGTGAATGGGAAAAAAAAAAGGCAATTTTAGAACGACAGGGTCAGAGATTTTCCAGTGAACAATTTGTTTAGTGAGCTCTTTATTAATATCAGGGAAACTGTCATAGGACACTCTTGATTTGTTGTGGTGAGAAGTTTGGATGGTCAAGTGACCCCATTCTACTTACTGTTTGCTCGGAGCGGCATAGAAACCCTTCGTTTTCATTAATACATGTTGTTTAATTGAAGCAGGGATCGAGCCTCTGGTTTATTACAGTTTGAGCGGAGCAGGTATTGAACCCTCCGATTTTCTTTAATTACCCGTTTTCATCTTCCCCTGATAGTTTAAGTTATTCTTGCAAGTTGGAGGAAATACCTGTTTTGATGAATGTGGAAGTATAGTTAGGAATAACAGGGGAAAAAATTTAGAATCTTTTCATTAGTGCTAAGATCCTGGAAAAGACTTGAAAGAGAGAGAATTGGAGAGAGAAGAGAGACAGAATGGGAAAGAGAAGAAGTAAAGGAGAGAGAGGAAATCGAAAGAGAAAGAAAAAGGAGAGAGAGAAAAATCGAAAAGAGAGAGAAAAAGGAGAAAGAGAACCTTGAAAGACAGGAGAAAAAGACGAGATGAGAGAAGAATTGAAGAGAAAGCAAGAAAGACAGTTAGAAATAGAGCGCCAAAGACTAAAAGAGCACTGATAGACTTGATCGTGGAGGAAAAGAGCTAGGGAACGTGAGGAAAGAGCTAGAGTGCATGAGTTAATAGAGAAGAGAAAAGGATCGCGAGCTCGGAAAAAATTCGCCTTGAATTAGAGAAAAAGTAACTTTTAAACAATCAACAATTAGAGAAGGAGTAATGGAACAACGTGCATTCAGTGTACATATTCCAACACCTATTTACTGCCCTTCACAGAGGGGGTAGAATACTTCATACATTATCAGGTTTGAAAATACCCGCTACCTCTGTGAATTGCCTGGCTGACACCTGGGCTTTTACCAGGTTAGGAATGTTATTTTCTGGTACTGCTTAGAAATATCTATGCAACTTTGTCACAGGATTATCATATGTATTTATAACCTACTGAAGAAGGCAATCTTAATGCATATCCAAAACACCCACTAATTTACAAGGAAGATTTCAGGTATGCCACCTTACAGCCATGGCCAGAACTTTCAATACATTTACAGGTACACTCTTTCGTTTGTTCGACTTTTGGATAGAGAGTTCAGGAATTGATCGCCCAGTTATGAATCTCTTAGAGACTTCATGGTTGCTGAATCAGTTCCTGACAGCTCTTCTTCCCCATCAGATTTACGATCATTCATCAGAGAAAAACGTAACTGATTTAAAACTGAAGGAGAGTTGCTGAGGATGCTGACCTGTATGACTGAGGCTCACAATTCCTTATAAAGACCTAAAGGGGATCGAACCATAAGGGCAAGGGTTTCCATCAGACCTTAAGAATTAAAGCCTCTTGTAGAAAGTAAATTGACTTCTTTTTATCCTGTTTGTCATTTGTGTGGTGTTAAAGGAAATAAACGGTCCAGTTTGTCCTTCTAAGATGGTCCAAAAAGTTTGTATGGGGGGGATGGTTGATTTTTTTAAGACAGTAATGACCAAGCACCCTTCTGTTCAGGAACAGTTAATGGACTTATTGTATCTGCAATTTTACGAATTACTGGATTCCATGTGTAGTCATTTTCTGATAAGCTGTTCCCTAACCTTAAAGAAACTCATTTCCTCTGCTATACTTTCAGATACTTGGGCCCGTTCGGACACTTTTCCTACAACCGTTGTTAACATTAGGTCTAAATGGTTCACAGGTTGGTTCTTGAAGCCGTACTAGCTCCCCATTACTTCTTGGCTCCGTACTAATAGGTAATGTAAAAGGTGCCATTCTTCCTTTGAGGTTGACCTTTCATCACCAAAGATGGATATAAGTGTTTCAGATCCTCTTTCACTTGTAGAGTCAGAGAAGCCCCTCGATAAAGTTCAGTTGAGACATGTCTCGCGTTATTCATGGTGGGGAATATTAAAAACAGTGATGTACTCTCGAAGCGAGGATAGTAGGATCACCGGTTTTCACTTGTTAGATGAAAGTGAAGGTATCACCTCCGATACCCATAAATGTCTTGATAGGGGCTCAGACCAAAGTCATGCTTCTCATTACTGTCCATCCTTTTTTGATTTTCCTGACTGGATGAATCTTATTGTGGCTAGCTGGTCTAGTGGCTAACGCGACGGGCTGGAGTCTGGTGTTTTGAGACCTCTATGACGCGGGTTCCATTCCCGGCCGGGGGTATGGTTTGGTTAACAAAATCAAAGTTATCCAAAGGAAAAACGTTTCATATAAATTTGAATATATAAAAGGTTGTCATGTACAAGTCAGTATTCAAATTAAATTCAGTGAGATAGACTATTCCATCTTATTTGTTCCAAAAAGTAAATGCAGAGAAAACTTAATCCTTAAAATGCGCTCATGACCTGCCTGTGGCCGAGAATTTCTCGCATCGTTAAAAAACCTAAATAAAATTAGGGAGGGAAACCTTTTTTTGGCCAAAAATGTCCTCAGAGTCCAGTTCCTATTGTAGATCGTGTAAAGTTTGCCAAACTGTCATCCTCCGAGGTACCAGGGAGTACCTATGGTAAATGCCTATCTTTACTGTTAACGATTTGAAAGATTTAGCTGATTGACACGTTGGGTCCTTATCTCCACCTTTCATCTGGGGGACATAGATACTTATATTAACATTAGTTGATTATGCTTCGAGTTTCCCTGAAGCCGTTCCCTTAAAGACCATAACTTATACAGAGGTGGCTGAAGCCCTTTTGTCCAATCTTCTCCAGAGTGGGCATCCTAGAGAAACTTTTGTCTCGACCGTGGGACACAATTCACATCTGTCTTAATGAACATCTGTACCAACTTTGGGAGTGAGCCTCTCTTAACCACAACCTATCATCCCAGCTGTAATGGGCGGTTGAGCGCTCAGCATTCGATCTCAAGTCCATTTAAGGAAACTTTGCTCCCTTAACCTAAGGCAAAGTGGCATCGTTACTACCCTGTGTGCTTTGTTTGCCAGAGGGAAGTTCCCAGTGACTTTTGGGGTTTTTCACCTTTTTGAACTTCTCTATGGTAGACAGGCCAGAGCCATTGTCCATCCTTCATGACTTATGGATAATGAGGAGGTAAATGCTGAGGTTCAGTCTTTACCAGTTTTCTTGACCTTAGATCCAAAACTTGAGGAGACCTGCTGACATTGTTTCGAGAAAACCTAAGCTTGTCAATGGACAGTACAAAAACCTATTTTGATTCCAAAAGTCAGAGGGAAGTTTGGAAGTAGGAGTGAAGTCTTGTACTTTTGCCTTCAAGTCAATAATAAATTTATTAGTAGCATGGAAAGGGTCCATATAAAAGATTAAAAAAATTTGGTGGAAGGAAAGTTGACCTACCTCATAGAGTCAAGGGAGGAGAAACCTAGCTTTATCATATCAACATCCTTAAGAAATATTACCGAAGAAATTCGGTTAACTGCCTTAATAACTTTGACTTTAGTTCTTTCACACGAATTGTAAGACACACTGAAGAATGTAAGGTGTTGCGTATTGACAAACTCTAACTTAGACTTGATGAAGAACTACATGGACTTGGTGGACTCTTGACCACTCAGGCGGAACCAAACATTATTATTAATGAATCTTGGATGACCATAAAGAAGACATGAACTACTTCAATGTGGAGTAACTTTTCAGAGTCTTTACTGATATTCCAGGTGTGTTACCGCCACGGTAGTCCATATGATTGGACTTAGTGACGGACAATCCTATAAAACGGATAAATTATACCAGTTCCAGTTCACATTAGGGTGGCAATTGACCAAGAGGTAGACAAATTATTAAAACTTAAGATCATTGAACCTTCAGTATCCCTTCATATTGTTCACAGTAGTCATGGTTAAGAAGGAGGATATTCTTATTAGACTTGCTATTGACGTCAGACGCTTAATGCTTTTAAACTCGGTGGGATGCTGAGCCTATTACCCCCCCTTAATAGATAGCGATCTACACAAAATTTTATGACTCTTCCTTCTTTTCATGAGATTGATATTGCACAGGCTTATCATCAAGGTAATGTTTAGATCTTCTTCTATGCAGTACACCGCTTTTTTCCTACAACACCAAGGATGATGCAGTTATAGAACTATGCCCTTCGGTTTGGTAATGCCTGTGCTACCTACGGAGAATGATGAGAATGGTCTTGGGTAATATGCCAAAATGTTTTCAGTTTATTTTGATAAATTTACGTTATGACATCCACGTGCGGGCGATCATATCCAAACATTAACATCAGTTTTGCGTAGGTTTCGCTCACATGGCCTCACTGCCAAGCCGTAGAAATGCTTCCTTGGGTATAACAAGATTTGATATTTGGACGGATACTTTCTAATAACTCTCTGCAGCCTCTCCCCAGTAAGATCAAAGCTTTACTAGAATTTAAATTCCCAAAACCAAGAAGCTCATGCGTAGCTTTTCTTGGTTCTGTAAATTTTTATGCACGGTTTATCCCAAACCTTTTTTGATCTTACAGGCATTCTTATCTGACTTTCTTAAAAGTCTGTGAAGGATACCTCTTGTACTTTCCGACGTACATCGGAAAAGTTTAATGAGATTAAAAAGTATCTTTTCGAAAGACCCTATCTTTAAGATTCCAGATATAAATAAAAACATTTTGTTTAAGAAACTGCTGCTTTCAATACGGCCTTAGGTGCGGGTGTTATACAATACCATGGATGGTACTCCCTTCCCTGTATGCTTCCAAAGCCGGAAACTCCTTCCCGCAGAAACGAGATACCTCCACATAGAAAAGGAAATGTTTGGCCCCTTGTGTGGGGTATCTCCAAACGTAAATTTTATTTGCTGGGAAAAAGAATTCATTTTAGAACCGGGCCACAAACCTTTTGATATACCTAGAAACTTTAAAGGGGGGGAACCACCAGTCGCCTCTTGAGGTGGACATTGGCACTCCAGGCTTTTAAGTTCATATTGTGTATTATCAATGGTTATCAAGTATTTCTCTGGACTGGTTAAGGTGTGACAGTCAGTAGAAGATTCTTGGCTTATGCGACTTCCACATGTTAGAACTTTTTCCTCGCTATTCTTCTTATACTCCTTGACTATAAGTCTTGGTATGGGGGAGTGTGAGGGAAAAATTCAATAGATAGGAAATAGAGAGGGAGTGTATAGTAACAATAGTTTCATTGCCGGCTACTTGTTAAGGTAGGGTAAGTAAGCTCCGCTATTCCGCCCTTTTTCTCCCCTCCCCGGAAAATGATAGTTGAACTGTCGCGCTGCTTGTTAACGTAGGGTCTGTCTTAGCTCCCACCTATCCCTTCCCCTCCCTCTACCCACCCCCCTCAAAGGTGACGTGTGGGGCTCTGGTAAAACAGTAAATCACTCGACTCAACAGCTCCCAAACACTACTGTAAAGTACATGCCTGCCTTGTATTCTTAGTGGAATTATTGGTTAAAAAGCTTCACTTTTGACCAATAATATCTTAGTCCTTTCAGTCTTGCTCTAGGTTGACGGTTGTAATAATCACAGTCTTTTGAGTATGTGCGTATCATGGAGAGTGATTATTTATAGGCAGTGGGTAACTGTCTATCTTTTCAGCTTGGGATGACAGAGAGGGTCACCAGTCAATCAACGAGGAGAAATGATGGGAAGGACTAAACGTCCAGAGACTTCCCCATTTTGGATTTAATTACCTGTGCAAACTGTAGGATATTGCAGGGAACGTAAACCCCACATCATTGCAGCGGTATAAAGAAAACCTGTTTTGTCTTGGGATAGAATTCTCGAGGCTCTATCTACTGTGAAGAACTAGCCAGTGGGTTCGTAACCAACACCTGGCGACCCCATCCCCCTTCATCAGCAACGGCCGCGATTCAACACTCAGTGTCACCAACACCGATCCCCTATATATATTAGCGTTTAATTTAGGTATCATTTATATTTTTCCATTTTTCATTTTATTTAATGTAGGATTAATATTTCACATTTAAGTGTTTTATTATTTTAAATTTCTATATATTAAGTGTTTATGTTTGTTGTTATTATTTCTTTTTCTATTCATTTTTTTTTAATTTATGGGAGGAGCCAGCCTGAGTAATACTGTCTGAAGTTATTACAAGGGCTGTGTAAGCCTTCCAAATCTTAACTTTTTTTTTCTATAGCCTGGAAAAATAAATTTTGGGTTAGTTTTAGATCCCTGGGCAACTTTAATTTCTAGTCCCTTTTAGCTTTTCATATCCCTTTTTAATGCTCTTAATGTCATTATACCTGATTTATAAGATGGGACCCTCGTCTTTTGATAGCCTATAATTTCCTTTCTTATCCCTAAGTAGATATTTCTGGCCTATTATTCTCCATTTTGGATCATTTTATTTTTGACTTCTATTTCTTTATACGGGATAATATAAAAAGTTCTTTGGAGCTGCATGTATAGTGTTCAGAAAAATGTAACATTGATAGCTCTCTTCGTTACCCAGTAAACAGATGATAAGTGTTCTCTAAGCCATCGTAATCTGCTAATGCGAAAATCTGGGACTGTTTACTGAGTTATCGCTAATTATCGTAACTTCCATTCAATGCTAAAATGTTAATTGATTTGTGATCGCTAGCACCCAGTTTCCTCTGAATTTCTAAAATATTAACAAGGGTTTCATTTGTTTGCCAGAACTAGTCAAAGCAGGTTATTTCCCCTTGTAGGTTCTGTCACAATACTGCTTACAAAAACACAATCCTGAACTACTTTAAGCAGCGTTGATGATTCTAAATGCCCAGTTCAAAAAATCCAATCAATATGACTAAAGTTAAAGTCTCCTAGAATTACTACATTATCGTGCCTTGTGGCCTTAACAATTTCCTCCCATAGTAGTCTCCCTTGGTCCCCCTTTATCTAAGTTTGGGGGACGGTATAACTCCTAAAAGCGGTTTTTCATGCCCCTCTGTTACTTATACTTCTTGAGATAAATCCAAGTAATCTGTTAGGTTTGTTGTGCACACTTAGGCACTGCTGTCTTGGCTTTAGGTTTCTGCTTACCATGCATTCCCAGGTCTTTTTCACATTCTGTATGATCAAACTCTGCTTCACATAGTGTATAGCTTCGAGGGGTTATTTTCATTACTCGGACTGTACCTTACACTTATCCACATTGACTCGTTTGCCATTTTTCAGACCAAGGCATTAATTTGTCCAAACTCCTGGTGTTCATTGTTATCATCCTCAGAATGAATCATACGTCCTTATCTTTGTTATCATCAGCAAATTTGCTCATATCACTCGTAATCCCTTCATCAAGGTCCATTAAACGTAAATTATGAAAATTGTGGGCTCCTCCTAAAAACTGATCCGTGTGGAATGCACTTAGTGACTAATCCCCCGTCAATTTGACCCCATTAATCGAAAAAAACTCTGTTTTCTATGGTAAGCCTTGCCTTGTTCATGCTAAGAACTTTACCTCCTATACCATGAGGCTTGCCCCTTTCCTTAAGGAGTCTCTTGCGAGGTACTCTATCGAAGGCTTTACTTAAATCAAATAAACATATCATTTCTTTTTCACTGTTTCTGCCTCAATGTTCTATTGAAGACACGTCAAGTAAATTTTGTAAGGCAGGAACGACTTTCATGAACCATGCTGAGATTCTTTATCAAGTATGCTCTTCAAGTGTGATTCTATTAATGTCAGCTAATATTGACTCTAGTTATAACTTGCCCACTATAGATGTCAGGCTTATTGGACGGTAATTTGAAGGAACGGACTTATCCCCTGATTTGAATATAGGAACCTCATTAGCCAGCTTCCACAATTCTGGCACAACACCAGTAAGGATGGACGCATTAAACACACTCGTTAATTGCTGAGAGGAGAGATATGATGACAACATATAATATGCTGAGAGGAATTAACAATGTGGACAGACAGATGATGTTGCAGATATGAGACACAGCAACAAGGAGTCACAATTGAAAGTTGAAAACTCATGTGAGTCACTGGGATGTTAAGAAGTATTTATTCACTCATAAAGTTATCAGGAAGTGGAATAGTCTGGCAAGTGAGGTAGTGGAGGCAGGTACCGTACGTAGCTGTAAGAAGAGGTATGATAAAGCTGATGGTGCTCGTGTACCTTGTAGCGACCACTGAAGAGGTGGGCTCAAGAGCTATGATTCGACTCCTGCAACCACAATTAGGTGAGTACACACACACACACACACACAGTGACCATGTGGTTTTAAGCTTCGAATACACAGTAGAGCTACAAGTGGAGGGAGAAGCAGGAAGGCCAGGACGAATGAAGCAAAACTACAAGAAAGGGGACTACACAGGAATGAGGAACTACCTGAACGGGGTTCAGTGGGACAGAGAACTGGCAGGGAAGCCAGTTAATGAGATGATGGAATATGTAGCAACAAAATGCAAGGAGGCTGAGGAGAGGTTTGTACCCAAGGGTAACAGGAGTAATGAAAAAGCCAGGATGAGCCCATGGTTTACCCAAAGGTGCAGGGAGGCAAAAACCAAGTGTGCTAGGGAATGGAAGAAATATAGAAGGCAAAGGACCCAGGAGAATAAGGAGAAACAGTCGTAGAGCCAGAAACGAATATGCACAGATAAGAAGGGAGGCCCAAAGACAATATGAAAATGACATAGCAGCGAAAGCCAAATCTGACCCGAAACTGTTGTACAGCCACATCAGGAGGAAAACAACAGTCAAGGACCAGGTAATCAGGCTAAGGAAGGAAGGAGGAGAGACAACAGGAAATGACCGTGAAGTATGTGAAGAACTCAACAAGAGATTCAAAGAAGTGTTCACAGAGGAGACAGAAGGGACTCCAGAAAGACGGAGAGGTGGGGCACACCACCAAGTGCTGGACACAGTGCACACAACCGAGGAAGAAGTGAAGAGGCTTCTGAGTGAGCTAGATACCTCAAAGGCAATGGGGCCAGATAACATCTCCCCATGGGTATTGAGAGAGGGAGCAGAGGCGCTATGTGTACCCCTAACAACAATATTCAATACATCTATCGAAACAGGGAGATTGCCTGAGGCATGGAAGACAGCAAATGTAGTCCCAATCTTTAAAAAAGGAGACAGACATGAAGCATTAAACTACAGACCAGTGTCACTGACATGTATAGTATGCAAAATCATGGAGAAGATTATCAGGAGAAGAGTGGTGGAACACCTAGAAAGGAATGATCTCATCAACAGCAGCCAGCATGGTTTCAGGGACGGGAAATCCTGTGTCACAAACCTACTGGAGTTCTATGATATGGTGACAGCAGTAAGACAAGAGAGAGAGGGGTGGGTGGATTGCATTTTCTTGGACTGCAAGAAGGCGTTTGACACAGTTCCACACAAGAGATTGGTGCAAAAACTGGAGGACCAAGCAGGGATAACAGGGAAGGCACTACAATGGATCAGGGAATACTTGTCAGGAAGACAGCAGCGAGTCATGGTACGTGGCGAGGTGTCAGAGTGGGCACCTGTGACCAGCGGGGTCCCGCAGGGGTCAGTCCTAGGACCAGTGCTGTTTCTGGTATTTGTGAACGACATGACGGAAGGAATAGACTCTGAGGCGTCCCTGTTTGCAGATGACGTGAAGTTGATGAGAAGAATACACTCGATCGAAGACCAGGCAGAACTACAAAGGGATCTGGACAGGCTGCAGACCTGGTCCAGCAATTGGCTCCTGGAGTTCAATCCCACCAAGTGCAAAGTCATGAAGATTGGGGAAGGGCAAAGAAGGCCGCAGACGGAGTACAGTCTAGGGGGTCAGAGACTACAAACCTCACTCAAGGAAAAAGATCTTGGGGTGAGTATAACACCAGGCACATCTCCTGAAGCGCACATCAACCAAATAACTGCTGCAGCATATGGGCGCCTAGCAAACCTCAGAACAGCATTCCGACATCTTAATAAGGAATCGTTCAGGATCCTGTACACCGTATACGTTAGGCCCATATTGGAGTATGCGGCACCAGTTTGGAACCCACACCTAGCCAAGCACGTAAAGAAACTAGAGAAAGTGCAAAGGTTTGCAACAAGACTAGTCCCAGAGCTAAGAGGTATGTCCTACGAGGAGAGGTTAAGGGAAATCAACCTGACGACACTGGAGGACAGGAGAGATAGGGGGGACATGATAACGACATACAAAATACTGAGAGGAATTGACAAGGTGGACAAAGACAGGATGTTCCAGAGATTGGACACAGTAACAAGGGGACACAGTTGGAAGCTGAAGACACAGATGAATCACAGGGATGTTAGGAAGTATTTCTTCAGCCACAGAGTAGTCAGTAAGTGGAATAGTTTGGGAAGCGATGTAGTGGAGGCAGGATCCATACATAGCTTTAAGCAGAGGTATGATAAAGCTCACGGCTCAGGGAGAGTGACCTAGTAGCGATCAGTGAAGAGGCGGGGCCAGGAGCTCGGACTCGACCCCCGCAACCTCTAGGTGAGTACAACTAGGTGAGTACACACACACACACACACACACACACACACACACACACGCACACACACACACCAAGTTATTTTGGTTGGGATTGATTATCAGCTCCTTGCACTGCTCCTGAATCTATAATTACAAACATAGTAGGTTGATGTCCTTGTGATCCTTATCATTTCTATTCATGAAGCTCTGTGTTGAAGTTTTCTCTGTCTTTTCCTTGTATACATTTGTCTGGTTATTTACCACCCTGAAACTAAAAATATTTTCCTTTCTTCTTCGTCTGTTTGTAGTTTATATTTATGATTTCTCGTATTTATGCCTATCACTTAAAATAGGCTGTCTCTATCTGCTTTGTCAAAACTCTGATATCTTGTATGTCATGATCATGTCTCCGCTAATACTTCTTTCTTTTAAAGTCATCAAGCACATTTTCCTTAGTTCCTTCTTAAAACTCAGGCGCCTCAACTCTGGGATTATTCCTGATTTGAACTTTGGATCTTTTTTGGTTTTCACACAAACTTCATCAAATGAGGTTTCATGCTGGAGGTACATATTCCATAACAAGTATAACCTATGGCGTTTAGAATGTTCTAAAAGTTTCATTACTGAGTTTTCTGAACATAATTCTGATATATCTATACTCGCATACGCTACAGAAGTTGTGATTTATGTGCACTTCAGGTGATATGTTGGGAGAAATGTTTACCCCAAGATCCTTCTCCTTGAGCATAATTTACAAGTTTTCGCCTCTCAAGCTGTATTCCGTATCTGGTCGCCTCTAAATCTGTAGAAATCTGCATTCCTTGTCTGGTCGACTCTAAAGCTGAATTCCATGTCTGGTCGCCTCTATCACCAGTTTTCATGACCGTCTACTTGTTTGGTTGACCATTCTTGCAGTTTGTAAAGGTCTACCTGCGACTGCTTTTATAACCTTTCATTAGCATTCTTCTCATTAGTCTAACGTCACCACCAAACAATAAAACATGCGATTCAATCGCTTTCTGTACGTCGTTTATGTACAATAAAAACAATAAAGATCGTATAACTGATCCGTGGAAAAACCCGCTTGATATATTTTCCAATCGTGAAATATCTGCCATTTCATCATCCTCTGATTACTCATCGTGTTTGCGTCTGTGTATTCGCTCGCGCGCGCGCGCGTGTGTGTACTCACCTAGTTGAGGTTGCAGGGGTCGAGTGTGTGTGTGTACTCACCTATTTGTACTCATCTATTTGTGGTTACAGGGGTCCAGACATAGTTCCTGGTCCCGCCTTTTCACTGATCGCTACAAGGTCCTCTCTCTTCCTGCTCCATGAACTTCATCATGCCTCGTCTTAAGACTATGTATGGTTCCTGCCTCCACTACATCACTTGCCAGACTATTCCACTTCCTGGCAACACTATGACTAAAGAAATACTTCCTGACATAGCTTTGACTCATCTAAGTCTTCAACTTCCAATTGCCACCTTTGTTTCTGTGTGCCATCTCTGGAACGTCTTGTCACTGTCCACCTTGTCAATTCCTCGCAAATATTATGTACGTCGTTATCATGTCTCCCTTAACCCTCCTGTCCTCCAGTGTCGTCAGGCCGATTTCCCTCAACCTTTCTTCGAAGGACATTCCTCTTAGCTCTGGAACTTGCCTTGTTGCAAACCTCTGCCTTTTGTCTGATTTCTTGACGTGCTTGACCAGGAGTGGGTTTCAAACTGGTGCTGCATACTCCAGTATGGGCCTAACGTACAAGGTGTACAGAGTCTTGAACGATTCCTTACTGAGGTATCGGAATGCTGTTCTCAGATTAGCCAGGTGCCCATATGCTGCAGCAGTTATCTGGTTGATGTGTGCTACAGGAGATGTGCCCGGCATTATACTTACCGCAAGATCCTTTTCTTTGAGTGAGGTTTGCAGTCTTTGGCCATCTAGCCATCTTGTGGTCTTCTTTGCCCTTTCCCGATCTTCATGACTTTGCTTTTGGCTGGGTTAAATTCCAGGAGCCAGTTGCTGGACCAAGCTTCCTGCCTGTTCAGGTCTGTTTACAGTCCTGCCTGGTCCTCATCTGATTTATTTCTTCTTATTAACTTCACACCATCTGCGATCAGGGACACTTCTGAGTTTATCCCATCCGTCATGTCATTCACATATACTAGAAATAGCACTGGTCCTAGGACTGACCCCTGTAGAACCCCGCTCGTCACAGGCGCCCACTGTGATACCTTGTTTATTTTCAATATATCATGGACATACTTTAATAACTACAATCAAGTCAATGTTCCTGAATTCCGCTTGGCTGATTTCATAGGACTGGGGAATGGCCTGGGTGGGTTAAACTGGAATGATCTCACTATGGTTCAGGTAGGTGGTGATGGTTGCCAACATGTCATTTTTCAAAGCATAGTTCTAGCTGCTCAGACTACTTTTGTTCCAAATAGGGAAATTAATTCCATCAAAAATGGTTCTCAATTGATAAACAATAGGTTAAAACATTTCAGTGGTCAAAGGAGAGGCATTTGCAAGCAAATCAGAAGAAAAGAGGGGCACTTAAGAAATCAGTATATTCACTTAGAGAAATAAAAACAGGAATATAAAAAAGTAAACAGAGATCATTAGGTTAAAGTCGCAAGGGATTCGAAGATTAACCCAAAAGTTTCTTTCAGGTATGTAGAAGTAAGATTAGGGACAGGATAAGCTCGCTTAAAAGTTATTCTGGTCAGATCACGAGTGTGATAAAGAAATGTGCAGTATTTTAACACTTATTTCCTCTCAGTTTTTACGCAGTAAGATACTAGTGAAATTCCAGAATTAATAAATTATGTTGAGCTTGACCAAAATAAGTTATGCACTGTCAGTCACTATTGACACGGTTCTTAAACAAATAGGAAAATTGAAACCTAAGAAAGCACAGAACAGGAACAGATTTTTTTTTCCTAGATGAAGGCTTGGCTGACACATAGGCAACAATGAGTTTTTATAAACGGGGAGAAATTAGAGTTGGGACGAGTCATAAGCGGTATTCCGCAGGGTCAGTGTTGGGCTCTTTTTTGTTCACAATTTTCATAAACGACATAGATGAGGAAATAAACAGCGGCTTACGAAAGTTTGCCGATGACACCTAAACAGGCCATCGAGTTCATTCCAACGAGGATACTAGAGCGCTCCAGGAAGATCTGAATGGACTGTTGCAGTGGTCGGAGAAGTGGCAGGTGAAGTTTAACATAGACAAAAGTAAAATTCTAAGCATTGGATGGGAAAATGACCATGACACTTATAAACTAAAAAATGTTGATCTTAACATCAATGATTGCGTTAAAGTCAACAGTGCGTAAGTAAAGCAAATAGATTTTTTGGCTTCAAATCAAGAAGTATAAATAACTTGAATCCTCTGGTTATTCTTCAATTCTATCGTTGACTGGGATGACAAAATTTATGTATCAGAAATCTTTCCCATGAGGACAGACTGAGGGCCCTGAATCTGCACTCTCTAAAAAGACGTAGAATCAGGGATGGTGTATGATTGAGGTGTATAAATGGAGAACAGGAATAAATAAAGGTTATGTAAATAACGTGTTAAAAACATCTAACCGAGACAGGACTCGCAGCAATGGTTTCAAGCTGAAAAAATTTTGATTCAGAAAGGATACAGGAAACACTAGTTTGGTAATAGAGTTGTGGATGAGTGGAATAAACGCCCGAGTAGCGTCATTGAAGCTAAAACGTTGTGTAGTTTTAAAGATATGTTAGACAACTACATGCTAGGTGTGGGTGGGTGTGAATTGGACCTGACTAGCTTAGGCCAGTAGGTGACTTGGACATGCCTTGCATAGAATAATACGTGACTTGGTCCTGCTTATCAAGGGCCAGTAGCCTTGCTGCAGTGCTCCTTCTTTCTTATTATCTTGTGACTACTACATTTGGTACCCCAGTCACATTGCGCCCACTATGAAGTCGTTTGCCTCACCTCTGTTTATGCCTGCTGTAAAACTATATACGGAGGCTGACTGCATTACTACATCGTCCAGGTTATTCTTCTTCCCGATCACCTTGACGCTGATGAAATATTTCCTATCTCACCTGTGCTCTCGCGTATCTATTTCCAGCCGCTCGAACAGTCTCTTCATGGCTGTTGCATCAATACCTCTATTTCCTATGTCATTATAATGCCTACTCTGGTTCTTCTATTTTCTCGTGAAAGATCAGTCGATGATATGGTCACATGTGAATTCCATCCATAAATAACCAAATCTCCATCAGGCTTCAGTAGAAAAGGTTCTCTCCTCGTGTGTCTGTTCTACTTTTCAGGCCAAACGTCTCTCAGTGAAGATACTCAGGCGATGTGCATGTGAGTTATTCATGAGGCCTCCATCATCTGCCTCCATCAGATCATGCCACCGGCAAGTGATGCGTTCGTTGAGTGATGCCTCCATCCTCTGATTCCTCGCTCAAGTAACACCTTCGTCAAGTGAGGCCTTAGTCCGTGATTCCTCTGTTAACGGAAAATCCTCTATCACGTGAAGCGTCCGTCATGGGGCTGCTTCAGGGTGTCCACTTAAGCGGCTTCAGCAAGGTGATCGAGGCAAATTTGCATATTTATTACATCAGCTGCTAACCTGATCAAACAATGTATTGTGTGGACGTGATATTTGTGGCCAGGCCAGCCACGCTCACAGCATCCGTGGACGTGATGTTTGCAGCACACCAGCCACGCTCAGACCATCCACGCTCGCACCGTCCGTGGACGTGATGTTTGCAGCACACCAGCTATGCTCACACTATCTGTGGACGTCATGTTTGCTGCCCTGCTAACCTCTCTTATACAGTTCATGAACGCAGTGATTGTTGATACACTCACACTTCCCGTGGTTGAGATATTTGCCGCCAGTATGTGTGCTTTATATTACTTGTTAAGTGGTACATGTAAACATGTACTTCTCGTGGTCTTATGTGGAACGATGTTTAAACGTTTAGTGCCGTCACTGTGGTATCATGATGTTCTGTGTAAATATTTCTTATAATTAATTTGTTAATGATACAGACAGATTATAAGCTCCTGGTCATGCTTGTTCAGTAGCTGAGTGCATCCATATATTGCATGTACTCACCGTTTTCTTCTGAACCTGTGTGGGGTTGCATGGGTCACTGTTACTGGCCTTGCCCCTATTCTTAAATCTGTGTAAAAAGTTTGTCTCCACAACTTCGTACAGGTCATTCCAATTTATTACCACCTTCAAGTTGAAGAAATGCATCCGTACATCCCTGTGACTTCTCTGTTCGGGTTACGTTGTTCGACGTCTATCCCTTTCCACTGTATCAAGTCTCGGCTGGTTCTTCTATTCTCAGATATCATCAAATCCAGTTCCAGTAGCCACAGCATCAGTTTATTGCCAATACCTCGGATACATGTTTTTTCAGGTGTGTTCCATGTTGGTGCACCGTGCTTCAACATGGGCAGACATATGTAGCACATAGCATCGTGAATGATTCGTTCCTGAGATTAATGAAAGTTATTCTTAGATTCCGGAAACAAGCATTCCCTGCAAAGGTCATTCGGTTGATGTGAACCTCTGGTGATATGTACTCACCAGCTGTACATAACTAGTTGTGGTTGCAGGGGTCGAGTCACAGCTCCTGGCCCCGCCCCTTCACTGGCCGCTACTGGGTCACTCTTCCTGCTCCATGAGCTTTACCATACCTCTTATTAAAGCTATGTATGAATCCTGCCTCCACTACATCACTTCCCAGACTATTCCACTTCCTGACAACTCTGTGACTGAAGAAATACTTCCTAACATCCCTGTGATTCATCTGAGTCTTCAGCTTCCAACTGTGACCCCCTTGTTGTTGTGTCCCATCTCTGGAACATCCTGTCTCTGTCCACCTTGTCAATTCCTCTCAGTATTTTATATGTCGTTATCATGTCCCCCCAATCTCTTCTGCTCTCCAGTGTCGTCAGGTCGATTTCCTTTAACCTCTCCTCGTAGGACATACCCCTTATCTCCGGGACTAGTCTTCTTGCAAACTTTTGCACTTTCTCTAGTTTCCTTACGTGCTTGGCTAGGTGTGGGTTCCAAACAGGTGCTGCATACTCCAACATGGGCCTAACATACACAGTACAGGGTCCTGAACGATTCCTTATTAAGATGTCGGAATGCTGTTCTTAGGTTTACTAGGCGCCGATATGCTGCAGCCGTTATTTGGTTGCTGTGCGCCTCAGAAAATGTGCCCGGTGTTATACTCACCCGAAGATCTTTTTCCTTGAGTAAGGTTTGTAGTCTCTGCCCCCCTAGACTGTACGCCTTTTGCGGTCTTCTTTACCCGTCCCAATCTTCATGACTTTGCACTTGGTGGGGTTGAAGTGCAGGATCCAGCTGCTGGACGAGGCCTGCAGCCTGTCCAGAACCCTCTGTAGTTCTGCCTGGTCCTCGTCCGATTGGATTCTTCTCATCAACTTCACATCATTTGCAAACAGGGACACTTCGGAGAATATTTCTTCTGTCATGAAGTACACAAATACCAGAAACAGCACCGGTCCTAGGACTGATTCCTGTGGAACCCCACTCGTCACAGGCGCCCACTCTGTCACCTCGCCACGTACCATGATTCGCTGTTGTCTTCCTGACAGGTATTCCCTGATCCATTATAGTGCCGTCCCTATTATCCCTGCCTGGTCCTCCAGCTTTTGCACTAATCTCTTGTGTGGAACTGTGTCAAACGTCTTTTTACAATCCAAGAAAATGCTATCAACCCATCCCTCTCTCTTTTGTCTTACTTCTGTCACCCTGTCATAGAACTCCAGTATGTTTGTGACACAGGATTTCCCATCCTGAAATCGTGCTGGCTGTCGTTAATAAACTAATTACTTTCTAGATGTTCCACCACCCTTCTCCTGATAATCTTCTCCGTGACTTTGCATACTGTGCATGTCAGTGACACTGGTCTGTAGTTTAATGCTTCGTGTCTCTCCTTTTTTAAAAATTGGGACTACATTTGCTGTCTTCCATACCTCAAGGAGTCGCCCTATTTCTATAGATGTGTTGAATATTGTTGTTAAAGGTACACATAGTGCCTCTCTGGAGAGATGTTATCCGGCCCGATCGCCTTTGAGGTATCTAGCTCACTCAGCAACCTCTTCGCTTTTCCCTTGGTTATTATGTATTGTGTCCAACACTTGATGGTGTACCCCACCTCTCAGTCTTTCTTGAGTCCCTGCTGACTCCTCGGTGAACAGTTCTTTGAATCTCATGTTAAGATAAGATAAGATAAGATAAGATTTCGTTCGGATTTTTAACCCCGGAGGGTTAGCCACCCAGGATAACCCAAGAAAGTCAGTGCGTCATCGAGGACTGTCTAACTTATTTCCATTGGGGTCCTTAATCTTGTCCCCCAGGATGCGACCCACACCAGTCGACTAACACCCAGGTACCTATTTGCTGCTAGGTGAACAGGACAATAGGTGTAAGGAAACGTGTCAGAATTTCCACCCGCCGGGAATCGAACCCGGGCCCTCCGTGTGTGAAGCGGGAGTTTTAGCCACCAGACCACCAGACTTCACGGTCGTTTCTCGTAATCTCTCTTCCTTTCTTCCTTAGCCAGATTACCTGGTCCTTGACGGTTGTTTTCCTCCTGAAGTGGCTGTCAGAATTAGGTCAGATTTTACTCTTACTGCTGTGTCATTTTCATATTTTCGTTGGACTTCCCTTCTTACCTGTGCACATTATTTCTGGCTCTACAGCTTCTCTCTTTATTCTCCTGGGTCTTTTGCCTTCTATACTTCTTGCACTCTCTAGCACACTTGGTTTTGGCCTCTTTGCACCTTTGGGTGAACAAATGGCTCATCCTGGCTTTCTCGTTATTTCTGTTACCCTTGGGTACAAACCTCTACTCAGCTTTCTTACATATTGTTGTCACATATCCCAGCATCTCGTTTACTGACTTTCTGCCAGCTCTCTGTCCCACTGAACCCCGTATAGGAAATTCTTCATTCCTGTGTAGTCCCCTCTCTTGTAGTATGGCTTCATTTGTCCTGCTATTCCTGCTTCCCTTTTCACTTGTAACTCTGCTAAGTATTCTAAGCTCAGAACAACATGCTCACTGGCCCGAGGGGTCTCTCACATGTGTTGTCCTCATTGTCTGCACTACTCAACATGAACTGTAGGTCCAGTCTTGCTGGTTCATCCTCTCCTCTCACTCTGGTAGTGTCCCTTACATGTTGGTGCATAAGGTTTTCCAGCACCACCTCCATCATCTTAGCCCTCCACGTTTCTTGGCCCCTATGTGGCTCCAAGTTCTACCAATGGATTTCATTGTGGTTGAAGTCACTCATGATCAGTACCTTTGCCCTGCTAGTATGAGCCTCACCTCAGCTAGTGAGTTAACCAGCTCTCTATTACTCTCCTCATACTCTTTCCTTGGCCTCCTACTGTTCTGTGGTGGGTTATACATCTCTGCAATTACCACCTTGGGACCTCCAGACTAAAGAATTACTATTATACAGTCTCTTGCTTCTCCTCTGTCTCCTCTCTCCAGTTCATCAAAATCCCATCGGTTTTTGACGAGCAGTGCCACTCCTCCACCCATTCTGTTCCCTCTGTCTTTCCTCAGGATCTAATATCCTGTTGGAAAGATAGCATCTGTTATCATTCCTGTGAGCTTGGTTTCTGTGAGAGCTATGATGTCTGGTGATGCCTCTTTGACTCTTTCATGCCATTCCTCCCACTTATTGATTATTTCATCAGTGTAGGTGTATCATACCTTCAGTTTCCTCTCCAACACTGTGTTCTGGCGGATCTGTGAGGGTGGGGGACCTGCCAGTGTGCTGTGGAATTCTACAATGTAGTGCTGAGTGGGGGCTGTAAGTGTGGATTGTGGTTTTTGTCGGGATAGCGTGTTTGGTTGTGGGATTCAAGGGGTGGTTCTGTTTGAACTTGCACTTATTGTGCTGCCCTGCTCTGGTTGTCCCCCTGCTGATTCTCCCCTTGTCTCTCTTCCTAGCCACTTTCGCATCTATGTCCTCTCCCTCAGCTGCTGTCATCCTGTTTTTGTTCAGTCTTGATCTAGGAACACCCTCTTGTATGTTGACGATTCCTTCAGCTGTGGTTTATCTTGCAGGATCCTGTTTCACACGATTTCTGTCTTGAAAATCAGCTTGACTGGACTATTTCTTTCTTTTGCATACCCCCCTATTCTGTAAAAATGTTATATCTCATTCATATCCTCCTTGCTTAGTTCTTTGAGGTTCTCAATCTCCAGTTTTCCTTTTTGCCGTCTTTTATTGTGCGTACTCCCCTTGCTCTCCTGAAGCCCATGAATTAACACCGACCTCTCTCTCCTCCTCCCATTGTATTTCCCTTTGTGCCTCTTGGTCCCCTTTGTATATGTCCATTGTTTCCCTTATTTTTTCCTATATCTCATGGTCGCATGGTCGTGCCTCTGCATAGGACCTAACCCCCTCTTCATCCTCTCTTACTGCTTTCCTTGCTTCCAATTGCTGCTCCCCTTCATTCCTCGGCCCTGCTTGGTGGTCTGATAGGGTCTTAGTACTAAGTCAGTCGTGTCTCCTTCCTTTCCACTGGGCTCCTCGTTCAGCAGGGGAATTCCTGCTACAGGTGCTATGTCACCTCTAGCAATAACCGTGTAACTCACTTCAGAGTATTTACCTTATATTCCAGGGCCCTTATTCTGGCTTCTGTAGCTTCAGCTTGCGACTCACATTTCTTCTTCTCTCCCTCCATCCTCCTCTCCATTTTTTCAGAAAACTCACCTAGTTTTGTGTGTCTGTGTGTGTGTATGTGTGTGTGTTGTGTGTATGTGTGGTGTGTGTGTATTTGTGGTGTGTGTGTGTGTGGTGTGTGTGTGTGGTGTGTGTGTGTGTGTGTTTTGTGTGTGTGTGTGTGTATGTGTGTGTGTGTAGAGTATGTGTGTGCGTAGATGTGTGTTGTGTGTGGAGTATGTGTGTTGTGTGGGTGTGTTGTGTGTATGTGTGTTTGTGTACTCACCTAGTTGTGGTTGCATGGGTAGAGTCATAGCTCCCTGTGAGTGTACTCACCTAATTGTACTCACCTAATTGTGGTTGCAGGGGCCGAGACTCAGCTCTTGGCCCCGCCTCTTCACTAATCGTTACTAGGTCCTCTCTCCTCTCTGCTTCCTGAGCTTTGTCATACGTCTTCTTAAAACTATGTATGGTTCCTGCCTCCACTACTTCACTTGCTAGGCTATTCCACTTCCTGACGACTCTTTGACTGAAGAAATACTTCCTAACGTCTCTGTGACTCGTCTGAGTCTTCATAATCCAATTTTGACCCCTTGTGTCTGTATCCCCTCTCTCTAACATCCTGTCTCTGTCCACCTTGTCTATTCCCCGCAGTATCTTGTATGTCGTTATCATATCTCAGTTCGATTTCCCTCAACCTTTCATCGTACGACATTCCCCTAAGCTCTGGAACTAGCCTTGTTGCTAATCTTTGTACTTTCTCTAACTTCTTGACATGTTTGACCAGGTGTGGGTTCCAGACTGGTGCTGCATACTCCAATATGGGCCTAACGTACACAGTGTATAGTGTATTGAACGATTCCTTATTAAGGTATCGGAACACTATTTTCAGGTTTGCCAGGCGCCCGTATGCTGCAGCAGTTATCTGGTTGATGTGCGCCTCCGGTGACGTGCTCGGTGTTATGGTCACCCCAAGATCTTTTTCCCCGAGTGAGGTCTGTAGTCTTTATCCACCTAGCCTATACTCTGTCTGCGGTCTTTTTTGCCCTTCTCCAATCTTCATGACTTTGCATTTGGCAGGGTTGTATTCGAGAAGTCAGTTTCTGGACCACGTGTCCAGCCTGTACAGGTCTCTTTGCAGTCCTGCCTCATCCTCATCCGATTTATTCTTCTCATCAACTTCCCATCATGTCATTCACATATATCAAAAATAGCACTGGTCCTAGAACTGACCCTTGTGGGACCCCACTCGTCATAGGCGCCCACTGCGATACCTCTTCTCGTACCATGACTCGTTGTTGCCTCCCTATCAGGTTTTCCCTGATATATTGCAGTGCCCTCCCTGTTATATGCACCTGATCCTCCAGCTTCTGCACTAATCTCTTGTGAGGAACTCTGTCAAAGGCCTTCCTGCAGTCCAGGAAAATGCAATCGACCCACCCCTCTCTCTCGTGTCTTACTTCTGTTACATTGTCATAAAACTCCAGAAGGTTTGTGACACAGGATTTACCTTCCATGAACCCATGCTGGTTTTCATTTATAATCTTGTTCCATTCCAGGTGTTCCACTACTCTCCTCCTGATAATCTTCTCCATGACTTTGCATACTATACACGTCAGAGACACAGGTCTGTAGTTTAGTGCCTCGTTTCTGTCTCCTTTCTTAAAAATGGGGACTACATCTGCCGTCTTCCATATCTAAGGTAGTTGCTCAGTTTCAAGGATGTGTTGAAGATTGTGGTTAGGATCACACACAGCATCTCTGCTCCTTCTCTAAGGACCCATGGGGAGATGTTCGGTCCAATAGCCTTTGAGATATCAGGGTCACTTAGCAGCTTCTGCACCTCCTGGTGTGTGTGTGTGTGTGTGTGTATGTGTGTGTGTGTGTGTGAGTGTGTGTGTGTGGTGTGTGTGTGTGATGTGCTGTGTGTGTATATGAGTTGTGTTGTGTGTGTGTGTGTGTGCGTGTGTGTATGTGTGTGCGTGTGTGTGTTGTGTGTGTGTGTGTGTGTGTGTGCGGTGTGTGTGTGTGTGTGTGGGTGTGTGTGTGTGTGTATGTGTGTGTGAGTGAGTGTGCTGTGTGTGTATATGAGTTGTGTGTATGTGTTGTGTGTGTGCGAGTGCGTGCGTGCTTGCGTGCGCGTGTGTGTGTGAACTACTGTATAGATTTGCTTCAGTTTTTTTTTTTCATTCCACACAATTATATATATTATGAAAGGGGAAGAAGCAAAATTATCTCTGTCTGACTCGTTAACAAGATGTAATTAAACACTTCAGCATCAGGTCACTCCCCTCAGCCAGACACCAACTTTATATAATATTTAATAGTTTAGAAGCAAGTTCGTCGCGGGAACAGAAACCAGGCAAACATGAACTTGAAATTTAATAATGTCTTTGATGCAAAGTTCGTAATTATATTCTATCACAGCTGTATTAATATTTATGTTTGCTGGAGTAACATAAAAAATTAACAAGTATGTATAGTAAACATTTTTAGGATGTTCCAAGTTTTCAAAGATATATATCTCTGAGGGAATATACACTGAGAATTTAATTTTATCTGTATTCTACGTTTTAAAATATTCTTGACTGGTAATTAACAGGTGACATAAGACCTTAATGACACTCATATATTGATTAACTTTAACCCACTTAAGTAATAAATTTTCGCCAACTGGAGGCGAGGTGTCTACTTAATAAAAGTGTTCTAATACTGGTTTTACGTCTTACATTACTGATAGTGTTGAAACACCTTTATGTGCCGTCTTCTGCTACTGTTGCTGTTTCTATTACTCCTACTACTGCGTTGTTGATAGTACTACTAGTGCTACCAGAATTACTACTGCAATATTACTACTACTATTAACTACAGGCGAAAACTTGCTTAGATGATTCACATTCCCTTTGTAATTGAAATGTTTTGGATGCTTTCTCTGAATTAAGAACAGCTGTACAGGTGTTCGCAAAGGAAAAATGTAGAGAATATCAATTGCAACAAATGGAATCTAGTGTGTAAGAAAATATTAAATTTTATGAAGAAGGGTGCAGAGTGCTATTGAGATTACTAGTTCCTTCTCTCTATTGCTAAATGTGGTTCGATCATCCAGATAAAAACAACGGAAGTCACTAACTAGTCAAGGAAAGGATGTTTTTGTGGTTGTCTCTGTCATGTGATGCCTTCGTCAACTGATGTCACCGTATAGTGTACCCTCTGCCAGAGAATGCCTGTGTTTATTCACTGTTCTGTTAGGTTATGACTCAGTAAACTGATGCCTCCAAGTAATGTCTCTGTCAAGCTTTGGCTCCTTCGTCAAGGTGTGTATTATTAACGCAGGTAGGAAATTCAAGACCTTTCGTAGCTGGGCATAACTAAAGTCACCAGTCACAGAGTAACCAGGCAATCAAGATTAAGAGAGTTTAGATATGGCCCTTGTGGGGTGAGCAGGGAAGTGGGGATAATGGAAGAGCAGGTTGGTGAGAGGAAGGTTGAGAGTTGAAGGGATAGTACCAGGGCTTAACCCAGTAGCTAAGAGCAATCAAAAGCAAGACAAATACGGGGGTAAATTTTTTTTTACCCATATATTCCTTCACCAAAATATGTACAGAATTTACATTGTTAAATCAGCAGTATAACATATAAGCCAGAGAGCAAAGCACCACTCATAATAGCAGGTTTACACCTCAGAATAATAGTAGGTTTACACCTCAGAATATAAGAGTACTAGTGTATGAGACTAGTCTGAGTGAACACCTGACCGCATTCAGGTGGTCAAGCAAAACGTCACCTCGGCTGCCAGGGGCAGCTCTCACAGTAATGATTAATTGAAATGAACAAGTAATGGAACGGTGGGGACCCAAAACTGATATATTCTGAATTGCCAGTTCACTGGCTGAGAGGGCATGCCAATGGATGTATGATAAGTATGGAACCAGTTGTACCGTACTCCTTGCATGCCGCATTGACCTTCCGTCAAGGAGATTCCTTCAGGGAGTCCACATAAGCGGCCTCAGCAGGTTTATCAAAGCACTAATGTATATTAGTACATCAGCTGCTAATCTCACCTAGCAATGAATCGTGAGCACGCAATATTTGGGGTCAGAGCCAGCCAGTCACACACCTGCCGTTTACGCGACTTTTTGGGGGCATGACCAGTCACACGCGACATCATCTCTGAACGCGATTGACATTGTAATTTGTAACAAGAAAATGGACATTTTTTTTCAGCAAAACATGACTTTTTGTAACATGAATATCAAGAGGAGGCAAATGTTGCGCTTATCTGGTTCTGAAATTGAAGATGTAGTTAGTAGGTTGGTAAACATTGAATAACAGGAGCAACCCAATTAGCTGCCTCGTCTCTGGAGGAAATGACGTTGGAAATCAATGCAAAGATGCTGACTTACCCAAGGCAATCATGATAACTGTACACGACACACTTACTGTCAAGGAAGTGTGACTGTGACTATTTGAAGAAGCATCCATTCATGTGAAAAGTATTGACCATGCACAAAGTTTGGTACGGAGATTTCTGTAGAAAAATACTCTTTAGTACAAGACAACTAATGTTAGTTTTTATTAGGGCTTCTTATTTGCATTGAAATGCAATAGTTTGTGTGTCTCGTATTTGTTGAATGCATGTTTCGTGTCTGTTGCATCTCGTGTCTGTTGTGACTCGTGTCTGTTATGTGTCTCGTGTCTGTTCTGTGGCTGATGTTAGTTTATTTCGTGTCACTTGTATGTCTGGTGTTGTGACTCATGTCTGTTGAATGTCTGGTCTTAGTGTGTCTGTCTTGGGTCTGTTGCGTGACTGGAAAAAAACATTACGAGAGTCTGTATCGAGCCTGTTCTGTCTGGTGTTAGCGGGTGTGTTTGTGTGTCTGATAAAACAAGAGGGTCTGCCTCGAGCTTGTTGTGTGTCTGGTCTTAATGTGTGCTCTGTCTGTTGAAATAATTAGCATGTCTCTCATGTGTCCAGGGTTGACCCTCCTAGGCACTTCTTGCATCACATTTCTATTTCGCTTAAGTCAAATTTATAAATATAATGCTTTAAAGGAGGGTACATATGATCCACTGTGAATCTTAAGTTTAATATTGAAACTGTGAAGCTTATTACAATAACAGGGCAATTGTAAGCTCTCGTGTAGTGGAACTTATACTTGTGTGACGGAGGTTATACTAGTGTGACGGAGCTTGTACTTGTGTGACCGAGCTTATACTCGTGTGATGGAGCTTATACTAGAATGACGGAGCTTATATATGTGTATGTGACGGAACTTTCGCTCGTGAGATGGATAAAACTGCATTTGATGCAGTTTCCGTCCGTCACATAGTATTTAATCGCTGATTGGTCCGTGACTGTGGTGGAGGGAGGGGTAATGGTGGACTCTCATGGGTGTGATTTGGCGGCGTCACAGTGGTCTCTGATAGGTCCATCCCCATGGTGAGAGGAGCTGGTGGTGGTGGAGCAGAGGCGATGTTGACAAGGTGAAGGTGGAGAATCAGGGAATGTAAGGTCTGGCATGTTGTTGAGTTTGAAGAGTTCATTGATGGTGGCGTTGAATAAACCAGGTTCAGCTACATTATGTATGTGGGCGTACATGATGCAGTAGAGAATTTTGGTGGAGTCGCCAGAGACAGTGGTGGTGATGCAGTACTGGTGGAGGGAGCAGCTTGAGTGGCCTGGAGAATCTTGGTGGTATCTGCTTGGAGCTTCGTAATAGCAACATATGTTGAGGCTTGAAGAGTGGTTTTCTTTTGTTGCTCTAGTTGTTTCTTGAGTACTTCTCGTCTGACTGGGCATTTGGCAGCAAGGGTATGGTGGTCATTCTTGTAGTTCAGGCATTTAGGTGGAGTGAAGGTGGTGCAGGTCTTAAAGTCGTGTCCTTCATTGCTGCGGGTAGAGCAGAACTTTTTGTCCTTGGCTGGGCGGTCCTTAGTGGTGTGCAGGCATGAATAACAGTTATAATACTGTGAGGTGTGCTTGTATTTCTCTACTTCAATGTAGGTTGGATTTATGTGAAAATAGTGAATAGCCAGTCCCTCAGCGAGAGCTCTGGCTGCCATGGTGACGTCATTGAAGGTGACTTTCAGCATGGAGGAAGCATTAGGTATTTTAGTAATAAATTCAACCTTGGCCCAAGGGTTCTGGTCTTCAACTGAAGCCCAAGTTTATGTAAGCCCAGTCCCGTGTACGTCAATACACATGGTTGGAATAGTGCAGAGTGCAGTTAAGTATTAGAGTTGAAGTGAATCAGAAGAGGCACTCACAAGTCATCATATGGAAACTAATCAAATTAGGAATTACACAGTACAAATCAAATTGAAGTTTTCCACTAAGTAACAGCTCCTTTGAGGCAAAATTGAAGAGACATTCTATTGTTATTATTATTATTGTTATAATCAAATAAAGCACTAAACCGAACAATAGTCAAGCAGCGCTGCGGGGGAGAAAATAGTGCCAGAACTATAAACATCTAGGTGCAGAGGGATCAGAGGTGAGGGGAGAAAAGGGCTGGAAGGGATGATGAGGGCTATGTCAAAGTTCGTATAGTAAATCAGTTGCTGACAAAAAGTCAAAAAGTGATCGTAAATCAAAGGCAGGGCCGTCTGCAAGAAGGCAAGATATGGTAAGAGCGGTAGGGTGTTGGCGTCGTGGCGAGCTCACTGGCAAACCGGATAATCCACATGAAAGTGAAGAACCAGAATAGGGACCAGACAAACCTCACAGAGAGGAATAGGGTGTCATTTCATGATATACCCTTGGTTAAGCCGAGTATGGCCGATGCGGAGATGGGAGAGCATAGTTCCCGAGTACGGCAACGGTAGTACGAAGATGGCCACAAACCCAAAAGCCGTTTAATAGAGTGTAATTTGTTATGATGCATGTTCGACCACCGTTGTTGCCAACGGCCGCAAAAACGTGCAGAGATGATCGTAAAATAATCCCTGAATGATATACCAGAAACCGGAATGTCACGCACCGCTGACCACGCAGCAGCGTCCGCCTGTTCATTGCCCCGGACATCAAGGTGTCCAGGGACCCAACAGAAAATGACATCTTTGTTTTTGCTAGCTACATGGTGCATCCAGAGATGAATATGGAGGACCATTGGATGAGGGGAATCAAATTGCTTAATGTCCTGTAAAGCGCTGAGAGAATTTGAAATGATCACGAACTCCAAAGCAGACACACATGTAATACGGAGAAGCGCTATGAGTCTAAGAAATGACCCAGGACAACATCGTCAGGGAACATCACGAACCTAACAACGACTGAAGATTAGAACTGTCTGTATAAACAGCAACGGCACGAATATGCGACCGGAAATGATAAAGAAAAAGAGAGCGAGAAGCAGTCATAGGCAGATGAAGAGAAAATGGACGGAGTAAGCAGGCGCGCCGATGTAATGTGCTTCTACTAACATCTGAGACCAACCTATATGTAAAAGGAACACAAAGGTCATGAGAGCGGACAAAGTAACGAACGCAATGAGGATGATGTCGGTCGGCTAAGGAGGGAACATTCGCCTCAGCATAGAGGCTTTCAGCAGGGGATGAATGAAAGGCACTAAAGCATAAACGTAGACCCTGATGATAAAGGGGATCTAACTTAGAAAAAGTGGTAGGAGTAGCTGCAACTTTAACAAGACTAGGGCGGAATGCAAACGGAGGAGAGTCTGCTAATCTGCTCCCCACGAACGATAAACAAGAATTTCAATTAGGTTCAGCTGACCATGGCATGTTGCCTTCATAGAGGAAACGTGAGGTTTCCATGTCAACCAGCGATCGAATAGAAGGCCAAGAAACTTGACCGATATGGCATTCAGGGATACATGAGCTGTACAGTTACAATGAAATATATGGGACAAGAGAACGTTTAGTGAAGGTAATAAAATGGGTTGTAGTACTAGAAATTTTAAACCCATGAGAAGTGGCCCAAAAAGAAACACGGTCAATCGCATCCTGAAAGGAGGCTGCTACTAGGCGACAGTCAGCGTCTGCGCAAACTATAGTGTAGTCATCCACGTGAAGCGACGGCCAAATATGCAATGGGAGAACGGAATGTAGATCATTTATAGTGAAGAGAAAGAGGGTAGTGCTAAGGACACAACCCACAACCTTGTGGGACTCCTGCGGCCTGAACAAAGTCTGAAAAAACTGAGGCGCCAGCATGGACTCGAAAATGCCTTTCAGATAAGAAAGCAGCAAGGATGGTCGGTAGATTACCGCAGATTACCGTAGATTACCGCTAAAATGTTATACCTCCAAGTGATGTCATATGCCTTCTTGACTTTAAAAAAGGACTGCCAGGACGGAGTGTTCATTAGCAAAGGCGTTTCGAACATATGTATCTAAGTGGAGCAAGGGGTCCAAAGTAGAAAGGCCATTGTGAAAACCATATTGACGAGGAGAAAGACTATCGTGAGTCTCCAAATGCCATAGTACACATCTACTCACCAGTCGTTCCATCACCTTGCAGATACACTAGTTAGAGCAGTAGGACGATAGTGAGAGGTATCACGCCCCGAAGGGCTTGATTTGCGAAACGGTAGTACAGTGGTAGATTTCCATTGTTGAGGGAGAACCCCTCGCATCCAAACAAGATTGAAAAGACTCAAAAGGACTGTAAGGCCTGTAGAATGCAGATGTTGTAGCATACGGATATGAATACCAACAGGCCCAGCTGCCGATGACAGGCACGTTGAAAGTGTAGACTCTAGCTCAATGAGAGTGTAAGGTTAGTTATATGGCTCCATTCCATTAGAAGAGAAATCCAAGAGCGATTGCTCCCTGGAAGACGTAGAAGCGAGAAACGAGGGACAGAGGTGAAGCCCAGGCGAGACATGGACAACATAGTTCCCAGTTTCCATGGCAAAGGTTCAGCAACACTCACACTAGCATCCCGCAAAACGGGAGCTGGGTTCATAAGAACATAAGAAAGAAGGAACACTGCAACAGGCCTACTGACCCATGCTGAACAGGCCCATGTCCCCCCACTCGGTGAGGCCAATGACCCACCCAGTAGTGTCACCTCCACTCAAAGAAGGAGCACGGAACCAGACCCAACAGCACAAGCTAGTCAGGTCCAACTCACACCCACCCACACCCGCTCATGTATTTATCTAAACTATTTTTAAAACTACACAACGTTTTAGCCTCAATAACTGTACTCGGGAGTTTGTTCCACTCATCCACAACTCTATTACCAAACCAGTGCTTTCCTATATCCATCCTGAATTTGAATTTTTCCAACTTGAAACCATTGCTGCGAGTCCTGTCTTGGTTGGAAATTTTCAGCACACTATTTACATCCCATTTATTTATTCCTGTTTTCCATTTATACACCTCGATCATATCCCCCCTAATTCTACGCCTTTCCAGAGAGTGCATATACAGGGCCCTCAGTCTATCCTCATAGGGAAGATTTCTGATACATGGGATCATCTTTGTAGCCTCCTCTGTACGTTTTCCAGAGCATTTATATCCATTCTGTAATACGGTGACCAGAATTGAGCAGCATAGTCTAAATGAGGCCTAACCAAGGATATATAGAGTTGAAGAACAACCTGAAGACTTCTATTATTTATACTTCTTGAAATGAAGCCAAGAATTCTGTTAACTTTATTGCGAACACTAATGCACTGTTGTCTTGTTTTTAGATTACTACTAACCAGGACTCCTAAATCCTTTTCGCAATCAGTAGTATTAAGATATGAATTATTTAGTTTATATGTGGCATGGTTATTTTCCTGTTCAACATTTAGAACTTTGCATTTGTCTATATTAAACTGCATCTGCCACTTCTCCGACCATTGCATCAGTCTCTTCAAATCATTCTGGAGTGCTCTAATGTCCTAATTACAATGAATTGGACGGCCTATTTTGGTGTCATCAGCAAATTTGCTTATGTCGCTATTTATTCCCTCATCTATGTCTTTTATGTAAATTGTGAACAACAACTGGCCCAACACTGACCACTGAGGAACACCGCTTGTGACGTGCCCATTCTGATTTTTCCCCATTTATGCAAACTGCTGCCTATTTGTCAACCATACCTCTAACCAGGAAAAAATTTCTCCTCCTGTTCCGTGTGCCTTAAGTTTCCACAATAGCCTCTTATGTGGAACTCTATCGAAAGCCTTACTGAAGTCCATATACACAATATCATATTCATTACCATTATCTACCTCCTCTAAAACCTTAGTGAAAAAAGTTAGTAAATTCGTAAGACAGGAACGCCCCTTTGTAAAACCGTGTTGAGATTCATTAATCAATCTGTGCCTGTCAAGATGGCTATGAATTGCTTCGGCAATTAATGATAACATAAATTTTCCCACTATGAAGGTAAGGCTTATTGGCTATATTTCGAACCAAGGGCCCTGTCATCCCTTGAAAATAGTTTACATTTCATTTTCCACTTACGGGCACTATGCAGTTTGTAGTGTATGTTAAAAGATTTCCCAAAAGGGTTTATGCTAATTTCCCTCTTTAATTCTTTAACCCCCTTGCAAACTTCATCGGGGCCGGGGTTTTGTTGGTTTTATTTCTTATTTTTGAGGCCTGTCATAGTTCCCGCAATGGGCCCCATTTTTTATCGTCCTTTTTACATATCATTATTTCAGAATTTTCGCTAGTGTTTTGTGGGGAAAACTGAAGGAAGTAAGAATTGGAATTTACAATCCCCCTGTCACTGTCAGGACTACCAGGTTACTCTTAAGGGGCCCCAATTTTGCCCCTAATTTTACTTCTGTATCCTGAAAGAACCTTTTAGGTTAGTTTTTGAATCCCTTGCGACTTAGCCTCTAACTTTTTGTTTTCTTTTTCCCTTTCTTTATTTCTTCTTTAATTTATTACTGATTTCTTAAGGGCCATCCCCTTTTTTGAAAAACCCAAAATATGCCTCTCTTTTGATCAATGAGATTTTTTTAATCTATTGATCACCAGTTGGATTTTTTTTGGTAGTAAAATTTTCCCTACCGGAACAAAGTTGGGGGCAGCTAAAAACTACTCTAAAAAACGTCTTTTGGCAACCAAGATCCCCTACCTCCCCCTAGTCAGACCCCCAATTTACCCCCCCCATTAATTTTTCGTCCCATAAAGTTGGCCAAGCGAAAATTGATTTTATTTGATTGCAGTTAGGGTAAATTTCCCTGATATATTAAACTAAGTATTTTGATCACTTTTCCCAAGCTCCTTAACCAAAATTATTAAAATTGTGAACCCCTTTTTGGCAAAAACCAATCAGAAATTGTTTCCATATTGGTTCTGTCACAAAACCCTTTTTAAAAAGAATCCTGAACCCGTTCAAAAAAGTCACTAACCCTTTTCCCGTCATATTGTTCCAATCAAATTTTTTAAAGTTTTAAAACTCCCATTTCACAAAATTTCAAACTAGATCCTTATGAATTTCGTCCCAAACAGCTTATGCACTCTCTGTCAAGGTTTGGGGACCTATAAATCAAACCCAAAATTAATTTGTCACGACCCTCGATAAACTGTAGCCAAACAGATTCTGTGTTCGATGTTTCTAATCTTATATCTAAGACAACAATTTAAATTTTCTCTGACGTACATCGCCACACCACCACCCTTCCTGTTGACCCCATCAGTGTGGAATAGTTTATAACCCTGTATGATGCATTCAGAAGGCATTTTTCTCTCTTTCAGGTTGAACCAGGTCTCTGTTATACCAATAATATCTATATTACCTACACTTGCAAGTAATCTTAGCTCATATATCTTATTTCTTAGACTCCTACTATTTGTATAGTAAATCTTAAGGGAGCTAGTTACTCGTTGCCCTCTGCTATCTCTCTTTGTTTGTTGATCAATTGATTTGCCATTACTAGCAACTTTATTTTGAATATTGTCTTTTAAACATACCCGGTAATAACTGCTGTTTTTAACCCTAATACTGCAACCTGATTGTTTCCCACAAACACCCATACCTATATAATCTATCAGTTTAAATTCCTAGACAAGTGATCAATTACCCTCTCAATCGAATTGACTAATGCAACCACTCCATCCCCAGAGCATACTTGCGACACAGCTTCCGTACCTTCTTCCATACCGCATACATGGGGGAAGTCGAGGTAATGATCGAAACGTAGTCTTGCAAAAAATACCTTTTGAGTCGCGTATGATGCAGCAATCGACTGCCCTTGCCAGCTTAAAACCCAAAAGACGATCTGCGGTCTGATTACATCGATAATGGCCCCACACAGCATGTTTCAAATGCACTGCACGGGCATATGCAGGAGGCCACCAAGTCACGCATGCTGAGAATGCCTATCTGAGGTTTGAGGAATAGAACATGATGCTGCAGTCAAAACTAAGGTCGAAAACTGGTGCAACAGCTCATCATTAGAGGACAAAAGAAGGTTCCTCGTATAAAGCGGCAAGATGAGAATGTAAGTCCCAGTTCTCTCGTCCAAATTACCAGCGAGGGCTACGAGAAGGTCGGGAATATGTAGTAGAAGTAAGAAAAATGGGAAAATGATCACTGTCGTGCAAATCCGGAAGAACAGATCATGTATAATCAAGTGCAACTAGCGAGGAGCAGATATAAAGATCAATGCAAGAGAGAGACTGAGCGAGAGTCAAAATGGGTGGGAGCACCCGTTTTTAAGACATGAAGATGAGAAGTGAGAACAGTCTCCAACTGATCACCATATGAGTCACAGTGAGACCACTCCCCAAAAATGATAATGAGCTTTAAAATCACCTGAAAAGAAGATGGGCGCCAGCAGAGAAGAGATGAATGCAACATTCGAGATGCAGAATGCACGGGAAGGGGACAGATATAGTGAGCAAACTGTATACCACCTGTGCAAATAAATATGAACTGCAGTATAATGCAGTAGAGAAAGAACACAAACCTGTTGAAACTGCATATCAACGTGCAGAAGTAGCGCACTCTCTTGAAAAGTTTCATCAGGAAAGGGATCAGAAGAATGGAACAGTACAGCCTGAAACGGGACGGGTAACAGCTCAACGAACTTTAGGCTCTAGTTACCCGACACATACTATGGAAAACTGGGAGAGCAACACCTGGAGCTCTCCTCGATTACCCCTAAGGCCACGAATATTCCATTGTAAATTAATCATTATTCACAAAAATTGTATGCCGAGAATGAGAAGCAATGCAATTTCCTGGCTAGTTGGATCAAAGAAGTCAATGTGTGGATGTAAGCAAGGAGGAATCGGAATGCTATGTATGAAAAGATTGCTGCACGGGTTGTGAAAATTAAGAAGGAGCATAAGGAGGTGCACCGGTGATTATCGAGAGTTTCGTCTTCGCAGTATAGTCGGAGACAGCATCTAGTGTTTCAGTGGACAATAAAGATGCCTATACCATGCCTTCAGATACAGGTGAGAGAGAGCAAGCAGAGATCAGGGGAACTATGAAAGGAACCTAAGAGGTCTGAGAGGGGAGGAGGTATGAACCTGGTGAGATGCACCGGCAAGGACAGAAGAGACCTGCCTGGAACAGGAGAGGAAGGAGCCTGGAAGGGAGCTGGGGAAGATGTCTTGGGGGAACAGGAGAAGAGGGAACCACACGAGGTGGGTGAACCT
The DNA here is from genome assembly GCF_026875155.1 of Cherax quadricarinatus. NCBI lineage: Eukaryota > Metazoa > Arthropoda > Malacostraca > Decapoda > Parastacidae > Cherax > Cherax quadricarinatus. The sequence continues at coordinate 67,835,943 of NC_069407.1, forward strand.
CCACCATTGTGTGAGAGTTAGAAAGGGGTGAGAACTAAGCACCAAAGCCAAAAAGAACTGTTGGGGAATTGTAAGCACTGGAGAAATGCGAAGAGATTTGGGCTTAGGAGACAGGTTCAACTTTGCAAGTGATAGTGACGAAGACGGTGCAGGCTTGCAAGGCCTTGCAGATTGAGAAACTAGCAGGCGAGAAGATGAGAAAGTAGAAGCAGGAAGAGGTAAGGAGGTGGGGGTTTCAGAGGGTAAAACTGCAAAAGAATTAGAGATGAGGGTGACCCCAGAAGACGCATCACTGGAGGAGCTGGTAGGCAGGAATGCTGCCAAGGTTGGAGGTCTCCTAGCTACCTGAGAATAAGGAACACGAAGACGATTCCCTTGAAGGAGAGCCGAGAGACCCCATAGCATAAGTAAGGCCTTCACTCTCTTTAGGACAATGGATTTCAAGTTCATTTATACTTGACATCAGCAGGAAAGAGAAGGGTGAGTTTCGTTGCAATTAAAACAAATGGGGGGAAAATTGCAAGGTGTTTCGACATCATCTGTGGCACTGCAGACCGGGCACTCTGTCAAAGACCTGCCCAAATCACCAACAATTTTGACACTGTTGGGGGTGTAGGGACCACTTTACAGACCCCTAGGCAATGTCCCTCAATATAAACGGAATACGGGAGTTCACAACAGTCAAAGATTAAACAGGCGATGTTACTGGGAAGCACCTCCACTCGCAAGCAAACAGGATATACATATCCATTTTGAGAATCGGAAGGTCCTGAAGGGCTAATTGCTCTAAAATATCGTCACCGCAAGGCAGAAAATCACATACACAATGGTAAGCGGTAAGATCATCATCTACTGCAAGAATTGAGAGTAGCATGTTTGCAAACTGTGATAGGAACGTTAACAATGAAAGTAAGATGGGAGAGATCATGAGCTTGGCCTACGTTCTGAACTGTAATGATGCATGCACCGCTCTGAAGAACTTAAAAGAATATATTTTGGCCAACAAGTTGTAAAAGAGCTTTACCAATAATGTGGTTGGAAAGATAATCAATTGGAGACGTCGGTTGCAAAGAAAAAAATTTGATCCACTGTGTACTTGTAAACATGGTGAGTAAAGGAAATGGATGTCATGTAGGTCGTTTCTGGGTGGAATGAGCAGAAATCGAAGGAACATCCTCAGCAAATAGCGTAGAACATTTAGGCGTAGGAACATGGGCGGCCCGACCTGAGGCAAGTGGGCGATCCAAAAACTGTCACACCGTATTTGGGGAAGCAGGACGCATAGTTAAAAACGTGTAAAGGGCAGAGCCACTAGAAGACATGGGCGGAGCCTCGGCACCTGGAGCAGGTGGCAAAGTGTCACCAGGGGCATGGGAAAAGTCTGGAGAATGGTTAGAATGGCTCAATAATGAAGCTGCATCAGAACAGTATGCAATACAAGAAAGGTACCTGAGAGGAGGACGGGGGTCACGGAGTGAAGACTCCATGATGTTGGCACTTCTTTCTTATTGTTATTTTAAGAAAAAGGAAAGAAAAAAAAGAAAGACGGACAGCAGAGGGACAGTTACTAGAAGGCATGAAAGGGCTATAAGTTCCTCTCCTCATTCATGAGGACCTCAAAACCGCCAGCAGTGCAGATGCAGCATTGAACCCGTGCCATACCCTACCCTTCACGTGAGTAAACCAGCGCTCCTGGATAGCAACCTCATATCCACTGAGCCTCTCGGCAGACAAAAGAGAGGGGGGTCGGATACCCACCACAAAGCCTTCCTCTCTCGGCTGCCACCTCCCAGAACCGACAGGCAGGCTCAGAAGATACACGAGTCACGTGCAGGACACCCTGCCCCTCCTCCTGGAAATCCGGGAAGGGAGCAGGGCACCTCCAGATTCCACGGCAAATTACGCCACTCCCGGAGTTGGATGAACCCCTGCACACTTCCCTCTTCCTATAAACAATAATGCCAGAGGGGAGGACCCCAGAGGAAAGGGAAAAAGAGGGATGGGGAGGATGGGAGAGGAAAGAGGAAGTTAGGGGGTAATTAGGTTCTGTCTGAGGAAGGAGACCAAAATGTCTAATTCCTCAGGCCAAGGTGCCCCCCTTGAAGAGGACATTCTCTTGTTATCTCATCGACACCAATATTGTAAAAATTGACAAGCACCTTCACCATGAAGCTGATCAGAAGTTGCATTATCAAGTACTGAAGAGTTGAAGTGATCAGGTCTGACACTCAGACATTATCACATGAAAACTAGTATTTAAATCTTCTCAATTTCTTCTATAAGGAAACACAAATAAAGTTTTATTTATGTTTCGGTTACAAAACATATAATTATTTAAAATAGTCTCTTAATGCACAGAAAAGTTATAAAGGCTCATGAAAGTATATTATGGAGATTTAACCAACGAAAATATAAAAAAAGACAAACATTGTGACGTATTTCTGATGAGAAGAGACACTCTACACTTATTTCAAGGAAGCCAGTCTGATTAAGCTGGCTTATTAATTAAACCGTACACAACCTGAAATCAGGAGATTGTTTCCCATGATGAAATACATTTATGCTGAAGGTTTAAAACCGACCATAAGAAGCATTTTTCAGTTATTCCTAGGAATCCAACATAATTTGTTCCTTCAAATTAATAAGTTTCATTAATTTCATATGATGCATCGGCCATTACAGATTAAGCCTTTCGCAATCGCTTTCTTTTAAACAGGGGAAAACCATGAACCCATAATGGTCATATAGAGCTTTAGGAATAGGGAGGCATTCGGATTTGACCAACGAAAAGGGAGGATAATTCCAGCTCCTTGGATCAAGAACCCCTTCACCAGCCTCAGGTCACCCTTCTTCAGGAAGCATAATTCAGTTATATAACACAAAATATTAGTATACGATTTAGAGATTTAAAGTGACAAAAATAGCACATAGACAATCCATTAGCAATACCAATCTTATTCTAAGCAGGATACACCTTCGTTCAAATTTTGAAGGCGTGTAGCAGAGGCTCTCTTGGAAATCATTTCGGGAAAAGTCTATATAAAAATACACAGAGGGTAATTGCACTTCTCAATTGCTCCACCGAGTTTCACCAAACAATAGTTGACCTGGGTCAAAATTTGAAGCCGATTAA